>CM053592.1:147197163-147210300 GCA_028646515.1 Pseudochirops corinnae
TCTCAACCTGTGGGTTATGTTCAATTTGTAACAATGAAAATACATCTTGCATATCAGATATTTACATTATGACTCATAACAGTAGCAAAATTACAGTTATGAAGTAGCAATGAAAATAATTTTATGGTTGGGGGTCACCACAACATGAGGAACTATATTAAAGGGTCGTGGCATTAGGAAGGGTGAGAACCACTGCACTATAGAGTGGTCATTTTTCCTCAGGGTTCCCATCATTTCCACCCCCAGCAATTTGTTCCTTCTTGTTGATGAGAATGACATAAAAGGAGTAGAAGTTCCCATTATTCATTTCTCCACCTTTTGAAAGATCTAATTATTAAGGCAGATGGCAGGATCATTGAAGTCCCCCACATATCAGGCAATCGTGCCAGTTTCTGGAATGCCTCATCCATTTCTTTGGAAAGTCCACATAGTCTGTAGAAGATTCCAATGACAAAAGTACTTCTATTCTTGCCACAACTGATCTCCACCTAAATGTTCTCTGACATGCTTCCCCATTCCTCTGGCTCTTGAGATTCTTATATATCCTATTCATTCTGAATAAAGTGTACTCTTCTAGACCCATATTCCAGTCATAGGTTTCATTGTACCAAAATTCAGTGATAAACATGGGATCAATTTTGCCTCCTTGCACTAGGTTCTTTATCAACTTTAACTGTTTTGTTGCCTGTCATTTGTATATTTGAGGCCATGAGCTGTATCCATGGATCTTTTCTAGGGTTTTAGTCCCCTATGAATTAGTGAGGGTTTCTCCTGCTATTCTTCCCACACTGTACCTCCTCTCCAGCTTAGTGGGTTTATGGAGGCAGTGTTCTCCTTGAACCCTCTTCTTTCTTCAATGTAAAGCCTTTTTGATTAGATTTGCAAGATGCCAGGAAAAGACATTTTTATCAGCCTTTGTTAAATATATTTCATCTCTGTCCAGGAGCATGCTCTTGTATATTCTAAGCCATTGTCCAGAAACCTAAATCCCGTTCTCAGAAACAATCTTTTAAACCAGCTATTCACTTTGTTCAGTCTGCCCTTTTCCTTTGAAAAGAAAGCTTTGCCTTTGATCAATAATCGTAATAAAAGCACTACTTAGATCTTCAAGGTCAGTCTATCAGTCAATAAGCATTTAAGTGCCAGGCACTGTGATAAGTGCTGGGGATACAAGGAAAGGCAAAATAATGCCTCTGCCCTCAAGGAGCTCACATTCTAGTTGGGGAGACAACATGCAGACAATTATGGACTTAGAAGTAATCTCAGAGGGAAGGGGCTGGTGAAACATGGCAGTGTGTGTGATATGGTGGGCTGGACTGAGTATTGAAGGAAGCAAGGAAAGCCAGGAGAAGGAGGTGAAGGGGAAGAGCATTCCAAGAGTGAGGGACAGCCAGTGCAAAGGTGTGCAGTTGGAAGATGGAGTGTCTTGTAGGGGGAATAGCAAGAAGGCCAGTATTGCCTGACTGTAGAGTAGATCTCCATTTTCTAGATTCCTTCTGGTGGTATCATTTGTATTCATGTGAATCACCACAAGTGGTTGGAGTCACTAGGTCTAATGAGTCTTGGGAGGTTCTCTGTTACATTCAACAAGATAGTAGACCTCTCTTCTTATTATCAGGTGAGCAAAAAGCCACTTTAGTAGCCTTCAGTAAGGTGTCACCAACCACCACTGCTTTTCTCTTCTTCTCTGATCCTGATGGAATGGTCTTTCACTTGTCAACTCCTGGGGCTTTGAGTCACCATTCATTGGAAGGGGAGTAGCAGCTTCTTCCTTCTCAAGGATTCAGCCACCTTTTTTGCAGGAGAGGAGATACTCCTATCTGTTGTTTAACTCCCAGTGTTCAGTGGTCCTTCTTGAACTTCTACTCTGTGTCCTGTTCTCCCACTCTCCAATCTCCTGACACATTTCACAACTTCCTTCTGCTGTTTCAGATTTTTCTTCTTTGTTTTCTCATTGCATCCACTTTTCCCTTCCCCACTTTTTAATAGAACTTCATTCTCCTCAATAACCTGGAGAAGAGAGGAACATTCTTTGAGAGTCTTGGTCTTATTTTTCTTGGAGGGAGACCAGCCTGCTGTTTGAGTATGGACAAGTAAGAAATACAAATATCACATACTCATTACAGGGAACTGTGAAATCCACCCTGCTCTCCATGCTTTTTGGAATTGAGATCCTCATTCCTCCCCGTCTCCACCTTTTTCTCCCCTTTGGAACATGGTAGCAGCCTGCTTGAGGGCGTCTTCAGCTCCAAAACTCTTCTCTCCCCATTAGCACTTCCTGACTCCTGACCTCAGTGACATTGTCACCACATCCAACTTCCTTTTTCTTAACTGAGTTTTGCTAACATAGCTTGCAAACTTCCGAATTCTCTTCCTATTCTCCTCTTTGGCTCCTCTAGTTCTGCTGCTTCACTTCCTTCTACTTAAATTCAAGACTTTCTCCTCTCTGATTCTAAACTTTCTTCAGTTGGAGTTTTCTTCAACCTCTCTTCAAGTCCTCCCCAATTTTCTATCCCCCAAAGTCTTTCCATTCCCAAAAGGATCTTAATCTGGGATCCACAAGCTTGTTTTAAAAAAATTTGATAATCATATTTTAATATAATTGGTTTCCTTCATAATCCAACTTTTTAACATGCATTTTAAAATATAAGTGCAAGAAGGGGGCCATAGGTTTGATCAGATTGCCAAAGGGATCTATCACACACAAAAGTGTTAAGAACTTCTAGGCTAGATGATAATTTAGGAACTTTCCAGTTCTGACATTCTATGATTAGCCTCCCTTAGAAAGAGGATCCTCCTCACCCTCCTTGCTTCTTGGACAGTGCAGTATCATGGCACTAGAATTAAAGGTCCTTAAGAGATTTTTCCATTACCCCCATGTTGGACCTGTGGGAAAGTTCTGGAGCTTGTTGAGGTCCTGGTGTCCACTTGGCTCAGCCCCTGTAAGGATCATATTCCTTGCAAGTAGTGAATTTCTCATCTCTGGAGATCTTCTTGTTGGGCATACTTCAGGTATGAGTTGGACTCTGGGTCCCCTGAGGTACCTTTAAGGCTTACTGTAATATTTCGCCTCAACCTTGTTCCCCAGGTTACATTCTGGAGATGGCCTCTCAAGACTGGAAATTCTTTGGAGGGAACTTTTACTATTTTTCTACCATGAAAAAGTCTTGGTACAGTGCTGAGCAGCTCTGTACTACTCGAGATTCTCATCTGACCTCAGTGACTTCAGCAAAAGAACAGGTTGGTGACCAAAGGGGTATTTGACACAGAGGATAATGAAAGGTAGTATGGTGTAGGGAAACTAGTGCTGAATTTAGAGTCAGGAGCTTTGAGGTAGAATCTTGACTCTAAAACTTATTAGCTGCATGACCTGGAACAATATTTGGCAAGTCTAGGGGTTGTTGTGAGAGAACCATTTTGAAAATTTAAAATCCTGTAGAAGAATGAATTATTATCAGTACTAGAAAGTGAGAGGAAAGTAGGGGGGAAAAATGTCTCATCTATTCCCATTGGGAAAACAGACCCTTCCTTATAAGTACCTATAGCAACATCTATCCAGGGGAGAGATCCTTCTGACTTGGGACCAGGGCCTAGGAGAAGGACCTGAGCAAGATAACAACATTAAGTCCTAGGTGTCCCTGACCACAGGAGGCTCTGAGCTTTTGTGGTTTGACTTATAGGCCCTTGGAGAATGGGGTTTTCTAACATTTAATAATGTGGGGGCTTATAACAAGCTCTACTATAAAGTGCCTCTCATTGACTCCTTCCTCCAATAAATTATATGCCCTGGTCTGCTACACAGATCACTTACCCCTAATCCTCCTTCTGTTCCTCCAACCAAATCTCCATCTCAAAACTGGAGCTGTTTCATCATAAAGAGGACTTTGGGCTCTACAGTTATCCCTTTCCATCATGACTTTCCCCACCAAAGTTTCAAGTATCATGGGTTAGCATAAGAAATTAAATGGGAATTTAGTGGGGAGGAATTTTGTGAAAGCTGCAGATAACAGGCAGAAGCCAGCAGACAACACAAAACCTATGACCAAATACTTAACCCAAATTGTACAATAAGGTGCTGTAAACATTCCATAAAAGAAAATGAAGAAATTCAAATTTCTTCCCTAGTACGAAGGGAGGGCCAAAAAATTTTGCATGGATTTCCATATCATGGGGGTGTTGTGCCTCTAGGACCCCAACCATGTGGAAGGGATAACTGTAGCCTCTGAGCTCTGGTCCAGTGAAAAAAAACCAGGATCTGAGTCATGATCAAGGGCCAGGATGATCCCTGACCTGCAAGAGCCTGCATATGTCACCTAGAAATAGATGCTAAGTCCTGTGTTGGTCCTCTTGGTCCTATACCAGGTTAGAGCCTTAGCATGGGCAAGACTAGAGAATACTAAATCTGCTTCCCTTTAGTCCTTGGGAATTCAATTCACTTGTGTTTAGAAGCTTGGGCAGGTCACAAAAAGAGATCCTGAGCTTAGGTGAGATAGACAATCTGCCTCCAGGGAGCTCACAGCATAACAGAGGGGCTTAGACACAAGCAAGGTAACTGAGATAGACAATGTGGAATGATAAGTGCATTGAAGAGGTGCAAAAAAAAAAGTGTTACCTGGTGGATTCCTTTGGAGGCATTTACACAGAAGCACAGACACACATCCAAAGAGAGAGACGCGTTACTCTCCACCCAACCTCAATGTCCCTCGCTTGGTTAATGACACCTCTCTTAATTTCATTTTGTAGGAATTTCTTTATAAGGTAGCCAGAGGAGTTCCTTATTGGATTGGTCTGACAAAAACAGGACCTTCTGGCACCTGGCATTGGATTGATGGAACCCTATATATAGAGAGGGAGAACGTTCGGTGAGTCCATAATTATGCCTGTTCTTTCCCTGGTCCTTTCTTTTTCCGTGGCCCCTGGTAGACGCCTGGATGCTGGAGGCAGGGCCAGAGAAAAAGTGACCCCATCTTGGCCTGTCCAGTGTGTGTAGGCTTTTGGAAGGCAGGGCTCTGGCCTGTGAGTCAGGAAACAAGGACTTTAGGCCTAGATCTAGAGCCCTCACTAACTCTGCAGTCTTGCCAAGTCTCCTCCTTTCTCTAGGCCAGTGGTTCTCAACCTTCCTAATACTGTGATCCTTTAATACTCGTATGTGGGCGTATCTGCATGTGGGCTGACCTGCCTGGAGACAGATGGAAAAGCAGTGTCTCTCTTCCTAAGACCATCGTAAATATGTGTTTTACGCTGGTCTTAGGTGACCCCTGTGAAAGGATTGTTTGACCCACAAGGGGGTCACGACCCACAGGTTGAGAACTGCTGCTCTAGGCCTTTACTTCCTCATTTGCAAAAAATGAAGGTTTTAGAGTAGATGGTCCTTTCTAGCTCTGAAGTTCTATGCTCAGGGTTTTAAGGTGCCTTTCATTTCTGACAGTCTATATCTTGTTTGTATGTGTGGTGTGTAAGTGTGTGTGTGTGTATGTGTGTGTGTGTGCATGTGTGCACATGTGTATGTATTTGTGTTTAACATGGAGGCCTGAAAATTGCAGTCCCAGCTCAGGCTTGATTTTGACAGGTTTGGTAGACTCAGTGCTAAATTTCTTTTGAGGTATCTCTTATTCCTCGCTGTAGCCTCAGTGGACTCGGTCTTTCTAAACAATCCTTGAAAGGGGATAAAATTTGAGATCAAGAGACCTAGGCCTCCTAGGATCTAGGCTGCTGCTTCCCCATCTTGGATTTGATTTTGAGACCAAAGGTAAGAAATGGAAGGGCATGTGCTATGATGTGCTCTTTTCTCATCAGGTTCTGGATAAAGGGGGAACCCAATGACGTGGGTGAAAATGAACGCTGTGTATCTCTAATAAAGTCCTCTCTGATGTCCTGGAATGACATAACTTGTGACCGTGAGTTCCAATTCATTTGTAAGAAGGTTCCAAAGCCATTGGAGACTGACCAGTTCCATGATGGAATTCTACTGCATCCTCTCAGCAACTCCCAAACTCAACATAAGGATGATGTCCATCCCACCAACATCCACAGGGAAATTTCTCCTTAGATGATCATGTTTTAATGTCATATCAAAACTATTTCAGGACATGCATCCATCACCTGGGACTCATATTGCCTCACCAAGCTGGGGAGGAAGAAAATAGAGGAAGAGAATGGAGAGAGAAGGACTTTGCAGGAGCTGGGCTGGGGTTGTCTGGAGAAGGTCCTCATGTGTCTCTTACTTGAGATCTCACTATTTCCCCCAGTGGCACTGCCATTCACTGAGCTCCCACGTTTCAAACCGTGTGGTTATTGTTGATTCTTCTCTCTTCATCACCTCTTGTGGTCTGGGCAATTACTCAGTATGATTAAATTTCCAACTCCCTCATATCTCTTCTGTCTTCACCTTCCTCTCGATACCCTTTGCTACCACCTGTACCAGTGAGGTATAGGCCCACATTGACACCCATGTAGAGCTTTAGAATAGCCTCCGGACTGGTTTTTTATCTCCCCTAATTTCCCCCTGTCTATTCATTATTTATACCATTTCCTGAGTAATCTTTCTTTGGCATAAATTGAGTCATTTTACAGTAAAATGCCTTACCTAAAGTAGGCACCTAATAAATTCCTATTGAATCAAAATGAAAAATCTTCAATGATTCCTTATTGCCTCCTGAATAAACATCAAATATTTTGCATTCAAAGCCCCCCATAAACTGGCACCCTTCTATCTTTAACTTCTTATCTAATATTACTCCTTGTAGTCTAAGCAGTCAAACTGGTAAACTCTCTGTCCCCAAACGCTCTATGTTCACCTGGCTCTCTGTGCCTTTGGGGCTTATACCACTGTCTATGTTCAAAATGTCTTACCTTCACTTCCTTTATTGGATTAAGATGGCTGATGGGATATGAAAGTTGTCTTCAAGAGTTTGAAGGGCTCTTAGATGGAGGAGGGATTAGACTTTTTCTTTGCTCCAGAATGAAGAACGAGGGCCAATGGTTTTGGGAGCAAAGATGAGCAAAGATTTCTGGTACTGGAGGAAATAGTGTAGATAAAATAGTGATAGAGACACAAACATAGGCATCATATGGAATCCCTTATAGTCTTAGTCCAATAAGTTTATTTTTGAAAATCTACACAAAAATGTTGAACCATTTCATGCACCTTCAGCTGGTGGAGCATCTCCACCCTTGGTGTCCCTGGTATATATCACTTGTGCTCTGTGTCTGGAAACCAGCTTAATCAGGCCTTTACTAAGCAGTTCCTGGAGGGCTGTTCAGGCTAGAGAACCCCGGATCTTCAGTCTCTCTGAGACTACTGCAGGAGTGATAAGTTTATAGTTGGGGACCTCCTTGCAGAGTTTATCATATGTTGCTTTGTCAAATAGAACCAGATGGTTGAGCTTGTCTCGACATTTTCTCTTGGACTACTTCTTCTTAGCCCTGCCCCCAGACTTGTTCACAGGATCTTTGTCATTCTTGGCTGACTTGCCGGCATCTTTCTTCTTCTTATTGGCCTTGGGAGGCATGGTGAGGCTTTAGCAACTCCTGCTGCTGCTGCCTCCGAGCTAAGATGTCTGACAAAAAGGCATAACAAAGAATTTTGAAAGAGAAAGAAAGGAGGGGAAAGTACTGCAAAATTAACTAATATATTAAAAAATTGAAATATTCAGTATTTCATACCCATGTCCCCTCCCTTATTTGTGACAAAGGGTTTTTTTTTCCTTTTTACAGCGTGATGGTGGGGGACTGAATGGGAGAGAAAAATCCATTTGTGTTCATTGGAAAAAAAGTTTAATTTTCAAAAAGGCATTCATAACCTTCTCTACTATTCTATACTTCATTGGCAGTCACTGTGAGGCTACTGTGTAGCCTCAACCATACACTAACATTCTTAGAAAGTTCTGTCCTCAACATGACAAAATATTTTAAGGCTGTCTTCTACTTACTACCTATCTGCTAAAAGAATATGAAGTTTCCAAGTTTTTCCTAACTATGTTTAGAATACTCAGTACTGAGAAAAAAAATACTGTCTGAAACATCTGAATTATGTCATTGATCACAAACTTATACAGTCCAAGAATCCAAGTGAAGCTCAAAACTTGACATGCTCAACTGTCCTCTCCCACCACCCCCACACAAGTAATTAGAAAAAGAGACTTGTTCAGGATCATTAAAGAAATCATACTCCTGCAAAATTCCTAAGTAACCCCCCTCAAAAGCCAAAAAATACTAGTTGGTCAATGATGGTGCTTGCCACACATCTAGCAAGTGCCCTAAATAGCACATTCCAAAGACAGTCCGCAGAGCACCACAGTGGTTTAGCCACAGGGAGAGAATGCTGATAAAGACTCAAAGAAAGGAATCATAGGCTGCTTTTACTGTTCTTTAAATTTAACAAGTTCTTTGCAGAACTGACCGAAGACTTTAGTTACACCAGGAAGTTTGTGTCAATTGTTATAAGACAGGATTTCTGTTCTTGTCCCACCATTGTGTTGATGGAGTGACTTAAGAATGGGGAATGTAGTTTAGGGATTTCTTGCCTAAAGGGGGCACTTTGGTGGACACTCCTTTAGGAAGCAGCTTTTTGGCCTTCTTTCCAGGAATACTTAGGAAGCACCACAACATTGTCTCCAACTTTCCAGTAAACAGGAGTACTAGCAAATTTCTTTTATGCTTTCAACCAAATGGAATCAACTACTCTGAGTCAAAGGTCCTGCCAGGAGTTGCTGAGTAGAGGATAGGATGTCTTGGCTTCTTATTTGGAGAAAAAATCAGTTCCTCGCTAGTTGTCACAGGCTTACCTTCATCCCTCAACACATCCAGGTGCAACACCCCTAACTTGATGGCAAGGCCTTGTTTGTGTCATCAGTGGTGGTGCTGGGAGATAGCTTTTCTGTGGGTCTCTTTCTGTCGTATGTATTGATATCTGCATTCCAGGCAACATTGTCCTAGACATGGTCAATGGAAAGGGAAATCCTCTTGATATTTTTTTCTTGACCCATGCTGGTGCCAGTTTTGCAACACAGCCTAGCTCTGTTTGTAAACTATGGTAGAGTTCAGAGAGTGGGAACAGAGAATGTCCGCTATGAGTGTCCTCGAAAATCATGGGCATGAATGAAGCTGATTTTAGATTCTGCATTGAAGCTGGCTACAACATATCCTGAGCTACAGACCTCCAAGTTGGTGATAACAGCAAGAAGAAGGAGAGGGAGTGGCAGGAGTACCACTGGCAGGTGGAGCCAAAGCAAACATTTGCACCATCTCTGGTAACCATCCTGAGGTGAGATTTAAACCCAGATCTCCTGACCTCAGGTTCTCTACCCTTTCCACTACACTAGATGTTCTCAAAGTATGATGCACCATCCCCTGGGGACTCTTGAGACTTTTTCAGAGGGCCCACAAGGTCAAAACTATTTTCATAATAATACTAAGATGTTAATCACCTGTTAAAATGCTCTTCCCTTTTCCAACTACTTATCTGTGTGAGGTTGGATTTGCTTTATGTACTTTAACCAAAATAACATTTCACAACAAGTTGAACACAAAAGTCAATAAGAGAATCTAGCTGTCTTCTATTAAGTCAGACATTGAAGAGATTTGCAAAAATATGTAAAAAATGCCACTCCTCACTAAATTTTTTGCTTTAGAAAATGTAGATATTTTTCATAAAATGTAATTTATGCTAATGCATAATGGGCTTACTGTTATGATTAATGAAATAAAATATTTTTAAAATTGATTAGTTTTAATTTCTAATATGATAAATATCAACAGATATAACTCACACAAACAAAAGCTCCTTGGGAATAATTTTTAGGAATGTAAAGTGATCCTGAGATCAAAAAGTTTGAGAACCACTTCTCTACACATAGTTGCCCTTCCAATAATGGCTAACATCTGTAGTCTTCTTTACAGTTTACACAACATTTTCCACACATGATTTCACTGGATAATCTTCCACTGATGATTCCAGTTCTCTCATCTGAAGCTAAATAGAAAAGGTATAATCTATTTCCTACCTCATAACCTTCAAACACTTGAAATCAGTTCACATGATCCTAGGCTGAACACTCCAGTTCCTAAAGCAGATCCTCACATGGTACTGTCTTCCCATATTCTCATTCTGGTTGCCTTCCTCAGGACATGCTCTAATTTTCAATGTCCCTCCAAAAATGTGCTATCTTGAACTGAACCCAACACACTAGATAGAGTCTTATCAGAGCAGAGAACGGTGAGATTAGTATGTATGAGTGAGCAATACCATACTTATTGAAGAGAGACCTGTGCTAAGAGGGGCCTGAGCATTTTGTCTTCAAAGGATGAGTGTGTGATCATTGATAAGAGTGTGGTAAATCACTCCCCACATCCGTATCTGGCTCTATATGCAGGATGATTTGATACTGATCATGCCCCCATCTTCTTTGCATGAGTCAAAGAATTGTTGGTAATGTGGAAGCGAAGATTGCCCCCATAGCTCTTGCCTGAGAAACCAAGTGACTTTGCATTTGAGAGAATGAACTATTAAAGTGAAACCCAGGCCTTCAGGAAACAGGTTATTATTTTGTTTGTCTTTCATTCTCAAAGAGGACTATGATATCAGGGAGGTGATGCCATGACATGCAGGTGAATTGGATTCAAGTGAGGGAGGGCTGTGCAAAGTCACCAGCCTCGCTTTCTCCTCCTGAGATACTTGGGTCCAGTGGCAAGACAGAGATCAGGAAGACTGGAGATGGTGCCCAACACAGTGGAAGACCTTGGTCTTTTTAAGCTAAGGTCTTTAACAGCCCTCAGTCTGACTGAGACAACACCCATTCAATGATTAAGCCTATGTAAGAAAGGAGGCCTCTTTAACTAGTCAAAACAAAATCAATTTGGGACGGAAAGACTGGTTTCTGGACAAAACAGAAACAATTGCTATTTACATTCACTCTGAGTCAATCAGGATCCAAGCAATGACCAAGTAGGGCTTGGCCTCTCAATTGGTGAAAGCCAGAGTGATTTGAGTTTAAGGTAGAGTCCTTAAGGGAAAAAAAAAAGGTTTCAGGATGAAAATTTACATGGCTTTTGGCAGAGCACTCTCAGGTAAGGGTATAATACCCTATGTGGATTGAGGGGAAAGAAAGACAGACAAACAGAAAGAGAGAGAGAGAGAGAGAGAGAGAGAGAGAAAGTGCAAAGAAAGAGAGAAAGAAAGGAAGAGAGAAAGAAAGAGAGAGAGAGCAAAAGAGAGAAAGCAAAAGAGAGAGTGAAAGAAAGAAAGAAAGAAAGAAAGAAAGAAAGAAAGAAAAAAAGAAAGAAAGAAGAAAGAAAGCTGTGCTGCCCAACTGGCCAGTTCCAGTCTCAGTGGGGCAGCTCTTATTTTCAGGAAACAGAGAAGAGAAGACAAGGCAGCAAAGCACTTATTGAGCACTTACTGTGTGCAAATACAAGCAAAAAGAAAAATAGGAAAGGTCTTAGATGCAGCAGAACCTGGACCAGGTTTAGTCTGTGCTTTAGTAAGAGCTGGAAGGAAATTTAGAACCCAGAACAAAGAATGTCAGAGCTGGAATCTCAATTAGCTGGGTACAGAGGTCACTGAGAGAACAAACCATTTTGGGGAGAGGATGGAGCCAAGATTATTGTAGGAATTTAAATATTTTCATACCCTAGATTAGTATTTGGAAAGGGGTAGTCTGCGCAGTGGATATGCACTGCAAAAAAAGTATGCAGGGGAAATGAAAAGGGGGGAGGGGGGAACACACCTAATGTGTCTAAGGGCAACCACACAGGCCTTGACTGCCACCTGGTGTCTGTCTAAGATTGTGCACAGTGCCTGGCTTATATAAAGCATGTAAGAAGTACTTGTTGATTGAATGAGTTACTCTACACCTTTGACTGGATTTTAACCTAAGTGACAGCAGTCATCTTCTATGACGAAAGGAGGCAGTATGAACCAAACCAAACCACACATAAATGTCACATATGGATGATGAAAATGTGTCCTGAAGAAGTGAAGGAATGTGCCCAAGGTCACAACAGGGAGTAGGTGACAAAGTTCGGAGCTGTCCAAAAATGATGGGGAACTCAGCGTCTTGAGGAATAGCCTTGAGTCACTATCCCAAGGCATAGGCGGAAGGTAGGGAGTTCCCCATCACTGGAGGTCTTTAAGCAGAGACTGGATAACCAGTTGGGGATAATGTAGAAAGGAGTGATGCTCAAAAAGGGCCTGGACCTTACGGCCTCTTAATATATATATCTATATATCTATATATCTCTCTCTATATATCTATATCTATCTATGTATCTATGTATCTATCTATTTATCTATCCCCAATGTTTCCTCCAGTAAAGTACTTCCCAGAGGAAGCCATAGAGACTTGATTGCTCAACCAATATTGGAATATTAATTCAAATTGTATTTTAATATATCTTTTTCCATTTATTTCAAGATTTCTACAAATGATATCTAAAATTTTCTTGGGGCAATGATTAAGAGTCAAGTCATACTCAGCCATTTTGGATATCTTCCTGTCTCCAATCTAGGAATAACTTTAGACATAAATTAATACTAAATTAAATTAAATTGTTTCTGACAGTCTTGAGCCTAAAATTCAGAGTACAATATTAGTATTATATTTTCCCCCTCTGACAGTCCCTACTAGGTACAAAGTACTACACTAGATATGGAACACATAAAGACAAAATGTAAAAAGTCCCTTTCCTTAAGCCTACATTTGAGCTTACATTCTTTTTTTTAAAATTAATTAATTTTCTTCTTTATATCACTCATTTCCATGAGATTTTGAGTTACAAATTTTCTCCCCATCTTTCCTCTACCCACCACGTCAAAATAGCCATCCCACTGTATAGCCCCTCCCCCAATCTGCTCTCTCCTATGTCCTCCCCCATTGCCCCTCTGACTTTCTGGTAGGGCAGGATGGGTCTCCCTACCCCAGTGCCTGTATATCTTAAATCCCAGTTGCATGTAGTTAATAATAATAATAATAATAATAATAATATATATATATGTATTTTTAACATTTGATTACAGAACTTTAAATTCTAGATTCTTTCTCCTTTTCCCTCGTCACCCACCCCTACTGGAGGGATAATTTCAATTCAATACAGGCTGTACATGTGTAATTACACAGAACATCTCCACAGTGGACATAT
>CM053592.1:147210800-147259755 GCA_028646515.1 Pseudochirops corinnae
GGCAGATTGGGGGGGAGGGTAGTTAGAAGCATACACTTTTGAAAAGGGACAGGATCAAAATAGAAAATAGAACAAGTGTGGGGTGGAATAGGATGCAGAGAAATATAGTCAGTCTTTCACAATATATCCACTATGGAAATGTTTTGCATAACTACACATGTACAACCTATATTGAATTGCTTGTCTTCCCAGTAAGGGTGGGTGATAAGGGAAGAAGGGAAAAAATCTGGAATTCAAAGTTTTTAAATAAAATGGTTTTTTAAAATTATTATTATTGTTATTATTTTTACATGCAACTGGGAAATAAGATATACAGGCACTGGGGTATGGAGATCCATCTTGCTCTACCGGAAAGTTGGGATGAGGGAGGATATAGGAAAGACCAGATTGGGGAAGGGGGGTATTCAGTGGGATAGCTGGTTTGGGGTAGTGGGTAGGGGAAAGACAGAGAGAAGATTTGTAACTCAAAATCTTGTGGGAATAAAGTTGTAAACTAAAAATAAACATAAAATTTAATTTAAAAAAAAAGATAGAGTGAAAGGACAGAAAGTGTAGGCACTGATTGTGGTTGGCTTTCTCAAGTTTAGCCACGAAAAGGAGAAGAGATTTAGGGTAATGGAAAGGGCAGATCAAGTGAGAGATTTTTAAGAACGAAGGAGACATCTAGAAAGAACAGAGTTTAAATGGAGACTGAAGCAATCTACGTGCTATTGTTCTTTTCCATGTTTGGATTTGTTTCTTTTTTCCCATTGTTCACTCCATTGGTTACAACCCTTCTTTACAACCAGACTAATGTCCAATGTGAAAGTATATGCAGATCCTATACTTGATTGCATGCCGCCATGGGGTGGGGTGGGGGGGAAAGGGAGAGGAGAAAATTTGAAACTCAAGGGATTCTGGAACTGAATCTTGCAAGCTAAAATTAAATAAATCAATTTTAAAAATTTTTTTTAATTTAAAAAAAAAGAATGAAGGAGATGAGCATGTTTGTAGGGAAGCAACTAGTAGATAAGAAGAGACTGAAGTGTAAACAAGAAAATAAATAAATTAAATTTAAAAAAAAAGAGACTGAAAATAAGTGAGAGAGTGGGGATGAGAGTGGGCAATCTGCTAGAGAAGTCTGGATGGAATGTTTCACATGTGCATGTGGAAGAGTTTGCCTTGGCAAGGCGAAGGATCACCTCTTCATGTGAGACAGAGGTTATGGAGGAAATATTGGCAGGTGGCATCCAAGTGATGTGAAATGAGAAGGGGAGAAAGAACTCTTAAAATACTAAATAATAGTCATATCCTCATATACATTTTAAAAGGAGTAGAGTAACTAGAAATCAGACACAATGGAATAAGCTGTCACAGTCAAAATTTAGCTGTAACTACCGCATTTAAACAACAGTTCACATTTTTTAAAACCCTGTAGGTTTTTAGTTAACAGTGTTACATAGCAACCAAAAAAGCTAACGCAATCTCAGCCTACATTGAGAGGAGTATAGCAACCAGAATCAGCAAGATAATAATCCCAGAGTATTCCACCCTCATCAGAACACATCTGGAGGGTTGTGTTCAGTTCTAGGCACTATCTTTTAGAAAATACTGAAAAAGTGCAGAGCATCCAGGGGGTGGAGACCAGGATGATAAGGAGGTGTAATACTACCACCTCTGAAGATCTGGTGAAGGAATTGGAAACATTCAACCTGCTGAAGAAAATAATTGGGAGATGGGATGGGATGTTGTTGTTTTCAAATATTTGTAAGGCTGTCATAGCAAAGGGTAGAAGTTGGAGAGAGAGGGAGAGAGAGAGAGAGAGAGAGAGAGAGAGAGAGAATTTATTAAGTGCTTGTTATATACCAAGCACTGCAGTAAGTACTAGGAATACAAATGTAAGCACACAACATAATCCCTGTCCTCAAGGAGCTTACATTCTAATTGGGGAAAGCAACACACAAGGGGACCTAGAAAGGGAAGTAACTACTGTGCAGTGGCAAGGTATAGAAGTCTGGTTCTGGGCAACACAAGATGAAAGCTCATCTATCTGAGTCCAATGTCCCAGAGGCAAAGTCCAATTGTCCAGAGGAGGGAGGCAATTGTGAATGATAGTTGGAAAGAAGTATAATTCAGCTCGAACTGAGTTAAAAATGGTTAACAATTAGAGCTATCCAAAAGTGGAATGTGCTCTCTGGATTTAAAATGGTGGAGGTGGTGGTGGCAGCAGTGAGAGTTCACATTGATATAGAAATGTATCATTTAAAGAACACTTCACATGAATTATTTAATTTAATCAATGAATTTTTCTGCCATTGGAGATCTCCAAGTACAAGCTGACTAGTAACATGTCAAAAATGAAGTAAAAGAAGATTCCATCTTGTTCATATTGAACTAAAATGTCCTCTGAAACCACTTCCAACTCTGAGTGTCTGTAATTCAGGACATAAAAGGTCAAAGCTGAAAGGGACTTTAAAATATAGAATATCAAAGCCAAGGCCTAAGCCAGAATCCAGAGCTGATATATACTTTCCCTTTAAATGAAGGGTTTATGAATTTTTAAAAAATATTGTGATAATTTTGTTCCAATGTAATTGGTTTCCTTTAAAATCCTATGTATTTTATTTTATGCATTTAAAATAATTATTATGAGAAAAAGTCCATAGGCTACTCTAGGCTGCCAGAAGAGTTGATAACATAAAAAATTATAAGAACCGTGGCTTTTCACATGTTTCTGAGCTCACCTGTGAGAGACAGGGGCAGGGGAGTTAGAGGAGGCAGACACTGTGAGATAACAGGAGCATCATCTAGGATATTTGATGGCAATGGAGACACTGTCCATGGTGCTAAGTCCCAGGTATTCAGTGTCCGTTTGGGATGTAAGAAACCATCTGGTAAAGGTTTAACTGGGCTTGGGCACTTTCCCTGGTTCTATGGTGGTGTGTGTCAATAATGAGATGAAGTGGAGCACTACCACTCCATTATTCTGTAATGAAAGTAAAAACATTTCCTATGTGCAGTCAGTCAGGAACTGGAGGAGCAATCCATGAACCTAGTATGAAAGTATCTGACCTTGGTGCTGAAATAAAATTAGTGTATAAAGTGGGAGATTCTGTCCAAGGTTCTAGGACTATGGGTGGAGAGGAATGTACTTGATGTAGAAATGTGAGCACTATCTGCTCAATGAATATTTATTGATTGACTGTGCTGAGACGAAGTGGGATAGCCACACTTGTGCTAAGATATAACAGATCTTTCACCAAAATGTTTAGATATGGGTGTGTTCCATGATGCTGAAGGGTGTTCGGAGTCTATTCATGGTCCTATATAAGTGAAAGGCTAACTGCTGTGTTATGTCTGGCTGTGACAACCTTGTCTCTGTGCCGGCCATAATTGTGGAGGTGTTGTCCAAGGTATTTTAATGGAAAGAAAGGCTCTCTCTTCCCACCCCCAACCTCTTCACTGTCCTCTTTCTTCTCCTCCTTTTCCTTCTTTCTCCTTCTCCTCTCTTTCTGTCTCTGTCTCTACCTTTCTCTCTCTCTCTGTCTCTCTCTGTGTGTGTCTCTCTCTGTCTCTGTCTCTCTCTCTGTGTCACACACACACATGCACGCACACATACACACATACACACACACAGACACCAGGCACTGAGCACACTGAGGACCTTCTTATGTCTCACTTCTCCCCCTTCCCCACAGAGAATAGAGTTGATTTCTGGGTTCAGAAAGTTAAGAACAGACTATATGGTGCAGTTGAAAGGACCCTGGAAGGTGAGAGGTGAAAGGGTTGAAGCCAGGCTACTACTTGGGTGAACTTAAACAAGCCACTTATCTTTCCAGAACTCAGTTTCTGAATCTGTAAGAATAAGAGGATTTAACTGGATGGCCTAGGTACCACCACATATGCCCATGATCCTTGACTTCTACTCCAAAGAATTCAACTCATTCGTCTCCAGGTCCCTGAAATACTGAGCCTTGCTGCTAAATGAAGTGTAGGAACCTGAGGTCCTGGTCAAAGTCTGACCATGGTAGATCTGAAGAAGTAATACAGCAATAGATAGAATGGTTCTTATGGTACCTGCTCATAGAATCAGGTGGACTCTGCAAGCAGATTCACCTTTCCTAAGTTCTTTGTTTACATAGTTCTATGTAATGAATGGTATCATACTTTTATTTCCTATTCTTGTATGGATAGTTTAGTTGTATTTTCTTATGAGGTGGAGAAACAACAAAATCATTTTGGTTGCACTATAGAGTGCAGGAAAGGAAGTAGTATATAATAAGGCTAGAAAGGAAATCACCTTATAAAGGGCCTTAAATCCCACAATAACAGATGTTTAATTCTAGAATCTGTAGGAAGCAACTGGAGTTTACCAAATGGAGGGAGGTGACATGGTCAGACCTGAACTTTAGGAAAAGTCACTTTGGCAAGTATATTGATGATGGTTTAAGGCAAGGGAGATTTGATTCATCAGCTTCTGCCTCCCCAGTAGGAAGGATTGTAGGCATGTGCCTCCACATCCAATTGTTTCCCTTTTTTTTAATAAGCACTTAATACAGTGCCTGGCACATAGTAAGCACTTAATGAATGTTCCTTGATTGATTGAGGAGACAGAAACAAAAAGATTTGGCAAGTGTTGAATGTGTGAGCTGGATAATGGCAAAAAATCAAAGAGGACACTTAGGTTGGGAAGCTGGACAACTGGAAGGGTAGTAATTCCCTTGACAGAAATAGTGAAGTTCCACAGAGGGATGGGTTTGGGGGAAAAGCTTATGCAATGAGATTTGTAGTACAGTTAGCAAGTCATTCAAACCTGATCATTCTGCATGACTTATTTTGTCCCACCCAAAATGAAAAGGAGAAGAGTTCATCTTACCACTCAGAATCTAGAGCCTGCCTCAGCCACAAGATCATCAGGGGTGAGGGTTGGGATTACAAATGTCAAGTATTATGACTATAGAGCTTGAAGGGAGCTCATGACCATCTAGTCTAACCCTCCCATTTTACAGTCAAAGAAGTTGAGGACCAAAGAGGTTAAGTGATTTCCCCAAAATCATACAGAAAGCTTGAATTTGAATGAATGTTTTCTGTCTCTATAGTCAGTGCTCCTTTGGTAGAGGAGGGAAATAATAAATAATCACTGTTCTTCAGAAGAGGCAAATGAAAAATAGCAAAAACAAAAATTATGAATGATAGAGCTTAAAGATCACGTAGAAGTTAGGTCAATTTTGTCTGTCTCCAACACTTTCCACTGTATGGTGCTACAGAATGTAGGGTTGAATTTTTGAAATAGTACCTATGCAGTTGCTATTGTGGGTGCCTCTGTAATGATTATATCTTCACTGAGGGGCTGCTGCCCGGTTGAAGTATGCTGGGTATAGGGTAGATGGGGTTATGTTGAAGACAAGGCCCTTGGATGGCAATTGAGGGAAAAGTGAAATATAACCCACTTTTTCAACATCCCATTTTTATATAACTCTTGGGGTCACATTATAACCTCTTAGGAGGCCATAGCCCCCACATAGCACACAACTATGAATTAGATGATTGAATGAGTGAACAAGGATAAAAATAGGACCTCTATTTGAAGAAAGCCTTGGTATTTTCATCATAACTCTTTTCCTCACCCCCTCCTAATTAGGACTAAAACAATAGGTATATCCCAAAGATCCAAGAGCAGAAATCAATTGAAAAATCAGCAGAAAAAGTTGAATCTACAGGTAACAGGTAAAAGTCTCTAACCCAAGGAGTACTGAGTACAAGTCATGTATAATAATGCACACAAGACCAGTGTTCCCTACCCAATCTCTAGGCTAGGGGTGGAGAACCCTCAGCCTAGAGGCCACCTATAACTCTCTATGTCCTCAAGTGTGGCCCTTTGATGGAATTTATTCTGTGAAATTTAGATTCAGTCAAAGGGTCACATTTAAGGACCTAGAGGTCCACATGTGACCTTAAGGCCAAAAGTCCCCCACCCCTACTCTAGGTTATCTTAGAATGAACCAATTCTCCCAGGGATTAGGGCCCAAGTGATATTCTTTCTTCCTTCAGAAGGTTCATTCTAACATAGCCTAGTGATTGGGAAGGGAACACTGGGTTTTTTATAGTTCATTTGTACTGTTACAGAGGTTAAAATCTAGTCAAGGGGGTTGAATTAACTTGAGTACAGTATCTGAGTTAGCCACCAGGGGTATTGGACTAAAGCTATTCCTCCCTGTCAGCTGTATATGCTCATAGGCTGAGTCTTTAACAGGCGGTGATGTACAGATGGCCACTGAGACTAAAAATGTCTGGATTGTCTCACTCCCCATCCCACTCTTCAAAATATAGTGCCACTTTCCCTTTGGCCCAGAAATCTCTTCACTATTTTTCCCTCCTCCTGTCCACATCTAGGGGAATGAAATGAAATATTAAATTATGGAAATTATTATGATTATATTTCACTCCCTCCACCCCCTCTCTTTATTTCCATATTGATTCAGACACACAGCATTTGATGAATGAAGCTTTAATGTACATAAAATGCCTAGAAAAGTAGAACTCTTTCATAATGTGAAAATAGACACTGCTAACCACCTCTTCCATACCTTCATCCCTCCAGGATCTTCCCTTCAGGCAGAAACTTCCCATCTCAGCTCATGGGGGGTGAGGGAGAAGAGGAAAAGGAAGGGAGGGAAGGGCAGAGCTTCTGTTCCCTTTCTCAGAAACAATGAAATTCAAGGAAAGTTCTCCCCTGTTCATCAGTCCAGTCCCTACCAGGCCATCATAGTAGTTCTAAGCCTTCACAGGACTCTAGAACATAGCATGACATCTGTCCTCTCTAAGTTGCTCTAACGTCACTCAGCATCCCTTGTCTTTCAATTCCTTAGAAGTCTCAGTTAGAAGAAAAGGCTATAGATAGAGCTGTGTTTCTTTAACCCTGCCTTGTTCATTTGTCCTCAGAGACCTCCATTCCTAATTCTATACCGAATGCAGACACTGCCACCACCAATACCATTTTGGTGGACTCCTTGACCATCATTCTGTTATGACCATAGGTAAGGCTTCTGATGAACCTCAGAACATTCTGAACTCACTGGCAACCTGGGCATGCCTATCTCTTTCACCTAAAGTTTAGGAAGAGCAAAAAACAAGAGGAACAGAGGTTACCATTGACTGGGTAAGGAAAGGTGCCAGCTACTCCTTACCCCAATTCACTCAAAAGAGATCCAATTGAAGCTTTTCTAAGCACACTCAGATCCAACTCACAAATCATGAATCATCCGTCCATCTGCCTCTGAAGCCAGTTAGAAGGTTTTTCATTACACATAGTACCAACTTTGAGTCATCATGGTTGAAACCTGATTCCCCAAATTTACACATCTTGAACTGGAGCCAGCCAAGAATTGTCTGGTACAAATATCATACTACAAGGACTGGGCATCACAAAGGCCAGTTCTCCTATTACATTAGGTTGAAATGTTATAAATGAATTCATTTATTAAGCACCTACTGTGTGCACAGTACTGCTAAGTGAGGAGGGTGAGACAAAAGTTAGACAATCCCTGTATTCCAGAAGGGGGATAAAACTCATATTCTCAACAAAGATCAATTAATCAATTATTTTATTAAATACCTACTATGCCTGGTATTATGCTAGCCACTAGGGATGCAAAGACAAAAATGAGACAGCCCCTGCTCTTGAGAGCTTAATATTCTAGTGGGGGGGAGGAGAATATTGATTCATAAATAGGTATATGAGATGTCCAGAAGTCTTAGGGCAGTTTTAAGCTCTAATATTTAAGACTGCACTAAGACTTTTGGGATCACCTGTATACAAGATCCCTATAACATAGATGCAAGATAACCTTAAAGGGAACATCCTAAAAGATCGGTGAAAACCTCCCGCTGAAGGTGTCATCGGAACTGAGTCTTGAAGGAAACTAGGGATCCAAAAAACTGAGGAGAGCATTACAAGCGTGAAGGACAGCCAGTGCTGTCAGGAGATGGAGTGATTTGTGGGAGGAACTGCAAATAGGCCGGCATAGCTGGAATGTAAAGGTGTATGAAGGGCAGCAACGTATAAAGAACCGGAAAGGTAGTAAGGGGCCAGGATGTGATGGGCTTTGAATGGCAAACAGAAGTGTACACAGGGAGCCAGTGGAGGAGGCTGACACAGGCAAGGAAGTAGTGGCTGGAATGTCGTTGCCAAAGTGGAGATCTGCCTATATCCGCGTGAATACTGCCGGCAGAGAGGTAGGAGGAGAAAATCTGAAACTCAAGGGACTGTGGAACTGAATGTTGTAAACTAAAAGTAAATAAACCAATTTAAAATTTAAAAAAAATGTTGTGAACAGATCTAGGTCAGAAATGGAGCAAGTAAAAGCTTCTGTGCTGATTCAAAAACCAGCATAAAGAAGATTGGAAAACCCAGTCTCAAGCAAACGAAACAAAAAAAAGCTCATTGGCAGTTCAATTGGAACATATTTCATCACTGGGACATGATGGTATCAATAGATTAGGAATCGTATCCCAATAAACCAACTTTGCTGTACAAGTCATTTTCAACATTTTTTAATGCTACACATTAAACTTCTGAAGTTGTTAAAGACTAAAACAAACAAACAAACAAAACAAAGGGAGATCGGGAGATCCGGAAAGGTTTCCTGGAGGAGGTCTTGTCTGAGTTGTACTTTAGAAGGGAGGGGTTGGGTGCCCAGAAGTGGAACTGGAGCACTAGGAGGCGGCGCCGCCGCCGCCGCCGTTGCTGCTGGAGGAGGATTTGGAAACGGATCCTTCAGCCTGAAGGATAAGAAAGAGGGCCGTATGCCTGCGGGCAATGCTTTCCTCCGAATCCTCAGAGATCAGGCCGGTTCGCTCCACAAGCTCAGCTCCTGGGAGCTGAACGGGATTCGCCTGGACCACTGGGTCCCCCCACTACGTCCTCCAGCGGTCCAGGAACCTTAAGGCGCCTGCGCACATGACGCTCCGAACTATATTAACTAGAATTCCCCGGACAGAACATTCAGCTCCTGGACTCCCAGCAATCTCTGCGGTCTTGGGTGCCCCTCCCGCGAGCTGGAGCGGAGAGAGTTCTTACAGCAGGCTAGGGAGGGGCTACTTTAACCTTGATCCCGCTTCCTGCAGAGAGCAAAGAATAGCTCCTTTGTTTTGAGAGGACACTCTCGAAGGTCTAGGAGAAAGCACTGGCCCGGGAGGGGAGTGGGGTAGGTGTTAAAGTAGGTGATGTGAAAACACACGATCTCCATAAAAACGTGGATTTTTTTTTTTTTTTTTAGAAAAAGAATTGCTTCCGTTGCTACTGTGTTCTGTGGCTTACAAAGAGCTTTCCCCACATCTTTCCAAATGGACATGCCAGGATTATTAGACCCAGGTGAAGAGAAATTGTGGTAGGAGAATTCAGTTTCAGTCAGAAATTATTTGAGTTGTCTATATGTTTTAGGGTTCCATCAGGTCTCTTGGGATTCTAATGAAGAGAGTCTCTACAACATATTTCATTTGTGGGGAACCCTGGAAATCTTTTTTTTTTTTTTGGAGGGGGGAAGGCAAGGCAATTGGAGTACTTACCTAAGGTCACACAGCTAGTTAAGTGTTAAGTGTCTGAGGGCACATTTGAACTCAGGTCCTCCTGACTCTAGGGCCGGTGCTCTATTCACCGCCACCTAGCTGCTCTGGAACACTCCAAATCTTGTAGGGGAACCCATTAAATGAGACCTGAGCAATGGCAAAATCTGAGCACAGGTGTGAATTTCAAAAGTTCATAGAGATGGAGTCAGAGGACATTTAGTCCAACCTTTTATTGTCATCATCATCATCATCAGACTGGGTCTCCCATCTCCCACAGACTAAAGATACACTAGGTGGGGCTACTCATGGTATTAATCCCACCCCTAAACCACACTGGAGTTTTGACCTGCTCTTTTTCTGACCCAGTACTGATGCTGGACTGAGTGAGGACACCTGATTGGCTTAGACCACTACTAAGAATTCTCAAATTCAAGATCTATCTGCCTCAACCTCCCCAGTAGCTGAGATTAGAGGCGTGTGCCACCAACTCCAGCTCAATCCTTTCCTTTCACAGATGAGGAAATTGAGACCCTTAGAATCTAAGTGACTTGCCCATGATCACATTGGTCACATATATGTTGGAGATGAGATTCAAACCAACTATCTCCAATATCAATTCTCTTTCCACCATACCACACTAGGTCCTTTTTTCCTTCCTTGCCCTAGTGAGGGATTCTTGGTCAGCATCGAAAGGCACAAAGACAGAATACTTCAGCGTGTCCAGGGAAATGCCTGCCCAGAATTCAGTGGAATAGCCTTTGATTCTGCGTCTAGGGCTCCTGGGTTCCCCGTGTCAGAGACAGACTGCCTTTGGGGCATGTTACAACAAAATATGCTTCTTAGATGATTCAGTCCACACTGTGTGCCCTGAGCTACTGGGGCAGCTTTGCAAAAGTGCTGAAATCCAGACTTGGAGATGCTACATGAGATTGCTGGGAACATCTACACAGAGGAAATTCCTGAGTGCTGGGGACTACCAGTATAAGAGTGCAGAGGAATGTGAACTGGGGAAGAAGAAATGGAGCTTTCTCACCAGCCACTTTTCCTTCCTGTTTAAACTCCAGTGGTCCATTGGGATTAGGGTCCAGAACACCCCCAAAAAAACCCCCACACATAAACACACATACCCCACCTCCCTCCCCATAACCCAAGGAAGTCAGAAAGATTTGCTAGAGGCACCTGGGGAGAGAAGTAGTGATCTCACCAGTACCTGGCATAGAGTGTACAGTTGTTTGTTGATTGACTTATTGGAGTGGGGAGAGACTAGAAATAAAGAGATCAACTAAGGAAGCTAGTGCCATAGTCCATAGTGCCATAGAGAGGTAACAAGGATCTGTAACAAGGGTAGTGGCTTTATGAGTAGAGAGAAAGGGATAGATATGAGAGCATGCAAGAAGAATCAACAAGACCAGGCAAGTGCATCCTTGCCTCACTTGTGACTTTGATCCAGCTGTATCCTTTACCCCAACCCTTGCCCTGGCTCCTTATGTTTCCTAGTGTCTCAAGTTAGGCTGTATACATTCCTTGGTCAGGAACACCTGAGTTCAAATCTAGATTCAAATACTAGATGTACGATGTAGGGTCTGTAATTTAAATGCTATCTGCCTCAGTTTCCTTAACTGTAAAACAGGGATAATAATAGCGCCTACCTCCTGGGGTTATTGTGAAGATTGATGAAATGATAATTGTAAAGTGTTTAGCACAGTGCCTGGTACGTGTTACTCATTTCCTTCCTTCCTTTGTGTTTATGAATAAAGTCATATTGCTCTGTTATTGCTGGCTGTCTCTTCTAGGTGTAACTCATGGCCCCACACCCACAAGCTCTGGTTTTACACAGACTAGGGCCAGTCTTGGGCATGAACCCCAAAATATGAGAAACTCTTTGGCTTGTTATGCCACTGTGAAGGATCTGCAGATATATGTAATAAGCTCACCAGCTCCCAAGGTAACAATGCAAATATCTTGTATGGGATGGGTTTTTTTCCACCCCCTAGAAAATGCAAAACACATAGGAAATTCATAATAGCCTGTAAACAATCTCCTGATTTTCCCTGATGCCAACTTCCTCCCAGAGTCCTAAAGCACTCCAAACTCTAAAGGCCACCCTGTAGGTTATATCCCTTTAGAAGTAAACTAAACTTAGAGTTGCCAGCAGGGCAACCTCCCCTGCCCCCACCATTCTGGTAAGTCCCACTTTCTACAATGACAGCCATCCAAAAGTGTAATGGGCTGCCTTGAAAAGTAGTAGGTTACCCCTCTCTGGAGGTCTTCAAAGCAGGATGACCACATTGTTGGGGATGTCTAATCCTTCCTCCACAGAACAGCATGGCACTGTGTTTCTTCTCAATGCTAAACATCTTTGGTTCCCACAGGTATGACCAGAAGGAATTGTGAGATGGCCACAAAGCAGTGTCCTCAGTTGAGTACAGTTGCTGAGGCATGGATGAAGACCACTGACCCTGGGGGGCAGGTATCAGGCAGGGGGCAGGATAGTAGGACACTGGCAAAGACCGGTCCCTCAAGAGACTACTGCAAGTCACAAGTGCCAGCAGGAGATTCAGAGATCCAAGATGGTAAACCAGAAGACTGTCATGGGAAGAATGCCTGCCCCTCCATATTGGCACCCTAGGGGCAAAAGCCTGGTCACTTGGCCCCAGTTAGAGCTCTGCCAGTCCCTGCAACTGTCCCCCTTATGGGATAATAACATTCTTCATCTTCCTCTTGAGCTTCATTCCTGCATCACCAACTGGAAACGCTCACTGGAAATGTCCATCTATGTACTCCATGGGCATCTCAAGCTCAACATATTCAAAACAGAACTCTATCTTTTACCCTAAGGCCACTCTTCCTCCTAACTCTACTAATTCAATAGAGGGCACTACCATCCTTCCAATGTCTTAGGTTTCTCAACTTCTGACTTCTCAACTCTTTATTCTCCTCCATCCTTCAAAGCAAACAAGTTGTCAAGTTTTGTTGATATTTGTCCTCTTACATTTCTCAAATCCATCCCCTTCTTTCACGCACATAGCAACTGCATTAGTTCAGGAGCTCATCAGCTCTCCCCGGGACTATTGCAATAACCCTCCTCATTGGTCTTCTTCACTCCAGTCTCTTCCAATTCCAATCTATCTTCCGTGCAGCTACCATACTAATAGTCTGACCATGTCACTGTTCAAGAAGCTTTAACTGCCTCCCTATTGCCTCTAGGATCAAATAGAAACTTGTTTACTTGGCATTTAAAGCCCTTTATAATCTGACTCCAAACCAGGTTGATTTTACCTGCCTCTCCTTTACAAACTCTATTCTTGTCCGACCAGCCTTCTGGCTGTTCCCCACACACGCTATTCCATTGCCACCTCTGTCTCCATGCCCAGATTGTCCCCGACTCCTGAAATCATCTCCTTCCTCATCCTCATCCCTTAACTCTTGGAATCTCCAATTATCTTCAAGTGCCTTCTATTAAAAAGGATCTTCCTGATTCTCCCAGTTGTTAATGGGGGAAAAAAGGCATCTGCATTTGTATTTATTTATTTATGCATGTTGTAAGCTCCCTGGGGTCAGCTGGGTGGCACAGTACATCCAGTACTGGACCTGGAGTCAGAAAGACCTGAGTTCAAATCCTGCCTCAGACACTGCCTCATAAAGCCCCTCAACGGCTCCTTAACCTCAGCTTCCTCGTCATCAAAATGAGAATAATAACAGCTACCTCACTGGGTAGTCAGGAGGAAAAAACGAGACGTTTGTACAATGCTTGTAAACCTCACTGCACTAGATAAATGCTACTTATGTTTTGGTATTTGGGTTCCTGGGCCTATCAGTGCCTGGTACACAGAAGGTGCCCCCAGATGCCTTGGCTAGGGTAACAATGAGTAACTGCTCACATTTTGAGTACCTTTAAGATTTCCAAAGTTCTTTCTTCACCATCGCCCTATGAGGTGGCTCTTACAAGTATCCCAGGTTACAGATAACTTCTCTAAGCCTATTTCCTTACGCTACTTTCCCAACATACATGTAAGGTATGGCATGTCAGAGCCAGGCCTTCTGACTCAGGACACGAGGTCAAACAGCTGCCACCACTGACAGGGTGATCAGAACCTTTCTGTGGGTAGGGGCCCAGAAGAGAGAAGCGTGAATTCTGGAGGCTGACAAAGATGCTTTGGAGCTTGGCTGCCCCTCCAGGCAAGGGTTGTCAAACCAGTCTGGGGTTGAACAAGGACAGGGGCCCCAAGCAAGGACTATGAGTCCATGTGTCCCCCTCTGCACACAATAGTCACTTATTGTTTGCTGAAGTGCATTTATGGGGGGAGGGGACTCCTGTTTGGTGAAGGAGTCGTACATCTGGTTCTCCCCCTCCTCCCTCCTTATCCAAGCATCTTCTCCCCAGAGGGCCCCATCCTTCAATCTTCTCCTCCACACAATTCCACTATACATAGGACAGAAGTCCTCAAAGTGTTTCTCTGGGACTCTGTTCAAAGTTTCAACAGCAGTGAGATCAAGGCTCACTTACATGCCCTCTCTGTCTGTATGTCTCTTCTCTCTCCTCTGTCTCTCTCTCCTCTCTTTCTCTCTCTTCCTCCCACCCCCCTCACACACATAGCAGGACACCTCCAGATTTCTCAGACCATTTTAATCAATCAATAAAGTTAAATATTCCATAAAAAATATAAAACTTCACATTCACTTTAGATCATGATGACTGACAAACACACCCATATCCTGCTCACCCTATCCCATTTTCTCCATATTCCCAGCCCATTCTCTCTATCTACTGCCCCCATCCTCCTCTCACCCCTCCTTTTCCCTCTCATTCTTCCCCCACCCTTAGACATCCAGTTTATTCCCATTATCTCCTTCCTCCACATCATAGAGCTGCAAGTTACCTTAGAGGTCACTGAATCCAACACCTTCATTTTATGCACAAAGGAGACTCGATTTGCCCAGAATTGGGATTTAAATCAAGATCCAAAACCTCGGACTCAAACTCTCACCCTCTTTCTACTGTTGCTCCCCAGTCCTTCCACTCCCCTTCCTATGCTGCACATTCTCCTTACTCCCGGATCCCCACCCTCACTCCCAGTTCCCCCTTCGTTCATATTCACCCACATGCTCACCCCATTCCCTTCCCCATTGGGGGTCAGCAGGTCACCACAGTCATATACACAGAAGGTTTATAAAAACATGAAACTAAGCGGACACAAAGGTTGCCCACCTCACCCCCAGAACAGCTGCCAGCCACTAGCTTCCCAAGCACAGTGGGCTGGGGAAATCAGCCCAGAGGTAACAGAGTAGAGGCAGGGGGGCAGAGCCCAGAGTTATATAGACATCTCCTTAAGCACACAAACACATACATCCACATATGCCAGGCAGACACACACAGCCAGGCTCTTCCATGCATTCTCAAACACATATGTGTGGTCTAGGGGGCATATCAGGAACCAGACTCTCAGATCCCCCATGTCTCAGCACATAGGGGTTCCTTCCACCAGGGAGGCAGATAGCACCCTGCCTGTAAGTATTTCCCTCCCTCAGCATTTTACTCACACCTCTCAGGGACAGCTCCTTCTTCCTGGTGACTGATCTCAGGGCCCTGATCTGTAGCTTACACAAAGCCCAGGCCATTGAGGTCACAGAAAGCTCCTGTGTCCACCATTTCTTTCCTAGGAAAGACAAAAACCTACGGATCCCAAGATGAGGGATCAGGTTGCGGGGGGAACAATCAATTTATACATTCATACCCCCCCCCCCCCATGGATGCTCAAGACACCTGCAGACTTCTCAATGTCATTGGTCACTGGGGATCATAGGATCAGACTCACTGAATATCAGAGCTGGAAGAGACATTACCAATCAGCTGGCCCACCCTCCCCCACCATCATAGAGGGAAGTCTAGAAAGGGGAAATGACTTGCCCTAGATCATTGAGGGAAGGCATAGCAGAGTTAATGCTCAAACCTAAGTCTTTCAACTCCATCCAGTGCACTTTCCACTATTCCATGCTGGACTGACCCCAGCAGGCATCTGTGACTAGAGGTTATTCAGTCCCCAGTGGTCACTCAGGCCTGGTGGTTACTTGGGTCCCAAATAACCTGATGTAATGCAGTAATACATTCCAGCAGCCACCCAAACCAGGCCCCAACAGTCTCTTGAGCCAAGTAGTCCCTCAGCACATCTCTATATGGATGTCTCATCACATGTGGCCAGTGGTGCTGTGGTCAGCAGAATGTGAGCTTGGTTTGGGCCTGGGTGGGAGTCCCGTAAGAAGGATGGTGGGAAGCCATTGAGGCTGCTACCCTTTTTGGCTACAGCCAAGGCCAATGGGAGCCGCTCATCTTCTGGGGAGGGTGATGGGGAGGGGGGGTCATGGCTGCAGCTTGTGGTCCCGGATGGAGGGGCCCCCAAGTCCAGCCCCACCTTGTTTCTTGCCAAGAGCTCCTGCTGCCGGTGTCGCTGACGTTGCCGGCCAAGCAGGAGCAGGATCAGAGTAGAAGCCACTGCCCCCAGGATAAAGCCAGCCAGCCCAGAGCCCACAATTCGGCCACGGCCTTGGGGTTCCCCCCAGAACAAGTGGTAAGTAGCCACTGTTTGAGTAGTGCCGCCCTCCTGGCATTTACAGGCATAGGTTCCCAGGGCACCCTGTGTCACCAACACCTCCAGCCCGTCCAGCCGAGGAATCACTGCATCTTCAATGAGACCCCCTGGCCGATGCCACACACAGGTCGCCCAGGCTGATCGCGGGGAACACGGCAAGACCACGTGTGCAGCGGGGACTACAGGAACCTCAAGAATGAGAGGATGTGCTGGAGATAAGGGAACAGGTGAGGCCAATTAGGTGCCAAATCTATAGCTACTACATTAACTTCTCCCCAGAGTTACAACCCCATCACTTCCAAATGTCCACAGGATACATCCTCCCTGGATCTCACAGTGGCTCAATGTGTTCAGATTCAACACATTCAAAACTGAACTCTTCATCCTCCCTAACCAAGTCCCTCATTCTCAAAATCCCTCAATTCAGTAGGTAGTGCCACTATCTTTCTAGGCACCAGGGCTCAAACCCCAGTTAGCTTTGAGTCATCTCTCTCTCACCCCACCCCTTAACAACATCAGTTGTTAAGTCCTACTGATTTTACTTCCACAATCTATCTCAGGTCTGTCTCCTCTCCACTCATACTTCTATTACCCCTTACCTGGACTATTATAACCCCCTCCTAAGAGATTTCCCTCCCTCTACTGTCTCCTTTACACACACTTGCCAAGTAATCTTCCTAAAACACATTAATTATCTCTACCTTCAATGTCTCTTAACTACCTACCAAAAAGAGTATAAACTTTGGATACCAGAATTTGAGAATCTCCACAACCTGGATCTGGGTCAGCCTCCTCTGAAATTATTACCCCCTTTCCAGACAAACTGGACTACTCTTAGTCCCCTGTTCTTATAGATCTTCCCCATTTCCCTACTTTTGTTGATGTTGTCCCCAAACCACCAATGGACTCTTCTAACCCCCACAGAAACTCCATTTGTTAAGGTTCCCTTCTCATTTGAGCCCAAACTCAGATGTCACTTCCTCCAGGAAGCCTTCCCTGGCCCTTTCCTCTCATTTCCAGTAAGAGTGAGCTCCCCTTCCTCTAAACCTCATAGTCCTTTGCTTGGACACCTCCTACCATCCTTCTTACTCTGTCTTATATCAGTTATTTCGGTACTTGTCTTTCTCCCTATTGTATTGTAAGATACTTCAGATCTGAATCTATGTAATAGTCATTTTTGTATCTCTTAGTGCTGAATACAGCTTTAAAATGTTTGCTGAACTGCACTGAGAGAACTGGGCCAAAGAAAGATGAGGACCAGCAATAAGACCAAGGGAAAAAACAAAGGGAGGCAAATAAGGAGGTCCCTAAGGAGGGTCACTTCCAAGGGTGGCATGAGTCCATGGATTCATGAGTGGCACTTAATAGACCCTTCAAATAGGTCCAAAACTAAGGCTTCTACATCCTCTTCCCTTTCCACCTGTCCTTCAGCCATACATACATACCTCCAGGCTCTTTGGGGCAAAGAGAGGATGCATTTCCCAACTCAATGTCTTGGAGCAGCCTAGAATCAGGATGAAACTAAGTTTAAAAAAAATAAACCATGGACCATCCCTGCCTTTGTTCCCATCATCTCCTTCATCACTCCTACTACTCCATCAGGCCCCCAGACTCCCAACTACCTCCCATTACTTCTCACCACCCTCCATCATTATTCTCCATCATTATCTCTGAATACTTCCCTATCATACTATCACCAGCTCCTGACACTCTTCTATTGTCCCCATCACTCCACCAACATCCCTCAACTTTGTCCAATCATCACTTATAAACTTCATTATTTCATCCCATCTTCACCCCCTCATCACCTCTCAAAACTCCATCACTCTACAGATCACCTTGACCATTCCCCATAATTTTCCCACCATGGCACCTCTCACAATTCTCCCACTACCACCACTCATATCACCCTTCTTAATACCCTACAACCTTTACCATCATCATCTCTCAATAATCTATCACTCAACTCATAATCACCATCTCTTTTGTTTCTATTACTCCCCAAATCACCCTTGATAATTCCTCCATCATCCACTAATCTTCCCCCGATAATTACCCCTCATTACTTGATCATTCCCTATCTTCTTTCCAGGCCCCCAAATCACCCTCTTCTGTCTCCCCATGGCAGCTCCAATTTTTCCCCACATTCCCCAATAACTAAAATCACACACACACACATGCATGCACACACACACGTTCCCATAGCACACTGCTACCTTTGTCAACTCCATGTAAAAAATCACTATTAAATAGAAGATGAACAGACCCTACACTTTGCCTAGGAAAAGCTGAAATCTGATACGGAAAGTACAGCTGTGGGAAGGGGATGACAGACATACAGACTTAGAGGAACTAAGACAACAGACAGATGGACTAACCAATATAGGAGATGTGAGACGGAGAGCTTGGCTGACAGACTGAGCAGAGAAAAGAGACATCACACTGGAGGGCAGAGGTGACGGAAAGAGACATGCTGAGAGTATAGAAAAACTCAGAATTCAGGTCACGCTCACCCCTCGCCTGCCCCAATGTGGCTAACACAAGCCTTGAGCCGGAAGCTCCAAGCACAGGCTGGGTCTCGGGACAGGATGCACTCTCTGCAGCTCTGGAGGCGGCCACAGTCTGTGATGTTTACCTGGGTCACTTCAGAGCCAGAGCCAATCAGGAGCCAGCCCTGAGGAAGCCAGGAAAATGGAAAATGGTCCAGTCCCAGTTAGTCATAAGCCAATATGCCTCCCTCATCACAGGCACCAAGCGACTTCCCCTGGGGTTCATGGGCACCATCCATCCCCCTAAAGTCTGCTGAGTATGACAGACAACTCACATCATGTAGCTGGAGAGTTTCAACTGGTTGAGGCTCCAGGAATAAGGTCAGGTCCTCGAGGATGCTGAGCTGAGAGCCAATCCGTACTGCCCGGTGCAGATGTCCATCCCCTGGGGAACAGGAGGGGGCTAGAATACCACTATGTGCATTGTGTGCATGTGCAATTGCCTCTGTGATGTTGTGTGGTACTGTGTAGGTGTAGACATGTCATTGTGTGTGACCACATCACTGTGGGGGTGTTACCATGCTACAGGTGACCATGTACCCTACCACAATAGTTCGCCCTCTCCCTCATCAAATGAACAGCCATGTCCTGTAGAAGCATGATTAGGCTTGGACTATTGCAATGACCTTCTTGTTCAGTCCCTCTCTGTACCAATCCATCCTCCATGCATCCGGCAAACTGATCATTCATAATGCACAGGTCTGATCACGTCACTCATACTGCTCAAGAAGCTCTGGGGGCTCCCTGTTGCCTCTAAGTCCAAAGACAAATTCATCTTTTTGGTGTTTCAAGCTCATCCCAGTCTGACTCCAGCTGACCTTTCTAGGAATATGATGTATTACTCTATGGTAGAGTCAGACAGGTGTGCTTCATATTCCTCACCCAAGATACTCCACTCAGCTCTCAGCTCTCTGCCTCTGTAAAGGCTGATCCCTCAAGGCCCACATGAGGCCTGACTCCCCTTGTTAACCCTCTCTCATGATATGACCTTTTATTGACTTTGCATATATTCTGTATCTACTTATGTGTGTGCATATCATTTCCTCCCATAGAATATAAGCTCCTTGAGGCCAGGGACTACTGCTTTCATCTTTGTACCTCCAGCACTGGGCATATGGAATGAACCTAAGAAACACTTAACTGTAGAATCTAGAACTATGACTAGTGGGGTAGAGGGTGGAGAGAGGAGCCGCAGAGAGGCAGATTTCAGTTGATCTTAAGGACAAGCTTTCTAATGACTTGGGCTATCTAACCGTGACTCACAAGTCACTGAGTTGCTTGCTACCAGAGATATTTAAACAGATGAATGACCTCTTCTTAGGGGTGTCCTAAAGGGGATTCCTCCTCAAGTCAAGGATAGATTAGATGCTCTCTGAAGTCCCTTCCAAGTCTGAGATTCTAGCATTCCAGGATTCACCTGTCCCCAGGTAGAGTACATCATATTCTTCTCCCAACAAGCTTGGCACCCTGTGGGCTGCAACCCGGTGATAGACTGTGTTGGAAGTAACCAGTAGGGGCTGGCCATCAGCAGGAGACACGGGCTGGTCCATAAGAGGATGGTCCCGTACAAAGGTAAGAACGCGGTCAGGCAGGGAAAGTGATGAGCCAAAGCCAAGAAACTTCGTTTGGTTGGTAATGCACTGGGGGGTGGAGAGAGAAAAGTAAGAAGCATGAAAAGGGACTAGAAGGGGATGGGTACTAGGGGAGAGGAAAGGCCTGGGAGGAATTTCCTGTGGGACTTATAGGGATATTCCCTGGAGAAGTCCCTGTCCTCCCCCACCTCTGCCCCTGCCCTCCATCTCCTTCTAGGCTCACCATTCCAGGTCTGGGCTGGGGGACATCACTGTCCATCACAGGCATTCCCCTATTGCAGTCATGCTTGAACTCCCTAAAAGGGCCATTCATTGATGAGCGGATGTCTTGGGGTTGGAAGGCACAGATGGCAGAAATGGAAACTCCATCCCTGGGGAACAAGAGGTCAAGAAAGCCAGATGTTAGGGTGTTGAGTGGGGACGAATTATCCCTAGGGTAAAGTAGTTGGGCTGGGAAGTTGGATGGGATAGGGAGAGACCTTGGGGACCCTGCAGGAAAAAATCTGAAATGAAGCACTAGAGCCAGGAGAGTGCCAAATTATCTTTCCATAAAAATATACTTAGATCAAGAAAAGTTCTTAGAAATCACTTAGTTTAACCTCCACATTTTATAGAGGAAGAAACTGGGGCCCAGAGGGGTTAAGCAGCCTGCCCAAGGTCACATGAAGTAAATGGCAGAATTAGGATTCAAACTCAGGTCCTTCAATTCCAAATTCAGGATTCTTTCTACTGTACCCTGCTGTTTCCCCCTCAGTACCTCCCTCCTCACCACTGGGAGGAGAAGACCCCATAGAAGAGGGGGACCCCTGTGCCAGGCTTCAGTCGTAGGGTGGCCACATCCTGCAGGATGCTGGAAGTTCGGCCATGTGTGGGCCCCGGACACAGCAGCTCCGCTTTCAGAAATGTTGTCCACCGCCGTTGGAGGGTCTTCAGGCCCCCAAGGTCTCCCTGGGGGCACAGAGATCATTATTTGGAGTCATCAGTATTGGGAGTTGGTATCCCCAGATTCCTTCATCTCAAGACAAAGACAAAGATACATATAGGAGGATAGAAACAAATAGATGGGAGGACTGATAGATGTTGAGCCACAAAGATGTAAAGACACATAGGGTCTCCGTATATGGGGAAGTTAGCTCTCCAGCACCCCTATCCAGACTTCCCACTTTCAGAACTGGGACAGCAAAAATGGAGAAAGGTGACATGGTAAAATCATGATGAGGGGGCAATGACAGGGATCGGGGCAAGGGCATCAGGTAATCATGGCGGAGGAAGAACAATGCTCCACACAGACTCTCCACTCCCAGTATAGACAGAGACAGGACAAAGCAAGAGGAAGAGATAGTGGAAATGCTGAAGCAGGGGTTGAGAGCAGATGGGACAGAAGAGAAGCCTCACCGCGCAAACACGAGCCACACGGGGAACCTTTATTGGTTGGTACATGTCAGAGTCTCGAGCCGTCTCCGTGAAGAAGAAATAAATTTCAGTATCTCCATCCTCCTCCCCCCAGTCAGTTGGACTCAGGGCTACAGCTGCCACAAACATTGGAGCTAGGGAGATAAAGAGACTTCAGATACCACACCAGGAGACACCAGACCCCTTCACCACTTCTGGTTCCCCTCAGTTTTCCTTCCTAGGGCCCTCCCTCTTCTCCAAACCCAAAGATCCTCCCCTGTTTTTCCACAGCAAGGGTCCCCTCCATCTGCCTCTGTTGTCTCCCTACCATTTAGCCAGGCTGGTGTGACCTCTGTCCGGATCCGCTCCTCAGCTAGAGGGCCATAAGCCCGAGAGATAATTGGTTCTGTCCCCAGAAAATTATTCATGCTGGCAGCATATAAGACACCCCCTAAAGAGAGACAAATGGGGAGGTTTTAAGTAAAGATGCTCTGGGGAAATAGTTTGAGGACAAAGATACTGTATGGAGAGTGATTAGGGACAGAGGCACTTTGACAAGAGCAGTGGGGGCAGAAATTTCTTCAGCAGAATAGTGGGAGGGACAAATAAATTCTTGGAGCACTCTGCCCCCCACTTACCAGTCATTACAGCAGCCGACCGCTGGGTTGGCTCAAAAGGGCATTTCCCTCGGCCACTTTCTAGCCTTTCAACCTGATGGAAACTGGATACATCCTATGGCCCAGAGAGCAGTGACAAGATCACATTGGAATCAGTGTGTGGGTCAACACAGGAGATCAGCACAGGGGTCAGAGAAAGCAGGTCAATGTCCAGTCAAGGTATAGTGACAGTGCAGGTCGGTGTTAGGTTAGGAAAGGTCACAAGGAAAGGTTAGTCTGGGGGGGGGGGCTCAACGGCAAGGGAGTCAGTATAAAGGTCACACGAAAAGGCCAACTTGGGATGATGGAACATCTGACAACAAAGGCAAGGATCACAGGGAAAGGGAGATCAGTGTAGGAGGAATTAATAGAGAGGTCATCAGGAAAAGTCGGTGGAGATATCAAATGGGGTCATAGGGAGAGCTCAGGTGATGGAAGACGCTATCTTCCCACATACCGTCCTTTGTCCCTATGTCCCTAATTTTCTCAGTTCTTCCCATCCCTGAGTATTCACTTTATCCCTGCCCTGCCCACCATGTCCACTAGGAGGTCCTACCCAGGTAACTTTTGTCTATATAAGAGAAATGGCCACAGAAATGCAGACATGAAGTCTAGGGCTTTCTTCTGAACACCATCATGAATAAAGTCCCTCCACTGGCCCCTCCATGAACCTTCTTCTTCCCCATGGGTTTCCTGCACAAAGGGAACGGGAAAAGATCCAAGGTGGATAGATGGGGGAAGGGAGACCAAGAAGACCAGGAACTTTAACCCCAAAGTTAACAAATGTGCAGCTGGGAGATCAGGGGATCGGGTAGTCTCCCAAGAACCAAGAAAGAGAAATTGAAGTTGGGCTGAGCTGAGAAGGATAAGACAAGACTAACTTACTGAAAATCCAAGGCATTCCAGGGAGTCTTTTTGAAAATAATCTTCCTAACAAATATTTCTGGCCATGCTCAAAAATCTTTAGGGATTCCCCATTGCATATATGATAAAATACAAACTCCTTGGCCTGGCATTCAAGGCTTTCCGCAATCTGGCTCATTTACCTCCCCGGAAATCTAATACTTCTCTTACTTCAGCCAAATTGAACTCCATGCCAACCTCTCATATCATCCTCCCTATGGATATTAGCACTGGCTGCCCTCCACGTCTATAATGTACTTGGCGGCTCTACTTGTTCAAATCCTCTTCTTCAAGGGCTAGCTCGAGTATGACCTCTCCAATGAAGCTTCCCCTAAACCCCCTCCCCCACCCGTGAATTTTGTGTGAGACTCTCCTTTGCACTGTCAGTCTACCTTCAGTCTCATCTGTGGTACACTTCTCTGTGTATGTGTTAGATTTCCCTCATTTGACTGTAAGTTCCTCGAGGGTAGTGACTTTTTTTTTCCCTTTGGATCCTTAGTCACATTAGGGGCACTTAATAAATGTCTTGCATAACTGAATTAAAATCCCTTATAATTCTAAGCCACTCTTAGCTTGTTATTTTGGCCCTATCTGTACAGTCCTCAGGAACTCCGAGGCAATGTGGTATAGTGGAGAGCACAAGGGCCTCAGAGTCTGGATAGCCCTGGATTCAAATTCTGCCTCATATACCTTCTAGCTGTGTGACCCTGGCCAAATTTCTTAATTGCCGCCTGCCTCAGTCTCTTTATCTGTAAAATGAGGGGGTTGGCCTCTGATCTCTGAAGCCCCTTTCTGGCTCTAAACCCATGACCCTACAATCCCTCCAGGGACAGTAGGCTTACTTTGGGACAGAAGAAAGGATAGGAGCAGAAGTGTCAATATCCAGCTTCCATTGCACAGTGATCAGAAACAAGATAATAGAATCCTTTGGGGATGGGGGTCAAGCACCCATGCTTTCACTTGCTCCCACGACTGTTACCTTAGTTCTCCTGTTCTTTGTCCAGTCCATTGTTTAGAGCTACCTCACACTAGCACTCTTAGTCTCCTAACAAGTCTTCCTAAAAGATCAGGCTCTTCCCCCTCCAATTCTGCACAGTACTAGAGGAAAAACCTGGGTTCCTATCCTGCCATTGACACTTACTAGCTGTTTGACCTTGAATAAGTTATTTTATCTAAGTCTCAATTTTCTCATTTGTAAAACTTCACTAGCTACCTCATGAGGTGCTTGTGACTACACCTTTAATGTTACAGAAATGCATTATTATTCCTAAATCACAGCTCTGATCATGATCCATCCCTGCTCTAAAACCTTCAGTAGCTCACTAGTACCCCCCATAAAGCCTTACATGCTTTAGCCTGACCTTTGAGGCCCTTGCTTCCTAATCCAGCCCCAGTCGACCTTTCTAGCCTTATCTTCCACTGGTCTCCAGCACAAGCTCTATGTATACTCAGCCATTCTGGGCATCTTCTAGTTCTCCTGGCACATTTTTCTCTTTTCCATATCCAAACTTCTACTGGGAATACCCTGACACCATGCAAAGCAACCTTAGAGGACAGCCAGGCTAATCCTTCCTGGTAGCACATACCTCCTTCTCTACAAGAGCTCCAATATGGTATCACATAGGAGACATATGAAAATATCCAGTAGACAGAAACTCACCATCCTGTCAAGCAACCTGTTCTACCCAGAGATAACATTAATTGTGAGGATTTTTTCCTGACACCAAACTGAAATTTGCCTCCTTGTAATTCCCATACTGTTTTGCTACTAGTTCTGCCCTCTGTGCTCAAGCAAAATAAGCTTTACCCATCATCCACATCGTAGCTTTTTAGATATTTAAAACAAGAATCACATTTTCCTAATCTCAAGTCTTCTCTCCTCCAGGCTAAGCCATCTTAATACCTTCAACTAGCTTCCACTTTCCTTCTCATTCTATCTCCCTTCCTTGAGGTGAACCCCAGCTTGTCAGGGTCCCAAAATATGGCATCAGAACTGGCCACAATATTCCAGATAGTACAACTCTCCTTTGCTTTGGTCAGGGCCTATTACTATCTCTCTGTTTTGACTCATATTGAGCTTAACAGTTACTAAGAACCTAGAATTTTGTTCATATGAACTGCTATCAAGCCACACTTTCTTCACCTTGTCCTTAGATGGCGGTTAGTGTTTTTCATAGCCCACATGTAAAACTTTACAAACCTCAGCTCATTCTAGTATTTAAGCTTCCATGCTATTCTACTAGGGCTGGAAAGTTCTTTTCTCAGACTTCTTTGGTTATGTGCCCCTATATCCATCTTTTATAAATGTCCTTTTCATAGCTGGGCTCATCCAAGAGCTGCTTATGCAGCCACATCCATCTCCTTGGATACCATCCCATCATCTTCCTCCTCATGAACATTTGTCATTATATCATCAAAATTTCAGTTTTAAGAACTTCCTATGCCTCTTGAGTCAACTTCCCTTACAGTCTCTAGTCACAGGCTCATAAAACCCTCCATAAAAACACAGGTAGGTGACAGCTAATAAAAGGAGCAGGTAAACCAGTCCCCAGAGTGGGCTGGACAATGGGAGTGACCTGAAGGCTTTCCCAAGCCCAGAAGTAAACCTAGAAGAATGTGCAGTCACAAGTGACTCCTCAATTCATGTTGGCAATGATGGGGTACCAGGTCACTTGGACATGCTAGAAGCCCCACCAAGACTCAAAACAAGAAACAGCATAGAGATGTGAGTAAAGAAAGAAATTGGGAATACCAGGAGACAGGGGAGTGACTGTCCAAGTGTGCTGCTGAGAGGACAGTGCCAACCTGCTCAAGATGAGACTGCTTGCAAGACAAGGAGAGTTAGTGTTTTCAAAGACACAAGCCCTAGTCAGGCATGGGAAGGAGAAGAACCTTCCAGCCAAAAGATGGCTCTTTCTTTACCTCCCATGGCTAAGTACTATATAAAAGCTAACACCATTTTACTATAAGACTGAAGCTCTCAAAAGGATCATGACTGGTCCAAGATGACACAGCTAGCTGAGATTCAGACTGAGGTCTCCTGACTCCAAGTCCAGTATATAACCAGGAGTTAAGACCAACTAAAATGGGCACAGGTAGAAAAGATAATATGATTCCTAACAGAATTGTATTTGTGTATGTATGTATGCATCTATGCATTTATATTCATTAACATTATTATTCTCTTTTCCATCCCAAAGATATTAAGTCAAGTAGTTAGGAGACATAATAGATGGAACACTATACTTGGAATTAATGGACTGAGGTTCAAATTTAGTCTCTACTACTGCAAATCCGTATTATCTTGGGCAGCTCCCTTCTCTCTGTCCTGCATTTTCCCCTGATGAAGAAGGACAGAACTCCAAACTCCCTTCTTGCTCTAAATCACATGATCTGAACTAGCTAGAGTACCAGCAGGTACTTTTGTAGTCAGCCAAGAAGGACCTAAGAAAACCTACCTACTTAGCAGAACAGAGGAGATATAACCCTGAATACATCAGGCAATGGCCTAGAAGCCAGGAAGCAAAGTCTGAGAGTAACAGGAAACAATGAGGTTGAAAATGGATGAGTAAGTCATGACAAAAGGAAGCCACAGCATTTTTGATCTGAGTGGCCCTTTCAGATAGCACTCCCCATCCAGATCTCATGAAAGTAAAAAAAAAAAAAAAAAAGACAACACTGATGTAGAGGGAAAAGAGCAGCCACTGGAAGGATGGACAAGCCAGGATGCTGCTGGTAAGGACTGAGGATCTTCCCAGAGCTGGAGGAAAGGCCAAATGCAAATCATCCTAAAGCAAGACTCCCTTCTGATCATATTTGCTAAACTACTACACATTCAGACACCCTTTATTCAAGAAAGCTTTTCTTCCTCCCTTGTGCCATTGTCACACAAGGTGACTAATCTCTCTCCTTTGAGGGTTGGTTCTGCCAGAACCCAGGAAACAGAATGAGGAACAAAATAGGTACATGATACAATATCAGATTTAGGCTCAAATCAAGGGAAATCCTCCTAAAAAGAAATCTGTCCAAAGGTGGAATGGGATATTAGAGAGAGGAGATGCTCACATACAAGTCTAACTAGACATTTCTAAGTTGTCTTCCAGTACTGAGAGGCTGCGATTCTGATTTCTTTGTTTTCTTTTTCCTAAGCACTCAAAGTCTGGAATAATGGACAGAACATTCCTCCTTGGAGTGAGAAAACCTGGACTCAAGTTTGGATTTAGACATATACTAGTTTAGACATATGTCTTATGTATATATCTAAGTTTATACATAAGACATATACCTGACCATATAACTAGACAAGTCAATTAAGCTCTCTGACTGAACTGGGAATTGACTCCTCTGAACCATAGAAAGGAGACATGAGCAACAGCGAGGAGGCATGGCATGGGCATGGACCATAGGAGCAAAATGAAGATGGAAGCAAGACTTGGTAAATGGGGGTGAGAAAAGGATGCAGGCATAGATGGATGGTGATATGAGGCATAAGTCACTGACCTTCAACAGCCTTCCCTATTGTTAACTCTATATGCCCCGTAACCCTAACCTCTATGATTCTAGCTCCAGTACCATCCCATCCCTGTTTGTCCCTTGTCTCCTCCCACATTTCTCCCAGGTACTCCATATTCTAGTTACGCCACCCCCCTTTCCCATGCATCCCTCCCTTCCACATATCCCCTTTATATCCATCACTCACAATGATCCCGCACTGTGGGTCGAAGGCAAAGGTGCCACATGTGAGAAGGTGAGAGGCATTGGCCATGGCAAGAATCCGGATGTAATTATGACAGTCAGCCTAGGAATCAAATGTTTCAAACAAAAGACAGGCTATCAGAGATGTCAGAATCAACCAGAAGCACCAGGGACAGAGATTCTGAAGAACCAGTAATGATGAGAGAAGGGGTCAGAAAGGGTGAATGATGGAAAGGGGTACTCAGGGCATCAGTGTTAGGTGAGGCTGGTCAATGACTGAGTCCACTGGGGCAAGGTCCATGGTGGAAGGGTAAAGTGTGATCAGGCTAAGATTTAGAGTTAGGGCTTAAGCTTATACTTACCTCCTTCTTGCCCTTCTTTCTACAGCTCTGTCTGTGTGTCTCAGGCACTGGCCAGTCAATCTGAGGAAGATTTAGGAGTAACTACCCTCTTCCCTAGGCTTCCTAACATCCCTCTACATGGCCTTTTGGGACCAGGACCAAAGTAGGGGAGATAACCAAAAGGTCTTGGAGTTTGGACTCCTCAGAGTCCCCCAAGGGAGCAGGGTGTTACGGTTTCCATGGCCTCCTGGTAACCATGATCTAACACTGTCCAGAGTCCCTGTGAGTTTCCTCCAAGTTAGCACATATGTTCTTAACACCCTACCTTTGGAAATCTGTAACTCTTACTCCCCACACACCTCCATTCCCCCAGTTTGCCAAGGTGTCTTCTCAGCCCAGTCATCTTTATCTAATGCCAAATTGATCAGCATGAATCTCCCTGTTACACTGACCCCTCCCTCCACTGTGACCCCTTTGATGAGTACGAAGCCCCACCACACAACTCTATACCCTGGAGCTTTTACATGCCCTGAGGGCTGGGTTCTCCCTCATGCCCATCTCTCACCTTTTGGACTCTCCCCTCTGTGAGAGGTAGGGGCAGAGCAAAAATGGCATCCCGGGCACCCACATATAGCGTGTTGGAAACAGGATCCACAAGGAGGATAGAGTAATTTTGGGTCAGAGGGGCAGAGAATCGGGTGAGGAAATGGTCCGCCTCTAGGGAGGAAAGAGGAATTAGGAAGTAGAGGAAACCCCTTCAGTCATCTAGCAAGGCCAGCCCCATCCTGCCTGATTGCTACGCCTACAACAGCCCAATGTCTGAGAGAGGTCTTAATTACCATTTATTATTACAATTACTATTACTATTATGGTGTTTTTTGCATCTTCACTCTTTTTTTCTACCTCCAATCCTTCCTTTACACTGCCTAAATAATCATGCATTGATCTGCCAACGTCATGCCTCTTCTCAAAAAATCCTCCATGGCTTCCCATTTCCTACCAGTTATAGCTCAAATACCTCTGCCTAGAATTCAAGGACCTCCACAATGTACCTTACCACTTCAGCCTTCAGCCTAATCCCATGGTACTCTATTCCCCAGGAACTGCATTGTATACTCTAGGTAAACTGGACTCTGTCCCTGAAACACACTTTGCATTTCTTCTCTCACACTGTTCTTTATGGCTGGAATCCCTCCTCTCCCCGCCCCCCCCTCGCCTCTTTAGATAATCTTTGTAAAGCACTTAGCCCAGTGCCAGGCATATAGTAGGCATTATATGTTTGTTCCCTTCCCTTCTTCCCCTTTGAATTCCTACCCAGCCTTTAAAGCCCAACTCAAAAACCTTCCCTGTTGGCCATGACTTTCCCCTTCAGATCTCACACAGCATTTTGCTTCTCTGATATACTTGTCACGTAAAGCTGTGTACTGTATGTCTCCAATCCTCCTATTACATTGTAAACTCCACAAGATGGGAGCAATATACTACTCACAATAGCCTGGATATAGTAGGCACTAAATGAATATTTACTGAATTAACACATTTGTTGAATGAAAGTTAAGTGCCTGTGGAGTTCTTAGGTCTGATTGAGTATGTATGCTATCTTCAGGTGCTGAGAGCAGAGCAGCAAAGAATTCAGCACACAATCTAGCCAATTACTTTTTTCTATACAACTATAGCTCTTCCTTAAAAATAAAAGCACAAATACCCATTCACCTCTAATTTCTCCTCCTAAGCAGTGTAGTATACCATAGGAAGCAAGGTTTAAAGAAATATATGTTATATGTTATGTTATATGTTAGATGCCTTCTCTCATTAAATCATCCAGTATTATTAATTACTATTTAGTCTAACTCCAAAGAGTTCCCTGAGCACAATCTTGTTCCCTGGAACTTCACATAGCACTGTTTTGCAGCTCTCCAATATCCCAGTCAGGTAACATTGGGAATTAGAGATAATGTTCATTTCTTCTCTCCCTAAAGTATAAATCCCTTGAGAGAAGGGACTGTATTTTACCTAAAGTACCCTTACCCTAATTTTCCCTAGTGCTGAGCACAAGTACTAAGCACACCACAAGAAATTAAATGTTTATTGAATGGTTGTGAATGAAAAGAACCCTTTTAACTTTCTCCCAATGATCCTTGGGGATTGTTCCCTCCCCCACACCAGGGGCTTTTAATTGGGTCGTGCTTTGGGCTGCTCCAAGCATTAACACCTTAAGGCAACATCCAAGGCTCACTAATCTTTGCCTGTATACTTGAATTATGCTCCTGCCTGTGGCTTCTTGGTTTATCTGGACCTCTAGGCACTGACCAAGGCCCGTCTCCCCAGGTGCCATATCTTGCTTTTCCTTCTGGTTTAGTCTAAAACTGCAGCCTTACCCTATGAATTCACTGTACCTGCATACCCGCCTACACAAAATGATGTCAAGATTATAGGCCCTTGTTTACACACTCCATTCTGTCAGCCTAGCACAGCTCCCAGTCCTGGCCCCATCTGTTCAGCCCTGTCCTACTGCCACCTTTGACCTAGTGCTAACACTAAAAATGGTAAAGAAAGACTGCACCTATGTTCTGTGTGTACACATCCATAATTCTGCAATTGCCTCCCCCCTCCCCCACTCTCAAATCAGAGGAAAGATTTTCTCTAGAAATTATCTTGCCTTACTCTAATACCCCTTTTCCCATTAATCTTTGGAACTCAGAATAGCTGGAAAACTTATTTTGCTTGAGATTATGTAAGGGGCTTCATTAATAAGCCTTGCACCTCCCAGGACTTTCCAACATCTGAAAAGAAGTCTTGCTTTTTTCTCTAAACACTTTAAAATACGGCTGCACAATGGGTGGGATTAGGGAATGGAAGGTTTACAGGGCAGGAATGGGCTTTAGAGAGGGGTCGTGGAGACTTGGAGGAAATAAATAGGGGAGAGTTCAGCATGCCCAGGGACAAGAGTGCTATGGGAATAATGCAGGGAAAGGAAAAGCAAAGGCACAGAAATGAGTGGGAGGGGGAGGATTCTGGGTTCAGAAGAGGGAGAGGTGGGATCTCATACATAGGTATTGGAGATATGAGGGACACAGCTATCATGGGTATGTGGTTGGGGGAACACACGGATGGAAGATTTCTAGATTCAAGAGAGGTGGGCGTTGGGAGAGGGAGCTGTGAGTAGCACAGGGATGTGGGAGACACAGGAATGGAGGAACTCTGGACAGCATAGGGACGGTGGGGGGCGGGTAGCAAAGGCAATTCCCTGCTCAAGAGAAAAGGGTTTCGAGAATAGGGACGGGAAACTCCCGGCTCAGGGGAGAAAAAAGGTTGGAAACATAAGGACAAGTGAGTTTCCTAATCAAGAGAAAAAGGTTGCGAACATAGAAACCTGGGAGTTATCTGCTCATGAAAAATAATATGGTTTAAGAACATGGAGACAGGGGAGTTCCCAGCTCAATAAATAAGGGTTATAAGAATAGGGACAGAGGCACTCCCGGCTCAAGAAAAAAAAAATGGTTGCGAACATACGGACCCGGGAGTTCTCTGTTTAGGAGAAAAGGGTTGCGAGCACAGTGTGGACCAAAGGATTGAGATCAGGGGAGCTCCCTGATCCGTTGCAAAGGGAGGCAGAGGCAGGTCGGGCTCAGGAGAAAAGGGGAGGCGCAGGACTGAGGGGGATCGAGGAACTGCAGGCAACCGGAGACTGACCACCGAGGGGCTAGGCTGGGCCGGCGAGGAAGGGCAGCGGTGCAGCACCTGCTCTTACCCGAGGCTGTCAGCGAGGTCCTAGGCACAGAGTATAGCACGCGTCCGAGCCGGAGTCCGCTCCAGGCTCTAGCTGAGGCGCAGCTCACCAACAGGACCAGCACCTGGACCAGTAGTGCAGGGCAGGGCGCGGCCCAGACGGAGGAGGGAGCAGAGCCAGAGGTAGGAGCAGGAGCAGAGGTAGGAGCAGGAGGCAGCTGGTGGCCCGGGCGGGGCCGGGAGGGGGACACCCGCATCCTCGTCGGCAGTCGGCTAGAGATGGGTTCTCCCCGTGGTGGCTGCAGCGGGTCCCGTAGCGCCGCCTCCCGGCCTAAACCTCGGGTTCCGCCCTGCTCCAGGTCCGACTTGGACCGGTTCCGCCGTCCCCGGCCCCGCCCGCGCCCCTGACGGTGGCGGTGGTCGCCAGACAGAGCTCGGCCCTCAGGCGGCGCTTGGGGCAGATACCCAGTGGGAGGCCAGGCTGAATCCTGAACCCCAACCCTGGCCCCACCCCCGCAGGTGGCGCAGTGGACACGCCCCTGGAATACGGCCAATAGCAAGGCGCCTTCCCTGAGCCAGCCAATTAAGGCCCGGAAGAAGGCAGAGCTCTCTGTGGGCGGGGACGGAGGCCAGGTAGCTGCTGGGAGCAGCCCAGGTGGAGGCCGGGATGGACTAGCGCCGGGGATGCTCTTGGAAGGGAGCCTGGACTACCCACCGCTCTAGGCAGGAGAGCTAGAGGCTGCGGAGATAAGGGAAAAGGAAGAAGGTTTCCCAAGCAGGAACAAAGTGGTTAGTAAGGGTTCTTTTTGAACCAGTCCTGTGATTTCATCATCTCTCATATCTCCAATACCTGTGTATGAGATCCCACCTCTCCCTCTTCTGAACCCAGAATCCTCCCCCTCCCACTCATTTCTGTGCCTCTGCTTTTCCTTTCCCTGCATTATTCCCATAGCTCTCTTGTCCCTGGGCATGCTGAACTCTCCCCTATTTATTTCCTCCAAGTCTCCACGACCCCTCTCTAAAGCCCATTCCTGCCCTGTAAACCTTCCATTCCCTAATCCCACCCATTGTGCAGCAGTATTTTAAAGTGTTTAGAGAAAAAAGCAAGACTTCTTTTCAGATGTTGGAAAGTCCTGGGAGGTGCAAGGCTTATTAATGAAGCCTCTTACAAAGACAATACCTGGGCTATTCAGGAAAGAAAATCTGCTGGAATTCTGACTGCGAGGCCGGACCCAGGCTAGGAAAGAGGAGGGAAGGGGAGCAGTTTCCACTTTGACCACTGGCAGGGTGCGCGGCGGCGGGAGAAAGGGAAGGAGCCAGAGAGCAGAGTTCCTGAAGTCAGGCTTATGGAATCCCATAGACTTCATGGTATTCTGGAGTTCCCCATGCTTATGAAATTATAGGTCCCATTCCTATCCCTGTCCTATGCTTTTTAAACCAAGACATGTGTTTCTTAATTGTGTTCTTTATTTTCATTCTGAGAGGAAGCTCGAGAACAGATTGTGGGGTTCAGAAGTCAGGAATACTATCCCCAGACCATCTTTCCTCCAACCAGAACCAAGGAACACAGGTACTACCAGAATTCCTTAATGCTAGTGCCTTCCCTCTGTTATCTCCAGTTTATTCCGTATGTGTTTTGTTTGTACATAGATGTTTGCATGTTGTCTCCTCCATTAGAAAATAAAGTTTTACTTTGGTTTGGTTTTGTATTTCTTTGTCATCTCCATTGTTGTACTGTGTGGCACATTGTTGTAGGTGCTTAATATTACTTGACTGCCTGACAAAGAGAGCATAACATGGTAGAAATTAAAAACTAGAAGGAACCTCAGAGGACTCTTAGTCTACCAACACCTAAATAGGAATCTCCTCTACACTAACACCAAATGGTCATTTTAGCTTCTAGTTGTAGAGCTCCACTGGGGAAGGCCCCATGATCTCCTGAGGAAGCACATTCCATTTTTTAACAACTCATAATCTACCTCTCTGCATTATCTACTCTTGACTCCTAATCCAGCCCTCTGGGACCAAGCCAAAGAAGCATCCAGCCCTTCCTGTCAAGTCATGTCATCATTTCCCTGATGCCATGGTCCTCTTGGAAAACAAAAGACAAACACAACAGTCTTCCTGTATTTGAAGATAACTATCACATCTCCTGTAAGTCTTCTCTTCTCCAGGCCAAATATTTCAGCTATTTCATACCCTATACATAAGTCCATCCAGGCTATACTATTTCAAAGGAGAAGGGGATACAGTATATGGACTCTGTCATAGTAGTGGGAAGGGGTAGAAAGCAGGAAATTGGATGGTGAATACGTGGAAAGGGAGGGCAGAATTCCATGAGTACAAGGGTCTTAATTTGCCCAGAGGGAGTCCTGGAACAAACATAGAGGCTTTAAGAGAAGGGGGAAGAATTAAAGAGCCAGACTAGTTAAACACCAAGTCTTTAGTGGAGCACTGCAAGGATCTGCCTCTGACTCTCTTCTGTTCAACAATTTAATCAACTATCTTCAAGAAGACAAAATCTGATTTGCTGATGACAAAAAGTTTGGATGTCAAAGGCAGAATCCAAAAAAATCTTGACAGGTGAAAATAGTGTGAAAAATTTCATAAGATGGAAGCTTGTTTGATTTTTTTCTTTTTGAACCAGTCCTGTGATTTCATCATCAGAGGAAACTCCCAGGGGAGAACGTCCCTTCACCAATGCAGATTGACAACTACTTTGAAATTTAAAGCTTTAAAGAGTTGCCAAGGGAACTCCCCATAAGTAATAAGATGAAAGATAATAGGTAGTTAATGCACTGTTGGTGGAGCTGTGAATTGGTCCAGCCATTCTGGAAAGCAAATTGGAATTATGCAAAGAAAGTGACTAATATGTCCATATCCTTTGCCCCATATATCCCACTACTAGGAATATACTCCAAGGAGGCCACTGAGAAAAGGAGAGATGATAGACAGATAGATAGATAGATAGATAGATAGATAGATAGATAGATACATACATACATACATACATACATACATAGGGCATTGATTAAGTATTTACTGGGTGTCAGGTCCTATGCTAGGGATATAAATACAAGCATGCAACACGGTTCTTACTCTGTTACTCTCAAGAGGCTTACATTCTAATGCAAGAGGAGAAGACAAGCATAGAGGGAATAAAATGGGACTAAACAGTGGGGTCAAGGGGAAAAGGAAGAAGGTTTCCCAAGCAGGAACAAAGTGGTTAGTAAGGAAGAAGGGTAGAAAAATTCCAAAGAACAGAATTGTGAATGAAAATAGTCTGGGTTCCTTCTGAAATAGTGGTCCAAGCAGGCAACCACAATTCATTTGAGCAGGGTCTCGGGTGGAAATTTCTCCAGAGAGGCAAAGTGAGAAGTAGAATGAGAATAAAAAGAAATCAGGAGAGTCCAGCCTAATAAAAGATAGATCCCATACACACCAACATATCAATTGCAGCATGTTTTGTAGTAGCGAAGAACTGGGAACAAAGTAGATGATCATGACTAAATAAATTGTGTTACCTGAATGTCATGAAAGATTACTGAGGAATAAGAAATGAGAAATATGAGGAATACAGAGAAGCACAGGAAATTTATGTGAACCATTGCAAAGAAAAGCAAACAGAAACAAAGAAACAATGACTACACTTACATAAATGGAAATAACAAAACAAACTGATGATGTGAAATTATAGTGATCAAGTTTGCCCCCCCCCCAAAAAAAAGGTAAGAGAAAATGTCCCCCACACCCCCGCTTCTTTGTAGAGGCAAGGGTCTGTGGTTGTGCAGCATTGCATGCAATGTCAGACTTTTTCAATGTGTTGATTAGTTTTGCTGAACTATTTTTTCCTCTTTTTTATTCTTTCTCATAAGCAGGTGGCACCCTGTGTTGGTGACAGGAGGGAGATGCCAGTGGTGAAAAAATGAAAGCTATCAATAACATTTTTTAAAATCTGGATGGTTTTATCAGTTTGTTATGAGTCAGCAATGTAACAATCCAGCCAAAAAAGTTAATAAGGTTTTAGGTTGCTTTGACAGAAGCGTTCTGTCCAGAACAAGGAAGGTGATTGTCCCACTATCATCTGACCTGGTTGGATGCCATCTGGTATATTGTGTTCAGTTCAGAGCACTACATTTTAGACAGGATACTGATGAATTGGAGTGTATCCAGAGGGTGACAGCCAGCATGGTGAGAAGGCTGGAGACAGTGCCATACAAGGTTTGGTTGAAGGAACTGAGGGTATATAGCCTAGAAAGGAGAAAACAGGAGAAACATAATAAATAGCTTTCTTCAAGTATTTGAAGGGCTGCCTTGTGAAAGAAAGATTATACTTTCTCTGCTTGGCCCCTGAAGACAGAATGGGAAGCAGTAAAGGGGATTCACAGGAAAGGTAGAAAGAGAAACTTTCAAAAGGCTGAGTAGAAATAGAGACTGGACCTGTGATCTCACCAATATAGGGGACTTCCAAATGAGGAAATTCCTTCTACCAACATGAATGAGCACCACTACAACCTGTGGTCTTAGAGACAAATTGCTCAGAGCAATGAGAGGTTAAGTGACTTATCCAGGGTCAGGGATGTGTCAGAGCTAGATTACCATTTTAGTCATTTTCCAAGAGGTGTTCTTACCTGATAAAGATATCACCACTAGAGTTAGTTTCTTTCAGTGGGATTAGGCGTGAGAGGTAGTGAGATATAGAGGATAGTGTGTTAAAACTGAAGTCAGGATATATATGTATATATAGCATACATACTAGCTGTATGATCCTAAATAAATCCTGGAACCTCTCTGAGCCTCAGTTTTATCATCTGTCTCTGGCACCTGACTTGGGCTGTATCCTCTGAGTGTAGCTAATACTTCTCCCCCAAGGATTCTAGGAAGCTCTAAGGAATGGAAGGGAAAGATGTTACTCTAATACTACAGTTCATCTCCCCCAGCCCCACCATGATGTGCTTCTCTCATTGATTTTCGGTTGATATCAATTCATAAGTCAGACTTATTAATAGCTTTTAGTAAATGGAATTAACTAAGGTGATAGAAGAAGAATGGTTGGTATAAAACATCCCTCTAAAAGTCTGTGAAGCACTCTCTCATAAGTACATATAGAGTCCAGGAGAAAGTGGGCCTCAGCTTAGAGAACATATAGCAAAAGGTGTAACCAGAAGTCCTTTTCTCTCCTTTCTTGTGTCTTCATGTTGTTCCCCATGGGTATGGTTTGGTGGTTGTTGTTTTCCTGGATTCCTCATAGAGTCTTAAAGCTGTGTTTCCTAATTTGCCCAAATACTTCCACCAACTGAGATTGTCCCCAGGGATGATGTTAGAATAACATCAGAAATCCTCTGAACCTCTGAAATTTCATGGGGGGAAGAGGCAGAGGCTCTTCTGCACCTTTAATTCCCTCTCAGTGGATTGGCTGGACTTGCTCTCTCTTTTAAGCAGCCAAATGCTCAAATGACTGGTTTTGGAGGTTGCTTGTTTTTTTTATATATTTACCCACTGGGCTTGACTGGGTTCAAATTAATTTAATGTGCTTGATTGATGGATCAACTGATTGAATTTTCATCTGATAAATGTATCAGAGCTAGAGTTAGTTGCTTTAAGTAGGATAGAGTGGTTAATCAACTCAATCCTCCTACCTACAGGTAAAATAGAAGTTATAATAAAACATAATTTAGAGGTCTGTTGTGAGAAACAATGAAGCAACGTGCATTTATTAAGTGCCTCCTATTTACCAGACACTGTGTGTAAAGTGTTTTATAAGCATTTAAGTGCTACACAAATGTAAACAAATTCTGCTGATGGAATCCTAATAAAGCTGCCCCCAGCCCCAATATTCTAGCTTCCTTATAGGTCCCACTAAACAGTAGGCCCACTGCCCCTACCTAACTACTCACCTGTCCCCACTCAATATCTTAACTTCTTCATATATGGCTCACTGCTCACCAGAACAATAGGTGTGTCCATGAACTCATATTTCTCATAGAAACAGCAGATGTGTCCATGTGATAAGATCCTAGCCACTGCCTCTAGCTAGCTACTGCCCTCAGATCCATTCCTCATATTTCCCACAGAAACAGCAGGTGTGTTCATGTACTCAGCAACAATCACATCTATCTAGTCTCAGACTGGACCACAATACTCAGTCAATCAGAAAGCAACACCACCAGGATACCCGAGCAGGATATGGACCCCAAAACAATAGAAGGGACTGTTCCTAAGTAGGCCCCTGTGCAGTCACAGCAAAAGCTGTCCTTTAGGTGAATTTATGATGTAGAAGGACTTATTATAATATCATTACCATACATACATACCCTCAAAAGGATTTTTTCTGTATGCATTATGGGAAATCACATGCACAGTTCTACCAAGGCTGGGACCCCTCCCCTATTACCTAATTCCTTAATGAACCCCTCCTGCCTTTTTTAATATTCATAATTTCTGTTACGTAATTGCATCTTTACCCTATAAAAATCCATTTTGCTTTCTCTGAAGTTGCTGGTTCCTCTTAGAACCTAGTCTGCTTCATGAGAGGGTTCAATCTCAATTCTTGCCTATTCTTATATTAGAGATGGTCTAACTCTGAATTGTTTGACACAGTTCCACCACAACACATCAAGAAACCCCAACACTGCTGTAGAAAGGATTCCCACTCACTTTGGGTTGGACTGATATCCTCTGATGTCACTGAAGAGATTGACATTTAAAGCCTTTCATAATTAGTCTGCAAGCTATTCTTCTGGGCTAATTACCTGTTAGCCCAGCTTGGGTAGAGTGTCAGGCCTAAAGTCAAGAAGACTCATCTTCCTGAGCTCAAATCCTTACTAACTGTGTTACCCTGGGCAAGTCACGTAACCCTGTTTGCCTCAGTTCCTCATCTGTACATTGAGCTGGAGAAGGAAATGGCAAAACCACTCCAGTATCTTTGCCAAGAAAATCCCAAATAGGGTCGAGAAGAGTCAGATGAGACTGAGCAACAAAATTACTCATTATTTTCCCAAAGCACTCCAGATTCCAGCTAAACTGGCCTACTTGCCATTTCCTGTAAAGGGCATCCCATCTCCTGCCTCCATGCCCTTGCACACACTATCTTTGGTGCCTAAAATGCCATTCTTCCTCATCTCGAACACTTGGAAGTCCTGGTTCCCTTCTGGGCCCAGTTCAAGTACCACCTCCTTCCATTCAGTTGCTAATACCCTTTCCCACCCCCATTACTGTGTATTTATTTTGTACCCACCCTATGAACATATTATAGTACTCTATGTAACATTTGTTAAATGTTGAATTTATTATTTTTTAATAAAAATTTGTTAATATGTTAAATTATAGCATTTGTAGAATGTAAGCTCCTTGAAGGCAAGGCACTGACTCATTTTCGTATTTATAGTCCTAGCAGAAAGCCCAGCCTACCTAACGGTGCTTAATAAATGCTAGTTGATTGTCAGATTGACTCATGGAGGGGCACAAAGGATTAAAGACTAGAGCACTCCCAGGTGTGCGCGTGGGGGGGGGGGAGGGGGGTTGATGGAACATTCCACTCGCCCAAGGTGGGGGAGGAACTGTTCAGGAAGCGGCTCTTGTTTAAAGCAAGCTCCCGAACAGAGCCTTTCGGAGGGCAAGTTCAGACCTGTGAACAGCATCATTTGGACTTCATAGATCAGAAGAAGCCCGGAAGAGAAGCTGCTCGTTCTCAGCCTGAGAATGAGTCTCCCCTGTTCCCACTCCCCGGGGGGTTTGTTGGAGCCGCCCTAGTGCCCCCTGGAGGCGGGGCGGAGGTTGTCACGTGGCTTGCCTCCCCCTGGCCTGCGGCTCCCTCTTCGGAGCAGACCTCACAGTCTCTTACCTCAGGTAAGAAGGAGGGGGACTGGGTGGGGGAGGGGAAAGAGAGTCTTTCTAGACCATCCCACCACCTTTCAACTCCGCCCTGGGAGATATGGATATGGACTCAGCGGCCCCTGGTTCTAAAATCCTACTTATGGGGGAGGGGAGGAAGACTAGGGTCGCAGGTTGGAGGCCTTTCCTTTTCTAGGCCTCAGTTTCCTCCTCTGTCCAAAGGGCATTGGATTCGATGACTGCCAAGGCCCGTTCCAGCCCCAATTCTAAAATCCCATGACTGTTCCCTTCCATTGCTTCTCTTATCCCTCTAACAGTTAGAGTCTAACTACTGTGAATTATTTCAAAATATATTTATTTTCGTTCTGAATCTAACAAACGTCAAATAAAAGTGGCATTTATGTATCCCTGGTAGAACATGAGGAAAAAAAAAAAAAAGGATTGTGCACGACATTTTGCGGAGCCCCACCTTGTGCAAATGGCTTTTCTTTTGTAAAGATGGGGCTGAGGGCAGCTTGTAACTTTAAAAGCTGTCCTGCTTGTTTGGGCTCCTTCCTGCCCTTCCTTCTCCCTTTTCAGCATTTGTAAAAAGACAAACCAGGAGGCTCAGTGTCTCAGCTGGAGGCATGCTTCTTTTTTTTTTTTTTTAATTAATTTATTTATTTTTAGATTTCAACATTCACTTCCACAATTTTAAATTTTCTTCCCCTCCCCAAGATGGCGTGTAATCCAATATAGGCTCTACATGTACATTGTTATTAAGCATTATTTTACATTAGTCATGTTGTATAGAAGAATTAGAACGAATGAGAGGAACCATGAGAAAGGGGGGAAAAAGAACAAATAGTAAGTATGCTTTGATCTGCTGGAGGCACAACACTTTGCCCTCTCTATCTCACTTTCTTCATCTGTAAGATGGGCATGGTCCTGCTTCCCACTTGACCTAGTTGTTGTGACACTCGGTACTACATAAATACTAGCTATTGTTATTTTTTAAAAATACCTCAATCACCCTTTTTTTTTCTTCTTTTTTTTTTTTGCCGCCCTATTCCTATCCTCCCTTGCCCTTTATGTAACTATTTCCTAAGTTTTACCAGTGATTTTTGTTCCTGCCTGTTGTTTCATAATACATCACAAGCAAATAGAAAAACAACTTATCTGTCACTTTTTTACTTCGAGTTATCTGCCCTAGATCTTCACCCTCCCTCCCTTTCTCTCTCCCTCTCTCTTCACCTCTCTGCCTTTTTACCACACTCCCTTTCTCTCCCACTTTTCCACTCCTTTGTCTCTGTCTTCCTTTCCTTTCTTCTCTTTTCTTCCTTCCCTTATATTCTCTTTCTCTTTCCCTCCTTCCCTCTCTCCCTCTCTTCTCCTTCCCTGTCTCTATCTCTCTCCTTCACTTACTTGTTCTCTCGGTTTCTCTCCCCTCCCTCTTTCTTTTAGTGATCTCTTTGGCTCCTGTGGATTGTGATCTTCCTTATCCAGATGACTCACAAATCTCCCATCCTGACCTCTCTCCTAACCTCCAGTCCCTCATTTCAGAGGATCATAGAATTTAGAGTTGGAAGGAACCTTAAAGATCATTTAATCCAATTCTTTCAGTTATCCCTTGACTGTCTCACCGTTTCCCAGGGGATTTTGTTTCCAAATCTAGTTGACTCCTAAATCTGTCACTCTCCCAGCATTCTTTCTCTGAACTCCAATTCCTTATTTCTGGGACTTTGGACACAGTATGTGAAAAACTGATAGATTTGGAAGGGACCTGAAAGTTCATCTGTTTCAGCCATCTTCTCAAGGGATGAAAACTAATTGATGGACACACATTTTGGTTTGTTTTTTTTCTACCACACAAAAAGGTAATACATACACCAGTATATACAAATGTAGGTATACATATATACACATATATGTAGGTGTATGTGTGTGTGTATATGTACATATAAGCTTTTTGTCTTGGACCTTCTTGGGCCCATGTGTCTAGGATCTTTGTGTCAAAGGATGTGATTGAACATTTTAATCATTTTTTTGCATAATTTCAATTTTTATCCCAGAATGATTGAACCATTCATAACCCTGCCAACAGTATATTAGTGTGCCTATCTTCCTCCAGCCCTTTCCAGCATTATTTCTGTCTTTTTGTGATCTTTGCCAATTTTCTGAGAGTGAAGTGAAACCTTAGAGTTATTTTGAATTGCATTTCTCTTATTGTCTTATTATTTGGGCATTCTTTCATGTGGTTATTAGTAATTTGTACCCCTTATGAGAATTGTTTAGAGCCTTCAACTTCTTATCTTTTAGAGAATGGCTCTTTATTTGTGTTAATTCTTTACATATAATTCCTTTATCAGAGTTGTTGGATGCAAAGATTTCCCCCTCCTCTCCAGGTAAACAAAATAACTTTAGCTGAGAAACAGAACAGGAATCATGGTCCAGTAGAGCTGAGGCTATGTACATAATAAGGATTTAGGCTGGGTTCTGGGTCATCAACCAGGCAGGTAGCCAGGATTTCAGAAGTACAGATGGATCAAAGGTCAGAGTGAAACAGTGAGTCAGAAAGCATCAGACATGGGTTCACGGGAAGGGCGAGCTAGACCTCGAGCAGGTTGTTTCACTTTGTTTCTGTTTGCTCAGCTTTAAGAAGAGGAAATGGGACTGGATTATCTCTTAAGGTTTCTTCCACCTCTAGTCTGAGGCTAATGTTCTGGACAGGGCGTCAAGAAAGGAAAAATCAATACGCCAAAGAGAACGGATACAGGCTGCAGGAACAAGAAGAGCTCGTTCAATCTGTGGTAAACCAGTTTCAGGCAGCAATCATCTAAATCTGTTTTCTGCTGGGGCGGGAGGCTTAGGGCTGATTAAGGGCTTGCAAGTGAAAGCAGGTAAACACATCTAGCCAGCTCATGAGGATAACGGGTTAGCAAGAGTAGGGTGTGTTTTACATCATCTCATGGGTCATGCTTGAGGAAGCAACAACAAAGTTGTTTTTTTATCTCTATTTAATGTGATCTTAAAAATAAGCATTTTACAAAAGCTCAAAGAGACTTACCAGTGTCAAGGAAGATGGGGGAGCTGGGGGAGGTGGGGAAGGTCCCCTGGGCCCACGGTTCTGTTCACTCCACTGCCTGTCTGTCTGTGCCACAACCCTGGCCCCCCACGTTCCACAGGTCGCCATGTGGGAGCTGGCCCCACAGTTACTGAGAGTGCATGTGAGGCCTGAGGCATTAAGGGCATGTGTTTGCCTGGTAAGGACACTGGATTCATTGTTAGGAGTTTATTATTCACAATTAAGTCTCAGCGTTGCTGGCTTATCACTGTCATTTGCCTTTTGTTTTAAACTGTAGTTTTCTTAGTGTTTGCTATGGGGAGTGTCTCATTTGAAATGCCCCAGTGTGTTCTCCTGGGATACCTCTCCCTTGCAATTTACTTATTGGGAGTAGCAACTGAAGTGCTGGTCATTTGGCCACTCTATTATCTAAACACTGGACTGCTTGGAGGGAAATCCCTGCCAGATGGACAGAGGTCCTTTGCCAACTTTTATCCTGCCAGCTGGGGAACAGTGATGCATTTGAACACCATGAAAGTTGTATTTGGAGGCCTACGCCTAACAATGGCTGGTGAAGCATGTAAGCTTATTGAAAGGCACTAGTGAGGAATTGTGATCCAGTGCTAAGATTCAGAATCCCTGAGTGTACCTTCGTACCTCTGCAGCGCACTAGCTGTTTGGTCATGGGCTGGTCGCTTAGGGAAACCAAGGCTCTGTTTTCCTCTTTAAGAAGGGAAGATGACAATATGTGCAGTACCTTTGTCACAGAATTGTGTCTAATGAGATAATATATGTAAGGTATTGTAAACTTTAAAGAGCTCTATAAGTGTAAGCTATTAGCATGTCTGTTCCATAGCATTTATTGAGAACTTGTGAATGTAACCCTGTCCTTGGTACTGTGTTGGCAATGCCCCATTAACAGAGAGGGTACATTCTGCCACTAAGTATAATTTGTTATCAGACACTGAGATAACGTAGGAGGCACAGAAATGCATTCCATGGAATGTGAATCACCCTTTTAGCATAACCCAGCATAGCCCCTCCCTTGTCCCCTCTCTCAAGACAATCCCCTACCTAATGACATAAAGGCTGCCTATGGCCATGATTCAGGCAGCAGCTCTACCATTCACAGCTATTACTAAACCATTTGGGTCCAGTCAGGCCTACGTGTTGGCATTTCTTAGAAAAGCCTTTACCTGAGATGATGACCTAGAACCAGTGGGACCATCACTCATCCCGACACCGTCAATGCCCAGACAAGTTCTGTGAAAAATTAGTATTATTCATGGAGAGTGTTAATCAGGGCATCATTATATGAAAATTATTTCATCTAAAATAAAATTTAGGCTCTGCACTATCATTCAGAATCTTTCAGAGATAGCCTTAACAAAATATGCAAACCCAAGGCAGGAATACCACTATTAGCAAACACCTTTTTTAAGGGGTAACGTAGAAGGGAGATTTGTCAACTGTCAGGCACGAGGAGACAGATTTTAAGTAGTGATTTAGGAAATAGAAGATTAAGATTAGACGTTCAGTACATTTCATATCAGTGATCTTAAATTTAGGTTTAGGATCAGGGATGAGAAAAGGATGAACTGTTCTCTTGGAAAGGATGAGAACATTTTAGTATGGTGCCTCATCCTACATAGGTGAACATTTAATAAATACTATACATTTAAAACACATCAAAAGAAAGGAGTATAGCATTCCTATAGGAAAGGTGTTTTGTTACAATGTAGCTGTTTTCATAAAGTTAAACATAGCTTGTGTGTGAAGGGAAAAGACAATCTGTCTCTCTCTGCAGTCTAGGAAAACATTAGGTTTGGTTTTTGGGAGGTTTTTATTACCATCTCATATTTAGCTTGCACTAAAACCCCCATATCTTTTTCACTGCAGTTGTCTAGCTACAACTTCCCTATTTGATTGAATCCCAGTGTGGAACTTTACATCAAACCATTATATTTCTTATTTGGTACAAACCATTGTTCTAGCTTGTCAGCAGCTGTTGGATCTTGCCTATAAATTTCCCAAATCCTTTGAAATTTGTTCTCTCAAAATCTTTGCTTGCCAGATTATTCCTTATCTATTCCTTATTCCTTATCTGTCACAAACTCCATTATTGAATAGTCACTATGCTTCAAGGTTCCTGTCTGTGGTTTCTACTTCAGCTACTATTTTCTCCTTGTTGATCAAAATTAGGTCTAGAATAGCAATTCCCTTTGTTGCTTCCTCTCCTTTTTGAAAGAAGTAAGTCACCAGTGTGTCAGCTGCACTGCTTTTGGAAGGGAGAGACCCCCAACAGAATTCTAGATATTTGAAGTCCTCCATCACCATAATATCATGCTTTCATACTGAGTTTATGATAAGTTTCTTGGTTTCTTCATCTGATTCCTCTTTCTGTCCAAGTGGTCTGTAGAAAAGTCCTTCATTGATTATCTCCCAAATCTTCATCACAGTGTTTCCCCTCCCTCCTCAGGTTCCTGAATTCCCTTACATGAGTATATCACCATAATCTCCTAGGCTACTCTGCTTCTTTTCAATGTTACGTCCATTTTGAATCCTTTCAGTTATGAGTCATAATCCACTATCAGTAAGACCCACATACAACTTGTCTCCTTATGGTAAAATCTATAGTTCTTACAATTTATTACCTATACTTTGTGCATTTCTATACAGACATGTGAAACCATGGGTTTTATCGTTTGCTCATTTCTCAAATACTATCTTTCAGGAATTACTAGGCCTCTCTTCGGCTATTCTGTTGCCTAGGTTGTAGGAACTCTGTTTAGTACCTGGTTTGGCAGATCTATGTGGGCAATTTTCTCCCTCCTTTTTCAGTTTCAAGCCCTCTTGGTTATATTTGTAAGCTCCAGGAAAAAATAAAGTCTTACTGGCCCTTGCCAGGTTCCTGGCCAAGTGCCCATCATTCCTGTATTTTTAGCTGTGGACCAGAGATCTAAATCCCATTCTCAGACAATATTATGATAGCTAATTCTTCAGTTCCTTAGTCTGCCTTTCTCTTATGAACACCCTGCCTTAAGTCATTAGTAATGAAGAAAATACCACCTATTCCCATAAAGTCTTCATTTTTTTGCCCAGGACTTTACAACCTTTCCGGTAGGATCATTTATCCCAGAATCACCAGAAGTGGATAGTTGGTCATCAGGTTTGACAGATCTCAGAAGTTGTCTGTCACTTCCCAGATCAGTTCCCTGAGAAGACAGTAGAAGTTGAGGTGGTTTGTGTCAGACTGACACAGAGCTACGTGACCCCCCCACAGCAGGCAGTCATCAATGATCTCTAGTCATCTCTTCTTCCTCCGACCCTTACTGGATGACTTCTCACATCATCGTTCTCAGCCCAAGAAATTCCTTAGATAGGGGCGGCTAGGTGGCACAGTGGATAGAGCACCAGCCCTGAAGTCAGGAAGACCTGAGTTCAAATCCGGTCTCGGACACTTAACACTTACTAGCTGTGTGACCTTGGGCAAGTCACTTAACCCCAATTGCCCTGCCTTCCCCACTCCAAAAAGCAAAAAAATCAACAAAAAAAGAAAATCCTTAGATGGTCCCCTTGCTTACAGGAAGAACCACATTCCTGTTACTTTTCATTCCAGATGTTCAGTGGCCCTTCTTCCCTTCCTTCTTTTGTACATTCTCTTATCTTTCAGCCTCCAAGGGTAGAATTTTTTTCTGCTTTGTTTCTTCCTTGAAGCACTTCTTCCCTTTTCTTCTAGGGGCACTTTATCATCCTTGATAACTTGAAGGGTAGAGTCCTATTCCTCTGGCCCTTTCACTTTCTCCTCTGTGATGTAGACCAACTTGCAATACTTGGTAATTAAGGAAAAGTAAACATAGCAAATTCTACAGGTTATCGCAAAATGCTCCCCATTCTCCTTACTTGCACAAACAATTCTTTATCTCATTTTGGGTAGTTCTCTTGATTGATCCTCATGGCTAATGGACATCGTCGATGGTGTCTTTTATGCTATTTCTTTCATACAAGTCTTTTACCATGACCTACTAACAAGAATTTCCTTTGTCCTTTAAAATGTGAAATTGTGAGCCTCCTGAGATTTTGTATGATAAGGATGAATGGAAGGAAACAAGCATTTATTAAGCACCTACTGTATGCCAGACACTGTATTAAGTACTTTTACAAAGATCTCATTTGATCCTCAAAATGACCTTGGGAGGTAGTTGCTTTATCATTCCCATTTTATAGTAGAAGAAACTGATGCAAACAGGTTAAGTTACTTGACCAAGTCACACAGTGAGTAACCTTCTGAGGCTAGATTTGAATTTGAGTCTTCCTGACTGGGCCCAGTGCTCTATCCACTGTACCACCTTGTGCTTTTTTAAAGGACCAAATGAAGAGCATTAACAGCTTGACTAAACTGAACGGTTTGGAATTGAAAAAACCTTCATCATCTGTCAACTCCCTTCCCTCCAGATTCAGGAGAACAAACAGCCCCCTCTTAATGGCCCAGGTCCTCTTCCAGCTGCTAGATTTTTGGAAATGGAACATGCCAAGAAATATAGACCAGGAATTAGTTGAGAAGGCAGAGTTCACAAAGAGTGAGAACATAGAGCCTAAAACACAGTACTGAGAAGACCTGAAACATTTTTGGATCTTTTATTTGTTTATGACACAGAATGCTTATGCAGAATGCCTATATGTCAAAGTATAGAATAATAGCTCATTTTGGTAAAGCTCTTTGAAGGTTTACAAAGCACTCGCCACAGAACAGCCTTTGTGTGAGGAATAGTATAGGACTATTCCCATTTTACAGATGAATCTCAGGCATCGAAAGGTTGGGACCTGCCTCAAGTCACACAGTATCAGAGCTGAGAATCAAATCCAGATCTTCTGGCTTAGAGTTCAGTGCTCTCTCCACTGCACAGACCGTCCTAATTTACGTACCAGCTCTGCCTGTTACCTGCCAAACCGGCCTTTTCCACTGTCCTTGATTACGTTTTGTAGCAATCCTGAGCTTTATCACATTCATTGACCTTAGAATGATTGTGTCCATGCTGTTTGTGAGTGCCCCATTTCAGATCATGAGAGAATATGTGGTGAGGTTCCCTTTTGTCCATTTTCCACCTGTATTGAGTCCTGAAAGCGAAACGAAACTGTTGGGGTAAACATAGACTCAGACCTGGCAGACTAGGACTACATTAGTGGCAGTCTTGTCTTTCTATTTAACATCTATCAGGAACGTGCTGGAGCCAGCTCTAACTAACGAAACTGGTTATTAAATATCAGCGTGAGCATTTGCACCTCAGAAATCAGCATCTGCTACAAATCAGAGCTTGATTTATTGTTTTGTTAATTGCCTAGACTTAAGAAGGTATTAATAATGCAGATTAAGCTTAAAAATATGTGTTCACACATCTTTCCAATCAGAGAGCCCAGTTGTTAAACATTTACCAGCTCATTCCTGTATTGTTGTATAAATATTGCTTGAGCTCACCGGGAATGAAGTCATCACTGCACTGGAGGCCTGAAGACTATAGACCAGTAACAATAGCGGCAGTCACAGTTGGCATGTATACAGTACTTTAAGGTTTGCAAAGTGTTCATTATCTCACGTGAACCTCAGAGGCCTATGGCTGAGAACTCATGATGGTTGGTAGAGTCCAGTTCCATTGAGTATGATGCTGGTAAGGCTGTGGCTGCAGGATCAATCCCTATTTCTGAGCTTCTTGGTTTCACTCCATAGCCACAAAGTAAATAACTCATTAGCACCCAGCTGGTATTTTTCAGATTGTGATTACCCAGGGCATCCCTTCTTCCTCCAGGCATGCTTCTTTGTGGAAGTTCAGCTCTACTATGGTTTAGGTAAGGTGTTTCCTGTGGGTCTCTGGATTATCCCCCCCTTCCTCATAGTCTTCACATCAAAAAAGGTACAGTTCACCCTAGCTATGGATTGTCCTGCCATGCTGTAACAGTAAGCACCCTAGCATGCCTAGGGCAGCTACTAGCACAGGTTCTTAGATCTGCTTTTCTAAAGGAAAGCAACTCAAAATGGGTTAACAATCTCACTTTAATCAAACATATCATTTACCTAGTTCAGGAGGAAAAGT
>CM053592.1:147260255-147277208 GCA_028646515.1 Pseudochirops corinnae
GTGCCACAGGCTCCACGTGACCACATTCAGCCTATTAGGGAACAGAGTATACCCTCAAATATCCAAGGGTCCTCAAAGTCACGTAGCCACTTCAGCAAAGGGCCTAGGGGCAGGGAAGATCTTTAGATTCCCATAACACATGCTCAAACATTCTCAGTTACCAAAGCAATCCAAGCATCTGCCGCTTCCCTTTGCTGTACATTAGCAATCTGTCTCCTTTCTGGCACCCTTAAATATCCACCCAAAATTGAAGTCATTTATTCCCCACTTGTACTGATTTCTAGCCATGAGAGCTATGTGGCCCTGGGTGATTCTTGCATAAATGATGGCAGCCCTTTTCCTCCCAGCCCTGCAATATTCCAGTCTCCTGACAGAGGAGGACTGAATGAAAGAGTGTAGATCAAAGGGTCATGATCTCGGGTCCATTAACTTTTTAAAATTTCGATGATTATATTTCAATATAATTGATTTCGTTTGTAATACTATGTATTTTATGTATTTCAAAATATCTTGAGAAGGGGCGTCATGGACTTTTCCATACTGCCAAAGGGAACCACCATGCAAAAAAGGACAAGAACCCCTGGAACCAGTAGCTCGATGAGTACACATCCCTCCCAGCTATTGGGAACATAACACAAAGAACATTTCCGGCTGACAGGGAGGAATTGGAACATCTCTATCAATGATAATCAGTATATTACATCTTACTATGGTGGGTACATGATGACTCATAAGAAATTGTTAAAGAAGCTAGATGTCACAGATATCTGTGGCAGGTCTGGGAACAGTGGGCATCACCCCTAATCCCTTCAGTTTGATATGCAGGTTGGTGCCGCTTTTGCAATATCCTTTTAACCATAAATATTGCAGGGTACCCATTATGTGTGCAGGTTTTTGTGAGTTTTGGTGGATACAAAGAAGAATACATGGGCCCTGCCTGCGTGGAGCTTACAGTCCAGTTTGGGAGATAGATATCCTTTTTTTGTATCTTACACTTCAAAACTTTAATGAATCTTTGACTTATCTCATCAGTGCAAGTTCTCCAAAAATGCAGATGGCAAACCATCCATGCCAGCCCATTCTCAGCAACTCCTGTTCATGTGCTCCCATGAATCTTTCACAAGGAGCCCACCCACCATGCTGGAGACCTTTAAAGGCATGTAAAAGCCTTCACAATGTGGCTCCAATCTACCCTTCCAGACTTATTGCATATATTGCAAGCAGTTTGTGTTCCAAAATGACTCGTTTGTAGTTCCCGTATATGACATTCTCTCTCCCATCTCGGCTCTTTCCTATGCCTTTGTTGAAGTCCCTCCAAACCTCTACCTTATAATAGCTTCCTTCAGAGTCCAATTCAAGTGTCACCTTCTGCTGTACTTGAGGCTTATACTGATCTCTCCCACACACATTGCTAGTGTCCTGCCCCCAGAAATTATTTTATATACATTTTGTATGTAATTTTCTATATACATGTTGTTTTCTTCCAGTAGAATGTAAACTTCTTGAGGACAAGAACTGTTCTCATTTTTGTCTTTGTATCTGCAGTGCCTAGCATATAGTAGATATTAATGTTTAATAAATGAAGAAGATTAGAATTTCATAACTCACAGCCTCTCTTATCAATAGAAGAGAAATATTGGTGTTTAAAAAAAGATAGGCATTTGTTTTAGTGAGAAGCTTGGCTTAATTAAAAGCACAGCACCATTTCCCAAAAGAAATACACAAAGGCCCATAGTCCTGGCAGGAGAGTGTCTGTTTTTCAAGGACCAGTGTTGCTAAGGATGGAAAAGCTCTTCATCAGTGGGCAGGCCACTTAGTGATGAATTCTTTAGCCATGACAGCCTGTGAAAAAAATGACCTAGACACATGAAAAGTTAAGTAACCATAATGATGGAGAGAAGGAATAGAAACTAAGGGCTGAAATTAGCTTGGAAGGTAAAAATAGAATTAGAATTCTGGATGCAGTATCTAGTTAATCAGGAGACCACAGAAATGAAAGGTTTGTAGTTTTTGCAATAAAAAATAATGCTGTCTTTGAATAAAAACTTTGTTTTCTTTTTGATAATATTCTGTAGTTATACAGTTTGTCCCATTGATAGGATTACTGAGGGAAAAGATATACTTTTGTATTGTACTGTCAGATTGTTCTCCAAAAAGATCCCACCATTTCCAGAGCTCTTCACCTTCCTCCCTTTACGAAGCCTGAATGATCCCTGTACACCAGCTCAAAGGACCATGTTTCTTGGCCATTCTTGGCTCCTGAACTAACTTGGCTCCTTGAGTTCAGAGTTCTCCCTCATTTTAACCCTGAACTCTACCTGTCTCCTTGCCTTTGATGCTGCTACCCTCCCCAGATCTTACTTCCTAGCGCTCCTACTTCCTGCTGCTATGAACTCCATCTCCCCAAGAGTTCATTTATTAGGGTTTATTAATAAGGAAAAGAAATATTAAAGTATTAACAAGGAAGGGTACAAAAAACAAGTACAGAAATAATATAACCAGGCAGATGTATATAAGAAACCATCTTCATCCGAGACTAGTTACCCTAAATTTTTTACAGTTTTTCAGCCTGAAGTTGCCCGCTTAATCCTTCCAAGTGCCAGGAGTGGAGTCAGTAGGTTTGCCCCCATATGACCCTAGAAAAGAATAATGTTTTTTTGTCTCAAACATATGCAAGCTCAATTTGTAGTTCACCTTTTTGGGCTTTCAGGAGCTAGTTTGTTGATCCAATTTTTCAATCCCATCAGTCAAGAAGCTTCATGGTGGCACTTTGGTGACCATGCTATATGATCATTTACCTAACTAGATACATAACTAAGCCCAAATTGAGCTGGCCCACCTGGCCCACCAGACATCTCCCTTATTTTATTGTTTGTGACTCTCCCTTGTTACCTACTATCTTGAGTAATGGTATCCTTCTTCCCTGTTGATTATGAACACTGTTATGCTATGTATGCTATGTTATATTATGTTTATGATAGAAGAAATACAAACATCTTGGAACTACAATTTCAACTGATACTTTGGCACCTCTCATATTATTATTTTGTGAATCTATCCTGTTAAAAAATTACTTTCTCATACTATGTTAATACATATGGAGATTATAATTTTGGCTGACACAGGTATCCTGAGTCAGGAAGGGAGGAAAAGTTGCTCTGAGGATATAAGATCCCCTTCAACTGTCCTTTCCTTGAGCTCATTTTCAAATAAACTCCCGTGTATAGACTCCAACTTTGAGAGAATAAACATGTGCATGCAACCTAATTCTGTTTATTCTTTTTGAACAAGCTTCCTGTTAAGGGGGGAACCTGATTCTGTTTCTTAGACCAAACCTCTGGCATAGGTTGACAGCTGATAAATTAGAATTATATTAATTTATAATGAAGGAATCTACCTTTCCAGTTTCCAGAATATTCTTGCCTACTCTCCCAGTCCCCTGGTTAGAGACCAAAAAAAAAAGTATTTTTTTCATATCTGTGCCTGGAACTCGGCTAAAAATGAATTATTAATGACAACCTTGAATAAATTAAGGTGCAGTGCTATGGGCTATTTCCTAATGAACTGAAAGGCTTTTTAGAGTGAGGCATCTCTCCTCCCACCAAATCAGCTGAATTTCTTCAGATAGGTTTTGTTTGCTTCCGGTTCCCTATTTCCCTTCTCTCTCTCCTTAAGTGCATTCAGATCGAGGAATATTAATTTCTTCCTGCGTACAGGACACTGGTCGGTAATAAGGATACAAAGATGAAAGATGACATAGCTCTCAGTTCCCCACCACCCAAGGATCTCAAATTCTACTGGGAGGATGAGACATGTACACAGATGAGTTTACTACGTGGTACGGTGCAGTGGCAGGAGAGAACAGTCAGGGCAAAGTGAACTAGGAAAACTTGAAGAGGGAAGACTTACTTTTAGCTTTAGGGGATCACCTGAGTTCAGCCTTGAAGAAAGAGAGAGAGTCTGAATGATAAGTAGGTAGCTTAGATAGAGTGAGTGAGTATTTACTCTGTACTAGCATGAACTCCTGACTGCTGGAGATACAGATAAGGACAAGCCAGACAACCCCTGACTCTGCAGAACTTACATTCTGGTGAAAGAATGTAACACACAAAAGGGAGAGGGAAAAGAAGAGGGATGAAAGTGTCATACTTGGAGATGTTGGGGACACGACAAGGCCAGAGATGGCCTAGTTAAGCTTAGAGTGGTTCCAGGGATGAAGTGTGGCTTTCTAGTGGGGAGGGAGTAGAGATGATGACAGCATGACTGGAGATGGCTGCAGGGATGAGGCAGGACATTCCAGGCATAGGATCAGCCTGCCGAAAAATGCATGAAGGTGGGAGATGATATGTTAAGTTCAGGGAATATTTAGTCATTCTGCTGTGACTCAAAATAGTCTGAAAATGAGTAATATGAAATAAGGGTAATGGAAACTTAGAGCCACATTACAAAGAGCTATAAATGCTAGGCTGAGGAGCTTTTGTTTTATTCTTTGAGCCATGAGGATCCACTAGAGATGTTTGAGGATGGGGAAGTGACATGGTCAGACTTGTGCATTAAGAAAATTACTTTGGCAGCTGTTTGAAGGATGTTTTGAAGACTGGATGGATTGGAGGCAGAGAGACCAGTTAGGGGGCTCTTGGGATAATCCAGGCAAGAAAAGACTACGCCTGAACCAGAGTAGTGGCAGTTTGAGTGGAGAAAGATACTGTGGAAATCGAATGAACAGGGTTTGGAAACAATTTGATTGAATGTAACCAAAGAGAAAGGAAGGAGGAAGGAAGAGCCAGAGATAACCAAGAGTTTCCAAACCTGAGTGACCAGGAGGATGGTGGTGCTATCACGAGAAGGGAAGGAGCTGAGGGGTGGGAAGATGGTCAGTTCAGTGTTGGACATGTTGAGTTTGAGATTCTAATGGGACGTCCAGATAAAGTTATTCTGCAGAGATGTACGACTGAATGAAACTCAGGAGATTAGACTTCAATATGTGGATTTGAGAGTCGGTGGCAGAGGTAGTTGATAATTAAACCATTGAGAGGAAATGAGATTTCCCAAGAAGAGAATATAATATAAAGAAAGAAGAGAAAAGCCCTAGGGGGCAGAAAGGAAGGAAGGAAACAAGCGTTTGCCTAGCGTTCACAACGTATGCTAAGCATCATGTCAATGTTGGCTTATTTGAGCCTCACAACCACCCCGAGAGGTAAGTGCTATTGTTATTCCTACCCTCATTGTACAGTTGAGAAAACTGAGGCAAACAGAAGTTAAGTGACCTGCCCAGGATCACTTAGGGGATGGAGGGATTATAATAAAAACTACAGAGAGGAATAAGAAAAAACTAAATGGATAGTTACAAAGAGAACCAGGAGAGAGTAGAGTACTGGAAAACAAAGCAAGAAAGGGTATCCAGGAAGATTCAAGGGATTGAGTGCAACAGAAGAGATAACAAGGATAGAGAAGAGACTGTGGTATTTGAGTTAGAGCTCACTGGTAATCCTTGGAAGCAATTTTCTTCTTTTGCTTTTCATCATCTTCTTCCCATCTTCCCCATTTCCCATTGGTGAGGTGCTCCTGGTACCTCCATTTTGGGGAAGGGCTCAGGCTGGCCCATCTTCATCCCTCTCCTCCATCTCCTTCTGACCTTCTGTACTTGGATACAGTGCCCTGCCACAACCCCCTTTTCAGCTCCCTTTTTAAAAAGAATTTAATGCAGTATACTACAGAGACTCCAAGAGACAGTCTGGCACAATAGAAAAGGCCTGGACTTGGAGTCAGAGGCCCTATGTGACTCCTTCCTTATTTCTCGGACCTTGACCTTAACCACGACCCTGCTCAGGAGCTTATTTTTCTCCTCTCTAAAATGAGGGCTGAACTCAGTGTCCTGGACCTTCCCATTTTAAATCGATGAGTGCAGGAAAACAGAATAACAAAAATTCAAAGGTCCAGGATCATTGAGAATCATTCAGTTAATGCTGGTTATTTAGTTAACCTGGGAGCCAGTCTGCTTTCCCACTCTTCACCTGAGGTCTCTTCCTTCAGACTTTATTCCTCAGTTCATCCCCCAGCCAGTGTTTCTTTCAGATGCTCAAATGAATCTGTTTTCATCAATCCAAATGTTCCCTCTGTGCAAGCCTATTAAAAACCTCCTTTTTAGTAAAACTGAAAATCTCTAAAAATAATCTTTTCTTTGGTCTAAAAGCCCTTGCCAGACTTCACAGTTTGAAGGTAGGGAAAAGGATCAAGAGGAATAACCAACACTCAGAAGAAAAATCCTTGTGATATTAAGAGTCTTGCTGTCTTCAGCCCCCTGGAGTGATGGGCAGCTGTTGTTCCATTTGAGGGCAGTCTCCCTGTTCTACACTGCTGAAGTGATTGGTGATATGGGTGCACCCTTCTCCACCGAGAAAGCATTAAGACATTGACTGCTGGGGGAGGTCACTTCGTTTTCTTCTGGGGAGGACTTGAGGGGAAGGGTCAAAGAAGGAACTGAGGAGTGACTATCTTTGGAATGAATGTTAACTCCAAAACTGTATTTTTTCATCTTTTGTTTGCTCACAATTCCTACAAATGTTACCTGAAATCATCTCGGGGATAGAGACATGTCAGAAATCATGGGAGAACTATGTCATTTTCTTCTCATCTGTCTTATCTAGGAATGACTTGCATATTAGATTAATAGTAAAATAAATAAAATCGTTTCTGACATTTGTGCCTAAAAGTCTTTTTTTTGGGGGGTGGAGGGGAGGAAAGGCAGTCAGGTTAAGTGACTTGCCCAGTGTCACACAGCTAGTAAGTGTCTGAAACTCAATTTGAATTCAGATCCCCCTGATTCCAGGACTGGTGCTCTACCCACTGTGCCACCTAGCTGCACCCCCAAGAGTCAGTATGGTATTAATATTTTACATTTCACAGTGATACAGATCACAGCCTTCCCTTGCTTGCCTCTCCTGTGTGTCATGTTTTGTTCACATTCTCCCAGAAGTTCAACACAAGAGTTCCACTCAAAGTTTATATCCCACATTTCTTTCTCAGACTCAGTTCTCCAAAAATTCCGTTATGAACCACACTCACTCACCTTCCCCTTCCACACACAACAGGAAGGAAAATCCAAAAATTCTTTCATTATCCTCTCCAGCTTTCAGTCTCACAGATGCTCTCTCAGCCCCCAAGGTGCAAAAGCAGGTATAAATTGAACTCTTCAGCCCAGGCAGAATGAATCTACTTCTCAGAAGATCTTTCAGAACCTAATTTGGGGCCTTGTATAAAAATAATAAAAGTTTGTTGAATGGCCAAGCTTGGATGACCCCTAAAAGTATCTAACTATCCTGGGCTTCTAGATCTGTGCAGTTTCAGTTTTCAGGGAGGAACTAGGTGAGGAAGTGGCAGTGCTGAGCTTGGAATCAGGAATCCTGCCTCAGATCCTTACTTGACTGGGCAAGTCATTTTTTTTTTTAAATGTTTGCCTCAGTTTCCCCATGGGTTAAAAATGAGGATAATAATAGTACTTCCCAGGGTTGTGAGGATCATGAGATAATGACTATAAAGTAGTTAGCACAGTTCTGGAACATGGTTACCTAAATGTTATTAATTAAATGTTAGTAACTATTAGGATTTTACTGTTTTCTGGAGACTAGAGATTTCTCTTTCTTTCGCTATAGGCAAAGAAGACATCAGAAAACAGCATTAGTTCCACCTCTGGTCTGGCTACCATGCATCGGGGACATATTGCTAGCCAAGGACCCCTCAGCCCAGCACATTCGTGGCGGCAGCCTCCCCGCCTCCTCATTGTGGATGCTGCATTCCCCTCATGGGCCAGGGTCTGTTCCAATCTCTGTGAGGCTCTGCAGAATTTCTTCTCTCTAGCCTGCAGCCTGGAAGGCCCTAGCCGCATGCCCTTGTTCAGCATGTATGTGGTTCAGAGTCGACATGAGTGCATCCTTCCTTTTGTGGTGAGTAGCCTCCTCAGAGGACTTGAGAATGGCCACACCTGAGCTGGGGTCCAGTTGTACCACAGACAGGAAGTCAGAACAGCTAGGTCTTAGGAAAGTAAGGTAGTGTGTTCCCACTAAACAGTGAGGAAAGTGAACCAGTTGAAGAGCTAACTATGAAAAGGTTCATCACCACTAGTCTGTCCATTTGAGATTGACTTCTTTGGTTACCACAGCACATGACACAAAGAAAAATGCAAAATGGCAGAAGGCCTGTCTCTGCTTATGCAACAACAGTAGCAGAGTTATATAAAAAGAAGCAGAAGGGGTTTAGAACGACATTTTTAGATTGTCTAAAACATTAGTTTAACTATTGGTGCTCTGAATGTAAAAGTACAAGACACAGAGAAGGTACATGGCATATCAGTCTTCCAGGGAGAGACAGATAAAGGAAGGAATTGGTGGAGTTGGTTTACTTGTATGTCCAGAGGCAATAAGAAATATCATTTCATGGAATGCCTGGTCATTGTGTTACAGTGCTTATAAGGAGCATAAAATGAGCTTATTATGCTAAATGAGTATTGGGTCAAAAAAAAAAAATCACCATAAAGATGATCAGAGCTTTTGCACTGACATCTGTTGAAGAGGTGAAGAAATTCTCCAAAGAAATTATTAAGACCTTGCCAGTTAAATTAATATGTGCTTTTAATTCAACTAGCTTAAAAACAAATGTGGGACATAAGGGAAAGGGGCAAAAAGTATGTTGAAAATATAGCTCAAGAGCAGGAAATGAGAGACCAGCAGTTTATATACAGTACCAAAACCGGAAACCTAGACAGCATGAGTAAATTCTTCTGAAAGATAGCACTAGATATGGCAAACACCAAATCAGACCACAAAAATGACATTAATTGTATCTTAAGAGACAAGAAACAGCTGGTTACTGATACGGAAATTATTTCTGAATCAGCCTTCTGTGTACAGTGAAACTATCAGCTTGTTAGGGCAAAGATCAAAATCGGCGCCAAATTGAAGAAAGAATGAAAGTGAGAAGATATGGTGTACGAGTAAATCAGCAGCAGCCTCGCTTATACAAGCTATTGACACTAAATTAAAGAACAGACATTCACTAGATTGCCGTTTCCTAAGGAATTTTAGCTTGTGTGAACAACAGCACGGTAGTCCAAAACACGTCCCCAGAGCCTCGAGTTCTGTGGGTAGAGTATAAGGAGTCCATGGACTTGGGACAGGAAAAGGTTATGTCTTTATTCCAATGGAATTTGTATCTTTTGCAATCCTATATATTTTGCTTCATATATTTAAAAACGTTGTTCTGAGAAGCAGTCCATAGGTTTCACCAGATTGCCTAGAAACTCCTTTAGTGATAAAACACTTGATATCCTTGCTAAGCAGTGACCTGAAGACAAGGGCAAAAGTAATTTAGAATATAAACACAAAAACTTAGGTAGGAGGATGGTAGAAAATTATGATCCATATCATCTCATAAAAGAGCATTAAGGGATGGAAGGAAAACCAAACTGATGGAAAGCTTGTCAAGAGACCTGGTTAAGCCAGGTCGTTCTGAGAGTGTTTAAGGATTGAATTTGAACAGAGAACAGATGAGCCAGGGTTATTATAGCCAATTACTTCACCATTAACGCGGAGCCACCACAGTTGGATTCCAGCATTGCAGTCTCCCATGGATTTCATGAAAGATTAGAGGTGGCCAGGTGGCACAGTGAATGGAGCATCAGCCCTGGAGTCAGGAGGACCTGAATTCAGATCCAGCCTCAGACTCAACACACACAAAAAAAACTAGCCGTGTGACCTTGGGCAAGTCACGTAACCTCAATTGCCCTGCCTTCCTCCCTCCAAAAAAAAAATAGAGATGTTCATGAGCTGGGCCAGACCAGTGACACACAGAGGAGGTATGCGCTGTAGACGGCACAGCGGTGAGTGCGTTGATGGATCTGTTCTCGAAGAAAGAGGGAAAGGTGCTAAACGCTTTGAAAATCCTAGGTGTTATTGTTGACCAAAAAGAGGAACCAAGAAATTATATCAGTAATTACTGACCCTTAAACCGATTTTCCCTGTAGAAAATATCTCTTTGAACATGATGTATATATATTGCAAATGTATCTGAGCGATAGACGTATTTTTGAAAATGAGACTCTACAGTAAACCGTATTTTCATTAGTCACTCATTGACTGAAATGCCCCAAGAACACAGCACTGCGTTGCGTTTATTTGTTGACTGTAAAAAAGTATATGCTTCACTCCACAAAATATCACCTTACAGGCTTTTCTCCAGCAAGGTGCCTCACACGTGTTAAAGTCTTTTAAGATTCTTTGAAGGAGGCATGGATGAGATCATTTTATTCAGAGACCCTCTGACTATGAACTTGCACACCGAGGCACAAACGGGCAGTTATCTGTTCCCATAAGATGTTTGCCACTGGCACAGAGTGTGTGCCTGGAAGAGGTGTTCCCTAGAGAGAGGATGAAGAGTGTTGTGCTGTAAATGATATCAAGCCCTAGAACTTCACAAAGCCAAAAAAGCCTAACAAAGCAGATCCATAATCAGTCACTTCATTAATTAATGAGAGTTCCTCACATTCAGCAACTTTCCCTGTAATAATAATGATAATAATAATGATTATAATAAAGAATGATATAGGATCTTAGAGGATTCCCTAGGTTAAAAACTTCAAGAAATACTTCTGGAACAAACAGATGCTACTTTACAGAGCAGTAATAAAGGCTGGCAGTAGGTACACAACAGTGTATTTGTCAAATGTAACTGAAATTCTGAATGGAGTTTTTGAAATGGAGAGATTCAAAAGTGGAATCCAAAGGCCCTTCATGAGCAGCGCTCTTCTGAATTCAGTCGATAACAAATGGACAAAGAAGCGTCAGCAAAGGGGAAATGTTTATAGAAACAAAGGGGTCTGTCCTAGCTATTCAAAACCAAGACATTGTCACCAGAAGTTGCAAGAAGGTTATCCTTAAGGAGGCCAGACTTATTCATCAGTAAAGTTTATACAAGGAAGCAGAAACTGTGCGACATACTGCTGCACACACTCTTTCTGTGATAATCAAAAATCGGAAACGAAGGGAGTGTTCTATAAGGGAAGTGCTAAATAAGTTGTGGTATATGACTATAATGGAGTGTTATTGTGCCACAAGACATTATGAAGTGGACATTTTTAGAGGAAAGTGGGTGGATTTCCGTGAACTGATGCGAAGGGAACTAAGCATAAAGAATAGAATAATTTATGTAACAACAACATTGAAGAGCAGTTTTGAAAGACTAACTCTGATCAGTGTAATGATATACTAGGAAGCCACTAGAATAAAAACAAAACACACCACTCTCTTCCTGATAGAGAGGTGATAAGGCCACTAATAGCATAATGGTCAGAATACAAGACTTCAGGTGAGCAAGACTTGACTTCAAATTCTGTCCTATCAGTGTGACCCTGGGCAAGTCACTTAAAACTGCTGCCCACCTCAGTTTCCTCATCTACAAAATGAGGATAATTGTAGCATCTACTTCCTAAGGATAATACTTGTGAAGTACTTCGTAAACCTTCTAACACTTTGTAAATGTTAGCTGTTATCATTATCATACATTTTCAAACATAGGTGGGCCAGACCAGTGACTCTGTTTTACCACACTATGTGACTGTGTTGTAGATTTTATTTTGATGGGGTTTTTTTTGTTTTGTTTTACTAAAGGTGAGAAGGATGGGAGGGACAGATTAATTTTTTAAATGCTTGTTAATTGAAAAAACTATTAAAAACATGTCATAGTAGCTTGTAAAAATTCAGCACTTATAAAAGAACTAACAAGATATGACCTAGTGACCATAATTATATGTTAGAAGTTCACCCTCTTTCATAAACTAACACATGACAAATTCCTTTACTGTGAATACAGACCTCAGAATATGCTTGAAAATGCAGCAAATAAACTGTTGGATAGGCAAAAGTATTTCTCACAATCTCCTGAGAATAATATTTATCCACAGAAAAATAACAACAATGTTTTTTCAACTGCTGCCATACAGAATACTCATGATCTCCAAGGTACAGGGGATGAAAACATTTTAAAATACAGAGACTTGGGGCGGGTAGGTGGCACAGTGAATAGAGCACCAGCCCTGGAATCGGGAGGACTTGAGTTTCAGATACTTAACACTTACCATCTGTGTGATCTTGGGCAAGTCACTTAACCCCAATTGCCCTGCCTTCCCCCCTCCAAAAAGCAAAAAAAAACCAAAAAACCAGAGAGAGACTTAGTAGAAGAAATAGAAACTGGGAGGGAAGAATATAAAGTATATATCATCCCTGTCTTCCTTGCTCTTCTTGGAGTTGTCCCAGAGATTCATTCAGGAAGCTTGCAGAGAATGAGCTCACCTCCCAGTATTCTCATTTGATTTAAAAAAGCAGTCGTTCTAACCATCCGTGCGGTAGTCTGGAGATCATTAAACATAAAAGCCTCATTGCAGCCTGTCTCTGCACCATTCCTACCTGAATTCCACCAAACTAGAGGAGAGCAAAACAGTAACAATGATAGTGTTGACACATAACTCATGTAGGTCTATCAAGTGCTTCACATGTATTACGTATATATCATGTATACATGAGTGCTTTATATGCATTATATATATATCATGTATACATGAATGCTTTACATGTATTATTTTATCTTTTCAACAGTCCTTTAAGTTAGGTTCAACAGGAATTGTTAACAGAAATATGAACTTACCCTTCCCCCAAGGTAGCTGGGTGGCACAGTGGATAGAGCGCTGGGCCTGGAGTCAGGAAAGCTCACTCATCTTCCTGAGTTCAAATCTGGCCTCACACACTTACTACGTCACCCTGGCAAGTCATTTAGCCCTGTTTGCCTCAGTTTCATCATCTGTAAAAGGAGCTGGGGAAGGAAATGGCAAACACTCCTGTATCTTTGCCAAGAAAACCCCAAATGGCATCACTGAGTCAGACACAACTGAAATGATTGAACAACAGCACACTCCCTTCCTCTGGATATGTTTCTGAATCCCAGGGTTGAGAGGGACTGCCAGAAGTCATTTAGCCCATAGCCCATTAGAAGGATATTGATCCTTTTATTCAAGACTTCTATGATAGAAAATTCCTCTTTTTCCTAGGTGACCTACTCGTGTACTGTCTAGATAGAGTCAAGTCATACACTCGGTATTTCTTACAGTGATTTTTCCTTACTCCGAGAAAGAGGAAACAGTTCCTTTTTTTGCTATTTATTTCAGTATCTCAACTATCTGTGACTTCTTTGACGTGTGAGCTTCTGCAGGACCCTGCTGCACCTCAGTAAAGTTTCTTGAATTTCTGTGACCAAAAAGTGGCCAGCCTTCTGACAGTGACCCTTCCAGGACTTGGTCAGGCTGTTCCTTCAGTGACAAACAGGCCTCACATCTTTCCAGCATGATAGAACCTGCCACAACTTGCCTCTGTTGGCATTACCTCTGGGAGCCCAGGGTTAACCCCTACCCCACAACATGGCATTAGAAGAGGATGTCAGTGGAGACCTCTACCATGAAGAACAAAAGTAACATATAATACATCTTGGAAACTAGTGCTACAAGTGCTCTAGAAATACAGTACTGCATTGTTGTCCTTGGTTGATGTGCCTCAAGCTTGGGGTATTGTGGGAGAGCCAGAAACAAGTGAAAAAACCTGGGCTCTCCAGCTATCCAGCCCTACTAGGTTTAGTAATTTAGCACTCCCCTGGGTGCTCTGCCCTATGTTGGGCTTTTCTGTGAAGTACTGCTAAATGGGTTGTTGGAGAGGCCTAGAAGAAAATGTGTCCCTAATCTGGCATACTCCAGAATCCAGGCCTCAAGGTATGAGACTGGTGCCAAGTGCCCACACTCCATCTGACCAGCCCCCAGGGGTGTCCAAATGACCAAATCCAGTTGCTCATATTATTTCCTTCACCCCAAACAAAGTTAGTCAGGGAGACCCAGTTCCTAGATTGATCTGTTGATCAATCAATATATATTTATTGAGCCAGGTACTAAGTAAAGACTAACTATGCCTCATGACAGTATGCAAATTGTAAAAGAGAGATTGACCTGCTTAGGTACAGGGATCCTTTGCTGGAGAGAGGGAGGAGGTCAAAAGAAGAACAGATTCTACTCTTATTGATGGTTAAGAAAAAGGGAAGTAACTATTGCCTCCCAGATGTAGGAACTCTTGGCACTCATCCAGCTTTTACAAGCTACATGTTCTTTTCATGTGATTGATCGTCTGGAATTTAAGGGTGTTTCAGAAATCTCCTTTCATGTTTCTATTTTCTGTGTATTATGGATTTCATGAATGTTAGTTATTTCTAAACTCTGAGTCTCAATACAATTGTTCCCTTGTATCATGAATGGAATGTACTGTTTGGGTGGGATTTGGAGTGGGAGGTGTCAGTGTCAAGAAATGACAGTGTCTCTCTGGAAAAGGATTTGAGTTCCTAGAGAGTTTGTGTCTCACTTAGACTGAATTGTAAAAAAAGAAAAGAAAAAGTTCAGTTAGGTGTCAGTGAAACCATTACAGGTGGAGCCAAGTGACTCATTTGGCTGCACCTCTACCAGTAAAACCCACGCTTCTCTGCCCAACCAGCAGCTTCAGTGCTATACAACCAGTGCCTCATTTTTTACACAAATGTATCCATTCATGGAATCCTTCTACCCACAGCTAAAATTAGGCCAGTTTTAACAAATGAATACCCTTAGCTTAAGAAAGTATTTTTCTCCACTGAGGCCCTCTCACAGAGGAAGCTTGTTTGTCATTGTTGCATCAGGAAAGATTGTTACCCAGGATTTACTGAGAAGACCTGCCCTCTTCTAATTATACACTCAAGGAGGAAGGGTGTAGAATAGACCATCCTTCGTTTCTGAGGGCATGAACCCCATGTCTTATCTGAAGAATGTCTTTGTCCCAAAGAGAAAGGCAAATTCAGTAGCACCCTCACTCCGCCTAAAAGGCAACATGTTATATGGAAAAAAAATAAACTAGAGCCTGGATTCATATCCTAGCTCTGATCTTACCTCTGTGGCCCTGGACCGTGTAACTCTGAATTTCACCTTCCTCATCTGCAAACTAGAGATACTGGTACCTACCACTCCCTTGCTCAGAGGAACACTTTGTAAAACATTAGTACCTGAAGGATCTGTTCCTTGCTTGGTGAGAATGACTAATACATGAATACTGTTAGCCGAAAGTATTCACTTCTCTTCTATCTTAGGGACCTGCTACAGTGGAAGCTTACTCATCCTTGTTGAATCAGGAATGATTAATCACTCCCAGGGACTGACCAGGAAGGGCTAATCCCTAAATCCCTCCAGTGATGCATATCACAACTCTTTTATGACTTAGTAGATGATCTTTCTCTGGTTGAAAATTTAATCACCCTGAAATCATAAATCTCTTTGAACTTAATTAAGCTGATGCTCAGATGACAGATATACAGTTCATCACCAAGTATGTATTTGACGCTCCAGCCAGAATTTTCATTCTATGTAATACAGTAGAGAGAGCCCTGGACAAATCTAAATCTGTCACATTTCTAATCCCACTTCCAATATAGCCTAATTTTCTCATTTGTAAGATAGGAATAATAACACCTTGTAAGGAGGGTTGATTGGGGAGGTTCTCGATCAATTTGATGAGCTTCATAATTTATTTAATAACGTCATAGGGTATGCACTGTTGCCTATATTAAGTAAGAGTAAGGAGAGCAGGAAGGAGATTCTGATAGTCCCATAACAGAATAGACATACCAATTGGCAGCTTGTTGAGAATATAGAGAATGAGGTCTTGATTGAGCTGCCTCTGTGATGATCTCCACAATCAATCTGATGAGGTTTCATTCATGAGAACAACTGACCTATAAAGGAGAACAAGAGACCAGAGCAGGCTTGTGTTCTTTGTGCAGGACTTATTGGGGGACATAGTACTTAAATAGTTCCTCCTTGCCCCTTCAGGATCTGGTAATGGTTACCTTGGGACAAAAGTACATGGGGGCTGTATGACTTGCCCATGCAACCCAAGAGGAGAGATCTTGAGAATGGACTTTCCTGGTCCAAAAGACAGCAGCAGTGAGGACACCGATAGGTTTCCTGAAGAACATGGCAGAAATAGGCATGTTCTCTTAGAGAAGGTTCTTTTCTGACCCCAGAAAAAGGTTGTTTTCATTAATGGATTCTCATTGGATTGATTGAGATCATCAAACTGGTCAGGAAATTTCCTAATCCTCACTCATTCCCCCCAGTTAAATATTGGTTGTTCCAGAAAATCAAACTGGGATGTCTTCAGGCACATTGTTTCATATCCCAGATTCTGAATTTAGAAAAGAACTAGCAATTATTCTCTTCTTGACTGCCTTTTCCAGTGCCTTGCATTAAAAAACCCAGCAATATCTTGTAATGTTAATGGGATATAAGATCTTTCCCACCCATTAATAGGCCTCACATGGAGCCCCTTAAGGGAAACTTGCTTAGGGGAGACTTGCTTGTAGGAAGGCCTTCACACCTTTTGTTAATTCTTATTAGGCACTGAGTCTCCCTTGTGATGCCTTCTGGCTCTGCTTAGGGGCTCACTCATTGGAAGAGTATTCTTGTGATTTGAGCTGACAGACTCTATGTAGCCCATTAAGGAGGGCCCCCCCTTTGAAAAATCCAGATGTTGGTGCTTCTCTTTCTGGTGACTATGTATGTATTGCCTTGGTCAGACAACTGGATCTGTCTAATTGATCTGTGCTAATTTCTCAGACAGAAGCCCTGTCTATTGGTCTTTATTTCTCGGCTCATATTTTCTCTGAACATCAGAGTGCTGACTTTTCCCCTGAACCAGTGAATGTAATTTTATTTTTTTTTTTAATTTTATTATAGTTTGCATCATTCATTTCCACAAGATTTTGAGTTACATATTTTCTCCCCCTCTTCCCCCTACCCACCGCCCCAAAACAGCCAACCCAGTGTGTCCCCCCTCCCCCAGTCTATTC
>CM053592.1:147277708-147309051 GCA_028646515.1 Pseudochirops corinnae
ACTTTAGTGGGAAGTATCTGTGTGCGTTTTTGAAGTTCTAGGTTGGTCCAGAGTCCTATTCCATGGGTATTTGGGGGTGGCTATGTGAGAGCTGCGATATATTGCTGCTGCTACGCCGCCATCTTGGCTCCGCCCCCCAGTGAATGTAATTTTAAAAAGATTGTTGATCTCTTAAACAGCTATCATTCTTAGCAAAGCAGATCTAAGAACCTATGCTAGCAGCCGTCCTGGGTATGCCAGTGTGGTTGCTGCTACCTGTGTTTATGAGGCATGGTTTTTAGATACTCACATAATCAAGTTAATGATTGTTTTTGGAGTTTATCATCACTTCCAATGCCAAATTGTTCATTTGAAGACTAATTGAAGGCAAGGGCTTCAGAAAAGTAGATTTAGCAAGTGAACAGAAATTGAGGGTCTGACAGCTATAAACAGCAAAAATGTTCAGATCAGATATAATGAACAACATTAACTAGAGTTAAAACACATTCCCCTCCTTTGTTTTAACAACTGATAAACTACAAAGTGTACAATAGGTTTCCTATTAGTAGTGATCATGTTTATGTTGTCTTACTTAATTGTTTTATGAGTTTAATTGTGTTTTGTGAGTTGTTGAGAGAGGTAGTGCCAAGATGGAAGAATAACAGGAAGAAATACAGCCCTACAAGTCCTCCATAAAGATCTAGAAAAGGCACCAGATTTCATCCTTATTGGGAAATCCAAGAAAAAGTCATAGTGAGTCATTTTTCCAGCCTAAATGAGCATAAGGCAATATTGTTATCTGTGATCTAGCTGGGTCTAGTCAAAAACAGCTGCACAGAGGATTTCAGCACAGGCCCTGAAAGAGGGCCAAGGCTGTGCACTAGGGCAAGAAGAGGTCCCAGAGCTATACAGAAGGGCTGAACTTGTACACAATGCAGAAACAGGTGCTGACTGACAGCTCCAGTGCTCACTACTCAGTTCCAGGTCACAGATCCAGGATGGACTGAGAAGAGGACCTGTGCCTAGGGGTAGCAGTCTAGAATAAGGAGCCCTATACTACCTTCTGAGCAGGGAGCAAGCTTAGAAACAAGCAGTAGCTGTGTGGGTCTGACTCTGGGAATAAAGCAGTACAGGAGTCTCAGTTCCATCTTTTAGTCTAGTATGAAGCCTGCATCTGATTAACCAGGTTAGGGAGCTCAGACCAAAAGACAGCTTTGCAATTCTCTTACTTTGCTGTTGTTGTTGTTTTTAATTTTTTTAAAATTCTCTTACTTTGAACCAGCAGAGCTTTCCAGCTGGCTGACAGTGGCTGATTCCAACAGTAGTCTATTGGAATTCCAACCAACAGCAAGCCCACAGGTGCGTTGCTTAAACCCAAGCCCACAACAGGAACTTGCAGAATTTAGACAAAGGTGTCATCAATCAGACTTTATCCTAGATTAGATCATTTTGGGAGCACTGTAAACTTTTAGGTCCCCAGCCTGAGCTGTCCTTGAGATCCTGGAATAGTATAACACTCAATACCCTCAAGAAAGAAGTAGGGTGATCAGTCCAGATATTCCCTTGAGAGAGTGCACAGAACCTGGCCCTAGCAAGTCCAAAGTTGGGAAGCAGGCTGAAAGAAGGAACAAACAAAAAAAGAATCCCACTACATTGTGACAGGGACATTCACGACACAAACCTAGAAGAAAAGAATGATTCCAAAACATCAACAAACAAAGCCTCAAAGAAAAACACAGCTTGGGTACAAGATCAACTAGAATTCCTGGAAGAGATGAGGCAAGAGTTTTGTTTCGTTTTGTTTAAATTAAAAGTTATTCTAAAAATCAAGTGCTAGAGAGAAAAAAATGCCAAAGAAATAAGAGCTATGGGGGAAAAAATGGAAAGAAAATTAACAGCTTGGAATAAAAGGTACAAAATTTTACCTAAGAAACAAACTCCTTGAAAATTATTAAGGGCCAGAAGTTAAGGAAGCACAAGAGTCAAGAGTAGTCAGTTTTGATGGGTCTTGTTTTCTATGCCAAGGCAAAATTTGTCAAAAAGAAGAGAAAGGTTCTAGTCTCTTCCCTCCAGTCCTTGTACACAGATAGCTGTAATGCTGAGTAGAGTATGATTAGACAGGTAGATTGAGGCTGGATTGTGAAGGACTTTAAATACTAGACTGAGAAGTTTGCATTTTTCTCTTTTAGTGATAGAGAACCATTGAAAGTTTTGTTTTTGTTTGTTTATTTGTTTTGCTTTTTGGAGGGGGGAGGAAGGTAGGGCTGTTGGCGTTAAGTAACTTGCCCGAGGTCACACAGCTAGTAAGTGTTAAGTGTCAGGACAAATTTGAACTCCAGTCCTCCTGACTTCAGGGCCAGTGCTCTATTCACTGAGCCACCTAGCCAAATTGAAAGTTTCTAATGGACAGATTAGCATAATCAAAAGTGTAGATTGTACTGGCAGACCTGTGGTTTCACAGATACAAAAAACTGTCTCTATCAGTGCAAATCAACAGCTGCCCTGTAGTTGTAGTCATAGAGATTACTTCAGAGACTGAGAGTTTAAGTGACATGATCACACAGCTAACGTGGTGGGGGCAAGGCTTGAAGCCAGGCCTCCCTGACTCTGTAGCCATTTCTTGGTACGTTACATGAATATCTACCTCTCTGGCTATAGAGATTACTTTGGGAACTGGCTGTGAGGACAAATTAGAGAGGGGTGAGACTGGAGGCAGGAAAACCAGTCAGGAGACTTTCAAAGTAGTCCAGGAAGAGACAATGACAGCCTGAAGAAAAGCGGTAGAAGACAAATGCAAGAGATTCTGTGCAAATGGAATTGACAGAAAGTGACTTGGATTTTTTAAAATTTTAAAAGTGAAGGAGAGGGAAAAGTCAAAGGTAAGACCAAGACCCCAATCCTGGTTACTAGGAACATGGTAGTGTCAGCAACGGAAAGAGGAAAATTGAAAAGGGCAGGTTTAGAGTTTAGTAGGGTCCTACTCTGATGCCTTATCTTGGGGTGGCAGTGACTCTGGGTCTTTGAAGTTTATGCCATCAGAGCACAAGCTTTGTTAGTTAAATTTTATTTTCTTTTTCCCATTAACCAGAATTTATTTGCTTTGCCTCCCCTCTCTCCCTCCTCCTTCCCCCACTGAAAAGAAAAACCCCTTTAACAAAAATGCATGGTGAAGCAAACTAAATTCCCACATTGGCCATGTCTGAAAGTGTGTCTCATTTTGCACATTTAGCCGCTTACCTCTCTGTAAGGAGGTAGGCGGCATTCTTCATCAGCAGTCTTCTAAAATTGTGGTTGGCCATTGCATTGATTAGAGTTGTTCAAGTCTTTCAAAGTGTTCATTTTTACAGTGTTGTTGTTACAGTATAAATTGTAGTCCTGATTCATAGCACAGGTTTTGCCAGCTCCTCCCAAGCTGGAAAGGCCTTGAGTATAGGCTGCTTGGCAGACTGTTACCCAGGAACTAACTGAAGTTTGCAGAGATTCATCTCTCAGTTGGCCCCGGGATGATGAATTTTTCAGCTACAGCAGTATTCAATGATTGTCTCTGAAGTTGTGGAGGGTGAAAGCTTGTGTTGTTGGATGGAATAACCACTCGATGAAATCACCAGTCCTTAAAAGTAAAGCCCTGAAGTTTAATCTGCTCCATAATTGAGTACAAGGCTGTTAAATCTGGAAGAGACCTGAAAAGATCTAGTTCAGCTGCCTCATTTTACAGAGAAAAACCAAGCCCCAGAGAGATAAAAGCCTTGTCCATTGCCACATGGCAAGGAATAGAACCCAAAGCTGTCCCCAGACCTTTGTCTGGAAGCCTGGTGCTTTTCCCATTACATCACCATTACACTGCCCCATAATTTGCCTCTTTCTTGTCTGTTTGCCTTGTGTCTCCAAGAAGATTGTATACTATTTGTTGCAAAAACTGTCATACTTCCCTTCATTCAACAACCATCTATTAAGCACCAACTTTGTTCAAAGCAGTATTTTTTTCTGTATCTGTCAAATGCAGAAGGTTCGCATAGGATGGGCCAGGCACCCACTTAAATGATTTAATTTCAGAGACTATTATGGTGTTGGCCAACTCCCCAAATAACTTCCTGCTTCCCCATCTGTTGCTAATACTTGGAATTTTTCTGATGGAATCTTTCTTTCCACAATGAGAGCTCACTTTTAGAATGAGAAAATTAGTGTAGTGTGTAGTGGGGAAAAAAAATCAGAAGACTTAGGTTCAGATTCTATCTTTAGCATTTACAATTCAAAGGACAGTGAGTCTCTGCTTGTGCCTCGGTTTCTTATCTGTAAAATGGGGCAGTACTTCTACTGCCTGCCTTTTAGGATGGTAGTTAGGAAAGGATTTTGTAAATATAAATGTGCTATATAACAATGAATTATCTCCCTTTGAAGAGTAAAGGCATTCTGTTAAATTCATACTCTTATGTAAATGACATCAGATTCCTTTCTGAGAGGAGGTTTTGGATAAGGGGAGGACTGAAAAGAGAACAGGTCTCTGACAGTATTGTACATGCAGCTTGGTTGCCTTCCTGGGTGTGACTGTATAATAGAGTAAGCATCCGCACCTACTTCCTTGCCTTGGTGACTGTGAATGGGACAGATAGAACACTATGAACTCAAATAAACAGCCTCATTGTTAGAATTGGAAGCGAATAGAATCTCCTTTTTCCAGGAAAACACTTAAGGGAAGGTAAGCAGAGAGAGTCAGCATTTGTCCTGAAAAGAAAGGCAGAGCAACACTTTGATAGGATACCGCTGCAAGTTAGCCGGATCTGTCTGGGCAGGTGCTACGCAGTCACAACTCGGCTGCTCTGACTAGAGAGTGTATTGGTTTTCCTGTTCTTGGTAACCTTGACCAATCAGGCCCTGCTGACTGTTTGACTTGCTTTCTGGGCCAGTAGTGGGCGATCCCATCCCGGCCAGGTATGTGGGTCATGATTTAAATTAAGATCAGGCATTGCTGGCCCTGTTTTGCAAAGGGCTGCTTTTACTTGGTCAGGTAGTCGTGATTTCTAACTTTTATTCCCACTCTACAGCAGGTGAAAGGGAATTTTATCCGGCTTCAGGCCTGCATCTCTGAGTTGCGCCTGGTGCCAAGAGAAGGGATTTGCCAACAGAGATCCTGTCTGAATCTGGCGGTGCAGGATGGGCTCCAGCAGTTCAAACAGTACAGCAGGCATGTGATGGCAAGCTCAGCTCCAAGCAGCCCTGCAGTGGAGGTAAAGGACACTAGGATCCAGGGCTCCCCACTTAGAGGTACCGTCTCCCCCTGCCAGGTTTTATAGTCAATTTACATAGGATCACCAAATGTTGCACTATTTTGTTTTTCTCTCTAAATGTTCACCTATATGAATCTTATTTCCCTAGTTAAGCTGTAAACTAAGGGCAGACACTGTCATTTGCTTCCTTCAAAGCCCCACAGCATAGTCTAGCAGTAATTACCTGGAAAATACAAATTGAATTGGAATTAAAATATATATAAAACCCACAATCAGAGTTGATTTTTAAAAATGCAGTAATGTTCCTGGGCAGATGTCTGGTGGAGTGGCCACCAGATTGGTGTATTTGTCCTGACGCCCTCAGGGATTTGTTAATATTCATGGTCAGATCTTGGCATTGATACCAACAATACAACTTTTAGGATGAACTCAACGTTGAAATTGGCTAGGAGCTGGTATACATTCTCCTTTAGGACTTGTGTCTGACTTGATGGTAGAGGTACACAAGAAGTAGAGGTTTTTCCAGGAAATTAAAAGAAAAAGCAGTCTGATTGCCTCCTCCTTTATTATCTTCCAAAAGCATGTTGAATGTCAGGGAGACCTGCACAGACCAGGTTCCTCAAGGAGCTTATAGTGTTGAGACACATAGTGATAGTAATGAGCATATGCTGGACATACAAACAGCAGAATAAAACTATTAAAATAAGACTTGAATGAATAGTGAGATAATTGTGTCACGTACAAGTCTAGGCTGCATACATTTAGATTGGAAGGGCTGAGGGAAGGACATTGTAAGAGGGGAAGAGCCATTGGATTCCTGGACCTAAATTGTAAACTGGGTGATCTTCCTATACACCTACAACCATCTCCACACAACTACTCTCCACCAAAAAAAAAAAAAAAGTAATTAAGAAATTTTTTTTCCAGTGACCTCTTTGGGAGGGGTGGGTGCATCAGCCAGCTGTCACTAGGTATTTTTTTATTTGACTGGACTCATTTCAAGGATTGAGTTGCCTCCTGCACACGCACACACACACCCACACACACTCAAATTCTCTTTAAATTTCTACTTAAAACTTAAGTAGAAATGATTCAATGGCATTTTGGGCAGTATCATGAGATTAAAGTGGTCATCTTGTCTCACATAAGCAGCAAGAAAGATGCAGAAAAATAGTGTAAATAAAGGTCCCACAGAGAATCAACAAAACTCGGGTCCAGTACAGCAGCCAACATTGTATCATCCTGGCAATTAAAGGACAAAGCACCGTTAACAGCCAACTCACAGGCTCCTTTTGGAGTGAACTTTGTCAGGGTGTTTGTTGGGAACTGTCTTCTGGGTCAAAAAAAATTGTGTCACCAATTTTAAAAAAAATAAATAGTGGTTTAACGGAAAGAGTTTTGGATTGAGGGTCAGTTGATCTAGGTTTGCATCCTGGGGCAAATGCATCCTAGCTGAGTGGCAGTGGGAAAATCATGTCACCTTTCTGGGACTCAGTTTCCTCATCTGTCAGATGACTAATGACTCCTGCCCTGTCAGCATCGCAGGATCATTAAGGGGCATGCACTTTTTAAAGTGCTTTAGACTCTCGGGGCAGCAAGGACCTCAGAAGTGCATTCCAGCCACCCTCCTCAGTCAGGGAGCTTCTATTACATCATCAGCATCCTTCATCTCCTTCCCAAACACTTCCACACATACCTGCTCAGGCAGCCCATCCCACTTTTGTACCATTTTGCCTTATGTCGACCCAGATTCTGCCCCTTTTTAACTTTTCCTCATCAATATCAGTTCTACCAAGCAAAACAAGGCTAATCCCTCTTCCTGTGACAGCCATCCAGCTATTCAGAGTTCTCTTCCTCCAGCTAAACATCCCCTATTCTTTAAGTTAGTCAAATCAAGTCAACAGGCAATTATTAAACACCTCCTGTGTGCACTACACTCTGGGGATACTAACAAAGATGAAAATAGTCCCTGCCCTCAAGGAATTCATAGTCTAATGGGGGAGATAACATGCAAATAACTGTAAAAACAAGATGCCTATGGTGCATTGCAAATGATCAGCAAAGGGACAATTGAGGGGGATTGGGAAATGCTTGGCTTGCTGTTGAAGGTGTGGGCCTTGGAGGAAAGCAGGGAACTCAGGAGATAGAGCTGAGGAGGGAGAGTTTTGCAGGCCTGGGCCCAGCCAAGGGAATTGGAGTTGGGAGGTGGAATGTCATGTGCAATGAATAGTAACAAAGGGGCTAATGTCACTGGATCAGAGAGTATATGGAGGGGAGGGAAGCGTTAAGAAGCCTAGAAAGGCAGACTGAAAATTGATTGGATAGTTTGGAGCCCCATCACCATCCACATTACTCTCCCCTGGATGCATCCCAGCTTGTCATAAGACCATAGGATTTAGAGCTATAAAGGAACCTTACAGTTATGTGATCTTACCCTCTCATTTTACAGGTAGAGAAACTGAGACCCAGAGAGGTGTAGTAACCCCTCAGAGGTCACATGGGTAGCAAGCGGCAGAGTCCAGAGTCAGACCCAAGTCTGCTGATTTATATTCCAGTGTTCTACACCGTCTTCTCCCTGTGAGGTCTCAGCTAATCACTGGGATGCCCATTTATCCAACTCACTCTCAGATCTGTTCCTTGCTGAAGGCACAAGGAATAATAATAATAACAATAGCTTGCATTCATGTAGGGCGTTAAGTTTGCAGGCATTTTACTTATTTTATTGGACCTTTACAGCAACCCTGTAGGATAACTGTTCTAGTATTACGCCCATTTTACAGATGAAGAAACAGACCCAGAGGTCTTGTCCATAACCACATAGCTGATGTCAGGTCCTACTAACTCCAAGTGTAACAAACACGTTATGTATTACTCCACTCATCTGAGATGGTAGGGAATAGCCCTGTATAGTGTTAATCAGCTGGGACAGGATTGTGCAGAGGAGACTGTACCATAAAGGAATTCGAAACCCTTCCCTTAGCACTCTGTCCTTCATGTCAAAGAAGTCTTTTGGCCCCAGATCTGCAACTGTTTTTAAGGCTAAAACAACAGAGGTTAATTTCTAATAATTAATAATAGGAATAATTCAAGTCAGATGGGGGAGAAGAGAGCCTGAAAGCCTCCAGGATGAGGTAAAAACACCCACTTCTAGGTCATAACAGATAAGCCACCTCCCTCCCCTGCACCCGGACAGAAAGAGCCCGATGGGAACTTCCTACTTCCCCCCAAACCCCAGGACCTCAGCTCAGTGAATGGAAATTGTAGTTATTTCCACTCACCTTCTTGGATGGGTTTGACCTGATTGTTCATGTTCAATCATTCCTGTAGTCTGCTTCTATAGTGTGAAAACTTGAGCCAGTATCCTAACTTTATTCCCCCACCCACCCAGTTACCCTATTTTCTGGCAAACTAAATACTTACATGTTCTTCAGAAATGTTTGGGGCAGAGTAGAAGGAGCAGTGAGCCCCTGATGATTTCTGGCTTTCTCTTCAGATTACAGTTCTGACTTGCCAGCCTGGAAAAAAGATTGTTAAACAGCTGGAGGGAGAGTTGCAAGACACAGACATGATGAGCCTCCAGAGACTACAAGTCACTGAGATCTCAAAGGGAGATATGCTGGAATCACTGGACTCACCATGGCCCACCCAAGCCCCTGCTGAAGAGCTTAGCACTGATGGTGAGTACAGGAAGAAAAGGTGCCAGTGCTGAGGAACCAGCCTTTCTGGGGAAGCACAATTCGGTTGTGGTCTGTCTACATGCTGGGCCTTGCAGCTTCTGTCAGGATTCAGGCAGGCGTTCCATTTATCAAAAAGATGGGTTTTGATTTTCAACTTTGTTTTTTGTTTTCATTATTTCAATGGTGGTAGTGACTGTACTCATAGGAACACAGAAATGTAATGTTTTAGGCTGTAAGTGACCTGAGGTATGATCTTGTTCAGATTTTTCATTTTAATATGAGAAAATTGAGGTGCAGGGATGAGGGCCTTGTCCAAGATAACATACTGAGAGAGTGGCCAAGCTAGGACCACAGCCACATCTCATGGTTTCCTCTCCAGTGTTCTTTCCACCATTTAAGGATCATGGACTTAGAAAGAGAAGGGTCTTTCGAGGTCATCTGAGCCAACCCCGTCGTCTCACATTTGAGGAAGCTGAGGAGGACCAGAGAGGTTAGGTAACCGGCTCAAAGTCACACAGGTAGTATTTAGCAGAAGCAGGATACTCAAGTCTTACAATTCCAGATTCAACCATTTTCCACTGTACAACACACTACATTGACCCAGTTTTGTTACACTTAGACTACTTCCTGGTATATTGTCCAGTTTCCAACCTTCAAGCAGATGTATATCTGAATCATCCACGTCCAGTGGAATTTTCTTGCTTATCAACTTAGATGATTTCATACAGCAAAGTGGGGATTGTGACTGCATGATAAACCACAAACTGATTATCACTTGCAATGTGATAGTTCTCAAAATATTTCATCGTTTGTGTTTCCTATTGTTTTATCCTATAGACGTTGAATTTCTTCATCTCTGTTAGCCTTCTGTGAGAGTTTCTTTATCACAGAAATAGAGATGTGTTCAAACTAAGGTGTTTAACAAAAAACTAGGTTCTGTATTCTCACATAAAGGGTTTGTCATTGTCTTGGAGAATATATCCTTCTTAGAATCAAAATAGAAGAGTGGCTTGTTTTTCCAAATAACCCAATTCTATTGTAATATTTTATTTGATTGAATCAAGACCCAGAACACTTCAGGGCCTTAGTGAAATCCAAAGTTATTCAAAAGAGAGCAACCTAACCATCCATATTGGAAAAATAAACTGAAGAAAAAAAATACCTGTTACCCAGATCATGATGCTGTTAGACAGGTAGCCCATTGAAACAGTTTTTCAGTGTATCCATCTTAGATAGGTCCTGTACATGTGCAGGAAGAGAGCAGGCTGTTCTTTTGTTATTCTCAGTCTCATTACATGAGTGGTCTCCCTTCCAGTCTCCACATTCAGCAAGAGGTTTTATGGTGTATGTACAAAAATATTTATTGCAGCTCTCTTTGTGGTGGCAAAAAACTGGAAATCAAGGGGATGCCCATCAATTGGGGAATGGCTAAACAAGTTGTGGTATATGAATGTAATGGAATACTATTGTGCTATAAGAAATGGGGAGGAGACACACTTCATATTCACCTGGAGAGGCTTATACAAACTGATGCTAAGTGAGAAGAGCGGAACCAGGAGAACTTTGTACACAATCACAGACACATTGTATGTGTGAAGACCAGCTTTGATAAACTGGACTCTTCTCGGCAACGCACAGGTATAAGACAACTCTACAAGTCTCAGGATGGAAGGAGATACCTACATTCAGAGAAAGATCTAGAAAGAACAGAGTTTAAATGGAGACTGAAGCAACCTACATGCTATCGTTCTTTTCCACGTTTGGATTTGTTTCCTTTTTGCCATTGTTCACTCCATTGGTTACAACCCTTCTATACAACCAGACTAATATCCAATGTGAAAGTATTTGCAGATCCTATACTTGATTGCATGCCGCCATGGGGGGTAAGAGGGAGAAAATTTGAAACTCAAGGGATTCTGGAACTGAATCTTGTAAACTAAAATTAAATAAACAAATCAATTTTTTAAAAAAATAAAAGAGGTTTTATAAGGAAGAAGGTGATCGAATGATGTTTCTGTTCATGGGGGAGAGATTGAATGAGAGTAAATGTGACCTGTTTTCTCTTATAGAAGATAAAGAAGTTGTATTCAGTGATCTCCAAGCACCCTTTCAGATCTGAATTTCTATATTACTATATTAAATACACTTTGTCTTACATAGCAGCATGCATTGATGACTGAAAGGCCATTTCTGATGCACTCACATTACAAGTTCATGAAAAGCACATTTGATTTTGCAGCCAAACTAAGCTGAATCTCATCCTATCTTTTTCTGCTTCCATGCCCATCCACCAAACCTGGAATGTATTCCCTCTACCTCCTGTCTGTGAAAATCCAGTGGGAAGAGCACCACTGACTCTGAAGTGAGAGGACTTGGGTTCAAATCCCATGCACATTGCTTGTGTGACCTTAGGCAAGTCACTTAACTTCTTTAAGCCTCAGGTTGGCCATCTGTAAAACCAGAGTTGGACTAGATTGCCTCTGAGGTCCCTTGCAGCTCTAGATCTTTGCTTCTATCATTTTTCCTTCGGAGTCCAGCTTAGATGCCATTTATACCATGAAACTTAACCTCTTCAAATTTAAAAAACAAAAATCTTTTATTATTCTGAACTTCAAAAACACCAACAAATAACGAACATTTTCATGGCAAGAACAGAAAATGAAAATTATTTACGAGACTCATAGCATGTTTTTTAGATTACTTCCAAGCTCTCTTACTTATCTAGGTTGCCCTCTGAACCCCGTTCTGTTCTCTGTTTGTTAAAAAAAAAACAAAAAACATGCTTCATTAATGCTCTTTTGAGAGGCAGGTGAATTGATCTTGTTGAGTGAAACAAATCCATGCATTGGCTGAGTCCAAAAATATATGGGGTTTTTCCCCCCCCGTACTTTTAGGCCATCGCTTCTGGATCATGAGGTGGGAAGTGCGCTTCACAAAACACTGGTCCTGTGGGCACGATTGGTCATTCTCTGGTCAGTGGTTTACAGTGTTAGGATCAATGTGTAAATTGTTCCGGTTCTGCTCGTTTCACTCTCTGTCAGCTCATGTAATTTTTCCCAAGTTTCTCTAAACCTGTCCCCTTTGTTGTTTTTTGTAGAACAAAAATATTCTATTATATTCATACACCAAAATTTGGTCAGTCGTTCCCCAGTTAATAAACATCCCCTTAGTTTTAGTTCTCTTCTGCAACAAAAAAGCACATTTATGAATAACAAATGAGATCTCATACGTTAAGTCTTAAAGAGCTTACAGTGCCATTTAGATGCTAACTCTGATAATTAATGTTGTACATATGGGTCGTTCCTTTTTGCTTTTATTTTTGGGGATCTAGGACTAATAGGAGTACCCCCAGGTCAGAGGATCTGTACAGCTTAGTGACTTTGGGAATTTAGTTCCAGAATGAGTCCTGCAATTGTTGTTGAACCAATTCACAGCTCTACAAATAGGTCTTTAAGTGACCTTGTCTTCCTATTTCTCTTCTAATAAATGTCAGTTCCTTTTTGGGGGGGCTCATCGTAAAGGTGTGAGGTGGAACCCCAGAATTGTTTCTTAGGCCTTTCTCATGTTAATGATTTAGAGTATTTCTTTTCTCATGTGGTTGTTGATAGCTTGCTTTTCTTTTGAGAACGACATGCCTATCTTTTGGCCATTTATCTGTTGGGGAATGCCTTTTGTTTGGATTAGTTCCCTATGTGTCTTGAATATTAGACCTTCATCAGCAAAACTTGCTGCAAAGATACTTTCCTAGTTAACCGTTTCCCTTCTAATTGTAACAGTATCAATTTTGTTTGTGCAAAAGCTTTTTGATTTCATGTGATTAAAATTATTGGTTTTATCTCTTGTGGTCTTCTCTTTCCTTTTTTTAGTCAAGAGCTCTACCCCTTCCCCACAGTTGGAAAACGTTACCTCCTTCCTTGGTCCCCTAATTGTTTATCATGTAGCCTTGTATTGAAATGACATGACTTGACGAGTCTTAACAAAGTGACCACAGAGTCCGAATTAAAAGTTTTAAGGAGCTTTAATTTACCAGCTGGGGCTACTCCATGCCAATTAAAGGGGAAGCAGCCTCGAGTTCAGGGGTGGAGAACCTTTTATACATTCTTTGGTTTAGGTATCTAACACAATTTGTTACTAAGCATGTTGTCATATAGATACAAACAAGAGGTTACTAAGGCAAGCGGAGGGGGTAAGCAAAGGGGGTCTGCAAGGTAAGCGGAGGGGCACAGGGCATGACGACTGAGCAAGGAAAAGATAAATTACCCTCGGCCGGCTTCCCAGGTAAAGATAAATTACTCTAGGGAGGCTTCCCAGGTTCATAGAGTTTCACTTGGCTGATTACTAATTCCATAAAGTATTTCTTAACTATTTCTTGACCGTAACAGTATATCTAGGTCATGTATCCATTTGAGGTTTATTGTGGTATACAGTTTGAGATGTTAATCTAAACCTAATTTCTACCAGACTGCTTTCCAGTTTTCCCAGATGTTCTTATCAAATAGTGACTTCTTAACCTGTAGTTGGGATCTTTGAGTTGATTGAACACCGGGCTACTCTGTACATTTACTTCTGGATCTCGTGTTCCTAATCAGTCCCACTGATCAACTTTTCTTATCTTTAGCCAGTAGAAAGAGTTTTCTTACTTACTGTTCTGTAGTATAGTGCAAGGTCTTATGCTCTCCTTAAATTTGCTTAGGGGCAAAAGAGACTTCCATAAAAATCTCTCTAATATTTTACCTTAGGTCGTACTTCCTTATGTGTTAAATTGTAAATGTCTTGTGAACAGAAGCATTAGGAATGTATCTTTTTTTCCACTTTTGCAGTCTCACCACCTAACAGAGTGCCCTGCAGGTATTAGGTGCTGAAATAAATGTTTGTTCAGTTGAATAGAGTTGTATTTACCGGATCAAATCACTAGAAAATGAACAGAAAAACCCCTAGGGGTAGAGAAGGGGGGTAAATTCCTTCCTCTCATCCCATTCCAACTTTTGGATATAGGTGAAATCAGACTACGAAATATCAAAGACAGTCTTGAAAGGGAAAGGGAATCTTACTCGAAGGGGATGCAGCTTAAACCCAGAAGACATGCTTTGGAGATCCAGGTAGAGGAAGCTTGGAGTAAGAGGGTAAGTGGGTGGAATGTAGGCTGACTGTAAGGATTTTAGTGCTAGTGGGGAGCAGTAGCACCTCCCCTACTACCCTGCTCCCAGCCTTCTTGAGTCAGTGCTCTGAATGAGTCACCTCCCCTGAAAGGCGGCTGTATATAATTGCCTTTGAAGTAAGGAAGTGATTACAGTACAGCTTTCTCAGAACACTTAACTGAGGGAAAGCTTTTCCCAGTGGCAAGGAAACCAAACCAATTATATCATATTCTGCTGCCATCACCCTTTACCTAGCTGGCTCTGCTCAACTAGTCTTATAGTCCTAAACTTGCTTGTAGCCTGACATGGGTCTGTTTGCCAGAAACATCTGGCCAGGATCTTTGGATTGTTATCCTGGGCTCCCCTTCACCCCCTCCCCAAGGAACTGTGGGCTCACAGCTCATTGTGTTAGATCCTGGGGACTCTTCCCTACCCTCCAAGAGGATTGATAGCTCTTTTTGACTCTGCCTGTGCCCTGGAGTTTGATTCCAGTAAAATCTACCAAGCATAGATTACACCCAACATTTGTTTCTCCCCGAAGTCACTGTTTTCTCCACTTGGGGGAAGAGGAAAGAAGAAAAAAATATTCTTCCTCCTTTTCTCCCTTGCCTTACTGCATTTTAATCTGGAAATCCCAGGGGTTGGGCGAGGATATGAAAAAAGGACCAAAAATGGTAGTCTGACCATAGCTCATATAGATCGTGAAGAATTCTTCCAGCACTAATCCATCCTTTTGTACCTAAGTCAACCAGTCATCAGGAGGCAACTCTAGTTCAAAGAGACCAGTCAGAGAAGTTCTTTGTGCCCTCCCAGTAAGCAACTAGTTTGAATGTCTGCAAGGACCTAGAGTGCAGATTTAGTTCTGTAGAAGATGGTGTCATCCAATAAAGGTTCATGTTCCATGATCACATGAAGTTGATTGGGGAATTTATCAAACTGATTCAGCAAATCAACTTCTCCTCATTGCTTCAGCTATGATCAATAAGACCCCATTTTTTCTCAGCTATAGGAGAGAGAATCCAGTCTTGAAATGGCCCTGTAGGAAAAGGGTGAGAGCTTTCTGGCTCTGGCCCTCAGAACTTCCTGAGGAAGATTAAGGCCATATTCCAGAGCTGGCCTCATCAGTTCTCCTCACCACTGTAATTAGCTCCTTGGGGACTGGGTCTGTGTTGTCTCTCTAGTTGTATCACCAGCAGTGAGCACAAGACTTTACGTATTTGTTGCACTGAAATAAATAGAAATAACTTCCTTAGAGTTAGGTGCTAGACATTTAGAGTAAATACTGATAAGGAAAAATTGAAAAAGAGAGGAGATAATTGAAAGATGAGAGTCACTACTTGAGGAGGGGTGTTGGAACAATGATACCAGGTGGTGTAGGTAGAAATTCTGGCCCCCCATGGAATGGGCCTTTCAGAAATGTTTCCTTACCCAGTGTATGATGAACAGTTCTCCAGCCTTATTACTTGGTACTTGTGCTAATAGAAGAAGTCAGCCAAGCTATTACTTGGCTCTAACTCTCACTCTATTGCTTTTTATAGTTTTCTTGTGCAGACCAGAGCCCGTGCATAATTAACGCCTTCACAAATTGAGTTACTGATATTAAAATCACAGACTCAGAGATAGCAAGAATCTAGAGATCATCTAATCCAACCTGCCGCCCTGTGGAGATTTAGGAGCCTGACCACTCAAAACGGGTGCAGCAAAAAAGATGGGAAGGAGGTGAGAGATTCTGGTAAAGGATTTCTTTATATCTGCTAATTACATCTAGTCATTGCTTAAAGAAGTTAGGCAGATGGGAAGGGAGAAAGTTCTGATGGGAGTAGGAACAGCTAGGTGGCCTCCTCAGGTTCCAAGATTCCAGATTCCAAACTAAAAATAATCCTTTTAACAACACCCCTGACACAGCATCTTCATCATTATCGGCCATGATGAGCAGGGGAGGGGAAGAAGAGACTAAGCAATCGGAGTACTTGCTATGTGCCAAGCACTTTACAATGATTCATTTGATCCTCAACAGCCCTTTGATGTAGGTTATTATTTTCATGTTACAGCTGAGGAAACTCTGAGGCAGACAGAGGCAAAGTGACTTGCTCAAGGTCACATAGCTAGTCAGTGTCTGAGGGTGGATTTGAACTTGGATCTTCCTGACTCCAGGCCCAGCACTCTCTCCACTGTGACACCTGGCTACCAGGATCACAGAATTATCACTGTGTGAGTTAGTAGTTGAATTCAGGTCTTCCTGATGCCTCATCCAGTACTCTGTCTGCTGTGCTGACCAGCTGCTAACTACTGCATGCTAACCCCGACTGCCTTGTTTTCTTCATCTGTAAAATGGGAATCATAAGAATAGCCAGCTCCCAGAGCTGTTATGAGGAACAAATGAGATCATATATGTAAAGCGCTCTGCAAACCTTAAAGTGCTACATAAATGTTAGCTATTAGCATCATGCTTAATAGTCTTATTGTAGTAGAAAATGTCACAGGTTTTAGAGTGGGTTGGGATCATTTTGAATACTGGTTCCAACCATCCCTGGTGCCTATTTTCCCCCTCAGCAAAATGGAGATAATAATAGTACTTGCATTTCTATATACATTTCCAGTGACAAGCTCACAGCTTCGTTTGGTGACCAATTCCAGTTTCAGACACCCTTCATTATTCTGTTGTGCTCAAATCTGCCTTCTTCTGACTTCTAAACTCTGGCTCTCTTCACTCTCCGCAGTTAGTGTCAGTATGCACTTTCTTCCATAGACTAGCCCTTCAGACGCTTAAAGATCATGATTGCCATCTTTGTAAATCTTCTCTTTTCCAGAAGGAATGTTCCAAGTTCCATCAGCTGAGCTTCATGTGACATGGTTTCTAGACCTGCCCCATTCTGGTCACCCTCTTTGGGATGCACCCCAGCTGTTGTTGTGCCTTGTAAGATGTGGGACTTAGAGCTGGCCAGAGGGCTAGAGTAGTCTGACCAGGGCTGAGTATGTTGTCTTTTTCTCTGATAAAAATGTAGGTAGGCATAGGACAGAGCCACTGAGCACCGCTAGAGAGATATCATCTCTCAAGTTGACCACAACCCAGATCATAGGATTTTAGAGTTAGAAGAACTCTCAGAGCTCATTCATTTAATGATATTCTTTGATATTCTGGCAATCAGCTCCAAATCCAGGCAATGATGCTTATTGTATACCTCAGTATCTCTTTTGTCTTAACCAAAGAATATCTGAGAGATTGTCAGATGCCTTCTGGAAATTCAGATACACTGCCTTACAACATTTTCTTGATCTCCCAGTCTGGTTACTCTATCAGAAAAGGAAGTGATCTTGAGCAGGGAGTACTTCCTAGGAGTTCAAAGAGTCTAGATAAAGCAGGTATTATGAATAAATGTAATACTTAATGGACTTCTGCTTTTAGGACCCTTTAGCCTCTAGATGCCCACCCAGCCTTGCAGGGGCCACCTGAATAATGGCAGTAACTACCTTGCCCCACTCAAAGCTTGGGTGGTAGGAAGCCCAGAGCATACAACTCTCTTTGCCTCTGCCAAAGGGCACAGAGTAACACAGTTCCTGAACCCTTGGACAAAACCACACCGTGGGACAATGTTAGGCACTGCTTAACATGTTGCCTGCCTACCATTCAATGTTGGACCAAAAAATTGCTTCCTAAGACTGAGGAAAGGCTCTGAGATACTCCAGATCCAAGACTTGGGGGACAGGGTGGCATCTGGTGAACAGCTCCTTTTTTCCTTTTGGCAGCTGCAGAACAGCCCTTCTTGTCTACACAGCAACCCCCTGGTCTTTCTCTTTTGATCTCCCTCACCTCTGCTGCTTCCCTTCCTTCCACCTCGTCTTATCTTCTTACCTCCTCTTCTTGCCCAAGAACAGGATGCATTTTTCTTCCTGAGAAGTGCTAAGAATACCTTGTTTATTCATAGAGAGTAAAGTTCAATCCTGATTGGAGATAGAGCCTAGGATTATTTCTTAGGATTGTTTGCCTGGTTATTGGTTTTTTAACCATTGTGACCAATGTGATATATTAGTCAGGTGGCCTTATGGTCAGACTACTGACTTGTTAGTGCAAACATCAAAACTAATGCCAAACTAGAAGAATAAAAATTTTAAATATTCCATTCAAGTAAAACAACTCCAGCCTGACCTATTTAAAGACACCAAGGACACCAAAAATTAGGAAATGGATGTAGGAAAGAACATGGACAGTTGTTATAACAATTCCCTGTGTGAAGATGTAAACATTAGCTATCTAGAAAAGGAGACCAAAAGGGCCTAGAAACTGCCTCAGTCAATAAACATTCAGTTTCCTGAAAGACTGCAGCTAAGAACAATACCACCTTAGATCCTGTAAGTCTAAGTCTAGGATATATTTAGTTTAAAGTTTTATGGAAAAAGATAGTAGAAAAGTGTGAACTGCAGCACTTCGTGAAATAAGAAGCAATAGAGAAAACATATTTAAAGGTATTGTAGGATGAAACCGGAAGGGGAACAAGACACAGACAAAGAATATAAAATATCAGAAAAGATTCTTAATAACCTCGGGGAACCACAACCAGACCCACAGGAAATAGAGTACTGTGCTGTTCTTACCCAGGCATTCAGTTTGATCAGGACTCATTCCAAAAAGTATGCAAGAAGAAGGTCCATGATAGAGTTGACATGGTGTGGAAGACATTCAAGGATTGATTCTCAAAGGTACTGAAAAGAGGAGAAGATCCCGAAGGCATGGAGAAAAATCATGGATCTTATTACTGCCAAAATAAGGTGACTAAGAGAATATCAATAACTGCTGACCTACATACACACTTTCAGATCTTTATGAAATTTTCATGAGAGCAGTGTACACACACAACAAGGGCATCCTTGATGAGGGCATTTGAATTAAACCAGGAAGCGTTCACAGTTTTATTTCATAGTAGACCTCATCTTTATGATAGCACAGTTGACAGAACCATGTTTAGAATACCAGGTCCCTCTGGGCTTACTATTTGTTGACCATAAAAAAAAGCCTTTGATTCCGTAGAGCAGCGATGGCAAACACCAGGACTCCTGAGGGCCCTGAACCAGATTTAGGTGTCATTGGGAAATATTTACCAAAAGAAATAGAAGCACAATAGAATATAGACGATGCTAATATGTGATCTTCTAAGGCAGTATGTGCCCGTATTAGTGCCCTCATTTCTATTGGAGTTTGACACCACTGCCAGAAAGCAGATCACCACCTTCAAGGCTTTTCTCCAGCAAAGTATCTCTTGTGGACATGTCAGAATCCCACACGATTCCTCTTTCAGAACAACAGAGATAACTTCAGTCAGTGACCATGTTAAACACAGATGTTTGCTTCCCAAATGTGCTTACCGCTGACTCTATTCCGTCTTACTTGGGAGTAAGACTAGCTATCTCTGAAAATTACCTCGCGCAGTGTGGACGCAGGGTTGGAGTGGTTCCCAGGAGATTTCTCAGGAAAAAATGACGGAGCTTTCACATTACTGCCCCCGTACATTCTGCGTCCCAGCCAAACTGGGTCATTTGCTCTTCCTCACATGACATTTTCTCTTCATTGCCATGCCTCGTAGAGTCTGGTCACCACTCTTGCAAAGATCTTTCTTCCCCTCTACCTCTGGGGATTCATATCGCCTTCCAGGGCTCAGCTCTGGGGCTGCCTTCAACATGAGCCTTTCCTGAACCTCCCAGTTATTAATGTTCTCCCTTCTGAAAATTACTTTGCATTTACCTGGCATGTATTTTGCAAATGTTATTGTACTAATTGAATCAAGCTCAGGACCATTGCAAAGTGTCCTAAATCAGATTCATAATTACTCTTGATTATGCTGATGAGTCTGCCTGCCTCAAGTCTCTCCTCACTCTAGTCCATTCTCCATTCAGCTGCCAAAATGATTTTCCTAAAGTACAGGCCCAACCATGTCACGCCCATTTTCAGTAAATTCCAGGGGCTCCCTATCACCTCTAGGATCAAATACAAAATCCTTTGTTGTTCAGAGCCCTTCATAACCTATCACACACACACACACACACACACACACACACACACACCCCTTTCCAGAATTCTTACTCCTTATTCCCCTCCGTGTGCTCCAATGGTTCTCAACCTTCCTGATGCTGCGACCCTTTAATGCAGTTCCTCATGTTGTGGGGACCCCTAACCATAAAATTATTTTTGTTGCTACTTCATAACTGTAATTTTGGTACTGTTATGAATCATAATGTAAACATCTGACATGCAGGATATATTTTCATTGCTACAAATTGAACATAACCTGCAGTTTGAAAACCGCTGGTGTACTCTGTGACACTGGCTGTTCTGCAAACGACGCTCTCTCAGCTCTGGGCATTTTTGCTGGCTGTCCCCCGTACCTAAAAGGCTCTCCCTCCTTATTTCCACCTGACTTCCTTCAAATCCCCATTAAAATCCCCTCTTCTATAGGAAGCTGTTCCCCACTCCTCTTAATTCTAGGGTCCTCCCTCTTTCAGTTGTGTTCTCTTTTTTCTGCATCTAAGCTTGTTGGTACCTGTTTATTATCTCCCTCCTTAGATTCTGAGCTTTCTGAAGGCAGAGCTCTCTTTTGCTTCTTTTTGTATCCCTAGTGCTTAGCGCAGGGCCTGTTACATAGTAAACTCTTAATAAAGGTTTATCTACCAGTCAGTTCAGAAGAGTTTGAGTGGTTGCCCTAACTCTTCACACGAGAGTAAACAAGCAATTGAAGAATGCCTTTTGTCCAGACTATGATATGAAGGGGTATGGGCAACCTACAGAGCTTATCTATTAGTATGTATATTAGAGACAGATAAAGCCAAAGGCTAAGTAGTTAGTAAATAAGGTCCAGAATTGAACAGGAGGAAGAGATTGGGCCAGGCTGCCTTTGAGAAATTGTACCATTCTTTAATGGCTCCAAACTTAAAACAAGCCCATTTTTAACATTAGTATCCTTGTATTCTTCCTAATGTTATATGGTTGTGAGTCATGAAATACCACAGACTCAGAAGAATTAAGGTTACATATTACCCAAAGGGTAATAGAGAAGACCATACTAGGAGTGAGTAGGCAGCAACACATTACCACTGAGGAAGTACATAAGGGAAGTGGTGGTAAGCAAGTCATAATAAAAATGTATGATCAGAAAAAAAAAAAGTAGATTGGTCCTATAGTGAAAAGTGAAGGTGAAAGACAACCGGTGGACAGCCTGAATGTTTCATTGCTCTCCCTGCAGAGTCAAGAGAATGAGAGGAAGGTCCGAGGTCCTAGCATGTTGGGTAGAGCCCCTGTGGCAAATTTGTTGGAGATTGTAGACAAACATTGTCCGGGCTGGACAGACACAGATGGATTCTGATCGGTATCAGGAAGGGAATATGCATAGTGAAGTAATCACTGATCTATTGGAGTGCTAAACTGAGTGAAATATATTCCCCTGAACTCAAGAACAACTGTGAGCTGATGACATCAGATTTAGAGCTAGAAGGTACCTGACAAATCACCTAGTTCAATTTCCTTTTCTTAATAGAATAGAGAACTGAGACCCTGAGACGTCATAGGATTGGCCTGAGGTCTACATGTAATGAGGTCATATAGATGATGTAATTTGCCCAAGGTCATACAGGTCATAGGTAGTCAAGCTAGCATTTGATTCCAAGTCACTTGACTCCAAATCCAGGATTCTTTCCAGTACACCCTTACTGTCATACACCTATCACCTTTCATTCCCCCATAGTAGCCTTGCCTTTATGCCAAACATGGAATTTCTACATTTCTCCCAATCTGGAACTGCAAGAAAGCAGATCTGGAGAAGCTAGACCCTACAAGGTGGCAGCAGCTGTGGTGATTGGTGTCCAAGCCTGTGCCTGTTCAGCCCTTCCTGCTGGGCTTCTCCTTCAGTGACCCCACAAAAGCTGTGTTTCACCAAAACCAGACATTGGGTTACAGGAATGGCTATGCCTGCTCTCTACTAATGACAGTGGGGACCGACAGAGAATGTCTCCATGTGAACCACCTGTCCCAAGCTCATTTTGATGAATTGGCCAATAAGAGATCTACACTAGCCAATGAAGAATCCAAGAAGTCCCACCTTCTGACTTTATTACTGCACACATGGCCTTTGACAAAAAGGTGTTGCAATTTGATGCCTATTTCTAAGAAGATGTCCCTCTGACTACTGAGGAGCATGGGATCTGAAAGGTGGCCATCTGTTAACATCTGGATGATGATAGCATGTCAGTCTTGGAGCCTTTTGTGGAAAACTCTGTAATTCCTTGGGGCAAATTCATCAAGTGCCAGAGACTGCCCAAGAATGACCATGGGGATCGGACCATTACTACTGGTAGTGGAGAATCAGGGTATCAGCATCACACTTCATGGGAACACATTCCTTATTACTGACTGTGACCCTTTTACAAAGGTATTTTTAGAGAATCAAGGAATTGAAGTAAATCCACTGGAGAAAATGGCTTTGGACCCTTACAGTGAACTCCAGAAAAACCTCTCCACATGTATGTCACCCCATCAGATTTTGACCAATTTAAATAATTTTTGACCTTTAATAAAAAGGTCCTCCAATTCTGTGCAATTTGGGATGACACAGCATGTTTGGAGAAAGTTGAGTCTATATTATTCATTACTATCTTGCTGATGACACAGTGGAAGTTTGAGATGTCTGTGAACAGGATGATAGGTGAGATCCTTTCCTAGTCCTGATGAAGCCCTAGTGCTTGCCCAAAGTCTTGGTGGAAAATTCAAGGAGAACTCTACAGAATGAACCAGTGGCAGGCTAAAACTTTACAATGGTTTAGGAAAAAAAAGTTCAAAGAATCAAGGATCTTTCTTCTTTAATTGCCCACTGTTTTTACTTCTCACCATCCCAGTCCAGCCATCTACCAGAAAACCAACCCATATCTCTGCCTTTTGCCCTGTTACTGAACCCCACCTAAAATAGAAACCCTCTATCTGGGACCTTTAGAGACTGTGTACTCTGTTTGTGGGGAAACCAATCATCTTAGCTTCAGAACTACACCTTGTTCTGAGCTGTGGGCCAGTGAGTGCAAAATACTTAAATCACTTTATGTAGCTGTCTGGAAACTATGCTTCACATACCAACCGGCCATCCGTATGAAAACAGGGTCTGTTCTGGCCTCACCCTGCTTCCTTTCTACCTCTTGCTCTGTCAACAGTAATAAAGCCAGTATTTTCATTGCTGCTGGAATGTTACTGGAATCAAACGCTCTATAAGTCCACTCACCATCCCTGAGATTCCTCAGGTCAAAATTCCCTTTTCTGCCATCACTCCCCTTTATGTATTTCTTATTAAGTAAATGTAAACTTCTTGAGGGCAAAAGAAAAAGAAAGAATGAAAGAGAGGAGGTCCAGTTAAGCTGGGAGAAGAGAAGTGAAAACCATCCTGGCAGACTTAAAAGGATGTGAAACCGTGGTGGTGGACCAAAAGGAAGGAGTCCAATTGGGACATTTCATGGGTCTTCAGCCCTCGCAACTGGCTCATGCTGGAAGGTAGGTTTATTTAGGCACTATACTATGAGGGCAGATCCCGCCTTCCCCAGTTCTGCTCCTTTGAAAGTCCATATAGGCACCATCAGTGTAGAACTCTGGCAGCCTCACTGTGTCAGTGGCCAGCCATGGCTGTGGCTCAAAGAACCCCTGGCCTACCCAGGTGTCCTTACCTCTCTCCCAAAGACCACAGAGGCGGAGGAGCAGTCAGGGCCAGGAGAAGGGACCCATCCCACTTCCTCTTCTTTGCTCCCCTTAAGCCCTGATTAACTATCTGGATCAGGTCTTAACTTTAATTAACTGTGGCAGGTAATGGAGTAAACACTGAAGCGAAGTATAAGAAGGTACACATTAGCCAAGAGACTACAAATCCTATAAAGATGTTGACTTAGGATCCACATCCCAATCTGAACCTAGAACTCAGAGGTATCTTAGGGATCATTTCATCAAACACCTTGATTTTGTAGAGGAAGAAAATGAGTCCCCCAGAAGGAAAGGGTTTGCTTAAGGTCACAAAGGTGATAAAGAATATTCCAGGGCTTAGGGAGGGTTGGTGACAAGGTATAGTCAAAGCTCCTCCTCTGGGCTCACATACTCCCCTTATATTGCCAAATCCTGCTGATGTCTGTCTGGAATAGCTCCCCTTCCTCTCCATCCCCACAGCTATCGCCCTCATTGAGACAATTATTACCTCTTTCTATATCTATTTCTATATCTAAACACTCACAGCAGTTTGTTCCTTATGACACTTATCACATTGGCCCATGCCAAAGCACATAATCATCCCCCAGGTCAGCTGAAGAACAAATAGGACTTGCAGAGAATCCTGATGTTTGAAATGTAACTGGTGGGGTAGGCTGTGGTGCTAGGGAATGCCAGGATCTGGAGTACATCCCAAGTGTGGACTTCCTTGCACTCACACCTGCCCACTAGAAGCCCAGCCTAAGCAGCAGGCTCCTCCTCTTAGAAGCAGGAAGAGTCCTTTTAGACCTCTCACATAGTTCCAGCTTGTCTTCCCCACTCCCCATAGAGCACAAACATTAGCACTGAATCAGCTTTGGAACAGGTTATGTACATATAACCACCTCTGCTGATGTCCAGCTCTACCCTTCTTAGCTCACTGGTATGTCAGCTGCAATATCCCCACAGGGTATCCAGTAGGGAGGCCAAAGCCAGGTTGTCTGGGACCACCAACTCCTTTTTCTCTCTAATGACAGTAATAATAATTCACATTTATTTGTACTTTAAGGATTGCAAAAGACTTCATCAGCATAAATACACATCTTTGCATTTTTTTATTGTAGTTAATGGAACAATGAAATTCAATGTACAGAATTATGTTTCACAGCTAATTAAACCAGCATGCCATTTCACTTGTCTAGGATGCTCTTCTCGAAGACTATCTGAATCCTGCTTATCCTGAAAGCATCAGCTTAAATCTCATATCCTCCATGAAGCCTTCCATGACTACTGTCACCCACAGGAATCATTCTTCCTCTCCATAGAGCACAGTTGGCATACCTCATATCCTCTTTATGTGTATAGAATACCCAACATTACCTGTTCATATACTTAGCATTCTCACCTAGACTGTGAATGCTTTGAAGAAAGGAATGGGGCCTTCTGGTCTTGTCTCTCCCCTAGACTCCTTGGGCCGAGACCCAGGCCTGAAGTAGACTCTCAGTTAACACTGCTGCTGCCTGGCTGGGGGCCACGGACCTGCAGAGACCAGAGTTTTAGTCCTGCCATTTGTACTCACCAATTGTGTGATCTAGAACAAGGCATCTGTACTCTCTCAACTTTAGTTTCCTTATCTATAAAATGGGGAATAATACCATATTTGTTTTTTGAGATTGAGCCTCCCTGTTTCACCAAGGCTGGAAGTGCAGTGGCCCCTGCTGGCCTGGCCTCAGTGCTGATCAAATCCATCAGCCTCAGTCTCCCCAGTAGCAAGGACTACAAGCATGCACCACCATACTCAGCCTGCCCGCTTTCAGAACCAACACTTGACAAATCCAAAGTCTGGCTCTTTAGAGGGTCTTGCTTCTTCATGTCCTCACACAAAACTTTCATTTCTTGACTCAGCTGACATTCAGCCAGAACTGCTCTTTTTCATGCTCTGAGAAATGGAGGCTTTGTCTGAGGATGTGGAAAAGCCAGTACTTGCAAAGAGCAAGGATTCAGACTTAGTGAAGTCTTTGTCCTCACAGTGGGGCATGGGGCTTTCGGTTCTGAGGAGGATCCCTAAGGCAAGAAAATTTGCCGAAGGCAATGGCCGATTATATCATCCTTCTCTACCCAGATCTTCTCTGAGATAGGATCGGTTCGCACATGCTTCTTTCTATCTCTCTCTCTCTGATCCTCCTTTCTAGTCTATTAAAAGAACTAGGAAAGAAATGTGGGCAAGCATGCATCACTATGAACCTCCCTATCTTGGGCTTTTAGGGAGGCTGCAACCATGACTATAGAGACTTAAATTCCCAAATCTGGTCCTTATTTATGCAGAGATAGCTAGTCTTTTCATAAGCATTGCTATAGGGATAATAACATATCAGATTCTTCTCTGTTTTCTAAGTATCAAGTATTTATTACATACCAACAACTTATAGGACACCACACCAGGTATAGGAATCTACCATGAGTGTCTAGCCTCAGCTTTCAAAGATAAATTCTCTTCTAAAATCATGGTGCATGTGACAGATATATGTACAGGACATTGTTTTTCCATTAAATTTAAAATTTTTCTTCTTGAAGGCTGTCCATTTATTTCCCAAGAGAAAACAGACCCTGTAGTTTACAATATCAAGTTTTTCTTTCATGCTCTTGCAGAAAAATCCAGGTACCATCCTTACATACAACCTACTTACTTAAAACTCTGAGCCATTACTTAGACCATTCTTCCTATTTCTTCTCTATCAAATCATGGAATCATAGCATCTCAGAGTTGGAAGAAACCCTGTGATCTCATCTTGTGCAGCTTCATGAGCCAGAGTCCCCTCTCTGTCATCCCTGACATGCAGTCATCTAGCCTTCCCTTAAGGACTGTAAGTGACAAGGAACTTATATCACAGCCTTCTGAAGTGGGTCATTCCTCATTGTTAGAAAGGAGGCAGAGCTAGATGGCTTAGTGGATAGAGTGCTGGGTCTGAAGTCAAGAGGATCTGGGTTCAAATATGGCCTCAGACACTAGATGTGTGACCCTGGGCAAGTCACTTAAACTTCATTAGCCTTGAGGGCAAAAAAAGAAAGAATGAAAGAAAGCAGGTCCAGCCAAGCTAGGAGAAGAGAAGTGAAAACCATTCTGTGCCATTCTGGCATGTTAAAAGGATGTGAAACCATGGTGGTGGACCAAAAGGGGGGAGCCCAATTGGGACATTCCAGGGGAATTTCAGCCCTGGCAATTGGCTCATGCTGGAAGGTGGGTTTACTTGGGCATTATACTGTGAGGGCAGAGCCCACCTTCCCCAATCCTGCTGGAGAAGGAAATAGCAGCTCCCTCCAGGATCATTTGCCGAGAAAACTGCCTGGACAGTACTGGTATGCTATGGCCTACAGGGTCTTGAAAAGTCAGGCACAACTGAATGATTGTACAGCAACAACTTGAAGTTTTCCTTCTGTGGAACTGAAATCTGTCTCTCTGCAACTCCCGCCCATCACTTCTGACTGACAGACCTTCAGATGCCAGCATTTGTGTCCCATCTCCCCCAAGACTTTTCCTAACTATTCTCTTCAAAACTCATTCAGAACTTCCCTTCTTTAAAAAAAAATTCTTCCTTCAGAAGCCAGTTTCAGACACACCTGTTCTGAGAAGGCTTTCTTGACTGATTCCGTGTGGTGGCCACAGCAGCCATCCCAGCAACTCAAGTGCTGGCAGAATGTAGGCAGGTGACTATTGGGCCTGTTAGGCCCCGTAGGTCTTAGGTTTTTGGGGAAAGGACTTTGCCTTTCGTCCTTCTTCCTCCTTTGGAAGCATCTTCAGCGTTAATACAGAATACGGTACTGCTCATTCCTGGCAAACACATAGCTCCAAAGGGATGAAGGAAGTCTAAGCTGATTTGAGTGGTTGTAGCTAGAGTGGGCTAGATAATTTCCTCAGATCATCTTCCCATTGGCTCAGGACTTGCTAATATTCATCCTCTGCTTGAATTTCTATCACTTTCTTCCTGTGCACTGATCACTATCCCTCCCCCTCCCAGTATGTTCTTCTGTCAACTTCTTGGAGCGTGTGAGATTTCAGTAGAGCCTACTGAGGCTTTGGTTTTGCTTTCTGTATTTGCTGAGTGTTCACGCACAGACAGATAGATTGGGGGCCTTCCTTTGGGGAAGACATGCCCAGCATGTCTCTCCAGAGTGGTTTTGATGGGGTATTCTGGAAGAATGCACTGAGTATCCACTCCAGACTGTACCAGCTCCTCCAGTAGATTGTCAGTGGCATCTGGGAGAGGTGTCCTCCAGCCTGTTTCCTCACTGAAAAGGGGATTGCTTGGAGCAGAATGCAGGGCTTCTGTGGCCAGTTTCACTCTGCCTCCCCACCCATTCTTCCAGCAATGTCCTTTTCTATTTATAAATAATGCAGGCCCCCATAAAAAGCTTGTCATTTCTCCTTGTAAGCTGTGCTTGCATCTAGTTCATTGATGTAATTGCTGCTTTTAGCCCTTAGCTTCCAGCCTGAGCATCCCTGGCCTCATTCCTCACAGCCAGTTCCTTGATGCTCCCCCCACCTACCAGCCCCCCATGTGGCTCTCCTGGTTCCCTTTATCTCTGAGGGAAGGCACAACACCTGAGATACCTCCAATGCTTAATAGAGTTAGTTCTTCTTTGCTAGCTCCTAGGAGTTCTCATTTCTGGGCAGTTGTATACGTTTTAGAGGAATGTTGATACAGGAAAATGTGAAGTCTCTGGTAATATAAGGAGTGAAGTCAAAGGGGCAGGAGAAGACATGACCCTTTTATATCCATCTCACCTTGCCTCCCTGACTTATTACATTGGGAATGAGCCTGAAGGTAGGGTTGAAGCCTGTATACCACCCAAAAATGATTTTATAAGAAAAAAAATGTTAAAAAAGGATATTACTTAGAAACAAAATAATTCCATGCCCCTTTCCAGTCAACCTTGCTCCCCTAGAGATGGCCAGACAGTTCACAAAAGGTAATATTGAAGCATTTCCAGACACTCAGAATCCGGCTGTTCCCCAGGGTCCCTGGAGAAGTGACTCCCAAGGTTACAGGTGACTGCCAAGGCCTGTGAATCCTCAAGCACAGTACAAAATGAGAAAGCAGTATAGCTTCTGGGGGAAATATTGCTGCTTAGATTGGGGGTAGAGGAGAAGGAGGGTGGCCTCAGGGATGAATCGGGATGAAATCGTTCCTGAGAACCTTTGTCCTGTGTATTCTGTGCCCTAGAAGAGCGTGTGATGTACCAAAGCCGAAGGGTACTTCCCTCCATTTCCCACTGCTGAGATTCTGCTCCTTGACCATGAGACCCTCTTTTCTGGCCCCACCACTTCTCCACTTCTATTTATAGCTACTATTGCCCTTTGTGTTCTTGAAGATGAAGCTACAGATAGTGATTGTTCTCCGCCAGTCTGAGTAGCTGAAGAAACTGATTTGTAACCACAGTGAAGAAATTAATTTCTGTGCTGCCGGCACAGAGACTGTCCTTGGGGTTTCAGATTCCGCCCCTAGTTACAGGGCCTGGCACTGTTGATGACTCTGCCTTTTGTCTCAGAGCCTGACCAGTGCTGGAGAAGCTGGGTGCCAGTTGCCTGGTGTCACATCATTTGGACTTAGGGTTATTCTACTATCGTCTGTATAGAAAGAACAAAGAGAATATAAGAAACATCCCCCTGCCCCCAACCAGGGTCAGCCACAAGTTATCTCTAGCCTAGGATGCTCTCTCTAGTGAGGACACTGAGCTGTATATAGGTTTGGGAGAAGGAGTTGGGGTGATCATCCTCTATGATATCAACCTCCAGTATAAATGATGTGTGTGCTTCAGAAACACATCCCCAACAAAGAGTGCTTCAAGGGAAAGAGCCCTGAATTAGAAGTCATAAGGCCTATTTCAGATCCTCCCATAAGCTTTCTCTTTTTTTCAGGTATGTACCTTCGTTTTTTTAATACTATTTTATTTTTTTCAATTACATGTAAAAACAATTTTTAATGTTCACTTTAAAAAATTTTTGCATTCCACATTTTTCTCCCTCCTTCCCTTTCTTCTCTTCTCCTCTCTCTCCTCCCTAGAACAACAAGTACTTTGATATAGGGTGAATATGTGCAATCATGTAAAACATATTTCCATCTTAGTCCTATTGTGAAAGAGGAAGCAGACTAAAAGGAAAAAACCATGCAAAAAAATGAAGAAAGTGAAAATAATAAGCTTGAATCTGTATTGAGACTCCATAGTTCTTTCTCTGGATGTCAATAGCATTTTCTATCATGAGTCCTTTGGAATTGTCTTGGATCATTATATTACTGAGAATAGTGCAGTCATTCATGGTGGGTCATCGTTCAGTGTTGCTGTTACTCACAGGCTTTCCTTACTTTGTGACTATGAGAAGATCACTTAACCAATGAGGTAGAGAAGTAGTGAACTAGACATGCTCACTGAAATTTGCAGCCACAGACATAACCAATGTATAGATTTGGTTTGCTTATTTATGTTTATTTATTACAAGGGAGGACTTCTATTTGTTGAGGTCGAGTTAGCAGAATGAAGATATTAGAGATGAAGAAAAGAATATTAATAAAACACAAAAAATATGCAAAAAGCAAAGAATGTCAGATAGAGATACAAATAGGGCAATTTTGTTATTTCTGCAGTAAATCTAATATATTCTTTAAAAAAAAAAAGACCATGTAGAATAAATTCATGTTTTCATATACAATCATCTGTTTTATTTTTCTCTTTGTGATAAAATGTTCATTTATTATTCAGTTCATAGTAAAAAAAAAAAATAAATTGTTTTTAAAATACATTTAGAAGGGGAGAAATTGGGGGCAGAGCCAAGATGGCAGTGTAGAAGCAGGAAAATTCCACAGCTCCCCCACAACCACCTCGAATACCCATAAAATATGACTCTAAACAAATTTTAGGGCTCCAGAGCTCACAAAATTACAGAAAAACACATTTCCCGCTGAAGCAGCTCGGCAGGTGGGACAGGAAGGGCTCATCGCAGCACACTGGGATCCAAAACCAGCCTGGCCTGAAACCACAACTTGGCCCCGGGGACACCAGGACAAGCCACGGCTGGAGCCTTCAGTAGAGTGGATCAGCCGCAACTGTGGCGATTTCCAGAATTATCAACCCATAAGAAACAAGGACTAAGTGAAAGGTGAAAGGTCAGTGGAACTAGGCTAAATTCAGGGGAGAAAAGTGGGTCTGGCCAAAATGCCTCCAGGGCAAGGAAGCAGCAGAAGCTGCAGCCCTGCAGCTGCCTCCATGTGGCTGCTTCAGAAGCTCCCGGCCTGCAGATTGCAGGGGGGGCAAGCAATCATTCAGAGGCTAAGTGCTCTTGCCTTGAGCTGCCTGGATCTGGATCATGGTCCTGGGGTATGTTTTCAGTGAGCCAAAGCTGGTGGGGGCTTCAGCAGCCTCCTAGTAGCCCCGGCAGCTGCAAAAACCCCAGCAATTTGGGACAGAACTTTCCCCTCTGGAAGCAGAGTTCTACTGAGCCCAAAAGTCAAGTAATTGACTGGCAACATGAGCAGACAAAGGAAGCAAAGCAAACCCAACAGTGCAACTTTAGATTCCTTTTTTGGGGACAAAAAGGATTATAGCATGGAATGAGAGGAAGACAACACAGTCAGAA
>CM053592.1:147309151-147358240 GCA_028646515.1 Pseudochirops corinnae
CAGATGGAAAAAGAATCTCAAAAGCTTTCTGAAGAGAATAATTCCTTCAGAGTCAGAGTGGAGCAAATGGAAGCAAATGACTTTATGAGAAATCAAGATACTATTAAACAGATCCAAACAAATGAAAAAATAGAAGGCAATGTGAAATATCTCCTAGAAGGGGAGAAATTACTTAACCTCCCTTAGCCTCCAAGTAGGGTTGTAAGGAAAATGTTTTGGAAACTTTAAAGTGCAGTAGAAATAAAAGTTTGGAAAAGGAGATGGCAACCACTCTAATATCTTTAAGAAAATTCCAAATGGGGTCATGAAGAGTCAGACAGGACTGAAACAGTGGAATACCACCAGGCAAGGGTTATTAATGTAACATGAGTTCCCCACTGGAACCTGGGACCCCTTTTGCTAACCACCCAGCTTTAGTATGGGGCATGCTGGGCATATGTAATTATGTAAATATAGATTAAGTCCCTGTCCCATGCATTCCCTTCCAGTAGACCAGGCAAGAACCACAAGTCAAAGAGCAGATCACATAATGAGAAGAGAATAGCAAAGCAAGTAACAAGAGAAGATCAAGCAGCAGAGTCATCCTTAGCCTTCCTCCCCAGGATGTGAAGGGCTGTCATTTCCCAAGGACCACAGAGAAGGAGCACCCCTCAGCGCTTGCTTCAGGGTGAGGAAGGGCAGCAGCATGAGACATCGCATTGTCTCCCCACAACTGGTTGTGCCTCATAGCTTCTCAGATGCCCCCCTCCAGACTCCCTTGGCATGGTTCTAGAATGTCTCCATGCTGCTCCACTCAGCTTCTGAAGGGACCATTCCCCCTCTATTTCTGAAGCTGCCATTCATTGCTTCTCTGCCAAGCTGCTGCTGACATCTGTTGGAACAGCCATCTGCTGTTGTGAGTTCTTCTTCCCCAGGGAGAGGGATGTGTTCAGTTGAGGGCACCATAATTTAAGAAGGACATTGACAGGAGTGGCTAGGTGATGCAGTGAATAGAGCACCAGCCCGGGAGTCAGGAGGACCTGAGTTCAAATCCAGCCTCAGATACTTAATATTTACTTGCCATGTGACCTTGGGCAAGTCACTTAACCCCAATTGCCCTGCCTTCCCCCCTCCAAAAAGCAAAAAAGAAGAAGAAGAAGGACATTGAAAGTAAGCTAGAGAGCATCCAGAGAAAGGCAGCCAGAACAGTGAAGGGTTCTTGAGACCATGTCATATGGGGCTCAGTTCAAGGAGCTGGGGAGATTTCATTTAGAGAAGACTTAAGGATTGGGATGGCTATCAAGACCTCTTTTTTGAATGAAAGGAATTTTACTTTGTCCTGCTTGGCCCACAAGGCAAAACCAGGAGCACGGGATGCAAGTTGCAAAGAGAACAATTTTGACTTGATTTGGGAGAAAAACTCTCTAACAATTAAATTTGTACAGAAACTTTATTCTGTGGAAAAGGTTTTCTTTAGCGGTTGTGGGTTCCCCCTCATTGAAGGTCCTATGGCTGAAGCTGGATAATAACTACTTGTCAGATATGTTATATCTGGGATTCCCTTTGGGTATGAGTTATAGTACTAAAGGGCCATTGAGATGCCTTCCAACTCTCCAGTTCTTTGATTCCCTGATTTTGTGAGACTGACCTAGGCCAAAATGCCTTCCTTTTCTTAGAGTCCTGTATCGCTCCAGGTTGACACGCAAAAGGGTCAGTCAGGCATCCGCCACAACTTTCCTACTTCATTCTCTCACACAACAGTTTCCTGTCCTCACTCCTAAGTGGGGCATGCAGTAAATTTTTTTCATCCCTCACTGTGTTCAAGTGTATAAGCTATGTGCCCCTACATGGTGCAAAACTCCTACTGATTCTGAGGCTAAGACTAAATAGAGGTACCAGTTTTTCTTTAGCCCTTTCAATTCCTATCATGATTTGGGTAGCTCATCCTGGGGGCCATCCAAGTTCCTTTGACATTTACTGAGCCTCAAGGATGCACTTCATAGCACAGGAGGAAAGAGTGAAGCCAATGAGCTTTGTGCTGAATTCCTGCTATCACAGCAAAAAGTCCCTATCTCCCTTATATTGTTATGGGCAGTGGGGAACTTTAAGCATTCTTGCATCCACTTGAACCCTTGTTCTTCTAAAATCAGAACAGCTAATAAATGCTATAATGCAGATTTCATTCTAAAGCTGTGTAAGAATCAATAAGAATTGCCAATCTACATGAGATTCTGACCTGGATGCCAAAGAAGAAATGCTGGTGACTTGGGAGTGGACCACTGATGCCATCTTAGAATTTATGAGAGATAACAACAGAAAAGCCAGAAAAATCTGCTCTGTTTTCTGTATATTCCCCACACATGACACATAGGACACCTTTGGTACTTGTGGTAGCCCACAGTACAGATAGTCCAGCTCAACTTGTGTGCTTAAGCCTATGGAGAGGGAGCCAGTCACTGTCATGGTTATCCATTGAGGAAGTACAATATCCAAGTTGCCTATTGGATGGCGTTCTACTTGAGCACTAGCCCCAGTTAACTTCTTCAGATCCTCTACTGCCAAACTGGAATCCTCAGCTGACAGTACTAACTAGGTCTGAACTTGAGTAGGTAAAATGGAAGATTACCGGAAGTTTTTCTTGAGGTGAGTCTTAAAAGAAACCGAGGAAGCCTAGAGTTAGAGGTTAAGAAGGAAGGCATTCCAGGCATGGGAGACAGTCAGCACAGAGGCTGTGAAAATGATGAGAAATTTGGGAAGATATAAGTAAGCCACTCTGACTAGATTGTAGAGGACATGGAGGGGAGTAAAGTGTTAGAAGAAGAATGGGCCAGGTTATAAAGAGCTTTAAATGCCAGACCTAGGATTTTATATTTGATCCTAAAGGTAATAAAGGAACCATTAGAGTTGGTCAGTAGGAGAGTAACATTGTCAAATCTATGCTTTAGGAGAATCCCCTTGGTGCCAGTATGAAGGATAGGTTGGCATGGGAAGAGATTGAGGGCAGGGAGTCCAATCTGAAAGCTATTATAATAGTCCAGGTGGAAGGAGATCAGTGCCCAGGCTGGAGTGGTAGCTATGTGAGTGGAGAAAAAAGAAGTTCTAAGTGGCTTTTTTCAAGGAGTTTAACTTAGAAGAGGAGGTGAGATATAGGGCAGTACCTGGAGGGCATCATAATATCTAGTGAGGATTTTTTAAGGATAAGGGAGACTTGAATGTCTTTCTAGGTAGCAGAAAAAGAACCAGTTAGACAGAGATTGGAAATTAGATAAGAGTAGACACAGTCTGCTGGAAAAAATGGGAAAGGGTGGGATCAAGGATATGTAGAAAAATTGGCCTTGGCTCCTCATCACCAGAGACTAGCCCGAAAGATACAGTTGAGAACAGTGTCAGAAGGCAGTGAGATGAGGAGGGGAGAAGAGGGCGTTCTTGACAAATGCCTCAACCTTTGACATTGGAACCTATCTGGTTCCATTACAGATGGGCCGTTAGATTCTGTCTGACGTCTGATAACTTTGAATAGGAACTACATTGACCTTAATCAAGAAATAAAGTCCATTTCTGTGGATCATAACTCATTTTATCGTAGGAACTAAAGCAATCTCCATTAAGTTCTTAACCTAGGAGCCAAAGACAGTTTGAGCTACTGTAAGCAAATTCATCATAATTCCATTTGTTTACTATTTTCTTAACAATTGAACTGATAAGAATATTCAAATTAAAAGGGGGCTCTGCAATTTGAATTGAAATATAAAGTCAGGGATTTGTTACACTAATTGAGTGACCAACCTAAGACAGAGTCCCAAGATTCCCCTCCACCAGAGATGTCACAGATGGGCCCACAACACTCTCAAGTGTGGCCCACGCCAGATTGAAATGTCATTTGTGAAACAGTTAACAAAATAAATAAAAAATACAATAAAACATAGATAGTGTCACTATGTAGTTTTCTACGTCACGATGCTGACAGCAGAGATCCTTATGCACAGTTTAGTGGCCCCATTTCTGTTTGGGTTTGACACCCCTGTGCTACGTTATCCTACATAGCCTAACACCTGGCCGCTTACATAGGGCAGAGGATTTTCTAGAGAAGCAGTCAGAGAGGAAACAGAGGGCCATTATACTGCAATGCCAGAGTAGTGCAAATGGGGGGAAGAGAAAGGAAGATGTGTTTATTAAGCACCTGTTGTGTGGGATTGTGTTAAGTACTTTATAAACATTATCTCATCTGTTCCTTCTGACAACCCTGAGACATAGGTGCCATTTTACTGTTGCTTCATTTTACAAAGAAAGAAACTGAGGCAGACAGTTTAAATGACTTGCTCAGGATCACAGTTAGGTAAGTGTCTGAGGCCACATTCGAACTCAAGTCTTCCCTTCTCTTGACCCAGGGCACTATCCACTGCACCCTCTAGCTATTTTGATGCATGCAGGAAACAGGCTTCAAGCCTATACATATATTCTGCATTACACAATACAGCAGTTACTGCATAGTACAATAATCCATACTGTCAAATCAAGTGTGTCATATGATTAAGTGAAACTACAAAGCAGCCTTTTTGGGGAGACATTAGGGTGTGCCTATAACGCACAACACAGCCCAAAGATTGGGCTTCAGGCCTGCTTCTCAAAGATGTCACAGCTAACTTTCCTGTTAAGGTACAGAATTTAGTGCTTGTCATCTGAAGTCCCTTTTAAGTCTGAGTGATGCTAATTCTTGGATTTCGGGATGCCAGGACAGGTCCCCAACTTTCCTTAATAATTTCTCATGGAGCTGTCATCTGAGAATTTATACTAATCCTTCTTAAGTCTATTTATATTAGCTTCAAATAACCAAAGCCCTCAATTATGTAGACTGCTTTTAAATTCTACTTTTTTTTTTTTTGCTTTTTGGAGGGCAATTGGGGGTTAAGTGACTTGACCAAAGTCACATGGCTAGTAAGTGTGTCAAGTGTCTGAGGTCAGATTTGAACTCAGGTCCTCCTGACTCCAAGACTGGTGCTCTATTCACTGTGCCACCTAGCCACCCCCCCTAAATTCTACTTTTAGGAGGAAAAAAACCAAAACAAATACTGGAGGAAAAAAGCTGATCTCACAGATTTATTCTAAACAGAGCCTCCAGGCAGGAGTTCTTAAATTAAGGTTTGTGAACTTGAATAGTATTTTGGTAACTGTATTTCAGTCTGATTTGTTTCTTTAGTAAGCCTCTGTGTTATTTTATTCATTTAGGAACATTCTTAGGGGGCGGCTAGGTGGTGCAGTGACTAGAGCACCAGCCCTGGAGTCAGGAGGACCCAAGTTCAAATCCGGCCTCAGACACTTAACAATTACTAGCCATGTGACCTTGGACAAGTCACTTAAACCCAATTGCCCTCCAAAAAGCAAAAAATAAAATAAACACATTCTTAGAAAGGTCCTGGGGCTTCAGCAGTACATGACGCAAAAAAGGTTACCCCTTCTCCGGGATATGTCCTGGTTACAGGACACAGTTTCTTACCTCTCTCTACTCCTGATTCAGTAATCTAAGACCCTTCAAGACCCCAGAAGTCTGAAAAGATTCAGTTACGTTCAGTTGACTGGATTTGTGAGGAAAAATTGACCCAAGAATATTAGAAAATTTTAGTCACAAGACTGAAGCAAAAAGGAACTTCTGGGTTGATACTTTGACCAGAAAACCAACAAAACTGAAACCCTAAGGATTCAGGTGAGTCTTAGGTTTTTATTTTCAGCCTGTATAGATTTCTTGAAAATAACAAATTCTCTGTATTTGCTCTAGAATGACAAAATCACAGAAGCTTGGAACTGAAAGGGACCTTTGAGGTTGTATTGTCCAAATGATACTTAGAAGACGCCCGGCTGCTTGGTGCCTGCGTAAGCTGGGTCCACCTCTGTGGGCTTCAGCTTCCTCATCCATAAAAATGGAGGAGTTGGAGCATATGATCTCCAGGGTCCCTCTCACCTCTAGCGCTGACACAAAAGTAGACATGTGGCTGCCCCTTAAAGGCCTCCAGGGAAGGAAGACCCCAGCATACGAGGGCAGGCATTCTGTTCTTGGACAGTTCTCAGGAAAGGTGGAGCCCGCTTCTGCAGCCCCTGTCCCACCTGCATACCCAGCTATCTTTGGTTCTACCATCCGTGCCATATGGAATCTAAAATCTCTTCCATAGGCTAGCTCTTCAAATGCTTTAAGCCACTCTCATAAGCCCCCAGGTCTTCCCTTCTCCAAGTTAAGTATGGAAAGATGTCTTCTCCTCTCACGATCCTAGTTACCCTTCTCTGGACACAATTCAGCTTGATTCTGCCTCTGACCTTACTACCTATGTGACTTTGGTCAAGTCCCTTAACCTTCCTGAAACTAAAATGAGGAGACTGTGCTAACTAGCCTCTGAGATCACCTATGATCCTCTCTCTGCATTCTGTGCCTCTCAGAGTAGCCCTAAACCCCCATTAGCTTTTTCAGTTGTTATTTCACACTCTTGACTCATACCAACCTTGCAGGCCTCTACAAAACCTTGACTATTTTTCCACAAGAACTACTTCCTACCTGCTGTGCAAAGTAATACTTCCTTTTATTAGTCTTAAAAATTGATTTCAGTTTTCAGGAGAATTCCCTCTTCTCACCATCTCCTTTATGATTTTATAGTTTTTCATCATATCCCTTCTCAGTCTTACATAATCTTTTCATTTTGCCTAGACTTTGTACTGCCCTGTATACCTTCCATACCACCACATTCTCAAATGCGGTACCACTACACTACCACATGTGCACGTGTGCGTGTGTGCGCAGGCACACACACAGACCCCTCCATCACTGTTCTGTTGGCCACTCTAAGTGCACTTCCCTGGGCCTTCTCCAGCTCTCTCCCACCTTTTTTTTATGTCCAATAATAAGGATCACACATAACCCAAGTATGGTTGAGCCATGATTTTCCACAAGAGTTGAAGAGAGTTTTGATTTTATCTGAACTAGCTGTCCCAAAGTTCCTTTCTGGCTCTAAAAAAAACATGTTCCTCTGACCCTTGTTAGTTGATAGTTGGCTGAAACTCAATCTGTGATGCTTCTTTTTCTTGCTCCAGAACTGGAAGGTCATTATATGTTAAGGGCAATCCCCCATTACATACAGTCATCTGTTGCCAGCGGCTGTGCCAAGGATACGGAGCTATTCTCCACTCAAATGGCAGGTCTTATTAATTCACTTCTACAGCATCTCTCACATCTGTGGCTTCTCTCCAGCTGCACAGCCCCTACTCTAACTCAATTTCTTATAACCTCTTACCTAGACCAGTGCCCCATATCACAGGATTTGTGAAGTGCCCTTGGACTGTCTTATCCAAGCGAAGGGCCAGCTTCTGGTTAAAGACCTTCAGGGAAGCTCCCTCTGGAGGCAGCATGCTGTACTTGTGCACAACCCTCATTGTGAGGATTGGGCCATACATTCACCCTAAAATGACTTCTTTGCAGCTTCTACTCACTGTGCTTATTAGTCTGCCCCAAGGGCTGATGGAACAATTCATAATCCCTCTCTCACATGCCAGCTCCTCACATATTTGGAGCTGTCAAGTCCCCTGAGTTGTCCCTTCTCTAGTCTGAGTATGTCTTGTTCCTTCGCTAGTCCTCATGGACATAAGTTCCTTCTCTGTCCTGGCTGCCCTTCTATGGACATTCTCCAGCTTATCAATGTTTTCTTTAATCGTGACATCCAAAGTGGAACATGATCAAATCTGATAAGGGCAGAGTACAGTGAAGTGACCACTTCCCTGTACCTAGAAGTTGTGCCATTCTTAACTTAATCCCAAAATTACACTTGTTTTTTTGGCTACCATGTCTTACAGCTGACTCCTACTGAACTGCAGTCCACTAAAATCCTAAATGTTTTCCAGATCAACTGCTGTCCACCCAGGACTCTCCCATCCTCTGCTCATGAAGCTGATTTTGTATGCAAGTGCTAGACTTTACATTTATTCCTATTAAGCATAACTTAGTTCAGTGCTGTCACCTTGCAAGATCCTTTAGGATCCTAACTACCCTGTACCAGGCCCTGCCAGCTCTGTCTTATGCATATTTGAAAAGCATGTCATCTGTGCCTTTATCTAAGTCTTTGATAAAAAGGTTAAGTAACAAAGTGTCAAAAACAGATCCCTGGGGCATCCCACTGGAGACCTGCTGACACATTGACATTGAACTATTAACCACAATTCATTGAATCTGGCCATCAGCTCATTCTGAATCCATCCAGTTAGATATTGTCTGATCCCTGTTTTTCCTTCTCCACAAGATTATGAAATTCTTTACCAAAAGCTTCCCTGAAATCTAGGACAGCTGTATCCACAGCATACCCCTCAACCACTACTGGTTTAGTAATTCAGTCAAAAAGGAAATGAGCTTAATCTGGCAAGACCTGTTCTTGATGAAGCACTTTAGAAGTGGTGCTTCCTTCTCTCTTTTATGGTCTCTCCTGGAATTTTTCTCAGGAATTAAAGTCAAGCTCCTTGGCCTATACTTTCCAATCTCTCTCTTTCCTTTTTTGAAAATTAGGATATTGGTCCTTCTCCAGTTTTGTGGTGCCTCTCTCATTTTTCATGATATTGCAGATATCAGCAATAGAGGCTCTACAGTCACATCTTCCAGGTCCTTCAGGGATACAATCCATCTAGGCCAGATGGCTTGAATCCATTAAGGGCAACTAGGTGCCTTCTTACTGTCTCCTTACATATACTGAGTATCAACTCACTGTTCGTCATTTTTGTTGTCATTTCCACTATAAGGATTATATGAAATTAGATTCCAGCAGCTCCACCTTTTTTCTTTTGTCAGTTGTCATCCCATCCATCCTGAGCAAAAGAAAGTCTGAACCTCTCTCTTATCCCCCTTTTCTCTCAATTAATCTAAGAACTCTCACCATTTGGGTTGTTTTTAGCCTCCCTCATCATCCTTGATTCATTCCAAGCTCAATATTTGCAACAGCTTCTCACAGTGTCACACCACAGAGCAGTGTACAAGCAACACAGGTTTGACCGTGTCACTTCCCAGGACAGTGGCTTCCTTTTGCACCTAGGTTAAAACATAAAGGCCCATATTTGGCTTTTAAAGTCCTCTCAGCATCCAGGAAAGAGTAGAGGCAAGAAATCCTCTGAGAACTGTCAGCTCTTATAGCAGAAAAGAGAAAATTCTTTAGCAGAAGAAGATGGGAATAGAAAAAGGACAGTAGCAGCATAGTCTGGAGATGACTGATGTGGAGGCCTGGCTGCTGGCAAGACACTAACTCTCACCTATCAGAGCTCAGGAACTGGGGGGGGAAGTCCTGGTGGTTCTGGTGGGAGGATGCTGGGGAGGATGGCCAAGCAGAGGCAGCATGGTCTAGAAATGGTCATTTCCATCTACAGGACAGTTCATTTTTTACTGTCCCCCCCCAAAAACCAAAAAAGTGATTACAGGGTGTTATCAAGGTGTTAGAAACTAATTGTAAAGATGCATCTATCCCCTAGTCTCTTTAGGGTCTGTGAACATCTATTGTTGGGCATCTACATGGCAAAATGGATAAGCTGCTGGCCCTAGAGTCAGGAAAACCTAAGTTCAAATCCAGGCTCAGACACTATCTATGTGACCCCTGGGCAGTTCACTTAACCTCTGTCTACCTCATTTTCTTCATCAGGGTTCAAAATAATAGGACAGTATCAAAAGTATTTTTGTTTAAGAGATTCCCTCAGAGAAGAAGAGGTGATTTCTCTCTCTTCCTCTTCCAGTGGCCATGACTTCTCGCAACAGAATGGGAGATACCCTGTCCAGAAACTCAAGGTACATCACTTCAGGAGAGTAGAAGGTGCAGTTGAAGGATGAAAGGCACACGCTCCAGATAGACACAAATAAGAAAAAGCAGTCACTGCTAGGTGGTACAGTGCATGGAGTATCAGGCCTCGAGTCAGGAAGACTCATCTTCCAGTTCAAACTGGCCTCAGACACTTACTAGCTGTGTGAGCCTGGGCAAATCATCGTAAAATGAGCTGGAGAAAGAAATGGCAAACCACCCCAGTACCTCTGCCAAGAAAACCCCGAATGGGCTCACAAAGAGTGAACTGTAGCAACCGAACAGCAACAGAAGTCACTTGAGGAATGGGAATCTGAACAGCAGAGAAGGGCGCTTACTGTCTGTGCTCCCAATCTGGGAACTCAGATGGGGAGCCCATCCAGCAGAAATGCTGCCCCAGAGGATCCCACGGGGAGAAGAGGCTTCCAGGCCATATGTGTACCCTACAACTATACACCTCTCTTCCCATGGATGCTTTCACCTGGATTATTTCTGCAGCCACCTAATTGATATTCCTGCCTCCAGTCTCTCTACTCCAGTCCATCCTACACTCTGCTACCCAAGTAACTCTCTTTAAGCATAACTCTGATCACGTGACTCTGCTCTGCAACCAACTCCAGTGGCCTCCCATTGCATCTAAGATAAATGTCCTTGACCCCAAGCTGTCTCTCCGGACTCACTGGCCATTATTTCCCCTTAGTTCTTAGTTCTAGATAAACTGGCCTTCTTCATTTCTTCACTCATGACATTCCATTTCTCATTCTGTGCCTTTGAACTGGCTGTCCCCAAAGCCAGGAGTGCTCTCCCCCTTATCTCAGCTTTATAGAGCTCTCTCTCAGGCACTGTCTTCTGCATGAGGCCTTTCCAGTTCCTCCCAATTGCTAGTGCCTCTAAAATAGTTTCATAGTGAATTATAAACGATAGCTTGTGTTTATTAATTTTATATTCATACCTTACATGTTTTATATGTGCTTATTGTCTTCTGCACTAGAATGTAAGTTTCTTGTGAGTGGGGATTTTTTCATTCTTTGCATTTGTATCCCCAGCACCTCATACAGTGCTCAGCACATAGCAGGTACTTAATAAATACTTGATTGATTGATGCTATGTGTACGTGAGGGAGAGTGCACCCTGAGCTGTGGGGAGAAAATATTTTGAGGCTATTATTCTCACTATGCTCTTACTTAGTAAATGCCTTTGCTATGGGCTAATTGTGTCTGCTGGTTGATTGTAAATGGAAAACACACTGGCAGAATGAGCTATGTAGGAGTTAAAAAGGCAAACCCATAACTATATCCCCAAGAGCCAACTGCTCTCTGAGAATCCAACCTAGGAGTCCTCGTGAGAGTTGAGGGAGTATCTGAGAGCATGGTGTTACACATGAATGCCTTCAACTTGAGTTAATTGTGTCCTGTGACTATTACAAATAAATGCTCCAGTCGAGGCTCATAAGCTGTATTTTAGAATAAGACCCCACAGAGTACAGTGAATAGAGAACCCAACCTGTGAGAGATGTGAGAGAACCTGAGCCACTAGAAGAATCATAGTGCTCTCAACAGTAATATGGAAACTCTAAGGAGAGGAGGGGATTTTAAAGGAAAGAAAATGAGCTTTGTTTTGGTCATGTTGAGTTTGAGGTACCCATGAATGCCCAGTGTCCTAAATGTCTAGTAGAGAGTTGGTGATGCAGGACAGGAGAGAGCTGGGAGCCATCTGCATAGAAATGATATGTAAACTCAGGGAGCTAAATGATGTCATCAAGCAAGAGTATAAAGAGAAAAGATATTTCAGAGCTCTGGGGCACATCTGCGGTCAGTGGTCATAACATGAATGATGGCACAGCAAAGACTGAGGAGTGGTTGGATAGACAGAAGAATAGAGAGAGTGGGTGAGTCACAGAGATCAAGAGTGTATAAGAGAGACTGATTGGAAATCAACATCCAGGGATGATTGTCCTGATTCAGATCTGTAAATGGCTCTTAGGCAGCTACTGTGTGTCAGGCAGACGCTGAGGAAACAACAGTGCCTGCCCTTAAGGAGCTTAAATTCTAATGGAAAGTACCACAGGTGCTCTCAAATACTCAACTAGAGTGGAACCTGAGGATTCTAAGAGGCTGAGATGCCAAGCCAGTAAATTATAGCCATGGGGCCAGCCTGGGCAAAGGCACTGGGGGAGAAGATGGCATTACAAGATTGCAGATCAGCAAGGAGGTCCATTTGTGGAGAATAGAGCATGTGTAAGGAGTGATGTGGACTGAGCCTAGAAAGTTAGCCAGTGTTCAATTGTGAAGGGCTTCAAATGCCAGCTTAACTTTGTGTTTTGTTCTAGAGGCAGTAAGAAATCCATGAGTATTACTGATTAAGGGAGTGACATAAAACTTACTTTGTCAGTTGTGTAGAAAATTAATTGTAGGGAAAAGCGACTGAAAGCAAAGAGACTGATTAGAAAACTGTTGAAATAGCTCAGCTGAGATATAATAAAGACCTCAGCTAGGGTGGTGTGGGTAAGCAGAGAAAAGGAGATGGATATAAATTAATTTACTTATTCCATGCCATACCAATCGAACTACCAAAAATTATTTTACAGAGCTAGAACAAATAATAACAAAATTCATTTGGAAGAACAAAAGGTCTAGAATATCAAGGACATTAGTGAAAAGAAATGCAAGGGAAAGTGACCTAGCCATACCAGAAATTGAGGGGATGCCCATCAATTGGGGAATGGCTGAGCTAGCTGAGGTATATGAATGCAATGGAATGCTATTGCCCTATAAGAAATGATGAGCAGGCAGACTTCAGAAAAACCTGAAAAGACTTATATGAAGTGATGCTAAGAGAAGTGAGCAAAACCAGGAGAACATCGTACACAGTAACAGCAACACTGTTCGATGACCAGCTCTGGAAGACATGGCTCCTCTCAGCAATGCAGCGATCTAAGGCAACTCCAAAAGACTCATGATGGAAAATGCTATTCACATCCAGAGAAGGAGCTGTGGAGTCTGAATGCAGAGCGAAGCAGACTGTTTGCTCTTCTCTTTTTGTTGTTGTTGTCTCTTCTTTCTCGTGCTTTCTCCCATTGGTTCTTCTTTACAACATGACTACTGTGAAAATATGTTTAATATGAATGTATATGTGGAACCTATATCAGATTGCATGTCATCTTGAGGTGGGGGGAGGGAAGGGAGAGGGAGAAAATTTAGAACTCAAAATCTTATGGAAGTGAATGTTGAAAACTAAAAATACATAAATTTAAAAAGAAAAAGAAATGGAGATGAATATAAGACATGTTGTAGAAGGAGAATCAACAAGAAGACAAATGACTGGACATGGAGGATGAGGGAGAGGAAAAAAATCTAAAAATTACTCCAGTTTTCCAAACCTGGGTGACTGGTAGGATGGTGGCACTCTCAATGGAAGCCAGTCTGGAGGAGGGGGAACTGGAGGAGAGAAGTTAGGAGTTAATATGCTCATCAGGAAACCTTGTCTGCTATTTCTAAATACTTAAACCTGCAGTAAGTTTCCTCCAGCAGTCTTCTTTACACAGCGAGCCAGCACAAAGTGTCATGCTCCAAACTCTTCTTTACAGTGTCCTTCAGTGATTTGTCAGATAGCAACAGAATGCTCAGATCTTGGGGCTTCACTAATGTTCCTGAAACTCAGCAGCAGTCACTACTCAGAACCACCCTCATCGGCATTTGACCTTGAACAAAGACCACCTCCAGAACTACTGCAGCATCGTTCCTGCCTGATCTCATTTAACTCATTTGCCTGAATAACACGTAGAGTAAACCTTTCCTTTTAGAAAGGTATTTTATCCATGGATGTTTTCTGGAAACAGCAAATATAGCATCCCAGTTTCCAGAGATGAAGCTGTATTTTATACTTGGGTTCTGGGAAACCAATTGAGTGTCAGTGTATCACTCCCAGCCCATATATTGATTGCCCCACCTCCTTGAAGCTTTATGGCACAGAGACCAGAAAATGCTACTCTACATTTAGTTCCTCTTCAGTGACTTCATTAGAGACATTTCCCTGTAACAGTAAGACCCTATTAGAGTCAGTCCTACCCTAGAAAGAGGTTAATGTGTGTTGGTGCATTCTTTGTTTAGAACTATGCAGAGAAGCATTTTCTTATTAGTCAAACAAAAGTCTTGTTTCTGTGAAATGGCTGCTATTCTTTTGCCCACTCAAGAACATTTTGACTTTTCCCTGACTCCTCACCCTGACAGATGCAAAGACAATACTATGATACTCAAACCCAGGTGTTCTGATCCCTCCTTGAAACTTGACCATCTGACTCAGCCCAAAAGGGCCAGAGTTCCTTGGTATTCTGGAAGCTCTAGCTTCAGTTACATTTTTCTGAAACTCTTACATCTACTCTTGAGCTTCATCCCCACCTTCACATCAAGCTCCCTAGTTTCCCTATTTGACAGCACCCAACCCCAGGATCACAACTTGGTCTTTTCTTTCCTCTTTCTCCCTGAGTCAGGAGCTCTACCCTTCTTTAGCCAGCCCTATAGAATTGTGAATTAATCAGGATGCAAACTATATACTGTATAGCTTAGCGAATACAAAACCGTAGATTCTAGCCTTATTTGGCCTAAGAGATCAGCATAACTTAAGAATTTCCCGGTTCTCGGGACCACAGCCATGTTGAAGCATTTAGAGTTATCACCCTCTTTGGGGATGTCAGAAAATGGAGGTATTACCCCCCTTTTCTTTTTCTTTTGGCCTGTAATTATTTCTGGGGCCCCCTTAGTAAAAATTACCTGTACAAGGCCCTACTGATTCTCCAGCTTTGCCCATTTTTCTATCTCAGTCCTTTCCAACCCAGGTCTTTCTCTGCCTAGGTCCCCGAGAAGTCCATATTCTTTGTCATAAGTTCCTTTTTGTCCAAGACAATCTTCTCTCAGCTCAGATCCACTAAGGAACATAGAACCACAGACTTTTAGAGATGGAAAGGATTCTCTAAGTCCTGTAGCCCATTTCCCTGCCCAAAATAGATAAATCCCTTATAGAAATAGATTCTCAACAAATGGTTATCTAATATGAACTTTAATGATCCCAAGGTAATTGCTTCTATTTTGGAATTATTAGGAAGTTTTTCTTTGTGGTAACCTCAAATCTGCTCACTCTAACTTCCAGTTCATGGGACCATAGAGAGGCCACCTAGTCCAGCCCCCTCATTTTAAAGATGAGGAAACTGAGACCTACTGAGGTCAAGTGGCTTGAAGAGCCAGGGTTCAAGGCCAGGTACTGTGGCCCTTAAATGGGTGCTTTCCCCACTAGGCCATAATGGAGTAATGTAGAAGAGACTCTCTTCCATGTCATGGTGTTTTAAGACAATAATGTGCCTGCAGAATCTACCTTCAGGCTAAACACCTTTATTTCCTTCAACTCATCTTCATATGGTGAGATTTCTTGTCCTTTCACATCCTGATTGCCTTTTTCTAGATGTACTCAATGCCCCTCCTAAGATGTGGTGCCCAGAACTGGCCCCAATTCTCCAGATAGGGTCCCAAGTAAGCCCACCAGGTCTTAGCCTGGTTTTTCAGGCCCCCTACAACCTGACTCCAACCTGTCTTTTCAGCTTTTTCTCCCACTGTTGTTCACTAACTTCTCCAATGAAATCAGGAGATGAATTTTCATTCCCAGAACACACTCCAGGTTTGCATCTGTACTTTTTTTCACCCCTTGCCTATTTCTAGTCTAAAAGTCACATCCTGTCAGATGTCAACAAATTTGCAAGTATTAAGGGAAAGTTATAGAGACAATGAGGTACATCTCTCACAGATTTCATTTGCACTTTGTAGCCAGTTAGCCCCTTTTCAGGTATGAATAAATCATTCTAGACCAGGTAAAAGACCGGAGGCTTTTTGCTAATCTATTTGCATATGAAAAGGCAGAGATAATGAATTTGCTACAGTATAGTGTCTACCTTTTCCCCAATCACTTGTTTATATAAGCCAACAGTTTTAAAAAATCTGGGAAGACCTGAATCATTGCCTGATTATGATCTAACCTACATAGATGAAGATCTGGGAAATACACTGTATGGTCAACATAAATTATGATGAGGTCTCTCACCAAGGAGACCCAGTCCAGAATCCAGAATAAAAGAAACTTCTTATCTTCAGTCTCCTGCCTGAGAGATGGCCAGCTTCAGAGCCAAGGCCCTTAGTGAGCAGAACTGGGGGGCAAAACTTCTACCAGATCTAAGCTAAAAATCACTCATTTTTTTCTGAAAGAACACAACAGTACTCAAGTCAAGAACTGTAGCTAAGCCTGAGGCTGGACAGTGGAGACTACACCTGCCCATCCAGAAGCAAGCCAGGGAATTCAACAGAGGGACCCACCTAGCTGAGAATTGCTTAAAGATTTTATGGTGAAAAAAAATTACTTCTAGGCCCCAAAGAATTAGGATCTTGGATTTGCCTTTGTCACATGTGTATCCTACATGTGTATTTTTCTACCGTTGTACTGTAAGTTTGAACGCATCCTTCCCATGGGTGTTAGTGCATAAGAGCATGCCCCAGGCTTATAGGATGATGTTTGCTATGGATATACCTTTTCTAAGAGTTTACCATATTCATTGGCTGTTCTGGGAGCCATACTGATGGGGATTCATGAACTATATACTAAGATTATAGACTCACAAAGTTCCTACCCCTAGAACCTTTGAGAATAATAGCTGCCCTCTGAGGACCTTGAAGGGGGAGCTGTGGTAATCAGTCCCTCCAGAGAGGGCTGCTCGAGAATGTTCCCCTTTCTATCTCTGGGAGTTGAAATTCTACTCACCCTTTAAGTTTCAAATGGAGTATCACCCCCTTCATGAAATCAGTACCTCATCCCCATGGCTGGGAGAAAATGATCTAACTCCTTTTTCTTCTCCTCTCATAATCTACCCCAGCCTCAGTGAAAGATGTGACCCCCCCCCGCTTGCTAGCACCAACTCAAACTGAATGCTACTTAATTATGATGGCCAACTTGGCCCCACGGAAGAGATGAGGAAATGAACCTCCTGCCCTCTGGGACAGCTGGCACAGTTTGTCTGCTGATTGGTTTTGATGAACCCCCTCCCTCTTTTAATTTCCATTCTGTGTTAGAAGAAATGGCCTTGTGGACAGGATAGGGGAAGGGATACATTTGGAAATGAAGGTGATAGAAAAACAAACGATATCAAGCAAAACTTTAAAAAAAATATATATAGGCCTTCATCATCTGCTTCCAGCCCCTCTTTCTAGGCTGATGACAAGCTATGACTGGCCATGATGCACTGTACATTCCAGTCCGACTGAACTGCTTGTTATTCCCTGGAAGGACCACTCTGTTCTTGTTTCCATGCCTTTCTTTGCCCACTACTCCTAGATTTCCCTCCCCGTTGTCTTCTGGGTCCCTTCTAGGCTCAGCTCATGTGCTCCCTCAAGGCAGGAACTGATTCACTCTTTATCTTTGTATATACCCAGCACTTAGTAAGGTGCCTGGCCAATGAAATTCTTAATAGAATTCGATAGAATCCAATCCAATTAAATTGAACCAGCATGGGTTCAATGTGTAGTTGTCAACCCTCTGAAGGAAAACAAGGAGCCAAGTGCTCATTTTATCTGGTAGGGTCACTTGTGACTAACATACAGTATACTAATATACAAAATAAAATCTTACTGCAAACTAACAAAATACTCTTCACCTTGTAAATTTCAAAAGTTAAAACACCATCATTTTTCTCTTGTACACACTAAAAAGTGTATGTGTGAGTCAAATGTCGTACGAACTATTCAGATAGGATTGTAAAAGGATTTTCAACATTCTCCACCAGGAGTTTCTGCTTCTTAAACCGTGCTATTCCCCATTTTTGGACAATAAATGAGAGAATTTTTTTTCAGGGTTTCCTTGTGTGCAGAGCTCAGGAATTGAGTTTCAACATGAGCATCCTTGAGGCAGAGCCACCTGTAACCACTGGAGGGCGAGCCAAAGCCAGGAGCCCAGCCTGCTTCCAGCTTCTCAGCCTCTCCTGGCTTTCTAGGTGGCAGCTCAGGGGCGAAAGATTCCTGAGCCTCACCTCAGCTCTGCCACATCTCCAGCCTCAGCTTCCGGAGCCCATCAGTGATGCCTTTGTGCAGTTTGGCCCAAGGGGAGCTCAGCCCTGAGCTGGCAAGCTCCACAGCACCACCCCTCTGGCCTGCAGTGGGGCAATTTCCGCAATGGCAATATTTTTCTACTGATTCAGCCTAGCACATTTTTGAAAGGCAGCAAACCCTCCTATACCGAACGTGGAGGTGGGGGTGGGAAGGAGCTGAAACCAACCATCTAATTGAAAAGACAGAGCATACTCATAAAACGAGAGGAGAACACTTTTTCAGAGTAACAAGTTAAATGTAAACTGAACCAGTAAGGGGATGGAGATGGGAGTGGGTGTTAATCAAGGAAAGCTTCCCAAAAGAGGTGACTTTTTAGCCGAATTTTAACATGTGGGAAACTTGGTTTGGCAGAATCACAGAGGTACCGAGGGACAGTGTGAGTGGTAAGGAGCCAGATCTGGAGCCATGGAGGAGCCACCTTTGAGAAGTTTCCCCACCCCTATCCCTTGAATTTCAAAAGCATTTTGCACCTCTTTGGTTGACTTAAAGTATATCATATTTGCATGTATATATGCATATACCTTGTGTCCTCACTAATCTGTGAACTTCACAAACACAGAAATTCCAGTATCCAAACTTTATTTCTTCCCCAATTCTGAACATAGTGCTTTGCACAGTGTAGATAGTTGCTCTAATAAGCATCTCTGATATTCCAGCAGCTGTACTAGGTGCTAAGGATACAAAGATCAACAGCATGGTCCCCATCCTCAAGTGCCCCCTACCTTTATTGAAGGAGAAACCGCATCTACACACAAAAAAATTAGATAGATATGGCAACTTCAGGGATCAGTGAATGAGCACTGGGCAAGTCACTTGACTTCTGTTTGCTTCTATTTCCTCATCTGTAAGATGGGCATAATAACAGCCCCTTACCTCTAGGGTTATTATAAGAATCAAATGAGACAGAGCTTGTAAAGTGCTTCGCAAAGTTCCTGGCACATAGTAAGGACTATATAATGGTAGCCTTCTTTTTTTTTTTTTTGGTAGGAGACAGCTCTTGAGCTGTGCTTTGAAGGAAGACAAGGGATTTACCAGGCAGAAGTGAGTAGAAAAGGCATTTTGGACAAGGGGAACAGCCCTACAAAAATGGAGAGGCAGGAGAGCAGAATATGATGCCCTGAGGGCAATAAGGACAATTTGGAGAATGTAGGAGTGTTCTGGTTGGTGAACCTGGAAAGGAAAACTGAAGTGAAATTTTAATGGGCTCTAATTGCCACATAGAGGAAGAAATTCTATAAATGTGAGTTGTTACTCGTCATACTGCTGAGAAGAAAGGACTTTATAGCTGTACCTCTCATCACTCTAGGGAAGTAACATGATACATGCTACATAGTCCTAAATCAGAAAATCTGGGTTCAAATCCCATTTGACTTATGACTTTAGCCTTATTTCCTTTCTGAACCTTAAATTCCTAAAATGAGGAGCTGGTATTATTAGATAATCTCTCAGGCTCTGACATTTTGTCAGTGCTGACATTTTGTGATTCTAAAGATCTTCCTTCAGAAATGATTCCTTAATTCTCATCTTACTGCCCTAACACGGGCTTCAGGCAGGAAGAACGAGAATAATGCCGTGTAACTTGTCAGTTCTTTTTATGGTGGCAAAGAATTGGAAATTGAGGGGGTGCCCATCAGATGGGGAATGGATGAACAAGTTTATGGTATGTGAATGTACTAAAATACTGTTGTTCTATAAAAAATTATGAGCTGGCAGATTTCAGAAAAACTTACATGAACTGGTGCTGAGTGAAATAAGCAGAACCAAAAGAACGTGGTACATAGTAACAACTGGGCTCAAGGATCAATTCTCATAGACTTAGCTCTTCTCAGCAATGAGACGATCTAAGACAATTCCCAGGTTCTCATGATGGCAGATGCCAGCTATATCCGGAGGAAGAACTATAGAGACTGGAGGCAGACTGTTCTCTCTTTTTTTTCTTTCTCTTGTTTTTCCCTTCGGTTTTGATTCTTCTTTCACAACACGACTCATGCAGAAATATGTTTAACAAGATCACACGCGTGTAACCTATGTCTTATTTGCTGCTTTGGAGAGGGAGGAGGCAGAGAGAGGGAGAAGAATTGGAACTCAAAATATTCCAGAAATGAATATTGAAAACTATCTTTATGTGTAGTTGGGAAAAAATAGAATGCTATCAAGAGAAAAAAAAAGAAAATGTACTTGTCAGTGAGTGAATGAAACCTCTCTTCCATTAGTGTTCAGAGCAAGATGGGGGCAGGGAGCTTGGCCAGGGCACTCTAATCCGACCCAGTGAAGTAGGAATGTGTTTCAAGAAACTTCCTCAAGCATGGAACAAGTAAGCCTCGTGTAAATCATGCCACATAAAGTTGCCCCTCTCTCTGCTCCCTACCACCACCACCCCTTCCAGTCCCCCTTCCCCCCCCCATACTGAGCACCAGACCCTCGAACTGAAGCTCCATTGTTCCCTATTGGGAATTTGCCCTCCTTGGTCCATGACTCCCCTTCAGGCTTTTCCTCAGGAATGTCCCTCCAAAAATAAACCATCAAAGCTTTAACCAGTCGTTCCCTCTGGGTCTATGAGTCAGTACAGCATTAATCACTGGACCGGCAAATTCTCTCAAATGCCAATGGGCATGGCTTTAGCACTTAATAAAGCTGTTTCAGAGACAGACCCATATGGGTGAAAAAAGAGAAAGCTTTCCCCCTCTTCTGATTCAATTGCCATGTTGTACTCTTATCCTGGTCAGTTACAATGAAAGCTCAGCTTCTTTTCAGCACGTCCCTTATTCACTGATAACTCTCTCATCCTCAACTCTACTTCTACTGTGCTGATATTCTAATTTACCTCAGTCTTCTTCCTTAGTCACTAATCCCCTATCCTGTCTACAACCCTGATCCTGATTTAGTAATATCTCATCTGTCTGCAGCCCTACTTGTTCAGTAATCTGTCAGTTCTACCTCTGATGTCATTCCACCTCTCTGCCTTACAACTCCAGATCCTGTTCTTTGTTCTCACCAAGCCCTCCAGTGTCCCCACCCCTCAGTTCTTTCTCAGGCTATCACCTCTGCAGTGGAAACACTCTCTTCCCTTCCGCATTTTAACACTTTGATAAAAGAGTTGAACTCTACACTGCCCTCTTCTCTCCAATCCCTTGCCCCTTTATCTCCTTAAAGATCTTGACCTTGTAAACCACAGCCTTGGGTTATTCCCAGCATTGGTTTCCTTCACTCCCACTCTCATGCTGCTGAATAAAAAGTGGAGACAAATTACAAAAATCCTGTTGACTGGGTCACTACGAGTTTATGTTACATCATCTCCACTGAGTCCTCACTTTGACAGAGGCAAACCTTTGACATCTCCCTAATTGAATCACCATCTCGCTCACTACAGTGGCTTTTCCAAACCTTTTTTTTTTTTTGCTTTTTGGAGGGGAAAAGCAGGGCAATTGGGGTTAAGTGACTTGCCCAAGGTCACACAGCTAGTAGGGATTAAGTGTCAGGCCAATTTGAACTCGGGTCCTCCTGACTCCAGGGCCGGTGCTCTATTCATTCCACCACCTAGCTGCCCCTCCAAACTTTTTTTTTTAATCCTTTCTGAAACTTCTCACAGTTCCCTCTCCCCCATCCTCACAGCTGAGAATTTTGTCTCATATTTGATTGAAAAAAATGAGACCTTCACCAAGACTTCCTTTTCTCCACATTTCAGATCATCCAGATGCCTTCTGCTACTGTTTCATCTCTGTTTCACATGAGGTGGCCCTTTTCCTTGTCAAGGCAAACCCCTGCACCTACACAAGTGGTCCCATAGGTTGCCCCCCCTATAATTTCTACTCTCTTACTAATAATCCATCAATCCCTGTCTGCTTTCAGTTTCAGCCTACCTACAGTTTTGCTGCTGCATATAAATGTGCCTGTATGTCCCCCACCCTAAAAAATGCAAAAAGAAGCACAATTCATCTGTCTGTCCTTGCTAGCTATCATCCTTTACACCTTTTCCCTTTTCTGGACAAACTTTTGGAGAAAACCATCTAGAATAAATGACTCTACCTCCCTTCCACTCACTCTCTTCTTAACTTTCAACATTCTGCCTTCCAGCCTCTTTGGTCAACTGACACTGCTCTCTCCAAAGTAGGAACGATCTCTTATTTTCCCAATCTAATGGTCTTTTCTCAATCCCCATCCTTCATGATATCTCTGCAGCTTTGGACAATGTTGACCACCCTCTTCTCCTTGAAACTCTTTTCTCTCTAGGTTTTCATGATGCTACTTTCTCCTACCTCTTGTCCTTCTTCTCTGAAAGGCTCTTCTCCCATGTGCTGCATCTTCATCCATGTTACATCCACATAAATAGTGGGCCTCCAAGGCTGCATCCTAAGCCCTCCTTTCTTCTCTCTCTGTTTTTGTTGGTGATCTCTCATTAGTTCCCATGGTTTCAATTATCATCTCTATGCAGATGACTCTTAGTTCTATTGGTCCAGCCCTAACCTCTTTCCTGACCTCCAGTCTTACATCTCCAGCTGCCTTTTAGATATCTCAAAGTGATTTCCTGCAGATATCTTTTTTTTTATTTATTTTTTATTTTTTACTTTTTTTTTGGAGGGCAATTGGGGTTAAGTGACTTGCCCAAGGTCACCTGGCTAGTTTTTGTGTTAAGTATCTGAGATTGGATTTGAACTCAGGACCTCCTGGCTCCAGAGCCAATGCTGTATTTGCTATGCCACCTAGCCGCTCTGCCAGATATCTTAATATGTCTGAAACAAAACTCTTTGGCTTTGTCTTTCCCCTGAAACTGTCTCTTCTTCTCTTTTTTACTGCCAAGGGTGTCACCATCCTCCCAGTCACTCAAAACCCAAGTGTTTTCCTCCAGTCTTCACTCTCTGCCCTCCCCCATATCCAATCATTGATCAAGTCCTCTTATTTCTACTTTTATAACATCTCCCATATGTGCTCCCTTCTTTCCTCTGACACTGCCCCCACTCTGGTGCAGACCCTCATCATGCCTAGACTTTTGCAATAGCTGCTGATGGGTCAGCCTACCCTCTAATCAGCTGTCAAAACGATCTTCCTAAAATGCAGGTCTGGAAAATAACACTCCCCCATATAGTAACTCCAGTGGCTTCCTATTATCTCCAGGATCAAATATAAAATCTTATGCTTGGCTTTTAAAGCCCTTAATAACCTGGTTTTTTCCTATATTTTTAGTCTTCTTATACCTTACACACACACACACACACACACACACTCTCACTCTCTCTCTCTCTCACACTCACACTCACACTCTAATCCAATGATACAGGCCTCCCAACTGTTCCTTGAACAAAATACATCATCTCCAGACTTAAGCATTTTTTCTGGCTGTCACCCAGGACTGGAAATCTCTCCGTCCCCAACCCAACCTCCTGACTTCCCTGGCTTCCTTCAAGTCTTAGCTAAAGTCCCTCTTTCTATAAGAAACTTTCCCAGTCAACTTTTTCCATTGTTTGCTCATTGCTCCCCCAATGGATTGTTGCTCCTTGAGAACAAAGACTTTCTTTTGCCTTTCTTTGAATCCCCTGTACTTTATCTAGTGCCTGGCATATGATAGGGTGCTTAATAAATGCTTGTTGATTGATTGATAATTGTAATCAGGAGGTAAGCTGTTAATTAGGAAAACGTCTCAGAAGCAAATTTCTCTAATAAGGGTCTCCAAGATTTAGAGGGGACTGATTCAAATACATAAGAACAAGAGCCATTCCTCAGTAGATAAATGGTCAAAATGGGGGGGGGAGGAGAGGACCTATTTGTACAAAAATATTGACAGCAGCTCTTTTGTGTAGCAAAGAATTGGAAATCAAAGGATGCCCATCAACTGGGGAGTGACTGAACAAGTTGCGGTATATAAGACCTATATTAATTGATGCAAAGTAAAGTGAGCAAAACCAGTAGAACATTGTATACGGTAACAGCAATGTTGTATGATGATCAACTATGAATGACTTAGCTATTCTCAACAATACAGTGATCTAAGAAAACTCCGAAGGACGTATGAGAAAAATGCTCTCCACCTCTAGAGAAAAAACTCATGAAGTCTGAATATAGATCAAAGCATACTATTTTTCCCTTTCTATATTTTATGGGTTTTTTTATTGTAGTCTATTTCTTTCACAAAATGACTAATATGAAAATACATTTTACATGATTACACATATATAACGTGTATTAAATTGCTTTTGTTTCAAGAAAAAGGGAGAAAATTTGTAACTGAAAAAAATTTTTATATCATGTTTAAAATTATCTTTACGTGTAACTGAGGGAAAAGAAAAAAAAATTTTTTTAAGCTACTTGGAAAGACTTGAGAGCTCTGGCCAGTACAGTGACAGAGGACCAAAGATGAAGTGTGCGTCCCACCTCAGACAAAGATCAATGAACTAGTGATGCTGAATGAAACATAAATGTTTGGACGTGACAGATATGTGGAGTTGCTTTTGCCTAACTATGCTTATATGTTACAAAGGATGTTTTTGGTTTGCCTTCTTTGGAGGGGGCAGATAGAGCTATAGAATTGTTCTTATTGTTGGTCAGTCATTCAGCCATGAACTTCTCTTAATGACCATTTGGGGCTTTCTTGGCAAAGATACAGGAGTGATTTGCCATTTCCTTCTCCAGCTCATTTTGCAGATAAGGAAACTAAGGCAAACAAGGTGAAGTGACTTGGCCAGGGTCACAAAGCTAGTAAGCATCTGAGGTCAAATTTGAACTCAGAAGATGAGTCTTCCTGACTTCAGGGCCAGCATTCTACGCACCATGGCACCACCTGGCTGCCCTAGGTCTATAGAGAGTGATAGAAGGAGGAGGAGAGAGTGAGCCAATGAAGCATTTGAAAAATACACTGGAGAGAACAGAAGGAGCCTTAAAGAGTGACAACAGATGAGCAGGGCAGTTTTGAAACTTACACATTGCATTTATTACAGACTTTTTTGTGGAGATCTACAACGATCCATGCATGCCTGTTTTTCCTGTCCTCATCTAGCATGGGCTCTGACAGGTTCAGTGTCCTTGTACTGACAGGCTGCATGCCTAGAAGGGCATGACATGCTGCTCCCCTCTGAATTCTCGGAAACCCTCAGGGCCTTGGGGGTGTTTTTCTGGCATGACCACTCATAAATTCCCATGGGTGTGATTCCCTCATTGATTGGTATCAATTAGCTAGATAAACTTTGCTTTTTAACAAATGGGTATTTACCAAGGTAGTATCATAAGAAAAGTTAGTACAAAATATCCCCCCACACCCTTTACCAGAAGTCAGAAACACTCTACTACAAATCCCTGCAGTCCAAGGGCTGGTCAGCTCCAGCTCAGAGCATATAATACGGTGAAAGGGTAGCTCAGAGCTGCCAGGACTCCACTCACCCATTGTTCTCCTTCATGATACCTACATGAAGTCCCCCTTCAATTTGGGATAGCTGTATGCTGGACTCCTGAGTGTCCTCAAGCTGATTTCCCTTCTCATTCTCTTGGACACACTCAGCTCTGATCTTGGCACCAGACTGGAGGTTTTCCCCAAATCCTCCAAACTGAGCCTGAGAGTATCCACAGGGCTCAAAGATGAAACAATGGGAAGAGCTCAGTTAGAATACATGAAGTACTGAGCTATCAGTTTGTTGTCCTAGTAATTTTACAGTGATTAAAATGCTTCCACTTGTAGCGGTCTACTCATAATCACGGCTACACTGGTGCTTTATACGAGTACTAGTAGATTACATTGTTTAAATGTTTCTACTAGGAGCGTTGAGGAGGTTGGGTTTTGATGGCAGCTTTCCAGTACAAGAGTTGATTCAAGTAAACATATTGTTGTATATTAAATAACTTTGTATTATTTGTTAAATAATTATTGTATACTTTGTATAAGTAACTTCAGTGACGCCCAGTTATTTTGAAAGATACTGACTAGGGGCAGCTACATGGTGCAGTGAATAGACCACTGGCCCTAGAGTCCTGAGGACCTGAATTCAAAATCCAGCCTCAGACGCTTAACACTTACTAACTGTGTGACCTTGGGCAAGTCACTTAACCTCAATTGCCCTCCAAAGAAAAAGAAAAATACTGCCTAGTTATGTATTGAAATAACATTAGTGAACTACAGACAGTCACCATATATACACAGGTGTTGAGCTAGTTTAGGGGTCATGAGTAGATTATGGATGAATGAAGCTTGAGCCATGTCTACATAATTTGTTGTTGTTGTTTAGTCATTTTAGTTGTATCTAACTCATGATCCCATTTGGGTTTTTCTTGTCAGGGATACTGAAGGGGCTTGCCATCTCCTTCTCCAGTTCATTGTACAGATGAGGAACCTGAGACAGAGTTAAGTGACTTGCCCAGGGTCACACAGCTAATAAAGACCTGAGGCCGGATTTGAGCTCCAGTCTTCTGACTCCAAGCCTAGAACTTTACCTCGCTGCCCTATTTGCATAATTATGATTATACAAAAAGTCACTTTGAACCTAGAAGCATCTGGAGAGTTCAAAGAAAGAGATTAAGGGCCAGTGGGAGCCAGTGTACATACTTATGAAGTTGATTTTTAGAACCCAGGTTTAAGACTTTACCTTTATGCCTGTTCAATTCCATCTTACTAGATTCAGTCCCATCATTCTAGCCTGTTGATATTTTTTTGGATTCAGATTCTGTCATTTGTCACGTTAGTTATCCTTTCCAACTTTGCATCGTCTACATGATGGAGCTCGGAGCTCTCATGGGGCCTGGAGCTCTCATGGATATGAGCTAAGCTTAGGCGTCACCCTAAAAGATCCCTTTCTCTTGGCTCGTATTGTCCCCGCACAGAGTTTATTTTCAGAAATCTGCATAGACAGCTCATGCCTAGGTCTCCACTGATGTGGGTGATAGGGTCCTCAGTACCCTTACAAGCTTTCAAGATGGTAAGTGCACTATCAGATTTGGGACAGCCTCAAATAAAATGTACAAAATACAGAGGCCTCATGGAAGCCCATAAATAAATGTAGAAAACACACAAAGGATTTGCAATAGCTCACAAGCAATAAAAAAACAGTTATCCTCTCTCTGGCGGATCCCACTTTCCACACAGTTCCCCTCAGGTTCCTACTACCTCTGTGTAGTTTGGAGTCTTGGAAAGCTAAGCAGGCAGTACCCTAATACTGCAGTGAGTCTCTGTTGTATTTCATAAATTTGTCTTGAGGACTTGTACTCCTCAGGAACAGAAAACCCAATAACTCACAGTAATAAAGAATAAAATCTGGATCTTCTGTTTCCCCATGCTGTCCTTTTAGCCCTTGCCACACATGGGCCAAAAGGGCAATCTTTTTTCAAAGTAATACAGTGCTTAGGAAATTGCCCTTCCTGGAATAAAAGGCCAGGACCTGAAAACTTTTGGTCTTCAGAAGCTATTCACAAGCCATTAAACTCCAAGGTTAATGGTGCCTGAGAAATATCCATTCTTTCCCTCTTAAAAACTAAATTCCAGTAGCACACTTCATAGGAAATCTCCTAGAGAGATATCTATGGAGGCTAGATTCCTGGATTCCTAAATTTAGGTTCTTTTATAAGGCAACCCTAAATCTGTACCTGCCCAAGAAATCTCCCATCTCTGACCAAATAAGTTGAGTGCCTGGATTCTGCCTACTTTGGCTAAAAGGCCAGATTCGAGTACTTTCTAACTTAAAAGAGTTTCTTGTAAATCATCTCCAAAATTAACGTTATTGAAGAAATTCTCCTACCACATGCAAAAGCACATGCCCCCTTCTGCCATGGTACAAAGCTGCCATTAACAACCCCTAAGAAACTGTGAACTATCAGGCTGTCTCCAAGGACAGCAGAAAGGAAAAAGGCAAAAAACAGTCCAAAGTGGCCTGTCATCTCTCTAATAGGCCAGATCTAATAGATCTGGTTTGGCTCCTCCCAAAATAGTTCATCAAATAAAAGTGGGACCCAACTAATTTATCTTGGTGGCATCTCTAACCAATGAAAACCAGCCTCCAGAAGGCTCCAAGGACAGTTCCAAACCAACCAGTTCATTTTGGGGTAGCCCCATTCACTGAAACTCAGGCAGATACCATTTGTCCTCAAAATGAGGGACCAGTAGGCATATCCACTCATGTGGAAATGAAGTCAAAAGTTCCAAAGGCTAACCTCCCTATAAGCTCGTCAGACTTGTTTGGGATGAAAAATACCCTTCATCCTTAATTTAGTGAAAAGAAGTAAACACAGAGATCTCTTAGGATGAGAACAGGACTTTATTCTCTTCCCCGGGAGAAGAGGGTGGTCTTCCCCATGACTCATCATGGAGAAGAGGCAAGTTACAAAAGATAGTGCTGGAAATTATAACCTGACTTAGTCAAGACCCCTCCCTGACTGTTTCCCCTCTCCTTGGTGGAGAGACAGACTTCACCGAATACTTCCCCAGCTGGGACAGCAAGGAAAGATAAGGGGAGGGTCCCACCAAGGGGGAAGACAGACAAAGGAAGATAAAAGTGATTGACAGAAGCAATTTGAAAAGTTAACCACCCCAAATTGAGAAGTTTTCCCTCATGCCACACAGACTGATAGAAGAATGCCCTGATCAACCCTGTTGTTTGCTAATCTAATAAGTATATTATCCAAGCCTTTATGCAAGTCACTGGTAAAAGGAAATATTAAATAGCACAAGACCATGTACTGAGGCATTCGCTAGAGATCTCCTTCCAAGGTGACATTGATCCACCATTGACTGATCTTAAGTTCACCCATTCAACCAGCTCTGAATCCTCCTAACTATGTCTAATTCTTCTTATCTCTGTCATGTCCATGAGAATAATATAAGAAGCTTTGGTCAAATGTGTAGTGAAAAGTTAGAGGATTGAATCTGAAATCCTTTGTTATTTACTACCTATGTAGTTTGCTGAAATCTAGGCAAACTATCTCTCTAACATTCACCAGACCTCCTGGTATATATTCCTAGACTTGGATAATGCAGGAACTTGTTTTGCTTGACAATGCATATGGTTACAAGGGTTTTCTTTCCTTTTTCTGATTGGGGATATGTGGGAGGAAGGGAAGATAAATACTAGCCAACTTGAAATTAAAGTAAACTTAATTTGAAAAAAAAAGTTTAAGGGGTGGCTAGGTGGCACAGTGAATAGAGCACCAGCCCTGGAGTCAGGAGGACCTGAGTTCAAATCTAGCCTCAGACACTTAACAATTAGTAGCCGTGTGACTTTGGGCAACTCACTTAACCCCAATTGCCTTGCCTTCTCCCCTCCCTCCCCCCAAAAAAGTTTAAGTGAATATATTCTGGAATTTTGCCAGAAATACAGGTCCAACTCACAGTCTTATAGGTTGTAATTTACATTCTCCATTACCAGTTTCCTTTTTTTTTTCAGTCAAGACAACCTTTGTCCTTCTCTAGGTCTGCAACACCTCTCTCTTCCTCTATAATCTTTAAAAGTTCAAAGCTAACAATGGCTCAGCAGTCGTATCCACTATTTCCTTCAGTGTTGTGGGATGTAGTTCATTGGGGATAGATGAATTGATTCAATCAGACAGAAATGAAAACAGAAAAATGGGTAGTAAATTTTTGAAGAACAGAGGAGAGTTGAAGGAGCTCCCTTTTTTTATTATATTTTCTCCCTGTCTTTCCCCTACCCACCACCCCACGCCTTTCTTTTTTAGATCAGTTTTCTTTACGAGGTAAAAGGCTAAGCCGTCTGCTCTTGAGGGGTGGGGTGCGGTAGAGGGGTGGGCCTAACCCAGGCCTCGCTTACACTAGGCACTATATACTGATTATTCCCATCCTTTTTGTTCTGTAGGAGGTTGAAGGTTTGAGGAAAGTGGACATGGTTTGGGATAGTCATTGTGGGGAATGACAGAGAGAGACCAAAAGAATAAAATATGAGTATCGCCTCGAAGGCAGAATCCCTGTTTTAACAACCTTTTTATCCTGTTCAATGCCTACGCTAGTCCCTTACATATAGTAGGCACTCAGCAAATGAATGTGGCACTACCTTATCCATGAAACATCCCCTCACTGCTACAGCCCTTGTGATCTGCTGTACTTCTTTTATCAATTCCTGTATTACTTGTAACATGGACAACACAATTTGGCATCTAATTATAAACTATCATATCTGATTCCCAACTAGATTGTAAGACCTTTAAGGACAGAGAATTGTCTTTTTTTTCCTTTGCGGTCCTCCACAATATTTAGTACAAATTAGGTGCTCAATAGATTGGTTTTTCCCTTTTTACGTTAAATTTTCTTTATACCTTACATCAGAATTATTTTCCAGTATACCCACCCATTGATTGCTCCCTTGTAACGAGGAAGTTTGAGCAAAACCCAGCAAACAAAACAATGGTATCCTAACCAATACTTATTGATTTACTTGCCAAATTTTTTCCACCTGCACATTGCTGGGTACATAGTAGGTCTTAAAAGATATGTTGATTAATTGTTGGGTATGAGAAGCTTCACAAATAAAAAAAATTGATTGTCTCCTTAATTCACATACTCAACCAGTTTTGATTTAAGTGTTTTTTGTTACCTTATATGGGAAACTTAGAAAATGAACTTGAAATTGTTTGTCTCTTGCAGAATGTTCCATCCTGGGCACAGACATTGAACTTCAGATCATTGAAAATGACACCGTGAGCATAGAGAGTTTCTTCAAAGCTTGGCTCCAAGATAGTGGGACAGACCGAGAACATCTCCATCTCCTTCTTCCTTCACAGTGTTTCAGCAGCTTCTCCAGTGCCAAATCAGAACCAAGTACAGTACCCCCAATATACAGACAGGAAAGGCTACCATAGAAATAGTGTAGGGTTTGGGGGAGAGGTATAAGAGAAAGACTAGCAAATGGCATGGTTGAGGATGGGAGATTCTAGTGCATCAAAAGTTCTGATTATTAGTAGAGTTGCTATATATCATCTACATGGCTTCCCAATTTTAAAAGATTTATGAAAAAAATAATCAAAAATAACATGAAAATATTTCATAAACCATAGAGTGTTGTGTAAATGAATTGTTAATGAGCAGTGAAATATTAATTATTTTAATTAATTAAATTATACTGAACATAATTTTTTTCTATTGATAATATGGGTCACAAGCTGATAGGGCTTCAGAAGCATCATTCTGAATATCTATCTGCACCATATTGGTGAAGTACAGGCAAGGCTGTGAATGACAATTTCCAGTTGCTGGAATATAACACCAACATGGTTAGGGTTTATGGAATACTGAGTGGTCTTCTATCTAGTGAAGGACCTCAGTGTACTGTGGCACAGACAGATGTATTTGGTGGTGCCTCCTCCTCTCTGAACTTCAGCTGGAAGATTCCTTCTGCTAACAGCAGAGCATCAGAGGAAGTCTGGACTTGTCTTGCTGACTACTTCATGTTTCAGCTGAGAGAGGAAGCAACAAAGAGAACTACTTCTCTGGACTTAATCCTGAGCAACAAGGAAGTTGGTGATCTGGAAATGACGGGAACCATTTAAGCAGTGGCCAAGTATGGAAGCAGGCTGAGCCTGAAGCTTCCTCTGGGTCCTTTTCTCCCTGACTATTGTCTCCTCGATCCCTGGCTAGAATCCTGTCCATCGCTAGATTTGCACCTTGAATTTTTGGAGAACAGATTTCAAAGAGTTCAAAGAAAAGATAAGGTCACATGGTCAGAGACTCTCAAAGGAAATGCCTCTGGGAAGATGAGGCTCTCAGAAACACAGTTCTAATAATAAAATCACAAATTGTAGAGACAACATAGTTCAGTGGATAGAGAACTACCCTTTGAAATCAGGAAGACATTGGTTCAAGTCCCAGTTCTGCTCCTTATTGGCTATGTGACTAAGTCATTTAAGCTCTCAGTATCCTGAGAAGACCCCTCTGAACATTGATGAAAGGAGTGCCCTGAACCCATGAATCCCAGATTTAGTCCTGTTCCTTCCACAGTCACAGAGAAGAGGGAAAGGAGTTGTCTAAAGATAAAGCTACAGATTCACAAACAGTTCTTTGATTGGTTCATTTAGAAGTATGTGCACAAAAATCTGAAGGGTGAATAAAAGAAATAGGATGAACCTACAAGAACACCATCAAGAAGACTAAAACCTAGAATGAACAAAGGCTGCAAAGATGAAAAAAAAGAAGTGCTGACAACACAGAAACATTGATCTGTGTTTAGAAAAAGGTGAAGAACAAAGAAGGGTAGGACTACTTTTTTTTCTTTAATTGTAATATATAATATTTTATTTTTCCCCCAATTACATGTTAAAACAATTTTTAACATTTTATTTACTTTTTTTTTTTTTTGCTTTTTGGACATAGTTAAGAAACCCATTTCCCCTTCTGTCTCCTCCTGTACCTGAAATCATTCCCCCTGCCTATCCCTCTACTCACCTTTTTTCACCATGCTATTCTGCTGTGAACAGACTTTTCTGTTATCTACGTTTTCCACAAATATTCATTCCATCTTCTGGCCAAAGGGAAATCTTAATTTCCTTTGATGATGGAAATATGTCAAAGAGGCTACCAGTATCTACAGACCAAAGCAACACAGGTATATCTGAGAATTACGGGTCTCTCAGAAAAATATATAGAAGTTAACAATCTGAAAGTTATATAAGGAAACTGCCCAGATGTATGGACAGAACCTGAAAACAGAGTTCAGAGAACAAATCTATTAGAATCCATAGGCTGCCAACATAGAGAGTTTAACAGAAGTATAGTTACCAGATTTTAGAGCTTAGCAATCAAGGAGAAAATCACAGTCTTGAAAGCAGCCAAGAGAAAGCAAGCTACAAATCAGTAAGCACCTGATCAAATGGTGCAGAGATAAGAAATGAAAGAAGAGGCCGGAATACAATATGCTGAAACACAAGGGAAATCAGTCTACAAAATTAACAGTCCTCCAAAACTAAGGCTATTCCAACATGGGGAAAGGTGCTTCTTTTATAAAATCATAAACTTCAGTCATTTCCTGATGAGATATCCAGAACTGGGCACAACCTTTGACATAAAAATTGGTGAAAGATGAAATTTAAGTGAAGTAATCTGGAATTGAATGCAAAGAAGGATTAAGTGTTAACATTCTTAAGGAACTAATAAGAGTTTTTATAACTTTAAAGTCAAAACTGGCATAAAGGTTACTGAAAAAACAAAGGCTAAGAATTTAAGGAAAGAATCTCTTAAAAAGGGAACAGAATTTGAACATCAGCAAGACTAAAGGGAAGGTGTTGGGAGAAGTTAAATAATTTTTCTTGAAATTAAGTGCCACAAGTAAAGGTTAATTAAATAAAGAGGTAGTAAATGAAAGGGAGAGTGAAAGTGATTCTTAAAACCACATTCTCATATGGTATACCTACAGAAAAATTTTAAAAGATGTTGAGACAACATCAGTAAAAGGAGAATCCCGGGATCTAGCTTTGGTGTGGGCAAGAAGGGAAGGGAGTGAAGCGTAGTTGAATCATAAAATTAGAATGTTACAAGTAGATAACCATTTTACATGATTTAGACATAAAGGATGACATCATAAACAAATTAGTGAAACATGGAAGAAATTACCTGTAGGATCTACAGATAGGGGGAGAGTTCATGAGCACATAAGAGAGACAGATGTACACAGGAGAGAAAAGATATAATTTTGATTACATAAAATTAAAAAGGTTTAGAAGAAAACCCGGCAAAAAAAATCTTTGCAACAAGTTTCTCTGATAAAAGTCTCATTTCTAAGATACACAGGGAACTGAGTCAAATTTTCAAGAAAAAGAGCCATTCCTTAAATGATAAATGGTCAAACGCTATGTATAGACAGTTTTTAGGACAAGAAATCCAAGCTATTAATGGCTATACTTTTTTAAAAACACTCCAAATAATAATAATAACTGGAAAAATGCAAATTAAAACAATTCTGGGGTTTCATTTCACACCCATCAAATTGGCTAAGGTGATAAAAAATGAAAATAAAAAATTCTAGAGTAGATGTGGGAAAACAAGACTTTAATGCATTATTCGTGGAGCTGTAGAGTAGTACAACTGTTCTGGAAAACAATTTGGAACTACATGCAAAAAACTTATTAAACTGTGCATACCCTTTTACCTAACAATACTGCTACTCGGTCTATGTCCCAAAGAGAATAAAGAAACAATAAAATGACCCAAATATACAAAAATATTTACAGCAGCCCTTTCTGTAGTGGCAAAGAATTGAAAACTGAAGGGATACCCATCGATTGGGGAATGGCTGAACAAGCTGTGATATGTGATCAAGATGGAATACTATTATACTGTAAGAATTGACAAAGGCTACAGTTTCAGGAAAATCTTGGGAAGACTTGTATGAACTAATGCAAAGTGAAGTGAGCAGAACTCGGAGAATAATTTATATAATAATAGCTATATTATAAAGATAATCAACTTTGAAAGACACAGTGACCAACTAAAATTCCAAAAGACTCATGATGAAACATGCTGCTCACCTCCAGATAGAGAAGTGATGGAGTCAGAGTGCAGATTAAAGCATTATTTCTTCTCTTTCTTTTTCTTTGTTTTTTGAACATGGCTAATAAGGAAATATGTTTTGCATGACAATACATGTTTATAATAGATTTTAGTTTTTTTGCCTTCTTAGTGGGTGCAGGAGGAGGAGGGAGGGAGGAGAGACAGAATCCAGAATCAAAACTAAAGTAAAATTGAATTAAGAAACAACTTGACACAGCTATGGTTGAAAGATGCAGACCAGAGTTCATGTCAGAAAAGAAAAAATTTGATTCTCATTGATTAGGTAATGAATCTAATTAAATATCACTATGCTAGAAGAAGTATTGAATAAGATTAATATAGAGAAGCATAAGAAGACTTGGATGAACTGATGATACAAAGGGAACCTGAAAAACAGCACTCACAATGACTACATTGGAAAGAACAACAGCAAAATCTAAACTGAATATTCTGAAATTATTACAACTAAGCTTGGCCTCAAGCAAGATATGAGAAGATGCCTCCACAGATATGGAACACTGAATATAACTATAGACTTTTTTTTGATACGTTGGTTAGTTTTTCTGAACTTTCTTTTTCCTTTCTCTTCTTTTCCTTTGCTGAGACAGCTCGATGAGCCTGGAATCAGGAAGACCTGAGTCTAAATCTGGCCTCTGACACTTACTAATTATGTGTCCCTGGGCAATTCACAACCTCTATTTGCCTCAGTCTCCCCCACTGTACAATAGGGAAAGTAATAGTACCCACCTTTCCAGGTGGTTGTGAGGATCAAATGTGATAATATTTGGAAAGCACTGAACATGGTACCTGGTACATAGTGCTTAATGTTTCTTTCCTTTATTTACTTACTTATTTTTTTGCTTTTCAGAGGGGGGGAAGGTAGGGCAATTGGGATTAAGTGACTTGCCCAAGGTCACACAGCTAGTTTTGTGCTAAGTGTCTGAGACCCGATTTGATGCCATCCTCCTGACGCCATCTAGCCGCCCCTATTTGTTTATTCTTTACTGTCAAGGAGGGATTTGTGGGAGATGTGGGGGAAAATACAATAGAAAATATAAGTGATATAAAATCAAAAGATGTATACATACATATATTTAGGGGCTGAATCATTACAGAGCATATTTGTGTTTGATCTGGGTCGGGGGGAATGGGATTTGTATTGGTGCAAGACTAATGGGCCTTACTTTCTCTGCAGATTAAAAATAAAACAGTAGGGGGAAAAATAAGAAGAGGATCTGATGGAGTAAAGAAAAAACTTAATATAACATGGTCGATTTAGAAAATCCTAGAGAATAAACCAAAAAGAGAAAATCAATAGCCTTAGTAAAGTAGCAGGATGCAAATAAATGCACAAAAGCTCACTAGCATTTCCATGCATCACTAACAAAAACTAGGAAAGTGAAACAGAAGGAGGGATGTAATTTAAAATAACAGTAAAGTGTGTATTAAATAGCTTTTCTGGCCTACTAAGACATGCATTATTTATATAAATGCAATTTAAATGTTCAGATGGAGCTGTGGCTTCAGTGGTATGGATGTCCCTTCCAACAGTGCATATTACAAGCCAGCCACGCCTGACTCTTCTGTGCAGTTCCTAACCGATAATATGACTACGAAACAATTTTAATAGAAATTGAGGCAGATTTCAAAAAGTCGAGAGATGCTCAACATCTTGCCCGGGCTACACTGACACACAGTGGTGGAGAAGATCATACAGCACGAGTTAATCTGTACATTCACCACTAGGCCTTTCAGATGACCAGAAGACTGCCCTGTGGAGTGTTTGAAAGTGATAATAAGTCCTACGGAAGTGTGAATGGTCAAAAAATACCTAGGAAAACAAAAAACAGGAATGAAGGGGTCTGGTCTTTAATATGATCTCACATTAAAGTAGTAATTACCAAGATTATGGAATTAAATATAAAAACTGAATAGTCTGACAGTGCGATAGATAAAATACGCAAAACTGGGAAGGAAATGCCTCGTGCAGCCTAATTTTTAATAAACCCAAGACCATGAAGTACTAGAGAAAGAGTAATATTCAAAAACTGGTGGGAAAATTATATGACAGTCGTGTCAGCTAAGTGGCACAATGTATAGAATAATGGGCCTGGGGTCAGGAAGACTCATCTCCCTAAGTTCAAATCTGGCCTCAGACACTTCCTAGCTGTGTGACCCTGGACAAGTCACTTTTAGTGCTGTTTGCCTCAGTTTCCTCATCTGTAAAGTAAGCTAGAGAAGAAAATGGCAAACCACTCTACCATCTCTTCCAAGAAAACGCCCAAAAGGGATCACAAAGAGTCAAACAGCTGAAAATGACTAAACCAAACCGAATTGTTCATAATTAACCATCATCCTTCATAAGATTTTACAAGTGAATATATATGTATGTGTATGTATGTATATATGTCTAGATGTATACACACACACATCTTAAACAGGTATTACTTTGGCTTCCATCTCTCTCAAGCTGACAATAAGTCAGTTGTTTGTTGACTAGGGTTTGCTGACAGGGTCTCCTTGTTAAGACAATTGATTTGCGCTGGTTAAAGTTTGATAGAAAAATAAAATACATGTCAATGTCATTTCTTCTCTCTATTATACATCTTTCATTATCATTTATTTATATAAATAGTTCAAGATTAATTTGTTTCAGTTGTGTACCATATCTCTTTCTCATTCTTCTCCTTCTAGCTCTTTACTAATTACGATCTTTGCTCTAATACATTGACATTCTGCCTATACTCAGCCCATTTAAAGATGGCTTTCATCTCCATGACAAGTCCTGTCCTGTCTGTTAAAATATAATCACTTCCATTTTTCGTGATGGGATTCAGGATGCACCTCATCCAGGTGCCTACCAGTTATTTTCTCAAATAAAATATCTGTAGTGTAATGGTGTCTACCCTTGCCCAGTACCACACAGTAAGCATTTTGACTCCCACTCACCAGGAGTGACTAGAAGAGGCGACTTTGTTTTTAAAAGACCCTGTGGCAGATACTCCAACCAATTCAACTCCAACCCTTCAGTTCCTATTTTTTTCTCTGTAGCTAGCAATTGGGTAAATTTCCAGAGCAGAGAACCGAAGTGGTTTTGAGAGCAGATTGGGGGAGGGTCTATACAGTGGGATCGCTGTTTTGGGGTAGTGGGTAGGGGAAAGATGGGAAAAAAATTTGTAACTCAAAATCTCGTGAAAATGAGTGATGTAAACAAGAAAATAAATTAATTAATTTTTAAAAAAGAAAGAAACTAATGTTGTACCATCAACAATCATATAAAACGGTGCTCAGAATCACAGATATTCAGACAGTGAACATCAAAGCTGCTAAGGTAGCCTTTTTGTTCATCAAATTAACAAAGAGAAAAATCAGGGTTGGTAGGGTGTGTGGTATCCACCTTCCCAGAAGCCCCGCTGTCCCCCCTCCACCCATCATACTAATTTATTGCTTGTAGAACAGTGAATTTATCCAACCATTCTGGAAAACCATTTTGAATTACACAAGAAAAGTTAGAAAATTGTTCATAACCTTTGTGCCAGTCACATCAATATTGGGTTTTTACCTCCAAGGAGATTATGGATGACAAGAAAAAAAATCTTTCTTCCAAAAGATATTTCTCGTAGTGCTATTTACAAAGGTAGCCAGAAATTGGAAAGGAACTGTATATTTAGTAATTGGGAAATGACTGAACATATTGTGGCATATAACTGAAAATGTTATTTCATCTTAAGGAATGACAAAAAAATGACAAATTCAAAGAAACATGGGAAGAATTATATAAAGCAATGCAGTATGATCAAAGCAGAATCAAAGAAAATTGATACAGTTACTACAACTATGTAAATAAAGAGCATTTTTAGTAGCAACAGAATTCAGATTCAAAACATGGAGCAGTATGGTTATTGAAACAGCATATACCCATTCTTTTAACAGACAAAACTATTAACGTAAAGTTGCATCTACTATCAGTATAAATTGCTTTTTTAATGTTTTGCTTTACTGATTGTGGGACATACAATTAGAAAGACACTGGGATGGGGGGAAAGTTGTGTGATGTGTTAGAACAATAAATTTCAAATAATTTTTTAAAACATTTTTAAATGGAAGGAAGAAAGAATGAGAACATGGTAGAGCATGGCTGCCAAACCGTCAGAAGAACACAGCAGTCCCTCCTTCTTTTGGATCCTTCCTCTTGGCCAGTCCTAAGGACTTTTCATCCTTGGAAATATCATGGGCAAACAACCCTTCTAGACAGGAACAGTTCAAAAAGAAAGCATTTCAGGACCTTGTTTTCCCTTCTTTGTCCCAGCAAGAGCCCACAATGAGGCCATAGCCATCAGCTGACTCCCCGGCTTCTGCTTTCCAGGCCTTCCCATTTCTGCTGCCTTATAAGAACTCAGCCACAGACAGCTGCACAGGAAAGTTCTGACTGTAATTGGCAAAGGGCCCCGCTGCAGGTTATGGCGTTGGCTTCCTCTCTCACAGAAGATGTGTTCCCCACAGACAGATTAAAAAGCCAGATCACTCATATAAGTGCCAAAGAAATACAGGATTCCCACTGTGCCAGCTCATTACCCATCAAAGTGAAGGTGCTGTTAAAGCCAAGAGAGCAAGGGCACCCTAGCTGCAAGGGGTCATACAGATCTCCACTTCCTCCCAAATGAGCCCTGTCTTCAGGCAGCGAGTGTTCCTTCTCTCCCTCACCAACCTGCTGCCCAGCCCTTGGCTTATGTGTTCTTTGAACTGTGAAAGAGGAATGGGTGGCAGTTAATGTCTCCTAATTGCATGCCCTGAGGGAGGCTATGACCCACAAGCCTTCCCTCTAATGCCTGTTTTATTGCAGTGTGTCTGAAATGTGATCTTCAAGAGCGACTTCTTAACCCGGCCCTCCTCCCTGGCACAGCAGAAAGCCCCGGAGGAGACTTCAGCTCACTCTACCAGATGGCCCCCCAATCAGCAGCATCATGTTACAGACTCCAGGTGATCAAGTAAGGTGCCAGAGTGTCCCTAGACCACACTCCCCATCAGTGCAGACTCATGAGTCTACAATTCAGTCTTCAGATAGGCAGTGGACCTCAGGGCAATCTCTCCCTGCCAGCCTGAGGGTTAGGAATGGAGGGCTCAGTCCATGAAAGCGGGTGGGCCTGGGGTATGAAGGAGCAAAGTCAGGACACAGTGAGCCAAGGGCAGGGGGTGGTGTGGAAAGCAGTACCCTGCATCAAGTGAAGATTCCAGGTTCCCAGACAATGGTGAGGAGGCTGGAGGATTGACAAGCACTGGAGGCTGGACTTGGGGGGGGCGGGGCGGGGAGGTACACAGCATCAGAAGGGAGGCTGCTTAAAATGAGTAGAAGGAAGGGAGCGCTGGATTTGGCATCAGAGGACCTGGCTTTGAATCCTCACTTTATGTGACCTTAAGCAAGTAAGGGCTTCACTTTCTTCATCTGTATAAGGGGATTGTACAAGTTGATCTCTAAAGTCTCTCACAATTCCCGATTCTATAATGCTGATGAAATGAAGGAACTTTCTATGCTGCTTCAAGTTACTTTTGTTTTCCCTCCAGGCTCCTCAGGAGTCAGTCCCTTAATGTCACTGGTCTAGAGGTTTTTGAGAGAAGATATTTCCACGTAGCTGGCTAGAGTGAGAAGAGTAAGGGGGAGGCAGAAGCAATTTCGTTTATATTCATGGCTATGACCTTTAAATAATGACTTGTTACTCTTGATTTAGTAGCAGGAAAAATTTCTGCCAGAAAAATGGAAACTTTAGCTGTCTCTAAAAATATTAGTCCAGGCAGGAGGAGATTAGCATCTGGACTAGATCAGGGTTAAATGGGGATATGGAGAAGGAACAAGAAGGAGAGCTCAACTCTGCTACTTACTGCCTGCGTGACCTTAGACAAGTCACTTCTCCCCAGTCTGTACAACAATGGCATTTGACTAGATGATCTCATAGGTATCCTCCAGAACTAAATCCATGATCCTCTGACCCTGTAAATTGTTGCAAGAAAGAAACCACACAACGCAGGGAGGTGTCCCCCATCACTTCACTTTGCATTTCTTCCCCCTAAATTTGCCCTGAGAAACAATCACTGATCATTGGCCTGACTTTCAGATGTGGGAGTGAGGGAGAGGCCTGGAGGAGGAGAAGGAAGGTAACTGCCTGTGCATCACCGGGCTGTGATGTCTGCATGCTCTCCCTGTGGGAGTATCTCCTTCTGTGTGTGTAGTTCTAGGACACCACCATCACCGTACACATGCTGCCTACGTAATCTTCCCGACCACAGTGATCACTCAGCACTCCTCCACTCGCTGACCTCTGGGGAGCTCATGCATCAAGGGAGATGATATACTCAAAGTGCTCTGCAAATCCTAAAACCCCAAATAGATGTCAGCTTTTACCATTAGCGAGCTTTTCCATATTACTGTTATTCTATAGATTCCCATTGCCCATTAAACAAAGTATTGATTTCTGACCGTCATAGTATAGACTCTCCGTAATCTGGCTCAAACCCACCTTGCTGGCCTCATCTCATTTTACCCTTCCTATTGTAGTCTTAAACTCCAGCCCAGTTGGCTGACCTTCTGTTCCAACGCAGCCCCCTCCCAGCCCCTCTCATTTGCTCAAGCTGCTCCCAGACCCTGCAGGGAGCTCTTTCCTCCCCAGCTTCACTTTCTTCTAGGCCCAACTCAGGTGCTGCTTCCTCTGTGAAGCCTTCTTTGAGTGCCCTGAGATGGAGGTGATCTCTCTCCTCACATTCCTTGGGGCATTTTGTTGAAAATACATTTTGTATTTTAATGTATTTGTATTTTAATGTGTTTGAAAATACATTTCCCTTGAATCATGATCATTTGTGTACTTGTCCTTCCTATCATCAGATTATGAGCTTATTCAGAACAGGGCACTGTATGTCACATGGATGACACCATTTGGGAACCTCTCCAACCCCCTGTTGTGTTTGCTTTGTCCAGTAATTTTGTTCCCTCAAGCTTTTGTGTGAAAGGAATTCTGAGCAAACAGATACTATACTGTGAAGGAGCTCAGGAGTCCTGCCTGATTGGACCCTTGGAATAGAACCTTTTGTGATGCAACAGAGAAAGATGAATGAACATCTTACTATAGAATGGCTGGCCTATGTAGGCCATGGATATATTTAGAGAAATGTGCTCAGGGATCTGGAAAGTCCTATCCTGCTTCTCCAAGGGGAACTTCAATTTCCAGCATTGTGGAAAGGTGGAGGAGAACCAGTTACCTCTTAGGGGAAGGTCCTTGTCCCATCTCCAAGGAGGATATTGGGCTAGAATTATATCTATATTCAACACCTCCAATATTAACAGTCTGGGAGTATCATGCTCTTTTAGGGGTCCAGAATACCCCTGCCCTGGTAACTTTGGGAAGCAATTTCACCTTGACCAGGAGGTCATAGCTTACTCTTGCCAGCTTTCCTTCTTCTAATAACTAATGCTAGTTATACAAAGGACAGTCACAGAGAGGAAGCAATCGGATTTATCAGAACAAACAATGAAATAAAAATCGAGGCAGTTACAGAGGTTAGTGTAGTAATAGCAGCAACAATAATCCCAAGATTGAGCATTTATAGAGCTCTTTAAGTACTTTAGAGATACCTCATTTTCTCCTCCCATTTTATCCCGGGAGGTGGGGGCTGGTTTTATCCTCATTTTACGGGTGTCAGATCTTCCTAACTCCAGGTCTAACCTTCTGTCCACTGTGACACCCCTACCATGTCCCTCAAATCCTAGCACATGTAATCCCAGAGATCGTTAAGAGCTGACTTCCCTGATAACATTGTCATTGTCTTGGTTGAGTTGAAGTTTTGTTTCATCTTCAACTCAGAAGTCAAATAAAATTTCAGCTTAACCAAGGAGAAAGAAATATTACCAGCAGGGACTAGGGTTGCATGTGCTGGGAATCAAGAGCCATGCCAGGGTGGAGCATGAAACTCTAGGGAGGTGGTCTGTCCATCACTCACAAGTTCGTTGCTTGTCTTTCCCTCACCTCCCTCAAACTCCCTTCTTTCCCTCTTTCTCAGCCACTCAGGAATCATGTCCACACACTCAGAACCTGCCTTTCCCACTGTATTATATACTTTACTCAACCTTCATTCCAGCCAAACCGGCCTTCTCAGTGTCCCTCACACCTGGCATTGTATTGTCCTGCTCCAAGTCTTTGCACAAGCCTGGACCATCCTCCCTCTTCCTCCTTCATCTCTTAGAATCACTGGCTTTCTTCATCCCTCAGCTCAAGCCCCACTTGCTGCACAAGGTTCTTCCTGATCCCTCTCCCAAACTGCCCAAAGTGATCCCATATTTATTCTGCACGTACTTATGTGTAGGTATGTGATCTCCTCAGACAGAATGGAAGCTTTCTGATGTCAAAGATTCATTTTTGTTTTGTTTTGTTTGTCTTATATCTCTGGTGCATAGCAAAGTACTGCAGTAGGCCATAAGACTCTTGATATTAATGAGCACTCTTATTTAAACTTGGTAACTCCTCCAGCACCCAGAACATTGTTCTGCACTTAATAAGTGTTTGCATTTAGAAAATATTATTGCTAGTATAACAGCTGCTAAGGGGCATGGGGTGGGCATCCTCAACAGGGCTGTGCAGGATGTGCCTAAGAAGATGGTCCTCACTCTGGAGCAGGGTCTGAGCCTTCATGTTAACTACTTGGATTTGGACCCAGTTGGATGCCATAGAATTTTCCTTCTGTCCCTGTTCTCATCCTGTCCCAGGGCTCTAGAATCCAGTGGGGTTTGCGAGTCTGTGACATATGGACTCCCATTCATCATCAGACCAACAAGCTGTTGGCATCTGGACTGGGATGAGCTAGAGACAAACCATGAACGTTTCCATGCTTTATGTCAGAGCCTGCAGGTAAGTTCCCATGTCACTGGGTGGCAAGAGGTTGGAAAGCTGAAGTACCAGCCATCAATGAGTCATGGACCCCAAAACCAATACCAGCTGCCCCCAGACCCATAACTAGCATGGGGCAAAAGGGAAGGGAGGGAGGGAGAGAGGGAGGAAAGAAGAAGAGAGGGAAGGAAGAAGAAGGAAGGGAGGAAGGGAAGAGAGGGAGGAAGGCATCTGAACTGGCTGCTGGTATGGGGAGAAGACCATTTGGGTGGGGGGGGCGGTGAGGCCTGAACAGAGAATCTCAAAGATGTCCACTGAAAGACAACCTTCCCCAGGGAACGGAGACTGACCTCAGTCATGGAGGAGATAATGTCAGTTCAGGACACCAGGTGGTAGCACCTCTGTTCTGCATGTTGTTGCTGAGTCGTTCACAGTGTCCAACCCTTTGTGGCCATATGTGGGGTTTGCCATTTCCTTCCGCTCGTTTTACAGATGAGGAAACAGAGGCACACGGGGTTCAGGGGCTTGCCCAGGGCATGCATCTGGGCTGTGCCATATTTGAGCCTCAAGCCAGGCTTGGCTCTCTACTGTGCCCCCCAGCCTGCCCCCCACTGCTGCTCTGCATCCCTAGTCATTTATGTGTTGTAGCCTCCATTAGAATGTGAACCCCTTTAGGAAAGAGACTATTTCTGCCTTTCTTTGTGTCCCCAGCACTTAGCACGGTACTTGGCATATAGTAAATGCTTATTGAGGTTGTTTTTAAAGAAATACTATGCAGTTCTCCAGAGAAATCTCCAGAACACAAACCCTGCTCAGGTGCGTTCTTCTATCTCTCTGTACCAGACTCCTGGGACAGGCAGGTTCTAAGTGTGTGCCACCTTCGACTGGGCACATGAACTCCCACGTGCCTAGCCTGGAGGCGTAGCACATAATGGCCACATACAAGGGGACAGAGACACAAGAGGAAAGACCCAACACTGCACACAGTCTGACCACTCTGTTTCTGCGTTCACTTACATGCTTCACTATACCAATCTGGTAAAAGTTAGGCTGATTTGACAAACCTCACATACCAACACTAAGGGTAGAGATTAAATGAACTTTAGACGGTGGTAGCCCTAAAGGTTAGCCATAGCAAATGGGCCCTGCTTATCCTCTACCACACCCACACCACTGTGAACATCAAGGGTCAGCAGGAAGCACGAGCATGTAGAGTTTCCAGCGAGCTTAGTAGGGATAAAGGAAGAAGGGGGCTGGCTGTAGCACAGAGGAATCTTGAATACCAGATTCAGTAGTTTAGATTGCTGTGGTGTTCTCAAGTAGTTCAGTAAAAGGGTAATCCTTGCAGTGGGTAGCCCAGTGTAAGCCAAAGGGACTGTGACTAGAGGACCAGGAGTATGAGGACTGGGTTTTGCTCCAATGATTTCTTCCCTGCCCCACTCTCCACACAGGAGGTGGCAGTCTGTCTACACAGCAGAGGGCTGGCTCTCTGCCGGCTGTGAGCCTCTCTCTGTGTGTAGACAGAGGAATCTCTGCTCCCTAGATAGGATCATCTCTATTCAATAGCTTGCCCGAGAGAAAAGAAGCATCGGTGTACATTGTTGGATCGCTCTGTGTTTTAATGTCCTGATTTGTTCAGTGGGATGAACCATGAACCACCACATAGGAGGAAGTGCTTTGTAAACCTTGGGCCACTGTGAAAATATGAGCTCTTGTCATCATTGTTGTTAGTGTTATCTTCATTATTCTTTATCACCCCTCCTCATTCGTCTGCTCCCCTCTAGCCTAACCCAACAAGCGCCTTCTCAGATCCAGGACAGACACAGTGACTCTCATCACCACACTCGGTCATTAGGGGCGCCCTCGTCTGGATGCCTCTCCAGACTTACCAAAGTGGAGATCTGAAGTGGAAGAACAAACCCAGTCGGTTGGAAAGGAGAGTCCTGCACCAACTTTGAGCCACAGTCTGTCTGCCCAGGGAGGTCCAGTTTTAAACGGGCACGTGCAAAAGCCAAAAGGAGGAGCACCCAGCCACAGAGGCCTACAGGGAGTGGCACAGACCTGTAACAGGGACAGTGACCTGTGTGGATGACTGCACTTCATCTTGGGCACAGAAAGCCCCAAAGCAACTGCATTTCTACTACAGAGACCTAGAACTTCCTGTTCAAGGGTTTCCGTGGGCTGACCTCCTCCCCCATAGCAGCCTCCCTGACAAACAGGTGTTCAGCCTTCACTTTGAGACCTCCAATATTGAGGCTTAGTGGTTACAAAGCACTTTCAACATATTGATCTCATCTTACCTATTATTTTTCTGTATTATTAGCCCCATTTTGAGGTTATTAAGCAGAGTTTAAGTGACTAGTCCTGGTCACAAGCTAATGAAGGGTGGGGACCCAGCTCACACCCAGGCTTCTGGCCTCACATCCAGATCTCTTTTCAGTGTGTCAGCTGTAAAAATATTGCCAGGCAAGCTGAAGTCCCTAATGAGACGGGGTTTATGAATAATGCTAAGCCAACAAAAAGGAAGTGACAGACCCACCACTTGAGGAAGAAAGAGTAATGTTAATAAACAGAGAAAATGAGAACGACTCAGATGATTTTGCTTCTGTCTTCTCTGACAAGGGAGGGATCTGGCACACAAAGAAAAGCAAGAACCAACATGGTGCTGGGAAATCGAAACCCAAAAATATCCTAAGAGAGGCCCTATAACTTGAAATGAATTTGAGTCTTTGGCCTGAGATTCGTTGTGAAAGAATTTTGCTTTCTCATCTCTGTCAGTACTTCGTGAGAATCAGGGAGAAAGGAAGAAGTGCCAGAGACAAGCTGGTGGTATCTCAGTTTTCAGAGAGAGCAGTGGGATGGACTTAGGGAATCACTGACCCATGGAATTTTTTTTTGGAGGGGGAAGGCAGGGAAATTGGGGTTAAGTGACTTGCCCAAGGTCACACAGCTAGTAAGTGTGTCAAGTGCCTGAGGCTAGATTTGAACTCAGGTCCTCCTGACTCCAGGACCAGTGCTCTATTCACTGTGCCACCTAACTGCCCCTCCTCACACCATTCTAGAGAAGATTATCAAACAGTTTGCAGTCACTGATCACTGAGGCATCTCAGAACATCTCAGACCAAACAAACCTCATTCCTCTTTCAGTCGGGATTACTAGGTTGATAGATCATAAATCTAATGTGGCTTGATTTCAGCAAAATATTCAATAAAGTATTTTCATGCTGCCCTTGTGACAAATGGAAAAGTGTGAAATGACAGTACAGTTAAATGAATTCATAGCTAGCTGAAGAACTATTTAAAGAAAATGATCTGTTTCAATCTGTGGGGTATCCTGTTCCCTGTTCCTACTCCTGGAGATGGACGGGAAGATGGGACCAGCAAACTGGAGAGGCCAGAAGTCTTCCCTGGCACCAACTGAAAGGTAGCAAGGGTCAAGATAAGCTAAGAGCTTACATGTGCAAAGTCTGAGTCCTAATGTGCCAAAGAGAGGACAGGCGGGTCTTCTAAGTAGGAACAGATCAGCTACCAGAGGTTCAAACATAGTGTCTTGGGAAAAAGAGATCATATCAGATACTGCCTATTTTAACCTCCTTGGGCCTGTTTCCTCATCAGTAAAATAAGGGGGTTGAACTAGATGGACCCCGAGTTCCTTTCCACCTCTATATCCTACAAAGTCTGGGGCAGAGACAAAAGACTTTCCTTACGCTTGGAGGGCAAGTCAGCAGAATCCGAAGAAGGAAGCAAGTCCAAGGCTGAGTGAGGGTCAGCAACAGCCAGATAAACAGAAGATCAAGCGAAAGTGATTGAGCTTAAGAGAAGATTTTTGTAATTTGTCAGGCTCAGCTCAGTAACTTAACCACCCTGTAGACTTTTAAACAAATATGGAGGCAGCTGGGTAGCACAGTGGAGAGATCACTTGGCCTGGAGTCAAGGAGGTCTGAGTTCAAATCCAGTCTCAGACACTAGCTGTATAACCTGGACAAGTCTCTTAACCTCTTTTTGCCTCAGTTTTCTCAGCTGTAAAATGGGGATAATAATAGCACTTGTCTCCCAGGATTGTTGTGAAACTCAAATGGGATGATGCTTGTAAAGCACTTAGCACGGTGCCTGGCACGTAAGTGCTCTATTAGCTATTATTGTTATTGTTGGTATTATTACTGCATCCTCCCAGAGGAGCCTCAGCTCTTTCTCCACTTCTGTTGCCTTCTGAAGGAGCGATGGGCCGCTGAGAGGTTTTTACTTCATCTTTAGGCCTTCTCCATCATCTCTTCCTCATCTCATATAATTCCATCTTTTTCTCTCTTTTCTGGACGCCATAACTTCTCAGTGGATCTCAGAACCAAGCGCAGTATTCGAGATGTGGTCAGACAAGAGCAAACACAATCGAAAGTGTGTTTGCCACATTGCAGGTTCATACAGCACTTACAAGGACTAAAAACCCCAGGACTTTTTCATATAAACCTCAATAAAAATTTCCCCCATCCTATTACTCGACCTCTGTTAAACTTCATCTTCCTCCACTGAAGGTCTTCTCTGACATCTTGTTATGACAGAGAGGTCAGTCAAGCATTTTACGAGTGTTTATGGGGCAGGCAACTAAGCTATTTTCTGGGTGTATAAAGAATGACCCAAACAGAACCCTTGCCTTAGTGGACGTTCTCAAGAGCTCTGGCAGGCCCCATCAAGCTTGAAAGACTGAGTATGAGCCCAGACGTGGACTGTACCCCAGGCACACAAAGAGCAGCAAAGGGGAGCTCATCAACAAGTAAAACACTAGAAGAATTTGAAGTAGAGAGAGGCGCCACAACAGCTCCTGAAACCATCTTCTCTAGTGCAGCAAGCCTAAGATAATTCTGTGGTAGAAGTCACTGATGGAGCCCTGGACCCAACTTGGTTAAAGCAGATATTCACCAAGTTCCTACAAAGCACTGTGCTGAGCCTCAGAAATGAAAGTTCCTGCCCTGGAGGAGTTTCCATTCTTCTAGGTCCTCAAAGTATTGAAGGTAGTTTTGCATTTCTTTTTGCAAGTTCAGTCCCTAGTTCCAAACTCCTGAGATCATTTTGTTTCATCCTGCCATTCTTTACATTAGTGCTCACTCTTTCTCTCCCCTCTCTGCCTTATGGTAGCCTCTAGGGTGTTTATTATACCTTTTGCATTCTCATCCAAACAGTGGTCCACTCCTACAGAATTTCTTTCTTTTGGCTTCTTTCTCTACTATTTCCTTTATCCTCTCTAAAAAGCTAGAGCATAAAAAGGTTTTACTTGGCACTTTTCTAGCAGAAAAACCAGCTGCTTTTGCAACAGATAAATTTGGTGATCAGCCTAACAAGAAAAAAATAAATAGTTGGAATCCTACAGGTTGTTGTATGTGGCAGTTCTCTCGCTGTCTGTGATGAATTTGCCCTGGAAATTGCCATAGAAAATTACCTGTTTTCCATTTCTGTTTCCATTTCAGGCTCTTGGAAAGACCATTTTTAAGCCTGTCAGGCCTTCTCTCTGCTATTTGCTGCTGATCTCCAAGAGCGTCATGGCCTTCTAGCCACAGCAGACACACAACACTTAACAGAATTCTCCCTTCATTCACCTCACAGATTCCCCTTCCATGGAGGGTCAGGCAATATAAACCATGTTCCATAGAATTATGAAGGGTCAGAATCCTAGAATTTCAGAGCTAAAAGGGCCCTCAGACAGAATTTTTTTTTTTTTAGATTTGCAAGCCTTAAAGCTCCACATGAACGCGAGTGATTATTTTTATTTTTTTATTTTTTTTTTATTTTTTTAAATTTTATTATAGTTTGCATCATTCATTTCCACAAGATTTTGAGTTACATATTTTCTC
>CM053592.1:147358740-147463934 GCA_028646515.1 Pseudochirops corinnae
CAGAGCCTCTCCATAGTGAGCACACTGTGAGAGTCTGATTAAATGTTCCTTCTTCCTATCCTGCCCCTCCACCCTCAGACAGAATTTAGTTCAAATAGTAACTGAATAGAAAGGATTCCCCACTATAACATCCCCAAAAAGTGAGTATCCAGCTCCCATCTGAGGAGCTGGAGGGTGCATTGGAGGAACACCTTCATTTTGCAGAAGAAAAGAACAAGACCAGGAGAGGGGAAGTAACTTGCTTAAGGATATAACATGGGTTTGGGGCAGAGCTAGAAACCAAAGTGAGATTTCCTCTCAGTCACTGGAGTGTTTTGGCAAAAACTGAATTCACTTGCATGTCATGGCATCCCCTCCGTGATGTTGTGGTCTTCTTCAAGAACGAAGGACAAACGGCAATAACACTGTTACTGGCCTGGTTTCTAAGCTTCCTATTTTGCTTTGCTTTTGGCCAGAGTCATTCTACGGAATAAAAGAGTAAATGGCAAACATTTATCAAGCATTTACCAAATGCCAAGTGCTGGGGACACAAACACACAAGGGAGACAGCCCCTAGCCTCAAGCTGCTTACTTTCTTATAGAGTAGACAATTCACATTGGGGAGTGTTGGCCAGAGAAGGCTATGATCACACTTTTGGAAAGAGGAGCATTTTTTTGGTGCGTGTGTCTCTGATATATCCCATATGCCCAATATGACACATCTCAACCAGGCTTTGATGACGGGAAAAGAAATGGCCTGTCCAGGAATGATATAAAATTTCTCCAGCTCAGTGCCAGGGTAAGAGTGGCTTTTGTCTCCCAGCTACCTTCAGAGGACCCTGGTTGTGGCCTATAATACTAAGAATTCAGGGGCAACCAAGGACAAGGGTCAAGTTGAGTATGTTTTTGTTTGTCTCCTTATCTTAGAAAAGAGAGTGGCTGCTGTTGGCCAAAGAAGAGCCTCCAAGCGCAGGACCCAGCCAGAATGGTCCCCCCAGCACCTTCTACATCATCTTCCCATCCAGTTCTCTCACAATGCTCGTCAAAGCAGTGGCCACACGTGAGCTGCTGCTGCCCAGCTCCTTTCCTATGCCCTCTGAAGACCCACCTGAGGACATCCTTAGGAGTGTGGAGGTAAATGGGACATGGACCAAACAGACCCATGGAAGAAGAGGAAGAAGAACGTAAGGAAAAGAAAAGGAGGGGGAGAAAAAAGGTGTACAGGAAAGGAGATGAGTACAGAGAAGTATGGATTCAGTAGTGGAAAGAATAGCATGGCTGACAGAATAAAGAATAGAATGAGAGGGTTGGGGGCAGGTAGAGTTGCACCTTCTTTTAAAGGTGAAATCTGGTTTAAGTGAACATAGAATAGCCCTTGAAGGAAAGATGTTGTCACAGAGAGGTGTGCTGCCACCTTGGACCTGTGGCACTGGGGAAGGGCACAGGAGGAAGATGATGCCCCAGAAGCTTATGTAGACAAATTCCAGCTTTCAGTTTTCTTGGCACCAGGTAGTTGGAAGAGAGTGGCTCTATGGGGAGCAAAATGAAGGAGAAAAAAGTGAAGGGTCGAGAGGAGGAGAAGAAAATATTGATAGAGTTGAGGAAGAGGGAGAATAAGGAAGGACAGAAAAAATATCAAAGCAGGGAGAAAGAAAAGGGAGAAGAGAAGATATCTGTCTGTATATACATGTTGATTTGGGTATGTCTTTGTGCTTCTGTATGTCTGTGTCTATTTCTGTGTGTTAGAGGCACTGTCTCGATGACCATGTGTATGTCTTTGTCTTTGTGCCTGTTTGTGTTTGCCAAGTGCCTTATACAGTCATGTGTTCATGTCAGAATCTGGGCATCACTGTATCTGTCTGATTCAGCAAGCATGTATTTAACCCCACCCAATATGTGCAAGGCACTGTGCAAAGCCCTTGGGATGCAGAGATTAAAAATTACTTGATTATTGTTCCCAAGAAGCTTACGTTCTGCTGGGAAAACACAACATGTACAGATGTAAGTATGATATGAGGTGGTGTGAATAAGACGGCAGAAATATAGACATTGTGCTCCAGAAAAAAATGGAGAAAGGAGATCAGGGAGGGCTTGCTCCCTCCTGGAGGGAGGGCAGGGAAGGTGACGCTGAAAGTAAATGAGGAGGGAATCCCAACCTGCACAAATGAACAGAAGCAGGAGAAAGAATGTAAAGTTCACCGTTGTGAAAAGCTGGTAGACTACAGATAGAGTAAATGAAGGTGAGTAACGAGAAATTAGATTGGAATCTATCCAAAGGAGTTTGCATTTTATCACAGCGACGTTAGGAAAGGTTTTGACTGAGAGACCTCTGCCATAGGAAGACATCCTAGTAGGTTTGTGAAGAAAATCCACAAAATTGGGGAGGATAGAGACCCAGATAGACTAATAGTACAGGAGAGAACTGGAATAGAAAGAAAGGAACAGATTTAAGAGATGTCACAGGATCAATAAGACTTGACAAGTGATTGGATTTTGCAAGTCAAGGGAGAAAGATGCATCAAAGTTGCCTCCAGGCATTCCAGTGTGGTTGATGGGGGTGCCATGAACAGAGATGACCAAGTTTAGAGGAGAGGTAGGCTTCTCAGGGAAGAGGGCTTTGGCATTTGAGATGTCAGCTGGACATCCAACTGGAAATGACCATCAGGCAAGCCAACATTTGTGGAAGAGATTAGGCTGGCTTACTTGATCTGGGAGTCACTTGGCTCTCAGCGTGCTTTGCTGTAACCACATGAGCCATGAAGGCAAGTGGAGACATGAATTCCTAGAGTTCAGGTGCCAGCCAAATGGAAAACTGAGATACAGCCACCATTGCAAAATCCTCAATCTGAGAAGAGGCTTCAGTTGGTTAGTGTGACTGATGGAGTAACTGCGAATTGACAACAATGAAAATTATCAAAGAAAGACCAACCAACCAGATACTGTGATATTTTCCTCTAATGTTTAAGTTCTTCCTTGCCAAAAAGAAAAAAAATGGACTTAGCCTCTCATTTCTGGTAATTCAGCATCATCAGTCTTTAAAGAGATAGCAAATTTTAAAACTACACATGGAAAATGAATGTCTTGTTTAACAAGAGGCATCATTCTCATGGAAGTTTCAGTCTTCTTACTGTATGAAGCAAGACCAAAACCAAAATGGGCATGCCACACTAACCCAATCCTCAGAAAAGTCAGAAGGTACAGTGACAAGTCCAGTCATGGCCAACATCGCCCAGCCAGATTCTTCCTCCCACGTCTCCTTGGGCCCACGGTGTCCATTTCATTGATTTCGGCATGCTCCAGAAGTTCCTCCATGCTCTGCCTTGAGACCCCTTGCTTCCATCTCATGTCTTTTAGTATAACATCAGCTTTGTTTTCCTGGTAGATTCAGGACCAACCAGTATAATGTCTTATCAGGATATCCTATCTGACAACAGGGGCAGCCGGTTACTTACCCTAATGGAGAAGGCACCAGTGCCTTCTCGAGAACGGAAGAGTCGAGGCTCGTAGGTGCAAGCAGAGATGATTTACTGAAGTCTCTCCATGGGGAAGCCTCACAACAAGATCTTCATACTGACTTTTTTCTACCCCCAAAGCTTAAGCCTTATATATCTCCCAGATGCATGTACCCCACGTGAAAAGGCAGAGCCCAGCTGAACAGAATTGTGAGAGGGGAGGTACAGTCACAAAGGCATGAAGGCCCCAGGGTGTGGAGACACTAATAAGGAACATCAGGTAATCCCATGTAAGAGAATCTTGAGTAATGCAGTACCCCCTGGCCTCTGAGTGACCAGGGGTGGTGCAGTATGCTCTGATCTCTATGTGACCCAGCTAATTCCAAGGCCTCAGATACACCTTGTGCCTCAAACATTACCACCTGCAGCCTGCAACTCCTCACAATGTCTGAAACATTTGTACAAAGCTGCTTTTTTCGTTTCCCTCTCATTTAATGACCTCTCCACACCATCAAAATGACATTACTGCTGATGGTCTGCTCCCCATCATCTCCATGTGTGTTTGATATGCCTCTCTGTAAAAGTGTAGGCATGTGTCTGTGTGCTCTGCCTTTGTGTTACTGGTTGTGTGCAGAATCACATCTCTGAGTTGGAAGGGACCTCAGAGGGTTATAATCCAACCCATACCTGAACAGGAATCCCCTCTGAAACTTCTCTGAAAAGCAGTAATCGGGCCTCTGCCTGAACCTGCAGGGAGGGAGAACTTATTATCCCCAAGAAAACATAGGCGACATCTCTGTATCTGTGTGTAGGTCTTCGTATATCCATTTCTTTGTTTCTGTGCACCTGTATTTGCCTGTTTCTCTGAGTCTCTGTGGTCAGGCAGGAATGGGATGGAGATTTTCCTGGTAGTCCCCCAGAAGAACTGGCTTCAAAATGAGATTGCCCAGCAAAGGAGGACACAGACATAAAGGCCATCCCACCACCACTACCATTCCCCTTTCCTGATCCGGAAGGGATCTTGATCCTGATCCTGAAGAGCCTTGTACTTCCTCTTGTCTGCCTTCCCAGAGAAGAAGCCCAGAGAGACAGCTACTTCTCCACCAGAACACTGACCCCATATTGAGTGCTAATCCTGCTTGGGAAACAAGTTTTAGAGATGGAGCTGGGAAGGGGCAGGCAAACTGTAAGGTGGCAGCACTGAGCCCACCCACCCCTGAGGAAGCCAGGCCCAGCCCGGCCCAGCCCGCCCAGTCCAGCCCAGCCCAGCCCAACCCTGATGATGCAATCCTGAGGCTCTTCCAGTCTCACTTTGAGGCCACCGGTTCCTGGCATAGGAGGCTGTGGCCGGAAAACCTGACTGCTCAGGAATGTTGTCCTAGTGTATTCCCTGCTGGAAGGGCCAGAGGACATGTGGTACCTACCTCCAGCACACTCCTCCTGATCCTCCTCATGCTGGGTCCACCTGGGCCGCCTGCAGCATCTCACATTGCTGGGCCAGGGCTAGCAGTACTCACTGTGATTCTTCTTCACTCTCTGTACTCCCCATGGTGCTCATGCTCCCCACACCTAGTGAACTTTGTGACACAATCCATGTAACTTCCCAGGACTTTCAGAGTAACTGTCTTTGTGACCCAGACTGGGTGTCATTCTCGTGGCCCCTAATATTCCTTACATGTGTTCCTGTTAACCTTCCTAGAAGGTTAAAATAACAGTGGAAGAGTTCTTAGAACAGTCCCTGGCATATAGTAGGTTTTTAATGAATACTCCTCTTTCCCTCTCTCCTTCCCTCCCTCCTTCTCCTCAGAGCACCTTGGATGGCTTAGAGGTGGCATCCACCTACAATCCCCTGCAGATTAAGGGCCATCTATATGAACACCTGAGAAGCATCTTGTCCAAGCCCCAGGGGCTACTCACTGCAGGTCGGGAGCTCCATCCCCCCAAACAGGTATGGCCCCCACTCCTGCCAGAAAACCAGAATTTAAAGTCCTTTATGCCAGTCTAAGGGTCCCTCACCAGCCCTCAGCCTGAGTCCAGTGTCCAGGCAAGTAAAGCTCCATCCTTAATGCTTCTGAACTTCTCAGCGGAGTCAGGGAGGGGTCAGGGTCCAGGCCAGTGAGAGAAGGAATTATTAATTTTTTTCTTTTTTTTTTAGGGATTATTCCTCTGAGGAAAGTACCCATAGCCCTTCCTGGGCTAGGGTAGTTGGCATAGGCACTGACCTATCCAATGCTTCTCCTACTACTCATGCTGAATGTGATAGCTTTTTTTCCAAAGTGGAAGGAGGGGTAGCTAGACCATTAACCCCTTAGCTATCAGGTGAGGGCAGGGACCAGAGATCTGGGCAGATCCCCAGATGCCCACATCCCACCCCACCCCCCAAGAAGATCAAGACCCAGGGCCTGAAATGAGCCAGGCTCGTCAGCCATAACCAGTGCTTTGTAGACATGTTCCCATGTGGCAGTAAGGAGAGGGACCAAGAGCAGTCCACAGAGGGTGCTGTAGGAGAAGAGTCGAGAAGGAATGGGGAGATCACTGAAGACAAAGGAAAGCAGTCAGCAGAGCAGAGGCTTCCTGTGGGCCAGGAGGAGAAGGCCCAAGATCAGTGGGACCCTGGATGCTAGGTCCTAAAGGGTGGGCTCTGTCCGAGGGAACCACTCAGGGTGCTGGAGTGAGGCCTGTGCATCACTAAGGTTACTCAGCCATGTGGGAAGGATGGATTTCAGCAGAGAGAGGCTTCGAGCAGGGAGCCTGTCCAGACAGTCACTAGATTACAGACTTTAGAACTGAAAGGGGGCCTACCTGACACATGTCATGGACCCTTCTGACACTCTGGGAAAACCTTTGAGCCCCTATTCAGAATACTCTTGAATGCATAAACTACCTGGGATTACAGAGGAAACCAATGATAGATACTGCGTGCAGCCCTCAGAATGTATGTCTGTCTGCCTAGGTATGTGTTTATAGGGTGCGCTGACAGCAGACTAAGACCTCTAAGCTAGGCACTGCTTCATTAGAGACATGAGGGAGCTCAGATCCAGAGAAGCCCAAGATCAGACACAGCTATTAAGGAATATAGCCAGAATTTGAACCCAGGCCCTATGACTCCTGGTCCAATGCTCTTCCACCACACGAGCTGCTTCTCAGTCCAAGTGAGAGGGCATGAGGGCCCAAGCAAGTGGATCGACCAGGGAAATGGAAAGGAAGAGACAAATGTGAGGAGTATCATGAAGATTGCCTGGCAGCCAGCAAGAGTTAGAGGCCCCTCCGAGTCCTAAGCACAGAGAGCCAGGTGGGTGGTGGTGTGCCAAGCAGGAAGCGGCAAGTCATGAGAGAGAGCAGGAGAGGCAGGGGAAGGTTATGATAGGTTTGTTTCTCTTGGATTGGTTGGTTTAAAAAAATTACTAACACATCCTCCCCATCCCGTCTTATCTCAGGAAGGTAAGGAAGCTGTTACAGAGGACAGTAAGGGCGCCAGGGCATGGCTCCTGTCTGGGTGTGGGTGGTGGCAGGGATCCAGCACTGGGACCAGGAGAACCAGCAAGGTGGAGATGGGAGGAAGCCTCAGGTTGGATCCCCTTGCTGCCTGAACAAGCTACCCCTTGGGAGGTACAGGTGTGTGTCCCCTCGGGCCTGTGTAGGTATTTAGTGGGGCTAGGTCAAGAAAAGGCAAGATTGAATGAAAAGAACCCCATCAGGGCGCCCATCTCACCCAGAGAGCCTGTCCCTCCATCCCCCAAGAAGGCTTTGCTTCTTCTTTCTGCAGGTTGGAAGACTGCACCCAAACCGAGCCCGAGCTACAGTGCTCCCCCTGCCCCTGGTACCAACTGCAGCTCCTTCAAGGGCCCCGAAGATGCCAGCAGCTAAAAAGGCATCCTCAGAGCCTGTGCTGTTGATTTCAGACGATGAAGAACTTTTCTGAGACATAGATCACATCAGCTCCACTCGGGGCAAGGCCCCCAAAGGATCTGGGTAAAGTGTTTGTCCAGGCCTACCCATCCTCCTGCCACACAAAGACCTGTATATGGGTCTGCATCAGGCAGAACTCTCATGTACTGGAACAGGGGGAGAGATCTGTCCCGGCTTCTCTGTCCCACTGTATTCAGAATGTTAGCTCAGGTCCAGGATTGTTTTAGGAGCTAGAGGTGACAGGAACTCTTCCCTGGCACAATCCTGTATCACCTCTCAAGGATGCATACCCAGGTACACTGCCCCCTTCCAGCAGAGTGCCAATGAGTGTACTTGGTATTTGCAGTAGGGCTCAGTTTAATAACTTTGTTACCATTCCAAGCTTTCTTATCCCATTGAATAAAAAGCAGCTTTTCCCACTTTGAGCCTTGACATGTAAACAAGAGGGCTGGATTTGGAAAGCTGGGCTTTGAAGGAGAGAAATTTTGTTTACAGAACCCAGGCAGAGGAGGCTGGCAGGGAGGGCCTGTCAGGTGTCAGAGGAATGGCATGGGCAGGGTATATTCCAGGACATGTCAGTCATGTTACAGGGTGCTGGTCAGATCCTGCCATGGTGTGAGTACCTACTATGGGCAGAACACTAAGAACAGGAATTTTGTCCTCAAGACAATAGAGCTCTCTTTCTGAGGTATTCTAGAGCAGCGGTGGGGAACCTGCAGTCTGGAGGCCACATGTCCCTCTAGGTCCTCAAGTGTGGCCCTTCGACTGAATCCAAGCTTCACAGAACAAATCCTTTTATTAAGGGTCTCCACCCATTCTAGAGCATAATCCAGCCCACAGGCAGAGAGGGAAGGGCTAGAATCTGTGTGTGACATCTAGGGAGCCTTTCTGAAATCCAGTCCTCTCCTGCCCCATCCCATACCACTGCCCACCCTCCACCTGGTAGCTCCCTCCCACAATCCCTCTCTCTTGCCCTCACATCTTCCACCACTGAACCCTAATGCAAACTACAGTGTCCAGGCTGTGTCCCCCTTCCTGGTTATTCATGCAGACGGCCATTCAGAGCTCTCTTTGGCCCCAAGTGACTTTAATGAGTTTAAGTGTCCATGGCACAAGAGCAGCTTAGGATTGGGAATTTAGACTCGTTCCAGACCACACACACCCCCACCAGCTAGTCAGGAATCACAGTAGGATTGCCTAAAGTCCCGTTCTGGCCAGGGTTCAGCCCCAACATAGGACTCCTTCCCCTGGACCTGACCTGTTCCAGGTCTCATCACTCAGCCCCGAGGCCTGTTACTTGGTCTTTCCCAATCCCCTAGAATCCTGACCTACTGCTTTTCTGAGGCCTGGACCTTGATTCACTGATACCACTGAGTCCCAGGTCCCAGTGTGCCTCCCTTTCTCAGGGGATCACCCATCTCCCCAGTTCACATAGATGTCCTCACAGCACCCATTTGGGCCCTTTAGGCCCCACTCAGGTCTTTACATTAGTCCTTCTGACTTCATCCCAGTCCTGGTTTGAGATCCCCCTTCAGGCATACTCTGGCCCCAGGCCTTGGCCGCTGCACCCTTCTGCACCCGGCTGTACACTGGGAGTCCAAGGCTGCTGGGGCTGTTAGATTTGGGGAGCATTTGGGGTTTGGGGGGCGGAATGGGCTTGAGGTTCCTTGGAGGGGGCACAGCATAGTCGTCCATGGCAGGGTTGTAGGGGAGCTCATAGCCCTCATCCTGCACCCTAGCTCGATGGCACCAGGCATCCCGGGGCTCCTGGGGCTTGTCATAAAGACCTGGAGGTGGGGCTGGGCTCTGGCCTTCAGGCTCATCATAAATGGGCTCCTTCTTGGCTCCTCCCAGCTTTGTATCTTTAAGCTGTTGCTGCACCTGTTCAAACAAGCCCCAGTAGAGCGGGGAGCTTACACCAGCCCCTTGTCCTGTCCTCTGGCCCGAACTGTCCACAGGATCTGAGTACAAGGGGTCTGGAGAGGAATCAGGCAGTGACCGAAGGGCATCCAAGGGCTCAGAGTAGAGGGCAGGGCCATGCACGTGGGGATCTTCAAGGCCATGGGAGGCAGCCCCTGCCATCCCCACCTCTGATGAGCCAGGGCACTGCTGATCCAGACCTGGGCCAGTTCCAGAAACAATGCCAACTTGAGCCTTTTGCCTTTGGATGGCAGCCTCCACAGCCTGAAAGATGTCATTCCCTTGTGCGGTCTGGAAAGTAAAGGTTCCAGGGCCTGAAAGGCACCTCCGTCCAGCCTCAAAGGAGAACATGGCCTGGAGGCAGAGGGGGAGAAGGCAAAGGTGAGCTGGAGAGCTGGCAGAGACTGCTGAGCTCATCCTTTCCAGACTATCTTACAGGTGCTCAGGGGAAGAGGCTGACCCGAGGTCGTCCCAGGAGCAGTCAGCTCTTGGGCCTGAGAGGAGCCACTAGGCTCAAAGGAGAGACCATTCTCACAGCTGCAGCGAAGGGGGACCCATCATACTCTCCTACCCCTGCCCTCCATACATCCTCTCCTTTCTGAGACTGACTCCAAGCCTTTCTATGGTGGAACCTCTGCCCCATCCCTTACCCGATCCCGGCCATAGCGACGGAGAAGAGTGTAGGGCCAGGAGAGCAGGGGCTCTTTCTTCTGACCCTGCCCCCCCAGCACCAAGAGACTCAGACCATGGGCCTCCACCCTTAGCAGGTAGCGTCCCTGCAACCCACAATGCTCAGATGCTTCCGTTTTCTGTATGGTCACCCAGAAGTCAGACCCTGGTGAGAAATGAAGGGTCAAACTGAAACATTCCCAGATGGAGAAGGGGAAAGACAGAAGTTCTGACAGAGACTGGACCCTACCTAGACACCAGACCCACAAGGACCTTCACACCCCCTCCCCCCAATCCCATGTGACCATTAGCCCCATGTTAGGGCTGCGGAATCCCTATTCCAAACCCATGGTATGCTCTCCCTTCCATGTTCCCCTGGCCCTCCCTCTCCCTGTCCCTTTCTCCTTTCACCCCTACCTTGCCCATGTGGGCTGTACAGAGAGTTCTCCTGCATCTCCATTGAAGAGGGCCCAGAAGAACTTTCTCCTGGAGCCAGAGACCAGCAGCCTTTCTGCAGGGGAGAAAGTATCAATACTCCTGTAATCCATCCCCATTGCCCTCCAGCTGGGATCTGAGCCCAATCGGGTTGGAGGAAGGGGACAGTGACCTTGAACCTTGCCCCCTCACTAAATGGCCTACCCTAGACAGCATCCCCACTCATTCAACCCGCTCACCGGAAAGGCAGTTTGGCAGAGTATTTGCACCCAGGCAACACTGGCAGGGCCCTCCGCTGCCAGGAGGTGAGAGCGCTGAGCAGTGTCCAGGCGAAAGACTGATGTGCCCGGTCCTGGGGGGCTGTCCAAGGCTACGGGGGCCACACTCACACAATCTGACAAGCGAATCACTCGGCAGTCTAGGCGTCGAGAGCCTCCCCACCCGCTTCCAGAGCCCGACCCTTTGTGCTCAAAGAACTCAAGCCGGGCCACTCCATTGGGACTGGAAGGGTACAAGACTGCCCAGGTCTTCTTCCACTTCTATAGTGAGGAGAACGTGAGAAAATACTTTGAGAAGTTATTTTGGGGGAGGAGAATGTGAGGAAGATACTGAGAAAGGACGTGGGAAATGGGAGCTTCCTAGGAACAGGGATGCCCGGACTTCCTCAACCTTTGGGACAAGGGTGGGTGGAGGTCAGTATATACAGAGAGATGATTAAGAGGAAGAGATTCAAGCAAACACTAGAGAAAGGCACTACATTAGGGAAGAGACGGGGAGACATTGAAAGCGAGGGAAGATACAGGACACACCACAGCACTGGCTCTATAGAAAACTTATCTTCCTACCCGTTTGTCGGGGGGGGGGGGAGAGATAGGGAGAAACCCTGGTCAGGAGCTACGTGGAACATGTAGGGGAAACCAGGAAATGAGAGAAATGAAGGGACGAGAAGGGTTCAACACACAGGTTAGCGCTGGATCACCCTCCCTCTGTGAGAGGTGGGTATAGAGAGGCAGGGCGCCCCCCGAAAAGGGAAGGGCACTCCGTGCAGAATGTCCAGCCCCTCTACTGGTGGGAAACACGGCTGGGACGGCCCAGGTCTCCAGCCTTCAGAGGGGGAGCCACTGTAGCAGAGAGGTCGCCCAGTAAAGTCCCCAGACCAGGGGCCGAGGGCCCCCCAACCCCGGGAGAGGTGGGGTTTCCTAAAGGAGGCGGGGCTCTCTGGTGGGGGTGGGCGTATTTCCGTCCGGCTGAGGCTGGAGGAAGCGTGGAGGGGCTGGGACTTCCTCCGGGGTTTGGGTAGAAATTTCTACGGGATTAGCCTCGGGCCCCGCTCTTGCCCTCCCTCCCCCCACCCCGGGGGGGGCTCCCTGCAGACCGCTGCCTCGCGCCCTCCGCCCCCAGCCCCCGCCGCCACCTTGGCCCCGAAGCGCTGACTCTGCACGAAGAGCGGTCCCTCCATGGCAGCCCCGTCCATGGCGGCGCCGTCCATGGCCCCAGGCGGCTCGGACGCTTCCTGGCGCTGCGGGGCGGGGCGGGGCGGGGCGGGGCCCGCGGGGCGGGGCTGGGGTGGGAGGGATCACCCCCACCCCGAACCCCCTTCCCCCGCCCCGAGCGGCCGAGCCGGCGTCCGGGATTCCAGCAGCACTGGACTGGAGCGGCCCGGACGGCCAACATTCCTGCGGCCGGCCCCGACGCCGGAATGGAAAGAAGTGGGAGGGCTCAAGAAGCCCCCACGCTCTCACATTCAGCCTCCTCTTCCCGGTCGGCCCTCGCAAAACGAGCACGCAAACCCTCCGTGCCTACTGGGTGCAAGGCCCCGGGCCCCCTCGCTTCTTCATCGCAGGTGTCCCGAAGAGCTGGGTTCCAGCTCTGCCAGAGACCTGAGGTGGCAGGGAGGATCCCTGGCAGGCTCTCTGAACTTAGATAGATGCTACCTCGGGGCACGTTCCCCGTCCAAGTCGGCATCTGAATGTTCCTAGCCCGGGACAAGAGCTCTCCCGGCCCCTAGCAGAGCTTCCCCTCTGCCGGCTACATGTTAGACCCAGACGTATAGCAACATTCACAGACTTAAACGAACCTCGGGTGCGCGGAGGCACCGGGCGGCCCCTAGTGGGTCCCTAGAAATGCTTGGCCCGAATACATAAATAGACACACACACACAACTGTTCGGTGCTGATAAAATGCTTGTTCTCCTGAACACACACACACATACACAACTGTTCAGTGCTTATTAAATGCTTGTTCTCCTGAACACACACATACACACAACAACCAGAGGACACACAACACCCAAAGTGTTCCGTGTCTGTGCGAGCCTACACTCTCCCCAAACGTCAGGGGGTAAGTGATGGAAGAAGGCAGGGACCTTGGGGGATGGGGGTAAAGGGGTGAAGTAGGAGAAATGAACAGAAGCCTTCTCCAAATTCAAAGCCAGGGGCTTCGCCCAACACGGGCCCCCGTGTGTCCTCCAGCCTCAGGCAGCCAGGAAAGAAAGCCTCATTGAGCTGAGCGGCCAGGGGCGGAGGGGAAGAGGCGAGGCTGGGGCCTGGCTGGCCAGGGAGGGGGAGGGACAGACTGAGTGGAACGGTGGGAGGGATTGAGGGAGGGGCGTCCAGTCTCCCAGGGCCCGGCACTTTCTTGGAAGTCCCGGGATTAGGCTCTGAGGCCGGGACTGGCGTCCCCCATCCCATTCCTTCGGAGGCAACTTCCAGCCCAGAGGTAGGGGGGCTTGGGGAAAGGGGAACAAAACAGACAAGCAGGGAAATGACGAATGAAGGGGGCTAGGGATGAGGTGGGAGGATAGATGACGGGCACTGGGAAAGAGGTGGGCTCACTGAAGGATGGGGGGGCAGTGGGGGATGGGATTTAGAAGGAAAGATGGGAGTGGAGAGAGTTGGGTAGAGGGAAGCTGTGAGTGTATGGGTAACAGTGATAGGGGATATAGGAGGGTGTGAGAAATGGGGGACCCAGGTAATGAGGATGTGCTGGAGATGGGAAAGGTGGCAGTGAACACAGGATGGGGGCCACGGGGGTAGGGATTTCTGAGAGTAAAGATAACCAATGAAGCTGTTTTATACTTTCTGTCATTGGCCAGTCACCAGTTCCCTGAAGGAGGTCATTTGATGGCCAGTGCAGGGGAAGCGGGGGAAACAGAAAGGTGAAAGGGGTCCAGCCTGGCAGGGGGCAGAGAATGTGGCAGCCGAGGGAGGGGATGAGGGTCAGAGGCCAGCAGGGTGGCAGGGGGAAAAGAGAACAAGAGTCTCTTCTGGGAGTCTGGCCCAGAAAAGTCAGAGTTTCCATAGCGGACTAGAGGGAAGAGAGAGGAGGGAGAGAAGGCTAGGGCTGGGATGGGGAGGAAGGGGACAGGGCAAGGGGCCAGTTTGCTCCCACCAAAGACTCCTCTGCAGGGGATGGAGATGCCAGACCCCAAAGTCAGCTGTTCCTATCCCATCCCCCCCAGGGATTGGGCCTGTCTCTCTGGCCTAGTCTCTGTTGCCTCAGTAACGGCTTGGACCTTCACACTCTCTCCTCCCTTCTTCCTTTCCTCCCTCAGAGTGGCTCCCACTGCCCCGCCCCATCCACTCAACCCTGGTCCCTCTGGGTCCCCATGCTCCCCTGGGACAGGTAGCCAAGGGGCCTCAGTGTGTGACTGTCAAAGTGGCACCATCTGTGACACTGTTTCCTGCGTCCCTACCAACATAGCCTCCTCATGACTTCTTGGTGTGGGCAGCTGTGTGTGATCCGTGCAGCTAAAACTATCGTGTGTGCCTGCCTGGGGGACAGAGAGAGACACAGACAGAGAGAGAGAGAGAGAGAAAGAGAGAGAGAGAGAGAGAGAGAGTGTATGTGTGTGTGACACAGTGTGAATGGTGTGCCCGCCTGTTTCTGTGAGTCTCTCCTGCACATGCTCTGACGAGGTTACATTACTTCCCAGCTCTGAGGATAAAGGGTTGCTATGTGAATTTCTCTAACCACTATTCCCCCTCCTCCATGAAGATTCAACAGAAACCTATCTCACTGACTTCTATTTACCATTCTTCTATCACTTTTATACTCTATCTCCTTATTAATGTCTGTCGTTCTTCATCTGTTGAGTTCACAGGCTATCTCCTTCCTTCCCTCACTGTGTCTCTCTGCCTTTCTCTGTGTCTCTCTTTATGTCTCTGTGTGTCAACCAAGCTGTTTTTGTGTCTCATTCTCTTAGTGCAGGTCTACATCTCGACTTTATTGTCCCTCTCTGTCTCTGTCACCATCTCACTGTCACTAAAGTCTGGGTTTCTATTTCTCTTAGACCATGTCTGACATGCAGCTCGCTGGGGGCCAGCTATGGGGCCTCTGGGGGCTGCTTCTATGCATGCTATGTACCTGGTGCCTGGGAGCCCCCTCTCCATCCCCAAGCCCTTCATCAAGCACTGGTAGCAAGCTTCGTTTCCGCCTTGCTGGTTTCCCTCGGAAGCACTACGAGGGCCGTGTGGAAATACAGCGGGCTGGTGAGTGGGGTACCATCTGTGATGATGACTTCACGCTGCAAGCGGCTCATGTGCTGTGCCGGGAGCTGGGCTTTACTGAAGCCACAGGATGGGCCCACAGTGCCAAGTATGGCCCAGGCACAGGTGAGAACAAGCACCAAGGAAGGTCGCAGAACAGGGAAACAGCACCAAGTCCAGCTGAGGCTGGAGGCTCAGGATGATGTGAAAAAAGATGTAGTCTGCACATGACACAAAATCAGAGCTGTTGAAGGTAGGGGAGGAAAGAAGGTTGAGCAAAGAATTAATATATTGACAAAGTCCAAATCTAAAAAATATATAATTGGATCAAATCTAATATGATGAAATGTAATAAATATAAATGTAAAGTCAGGCTTGGGTTCAAAAAATCAACTGCACTTCCCCAGGAGGCATGAAAAGATAAACTATTCTTAAATTAAAGATCTGGGGGATTTAGTGGACTGCATGCAAGCTCTATATGTCAAGCAAAAAAGGTTAAGTGACTGAAGGTAGGACCAATAGAGGCTGAGTGCCTGGAATGAGGAAGGAGATATTAATACCCTTGTCCTCTGCTGTGGTCAGACCTTCCCTGGTATATTATGTCCAGTTCTGGGCACCACATTTAAGGATATTGATAAGCACATCCAGAGAGAAAAACAAACATACATAGTAAAGAGTAACTGGGAATTGAAGCAACATAGTACCCAGGCTAGAGAGCATTGGTTCTGGAGTCAGATCCTACCTCTTATGGGCAAAGCACAACCTCCTCGGACCTCGGTTTCCCTATCTGTAGAATGAGGTTGGAATAGATGGACTCTGAAGTTTCTTTCAATTCTAGGTTTGTGATTCTAGAGAAGGAGAAGGCTTACTTATTGGGAAATGGAAATAATCTAGAATCCTTAACAAGTGGTCATGCTGCCTCTTCTCAAACACTACCACGGGCAGGAAACTCACTGTGGCATGAGGAAGCCCATCACGTTGCCAGACGGTTCTGACCGCTGGAAAATTATTTAGAAGAGCCCCAATTTCATCCCGTAACATTGCTTCCAATTTCAGAGGCCACTGGACATGAACACCTTCAACTCCATCCACCACCACCACCCCCAAATGACACCTCTCCTTTAACCTTAAAAAACAACTTTCCCTTGGTCGTCCCACTCCTCTCAAAGCATGGCCCTATACCTCTCTCCTTCCTGTAACTGCAAAACTTCCAGAAAGAATCATTTAAACTTGACCTCCTTTTGCTCAGCACACTTGAAATCTGGCTTCTCCCCCAAAGGCTACTTAGCTTCTCCCAGGTCACCACCAGTGACCTTTTAATTGCCAAATCCAAAAACCTTTGCCCAGTTCTCTTCCTCCCTGACCTTTCTGTGCTATCTGAGAGCAGGATGGGTCTTGGAGTCCAGAAAACCCAGGTCTGAATCTTGCCTACTCCAACACTTCCTAGATGTATGGCCACATGCAAGTCATTTAAAGCTTTTCTTTAAGGTCCTGTGATGTCTGTGGGTACTATTCATAGGGAAGATGGATTAGACTTATTCTGCTTTGGCCCCATAAGGCCAGAACTAGGTGCAATGACTGGAAGTTACAGGGAGGCAGATCACAGTTCAAAGAACATTTTCCTAACAACTTGTACTGCTTAAAAAAAAAAAAACACCAAAAAAATTGAATGGACTTCTTCAGGAAGCAATGAGTTTCCATACATTCAAAAGTCCTGAAGAGGAGCCTCAGGGATCCCAGAATCAGGGGAGCTATATATCCTTTCTATAGAAAGGATTCTTCTGCTGGGAGGGAGTTTGGACAAGGTCCCTCCCAACTATGAGATCCTTTCATTCTTAACTCTAGCTTGGAAAAAGAGCATATCAAGATAGGCCCAGATATTACATGAAGGGGACTGATTGGGAGAGGGCATCAGATTGAGGGGGTGACCAGTGCCCTGGGCTGCTTGTCATCTTGCTCATTAGAAACTTTTATTTTTTTAAATTAACTTTTGTTTATTTTTTAGTTTTCATCATTGACTTCCTCAAGATTTTGAGTTACAAATTTTCTCCCCATCTTTCCCCTACCTACCCCCCCAAAATAGCAATCCCACAGTATACCCGCTCCCCCAATCTGCTCTCTCCTATATCCTCCCCCATCACCCCTCTGACTTTCTGGTAGAGCAAGATGGATCTCCCTATCCCAGTGCCTGTATATCTTAGTCATCTTGCTCATTAGAAAAGAACTTTTGACCAGGTCCAATGAGAGTCCTCATTCTGACTCTTCCTTATATGTCTTTGAGAAAGTCACTTTTATACTGGCTCTGGAGTCAGGAGGACCTGAGTTCAAATCCAGCCTCAGACACTTAACACTTATTAGCTGTGTGATCTTGGGCAAGTCACTTAACCCCAACTGCCCTGCCTACAAAAAGAAAAAAACTATAGTACGGAAAAAGTCACTTCTTCTCTCTGGGTCTCAGTTTCCCCCTCTGGAAAATAAAATAATTGGACTCAGTGGATTCTAGTCTCCCATCAGGTTTAAAATTCTATGATTCCTTGTGATTGCTGCTCACTTCCCAGGGTCTCAAAATGAACCTGCTCTCCCAAGACCCTTCTGCATTCCCCAGGCCTAAATCACCAGACGTTCCCAAATGCCTTCCATACTCCTTCCCCTTCCTTCACCCACATCTGCTTGGGCCAGGTGAACTAGAAGGCCCTCTTGTCTTCCCATCGAAAAGTATCTCTTTCCTCACCTGTAAAATGGGGGCAAGGGTGGACTAGAAGGCCTTAAGACCCCCAGCTCTTCCATGCCCCACCAACATCCCCATTCCCATCTTCATCACTACTTCTGTGCTCCTTCTCAGTCTGTTCTGTCCACTCCCCAAGGCCGAATCTGGCTGGACAACCTGAACTGCAAAGGGACGGAGCGAAGCATTAGTGAGTGCGCCTCTCGGGGCTGGGGCAACAGCGACTGCACCCACGATGAGGATGCTGGTGTGGTATGCAAGGACCAGCGCCTTCCCGGCTTCTCCGATTCCAACATCATAGAGGTTGGTGGGTATATGGGCAAAGACATCGTTTCTGTACAAACACCTATACATGTGGCAGCTAGGGGGTACAGTCCAGAGAGGGCTGGACCATGGGTCAGGGAGATGAATTCAAATCCTCCCTCTGACATTTATTCATCATGTGGCCCTAGTGAGTCACGAAACTTCTGTCTTGTCTTTCATCTGTAAAGTAGTGGTAATAATAGTGCCTACCTTCCAAGGCTTTTGTGAGGATAACATAAGATAAAATGTACTTAAGATTTTAAAAATTCAGTTTCACTTTATTTTTACAAAGATGCAAAATGAGATGATATTTAAAAAGTAAAAAACTTGACAAACTATAAAGTGCTATATATACATGCTAGCAATTATTATTATATACGTACACAAGCAGGCACATTGGAATTTGGGGGCTGGGGAAGTATGGGGGTCAGGGGCAGTTCAATCATTTTCAGTCATGTCCAACTCTTCGTGACCACATCTTAGCAAAAACACTGGAGTGGTTTGCCATTTCCTTCTCCAGGTCATCTTACAGATGAGGAAACTGAGGTAAACAAGGTTAAGTGACTTGCCCAGGGTCCCATAGCTGAGTTTGAATTTAGGAAGATGAGTCTTCCTGACTCCAGGGCTGGTGCTGCCTCTGCTGCACCTCCTACATGGGGCAGTTAATATAATATCATAGGGAAGGCAATCTGATATAGTAGAAAAATCAGATTTGGGAGTCTGAAGGCCAGTTTCAAATTTGGACTGGACTGTTTCCTTAGTATATAACAAGTCATTTAACCTCTCTGACTTGCTCCCCCCCATCTCTTCCAGCTCCAGATTCAGTCATCTGCCACTGCTCTCTCTTTGGGCCACAGTCACTTCATCTGTAGAATAGGATTTATACTTTCTTGCTTAGACTCTTTTCTTTTCTTTCTATTTTTCTTCAGTAGAGAGTTAGATTTTCTATATATTTTAATTATGTGAGAAAGGATTTTTGTGTCAGGTTCCTGCAGGGGGAGATATGGAGCTGGAGAGTTTTACAATTTTAAATAAGTGCCAGCCTCACTGGAGACCTCAGTTTCCTCATCTGTAAAATGGAAGGGTCAGAAGTTTATCTCCAAAGTCCCTTCCAATTCTCAATCTTAAGGTATAAGAGGATGGGAATGAGTAGTTTCCCTAGGGTTGCGCCCCCAAGATGTGTCTGTGTGATTAAGGGCTGACCCAGACCTGTCCCATCCCATCCCCAGGTAGAGGAACAGCATCTGCAGGTGGAAGAGGTTCGTCTGAAGTCAGCTGTGGGTGGGGGCCGGCGGCCCCTGCCTGTCACAGAGGGGCTGGTTGAGGTCCGGCTCCCTGGGGGGTGGGCCCAAGTGTGTGACCGCGGATGGAACGCGCATAACAGCCGAGTGATCTGCGGCATGCTGGGCTTCCCCAGCGAGCGGAGGGTGAATGCTGCCTTCTACAGGTAAGAGAGCCAGAGTGGGTCCAGGGATGGGGGAAAGGGCATCCCAAGTGTGAGGCGTGAGAGTGATGTGAGGTAAGGAGAGGTCCGAGCTATGAAGCGGGAACGGATCTGAGGACTGAGATATGTCCAGGTCTGAATTTAAGGGTTTGAAGGGCTCAAGGTTAGGAGACTGTCTGGGGTTTGATAGGTGTGAAAGTCAAGGCAAGTCAAAGCCAAGTGACCTGCCTTGAAGTTCAAGGTCTGAATGAACAGGGTTTGGAGTGTGAGAGGGTCTGGGGTTCGAAGTATGAGGAATTCTGAGTTTTGAGGTATAAGGCAAAGGCCCAAGGTTAGGGGGTGGGGGCGAGGAGGGAGTATGAGGTAGGTTTGTACTACCAGGTGCCAAGAGCTCTGAATCTGAAGGGTTTGAAGTGTGACAAGTCTGAAGAGTAAAGGGGTGGAGATTGTGGGGTCTTGACTGTGATACAGTCCGGGAGGGAAGGGTCTGAGTGATGTATGAGACTGGACTGGGATCTGAGGGGAGAAAGATGTGGGAAGGACCAAGGACCGTGGTGGGGTATGGGACCTGAATTGGTGGTCTGGGATGCGGTGGGGTCTGGAAGGAGAAGCGTGCCCTGGAGGGGCGGGCCTGACGAGGGGGCAGGGTTTTGATGTTGTGGGGGCGGGGCTCCCTCCTGGGGTCCGTCTCAGTCTTTCCACGCCTTAATGTAGCTGAAGTTTTCGAGCGCTAGTCAGATAATTCCGACTGCTTTGCCCTCGGCTTTTCTGGTGCTCTCAAAGAAGAGCGGAAGGGGGCGAAATCAGGAGAGGCTTCGAAGAATAAGGGACATTTGTTCCCTGTGGAATGTAATTGCTCTCTTTGATGGGCAGGGACTAATTTGTCAGTCCCCCCCCCCAGGACTTTGCTCAGTGCCAGTCGAAAATCATTTCATAGATTTAGAACTAGAAAAAACCTTATGCCCAAAGTGTCAAAGTCAGGATTTGAAACCATTTCCTCAGCCACTAGATCCAAGTCCAGTCAAAAAGCACCTACTAAGTGCCAGGCAGTGCTCTAAGTACTCTCTCTCTTTGCAAGAAAATGGGGTTAAGTGATTTGCCCAGGGTCACACTGCCAGTAAGCAGTCAAGTGTCTGAGGCTGTGTTTGAACTCAGGTCCTCCCGACTTCAGGGCCGGTGCCCTAGCTACCTTACCATCTAGATGTCTCATTCGATGATCTCAAAGAGCTCACATTCTCATAGGGGAGCCAACGTGCCAACAACTATGTGTGAACAAGATAAAGACAGGATGAATTGGCGAGATTCTTGGGGCCAAGGCACTTCTTGCAGAGGGTGGGACTTTAACAGAGACTAGAAAGAATCCAGAGAAGCCAGGAGGAGATGAGGAGAGGAAAGGTTCCAGGCTTTGGAAACAGCCGGTAAAAATGCCTGGAGTCAGAAGCCCCAGTGTGTGTTTGCAGAACAGGAAGGAGGCCAACATCATTGTCTCACAGAATACCTTCCTGCAGGAGAATAAGGAGTAAGAAGATTAGAAAGTTAGGAAGGGGCCAGATTATGGAGAACACTAAAAGATGAACAAAGGATTTTATATTTGATATTAGAAGTAATTGGAAACCAGTCGGGTTTATAGAAGGCAGGGAAGGGTGGGAGGAGGTATCATGGTGACATGGTCAGACCTGTGATTTAAGATCAATTTGGCAGTTGAATAGAGAGTAAATTGTAATAGGGAAAGATGAGGCAGGGGAATGAACCAGAAGGCTGTTGTAATCATCCAAGCATTAGGCTTTGAGAACCTGTACCACAGTGGTGGCAGTGTCAAAAGGGGGAAAGAGGAGTGCAGGAGAGATCTTCCAAAGGTAGGCAGGCACCTTGGCAGCTAATTGTGTATGGGAGATGAGAAAGAGGAGTTGAGGGTGACATCTAGATTCAGAGAATGGGTCTTTTGGGAGGATGACAGTACCCTTGAAGGAAATGGCAGAGTTAGGAAGACGGGAGCTTTTAGAGAAAGATAGTGAGATAGTGAAAGATAGTGCCTATGGGACATCCAATTCAAGAATTTTAATAGAGAGCTAGAGATGCAAGAGTGGAGATCTAGAGAGGGGTTGGTCTGGATAAGTGGATCTGAGGATCATGTACATAGACATAATAATTGAATCCACGGGGACTGATGAGGTAGAGGAAGAGGAGAAGAGGGCCCAGCACAGAGAGCCCTGGGGGACACTTATGGTTGAATCCAGGCTGTTTTCACTGTACCTAATATATTATTTTTCTGTTGTTCCATCATTTCAGTCATGTCTGACTCTTTGTGACCCAATTTGAGATTTTCTTGGCAAAGCTACTGGAACTGTTTGACATTTCCTTCTCCAGCTTCTGTTTACAGATAAGGAAACTAAGGAAAACAGGGTTAAGTGATTTGCCCAGGATCACACAGCTAGGAAGTATCTGAAGCCAGATTTGAACTCAGGAAGATGAGTCTTCCTGACTCCAGACCCTGGCACTATATCCACTGTGCTACCTAGCTGTCCCAATACATTATTTATATGCATTATTTATTTGTTTGCATTTATGCATTTGTATGAATTATTAATAAATCCTTGTTGGATTGAATTGGATTTGGCCTGGGCCTGGAGGGATCTGTAGGATTTCAGCAGGATTTCAGAATAAGTGAGGAGTATGGGATGAGCAAAGGTGTGAAAAAGGTTTGGAACAACTCAGAAATTTGTCTAGGGTTTATGTTCATCTCAGGGGATGTTTCTATAGGGTTTCAGAGATGTAGCTTACAAGATCCTGGAGGGTTCTTAATTCAAGAAGGATTCATAATGCTGAACTTGGAACTGTAGAAGATACCAGAGATGTTGAAATCTTTGCCCTCAAAAATCTTCCACAAGGCAGCATGGTGCAGTGTGAAAAGTATTGGATCTGAAGGAAGAACAAACACCTGGGTTCAAATCCTACCTCTACCATTTACTGTCTGGGTGACCTTGGGCAAGTCCCTTCCTCAGTTTCCTTAACTGTAAGATATAAGGAAATTCAACTAGATAACCTTGAAAGTCCCTTCCATCTATAAATTTATGATTCTAAAGAGACAAAAACACACATGAAACAATGAGATGTTAAGTGCTGCAATATATGAAACCATGTAATCTAGCCTTTCATTCAACAGAGGGAAACCATGGTCCAGAGAGAGGGAAGAACCTCTTCCAACATCACATAGATAATTAATAACAGGGAGAGCTAGGTGGTACAGTGAATAGAGCACTGGTCCTGGAGTCAGGAGATTCTGAGTTCAAATCCAGCCTCAGACACTTGACACTTACTAGTTGTGTGATCTTGGGCAAGTCACTTAACCCAATTGCCCTACCTTCTACCCTGCAAAAAAAAAAGATAATTAATGATAGTCAGGACTAGGACTGAAATCTAAAAAGACCTAAATTACTATAGGACTACAGAAAATATTAGAGAAGATACAGTACCATAAAAATTGGAAGTGAAGAGTGATAAATATTTATTTAAATATTAGATTATTTATTATTTAAATATATTTATTATATAAATATCAATTATTTAATATTAAATATTTAAGGTATTTACAGCATTCAAAGCTGGACTTATCTTATTTAACATCTATAATAATGGGTGGCCAAAAAGGCAGATGTGAGCTCAGTATAAAAAGCATCCAACACTCAGAAAGTGTCTACAATGGACCATGGAGAAGGGGGGAAAGTAAGGAGAGGCTCATCCTCACACGTGGGGGTACTGTAGAGGGAATTCTTGATGGAGTTTGAGGTCGATAAGATGATTTCTGAGGCTGCTTCCAGCTCTGAGATTCTCAAAGTAATCACACATTTAGAGCTGGAAGGAACCTTAGAAACATCCAAGAATCTGACCCTATCATTTTATCATTGAGAAAACTGAGTCCTGGAGAGGGAAATGGGGCTTGCTTCAGGTCACAGAGGTAATAACAGTATTCAAACTGTCACCTAAGCCACTAACTAGGCCCCTTGAAGGCCACAACAATGTTTTAGAAAGGAATGAAGCAGGGAACTCTCCCCAGCACCTCTCCCTGGAGTGTGTGCATTCTAATGTATTCAGGGGGAAACATCCCAAAGGATGCCTATAGGATAGGGAACAAGGGGTCCCAACTCTTTGTGGTGGCCTAGGGAAAGGATCACCACAAGTACTTCCCCCCAAAACGCTGGTGCCTCTGCTCTTTCCTATATGCAGAAGGCCCCAGGTAAGGAACAGCCACCAAAGGTGAATTGGCCGAAAAGAGTCCAAGTCCATGAGGATAGTTAATGAATGGGGTTAGTGGTTAATGAATGGAGGTAGCTAAAGTTTAACGCCTAAACCCTAGCTTTACTATGTACTTACATAGATAGTACTTAAGTACTAAGAACTTATTACGAACAGGGCCAAGATTAGAAATAATACAGTCTCTTCCTTCAAGGAGCTTATAGTCTAATACCGAGGATTTTACAAGTCATAGCACACCAAGTGAATGAGAGAAACCAGTCCCTGAAGAGATCACTTTCAGCTGGGAGATCATGGACAACTTCACAGAGGAGGTGGTGGCCCCTCATCCACTTTGGGAGAAAGAATGGATTTCAGAAGGCAGAGATTTGGATACTGAATTCATTCTATGCATGGTAGGGGCGGGGGATGGGGGAACATTGTAACAGAAACAGAATAGGACAAGTTCTGGGAACAGCATATAGTCTAGTACGGGTGGAGTTAGAATTCTCGAATTCTACTCAAATCAGTTCAACAAATGATTAAGCGCTAAGTGCTGGGGAGAAACAAAGACAGTTCTTGCCCTCACAAGGCTTCTATTCTGCTGGGTGGGATACATGTATACAAATAAGTAGATACAATGTGTACATAATGTAATACTGAACAATTTCAAGAGGGAAAGAGACCCAATGCACCAGCAGCCTCTGAGGAAGTAAGTTGTTACAATAGTCCAGGTGAGAAGGAATGGATTCAGGAGATAATGTGGAAGGACCAGTCATGGCAGCTGATTGTGGGTTGAGGTGAGGGAGCCAGAGAGCACTCAGAATTCTGAATTGGAAGATGTCAGTGCCACTTTATGGAGAGGGAAATTGGGAGATGGGGCCACTTGGGGGTCAAAGGAAGATGAAGAGCTTGACTTAAGACGAATTGAGCTTAGACCAGTAAAAAAGGGAAGCAAGCTCTTGGACCTCACATCTTGGGAGCTGATCCAAGCAGGGGCTAGGGAAGAGGCAGTTGGACTATTTAGGGCCCTGCCCGTTACTACTTTCATCCCCTCAAGTGTTCTGGCTCTGCCTGGCCTCAGCCTCAAGACAGCTCTACACTTTTGGTTTCTCCTCTTGGCAATGAGCCTTGGGACTGGCTGCAGGCCGAGGAAAGAGGTCAGCTGGATTAGCAGATCTGCTTAGGCAGGCCTGAACAGGTTTGGCCTTCCCAGCTCCATCAGCCTGGCTATGGTCCAAGTCACGTGGTTTCATCCTTGGCCAAATTCCGAATTCCTGGGCTTAACACCGCACCCCATTGCCACTCAGTGGCCTGAGTGGTTACAAGATTCTGGGTCCAGACACTACCTAACACCCCTACCCTCTATAGTTCTGCTTTTGGCTAACTTGAGATTCTCAGCTCCCAGCCTGCCTTCCAGTCCCTGTCATCCTAAGGCAGTGATCCTATCCTGAATCTTCACATGCATCCTCACATGCCTCCAACTCCTTCCCTTCCCACCGATCCCAGACATTCAAGATCCAACTTTGAGCTACAAGGGTCTGTCTCTGCCATCTTAACTGGTTGGGGGGTTGGAAATGAAAATGATCTTTTAGCTTCTGGTAACCAAGGACAGTAGGGCAGGAGATATGAGGTCCTTCTAAGTCAATTGGGAAAAATTTCTTGTGCTCCTGACGTCAACTGGCCTTCTAGCCCGGTTCCAGGCCCCAGGCTTGTCCTTACTTCAGTGTTCTCTTGTCCTCACAGACGGTTGAGGAAACGGGCAGCCAAGGCCTCTGCCCAACGCCGTGGGTCTCGTAGCAGGTAACAGGGTAGGAAGGGGTTGACCTCTGGCTGAATCCAGGGGCCTCCTGATCCTCCCTGTGGCTCTCGGAACTGGAAAGACACTGTCCTTTCCAGATCCCAGGGTAGTGAATCGGGGTGTGGCCAACCAGGGTCAAACGTGGGGACGAGTAGAAGAAGCGCTCTCTTCTGCTCCCTTGATAACCCTGGGCTTGAGCCCTCAGCTCCAGCTCCTCCAGCCTCGATTCATACTCGCTCCCCTCCAACTTCCCTCTTTTCATCCCTTTCCCTTCACTTCTTTCCCATGGCTCTGCCTCAATTTGACCATCCTTCCCTCGCTTCCCTCCTCTTCCCTGCTCTGATCAGGCGTCTCCAGTGGGGCAGCATGGGCCCCTGGAGCCTTGCTCAATGTGGCCATGGAGGGGTCATTGTGGACAGTGTGCCCCAACCACCTGACTCTGCCTTTCCCCAGCCTTCTTTTCCTTCCTCATCCCTTCCCTTGCCCTACCCTCTGTCTCCTTCTGGGGAACAGAACAGAAAAGACAAGGAGTCTGACGACCCCTGACCCTTCCTGACCCCCTCCTGCTTATCCTTTGCCTCCCTCCATGCCTGTCTCCTTTTTCCAGGCCAGTCACCAAGCTTAAAGCCAAACACAAACCCCGTGCAGGCCAGGGGCCCAAAAAGAGGTAAATAAAGAACTGGATGGTAAAAAGCAGACATAGAAACTGAGAGACCACTGGTCCGAGCAGGGGACCATAGGGACCTGACTGGTTGGGAGTCAGGGGAAAGAGGGAGGGCTTTTGGGACCAGGGGATCTGATGGATCCAATCAGACCCCTCCACCCACACTGGTGAGGTTTGCCTAAGGAATTAGTGATCCCATCCTTTATTATATCTTCCTTCAGCTTGCCTGGTACGGAAAGGAAATTAAGGATACCAAAGTGGCAGTCATACCTAGCTTTCTAGTACAGCAGCATTTATAACAAGCTGTATGATTCGGTCCTCTCTTTTCCCCTTCAAGTTACTCCAGAACTCTAGGGGAAAGACACTTGTCTTCTTCAGCCCAAGAATAACAGCACCACTCCCACTACACCAAGCATTAGTCATGCTATCTCATTGATTCTCACAATTCTGAGTAGTGACTGGTATAACAAAGATGGTGATCCCCATTTAACAGTTGAGAAAACTGAGCCTCAGAGCAAGGAAGCAATTTGCCTGAGGTCTTAGAGACAGCATCAGAGCAGACACTTGCTGTATCTGAATGCCAGCCCAGAGTTCATCCCTCTGTACCACACTGAAGCCAGTCCCCTCTGCCCCTCCAGCCCAGTGGCTTCAGAAGACAATCTGGGTGGGGGAATCTCTGCTTGGCCAGTGAAGGCCAAGGCAAGAATTCATTACTCTCTTCTTTTCCCATCTCCCCACTGCCACATCTTGAGTCAGGGATCACACAAAATGATCCTCTGGGCATCTCTCATCAATGTTTCACTCCGATGGTTTGAAGAATTACAAGATTCTGCCTCTTGAAGCTCTGCTTTTGGGAGTTTCTTTTTGGTGTCTGCTTTGCTCCCCCATGGGCCCCATTCTGGGCCCCCTCAAAAGGACTTTTCTTTCCAGTCTGAGATAAGACCATTTTTGACATTGCCTGGGCCTTGGCACACTTTATTCACACACACACACACACACACACACACACACACACACACACACACTTTTTTTGCCCATGCTTGCACTTATACTCATATCCATCTTCATAGGCAGTGTTTTCTGGTGGCCCTAGCTGTGTCCTACTTAATATTTGGTAACTACAGGATGGAGGAAGTTTTTCCTGGTTTTCCCACTCGTGATCCTGCCTTCTTAGCCCCAGGTCCTGCCTGGCCCCTTCCTTTGGGGTGCTGGGGTCTGCTATTCCAGGAAGCAGATACATTTTCCTTGTATGCACAACCACCCTGGTGCTTTCAGGCTTCAAATGAACAAATTCTCAGAGCCGTCCCTGGCCTGTCTCGATCAACGCCAGCTCCATCCCATTTGCCTGAGTGGTCATTTTATGGGATCTTTCTCTCATACTGTTTTTATTTGAGACACGTGAAGTGACCCCTCCTGAGACTCCATTGCATCTTGCCAATACAGGCACCTCCTATCACCCTCCCTCTCCTCTGACCTCCCCACCACACCCATCTGCTGCCTGGATGATCTCTCCAATACTGACTCATCCCAATCCTTCCTCTGTCCTACTGTCCTATCTCTCTTTTCCAAGTCCTGGCCTATCTTCCCATTTTGCCTTGGAACAACCTCTCTAGCTCCTATCCTCCACCCCATGACCTAACAAAAACAAATATAACATTCACTGACCTTTATGTAATGCCTTAAGGTATACTAAGTGCATTACGATCTCATCTGATCCTCTCAACAACCCCAAGAGGTAAGTATCATAGGTAAAATGATCACCCTCTTCAGTGCATAAGGAAACACCCTGGAGAGATTAAGTCCCTTGCTCAAATTCACAACATAGTGGCAAAATTTGAATCTAGGTCTCTCCTGATTCTCAGGCCCAGCTCTTTCTCGAGTACCATAGCTGCTTCTTTTAACAGACACATATTGTATTTTATGGCTTAAATTTACTTTCATTATTTCACTCGATTCTGTGCGAGAAGTCCCAGGAATAAGTACTATTCCTATTTCATAAAAGGAAACAGGATCAGAGAGGTTTTAGGTCACTTGTTCCCAGTTACACAACTGTAAGTGTCAAGGGCAGGATTCATACCCAGGTCTTTCCTGACTTCAAGCGCTATATCCTTTCTACTGTGCCACCACTTTCTGCTTCTCCAGTAGCTTATTTCTGCCCCAGCGTGCATGCAGGTGCATTCATGTCTACACTCGGGCTGACTGGGCCTCCTGTTTAAGCCGAGGCATGTATTACCTCCAGGCCACCCCCATCACATTGGGCCCCTTGGTCCCAGCCCATGATTCTTTCTGCTCTTCAACCTGCAGCAGGGGGGCTGATGGAGGCAGGGTCAAGGTCACAATGAACTATCTTTCCTCCGTCTGTCCAGAAGGCTCCTTCTATCTCCTTACCCCAGATCCTTCCCCCCTTTTGAAACATCCATTGTCTCTTGCATCTCCTGAGATTCTGGTTTTCTCTCTCTCAGAGAAAGGGGTGGAGTTTGTAGAAAATGTTGGGAGAGGGCAGTGGGACCAGGGAGATGGGGAGGAGGGTTGAGGATGAGGAGTCTAGAGTCTGGGGACCCATCCTCCTCCTTCCCGTCCCCAGGCTGCTGGCCCAGCGCCAACGTCACTCCTTTGGCCTGCATGGAGTGGCATGTCTGGGCACTGAGGCTCACCTCTCCCTCTGCCCCCTGGAATTCTATCGTGGCAATGACACTGCCCGGTGCCCAGGTGGGGCACCCGCCGTGGTGAGCTGTGTACCAGGCTCTCTTTATGCCACACCCAGTGGCCAGAGAAAGAAGCAGTCATCGACACAACCTCGGGGAGAGGTGTGTGACCCAAGCAGAGGGAGGTCCCCCCATCCCCACTTCCCGACCAACTCAGCCCAGCCCACCTCAAGGGACCAGCGGGACCTGACAGTACCTTCCTCCAAACCTGACCCTCTAGGATGGAGACAGCAATCCCCTAGGGCTGCTATCTCCCTGATACTCTCCATCCCCTGGCCCAAGCTCTGTATACACCTCCCTGTCCCTGTTAACACTCTCTCCCATCTCTATGTCTGTCTCTCTTCAGCCCCGTCTTCGTCTGAAAGGCGGAGCACGGCCGGGTGAGGGCCGGGTAGAGGTCTTGAAGGGCGGTGAGTGGGGCACAGTCTGTGACCACAAGTGGGACCTCCTGTCAGCCAGTGTTCTGTGCCGGGAATTGGGCTTTGGGAGTGCCCGGGAGGCCCTGAACGGTGCCCGAATGGGACAGGGTGAGCTAAGAGCAGAAATCAGTAACCCACATAGGGTGGAGTGCCATGGGGCAGATGTTCTGCAAGTGGGAAGATGTTATTTGTAACCCCCTGACCTCTGTCCCCTGACCCCAGGGATGGGCCCCATCCACCTGAGTGAGGTACGCTGCTCAGGCCGAGAAGCTTCCCTCTGGAGCTGTCCCTACAGGAACATCACCACTGAGGACTGTTCCCATGCCCAGGATGCTGCTGTCCGCTGCAATCTACCCTACACCGGGGCTGAGACCATGGTCAGCTCTGTTCTGTGATCCCGGGTCACAAGCTTCTCTTCAGTCCCCTGTGCCCTCCTCATTGCTTCTTCCTGCATCATCCTCCCCCCATCTTCCAGCAATGATTCTCTCAACCTCTAACCATCCCTCCCAACTTTTCATTTCTGTTATCCTCAAGAGCTCAAAGGGTTCCCTTTGCTCCCTGCAGATCCGGCTAAGCGGAGGCCGAAGCCGTTATGAAGGACGAGTGGAGGTGCAGGTAGGGGGGCCTGGCTCCCCTCGCTGGGGCCTTATCTGTGGAGATGACTGGGGAACGTTAGAAGCCATGGTGGCCTGTCGGCAACTTGGCCTGGGCTACGCCAACCATGGCCTGCAGGTAGGTATGGAGGGAAAGGGGGAAAATAAGGGTTTTCCCCCCATGTTTCCTGGGTTCTCATGTGTCCACATGTTCACATTTCCAGGAGACATGGTACTGGGATTCAGGAAATGTCACCGATGTGGTACTGAGTGGAGTTCGCTGTACAGGCTCTGAGCTATCCCTAGGAGATTGTGCCCACCATGGCACCCATGTTGCCTGCAAGAGGACAGGCACACGCTTTACCGCTGGTGTCATCTGTTCTGAGAGTGAGGGGGAGTGGGTCAGGGGAGGGGGCCCCTGGCCCAGTATGAGCCTTCTCTAAGGCAGGGATTGGGGACCTGCAGCCCCAGGGGAAAGTCTCCAGTAAAAAAACAGTCCCTATGCAGACTGGGAGGGAGGGGATGCCCCCTACTCTGTAAACTCACAAAAATCACCTGCTCCTATAACCTGTGACCTCCCTCCTCTTCCCCCAGCTGCATCCGATTTGATACTACACTCAGCACTGGTGCAGGAGACTGCTTACATTGAGGATCGGCCACTACACATGCTCTACTGTGCAGCAGAGGAAAACTGTCTGGCTCGCTCTGCCCGGTCAGCTAACTGGCCCTACGGCCACCGGCGATTACTCCGTTTCTCCTCCCAGATCCATAACCTCGGCCGAGCTGACTTCAGGCCCAAGGCTGGGCGACACTCCTGGGTGTGGCATGAATGTCATGGGTGAGGCAAAGGGGTCTTGGCTCATGAGAGAGGCTGAGATTCAGTGGGGAAAAGAGAAGGGACTGTACACTCTATGGGAGAGGGCCTCAGAGGCCTTCACAGTGGTCGAAGGTGCAGGCCTGTAGGCCCCTTTAAATCCACCCCACAGGCACTACCACAGCATGGACATCTTTACTCACTATGACATCCTGACACCCAATGGCACCAAGGTGGCTGAGGGTCACAAGGCCAGTTTCTGTTTGGAGGACACTGAATGTGAAGAGGGTGAGTCAAAGCCTGGAAAGGGCTCCCCATCCCCCCCCAGAATCTGACCCTGCCCCAGAGGTCTTCCCTACCTTGGGGTCTCAGTTTCCCTGCCTATGGCTGGGATTTGCAGCAACTGAGGCCTCCTGGGGCTGCTCCATCCTCTGAACTCCCCATCCCCCCCAGACGTCTCCAAGCGATATGAGTGTGCCAACTTTGGGGAACAGGGCATCACCGTGGGCTGCTGGGATCTTTACCGGCATGACATTGACTGCCAGTGGATTGACGTCACGGATGTGAAACCAGGAAACTATATCCTGCAGGTGAGGGGGACAAAGTAGGAGAAGATCTGGGATCTCTGGGGATGCCCAAAGCAAACTCAGATCCCTAATTCTTCTTCACATCAGGTGGTCATTAACCCCAACTATGAAGTAGCTGAGAGTGACTTCACCAACAACGCGATGAAATGTAACTGCAAATATGACGGACACCGCATCTGGGTGCACAACTGCCACATTGGTATCAGGGCTGGGCTGCACAGGGTGGCAAAGCCCTCCCCCACCCCACTCTACCTTCTCCTTCCCCTCCCACCGACCCTCCTCAAGCTCAGTCCTCTTTTGAGGCCAGGGCCTGATCCAGCCCCACTGCTATTCCCTTTCCAGGCGATGCTTTCAGTGAAGAAGCCAACAGGAGATTTGAACGCTATCCTGGCCAGGCCAACAACCAAATCGTCTAAGGCTCCTGGTCCATCAGCTAGCCAGCTCCCTGGACCTCCCCCCCTCAGGGCCTATTGGAGCCAGACTGGGCTTCAGCCAAACAAGTTTGGCACATGGACTGGGGAGGATTCCCCATCCTTCCACAACAGGGCTGGAGCAGAGAGAGAGCAGCTCCCTACTGTGCACAGCCATGTCCTGGGGACACAGGCAATACCTCCAGTCTTTTGATTTGGGGGAGGAATCCATCCTACTCCCCTCACTCTTGGCTACAACATGTCACTAGTTAAAATGTTATTTTATTTTAATTTTATTTTATATAAAACACTTCTCCTGTTTCTTTGGGGTGGGGGGGGCCCTGCCCTCCCCTGGCTCATTATCCACCTTGCCCCTCTCCCAAGCTATTCCAGCCTCAAGGAAAAGGGGCTATGAAGTCAGGGCAGGGGCCATACCCTCCCTTCTCCATTTGGAGTAAACAAAGTTATATAAAGACTAGGCCCTTCAGTCTGTCCTGGTCACTCAGTGACCTCTGGAGTCACAAACAGGGTCAGTGTATCCAATCCCCTTCGGACCTCCATGGCCAATTTGGGCTGTGTACGAACAGCCTCATATACGTCTTCTGCTGACTTTACTGCCCGATTCCCAATGGACAGAATTATGTCCCCTGGCCGCAGACCAGCCCTGCAGGAGGAGAGAATCAAGGAGGGAAACCATGGCCAAGTCCTCCCTCCTGCAGGCTCCCACATCTCCCTTGCACCCACAAGATACCCCCCTCACCGGTGTGCAGGGGAGCCTAGGATGACTTTGTGGATAAGGACACCATGCTGGACATCAGGAAAACTCGGCTCCCGAAGCTGCAGTTCGGCCAAAATGCTGGTGAGCACATGAGGCATGATTACCTGACCTGGTCACCACTCCCTCCTTCAGCCACATATACTGACTACACTCTTAACATAGGCCCCTAAATGAAATTCTGAGAGTAAAAAGGTAATTCTAAATCAGTCCTTCCTAAATGAGAGGCACAGACAATAGCAGACAAAGAAGCTCAGAAAAGAGAGAAATCATTGATGATAGTAACATCACTCAAGGCTTCACAGAGAAGCTGGGACTAAAGCTGGGCCTCAAAAGATGAACAGAAAAAAAAGGACAGAGCACTCTGATTTAGAAATGTAACCAAAGGTACAAAAAATCACTAATCTTATCTGGCCAGAGTCTTAACAGAACAGGAAAAGGGCAGGAACAGTAAGCTAGGGCCAGTTAGAACCATGAATGCAAGGCTGAGAGAGTCTGTACTTCATTCTGCAGGCAATGGGGAGTCCCTCAGATCACTAGAGCAGGAGGTGACTTGTGCAAAATGATTACATCTGTACAAATTAAGGAATGAACTAGAGGCAAGGAAATGAATTAGGAGGGAACTACGATTCTGGTACAGTGTAGGTAGGTGACTAAGGCCTGAAAAGAGAACCATGGCAGAGGCTACCAACTCAAACACTGTTTACTGGCTGAAGGTTAAACAAGAATCAGATTTTCAACCTGGCAGTCATTCTCACAACTCCCACCCCATTCCTCCCAAAAGTCATACCTGGGTGTTAATGTCAGCATCATCACCCCTATGTATCGACGTTTCACCTCATTGCTCCCAAACCAGGAACCTAGTAGGGAGAGAAAACTAAGGAGGCCTGTAAGCCTGTTCAGCAGTGTGTCCTCCTTTCCCAGTCACCCCGGCATCCCCCAACTATCCCTCCTCACTCAGGTACCGCTCTTCCTTTATTCCCAACATTGTTGGGGGAACCATCCCAAGCTTTCTTTTCCCTACTTACTCTTCTTCTCCCCTCGCTGCAGAAACTCCCGAAGTCGGTCAGAGGGGATGGCAAAAGAGATCCCAGCTGTGACCTTCATTGTGTTCACCCCAATCACTTCTCCATCCTGCAAGGACACAGCCCCCGTCCCAGCCCAATTCAGCCAGGAGTACCGGGCAAAAGGGGAAACACAGATGGGCGTTGAGAAAGGGCCAGCCCAAAAACCTGACCAATGACAAAGACACAATGCTTTCCCTACCCCCAAGTGGCTCTTCAGGGAACGTAAAGATGAATAGCATACTTACCAAATTAACCAAAGGGCCTCCAGAGTTTCCAAACTACAAAAAAAAAGAAAAGAGAAGGGAATGATATAAGAACATAAACTCTTTTAAAACTCTACATCCACACACACCCAACCACCACAGCTGTCTCCCCATCCTCAGCCCAGGCTACCTTCCCACCCCCATCCTATCTCCAGCCCCTTCGTACATCAATAGCAGCGTCGGTCTGGATGTACTCTACGTTGGGCTGAGGCAGGCCCAGGTCCCGGGCCCTCCGCTGGGCTGAACTGACGATGCCAGAGGTGATGGTGTTCTGAAGGGCGAAGGGGCTTCCCATGGCAACAACAAATTCACCCTGGCGGACTTCAGCCGAACGGCCCAGGGGCAGCGTGGGAAGGGGGCCCTGGGAAGCGGGAGGAATGGCTGAGAGGGGGAGGCTCAGGGAGGTGGGTCGGTGCCCCTTCTCTCCTGGGGGAGGGGCTGCTGGAGTAGAACTGGGCTGGTCCAATGCCCACCCCCCCAACCTTGGTTGGGATCCTGAGCGTGGCGATGTCTGCCACAGGGTCCACGGCGGTGACAGTAGCCTCGTAAGTTTCCCCACTGGGCAGTCGCACTCGGACCCGGCGCCGGTCTGCCACGACATGGGCATTGGTGACGATGAGGCCGTCGGAGGCCACGATGAAGCCTGAGCCGTTGGAGATGGGCACCTCTCGACCTGAGAAGGGGTGTCTGGGGAAAGAAGAAGAGGACCACATGGGTGGGTCAGCTACAGGCCTGCTCAGTGGCGAAGATCAGGGAGCGGTGGGGAGATCATTCTGTCCCTTTCTACCACCCCCGCCACCTCCCCCTCCTCTACATAAAGGAGGAGGTGTTCCAGCCCCCTCGGTGCTAGTGGCTGAAAGAGTTCCGGGGAAGGGTGGCAGGGTGGAGCAGGACGGGAGGTTGGTGGTCAGCACCCCCCCCCCCCCAGCCCCTAATCCCCCCAGCCAGCAGTTACCGGCCCAGGATCTCAATGTACACCACCGCAGGCGCAGTCTTCTCCACCACGTCCGCGATGAAGTTGTAGAGTCGCCGCGGGGAGGAGGGCGGGGACGCGGGGACCGCGGCCAGGACGGCCGGGGGCACGAGGCCCAAGTGCGGCCGGCGCCTGCGGTCCCCCGAGCCCCACAGCAGCAGCAGCGCCGCCGTCCCCGCGCCCAGCGCCGCCGCCGCCCACCGGTGGGCTCTGGGTTCCCCGGACTCCGCTGCCCCAGGCGCCTCGGTCTCGGCCAAGGGTAGGGGCCGCCCGGCGAGGCTCCGGAGCCCGCTCAGACTCAAGGCGCGAGCCCGGCCCAACCGCCTCAGCAGCACCGCCGCCGCCATGGCTCGCCGCTGGCCCCGGGCTCCGAGAGCCGACTGGGCGAACGAGGACCGACCGGAGTTCAAATCCCAGCGCACCTCGGGAGCAGTAGTTCTCGAGCCGGAGTGGGCGGGCCCCTGCGGTGCATGCCGGGATGCGTAGTCCTCAGTCAGCTTCCTACGTTCCGAGACCCACAGTCCTGTGCTGTGCGCCACGCGCGGGGCGTGTTGGGAGTTCGGGGCCCACCAGCCCGGAGGGCTGGCGCCCAAAGGCCCGGCCCCAGCCTTCCCAGGAGTCCGCGCGGCCGGCTGGGGATTATTATGGCGACAGGGTCTGGGCGGCCCTAAGGCGGCGGCGGCGGCGGCGGCAGCGGCGGCGATGGAGCCTTCGCCGGCCCCGGGCCCGGAGCGGCTCTTTGATTCACACAGGTGAGAAGGCCGCCTCGGCCCTCCCTGCCTGCCCCCTTTCTCTCCCCTAGCCCCGGCCCGGCCTCCGGTCGGGCCCAGGCCTGCGGGCTTCTGACGGCCGCTGCCTTCCCTCCTTCCCTGCCCCGCGGGGCCCAGGCTCCCCAGTGACGGCTTCCTGCTGCTCGCCCTGTTCCTCTACGCGCCCGTCGGGTTCTGCCTCCTGGTGCTCCGCCTCTTCCTCGGGCTCCATGTGTTCCTTGTCAGCTGCGCGCTGCCAGACAGCGTTCTCCGCAGGTACCGGCCCGGCCAGGGGGGCAGGGGCAGGGGCGGCCCTCCCCGTGGCGGGGTCACGCAGCACGTCCCGTGTCCCCCAGGTTCGTGGTCCGGGCCATGTGTGCGGTGCTGGGGTTTGTGGTCCGGCAGGAGGCTCCCCGGCTCCGCGATCCCAGCGTCAGGGTCTTTATTTCCAATCACGTGACACCCTTTGACCACAACATGGTCAACCTTCTCACCAGCTGTAGCACCGTGAGTGTATCGAGGTGGGGAGGGTGCCTAACCCTACCGGCCCGGCCTTCGGGGGTCCCCCTGCCCTTTCTCTCCCAGGGACACTCGGAGCCCAACCAGCGTCTCTCTCCCTCTCCGCCCCTCTCCCTTATTTTTGGTGCCGCTCCTTTGTCCCTCCTCCCAGCCTCTCATCAACAGTCCCCCTGGCTTCGTGTGCTGGTCTCGGGGCTTTGTGGAGCTGGATGGCAGCGGGGAGTTGGTGGAGTCACTGAAAAGATTCTGTTCTTCGAGGGGAAACCCGCCTGCCCCTTTGTTGCTGTTCCCTGAAGAGGAGGCCACCAATGGCCGGGAGGGGCTCTTGAGATTTAGGTAAATTTAGTTAAGAAGGAGGAAGGTAGCCAAACCAGACAACAGGCTCTTAAACCAATGAACTTGTATTGAGCTTACTAAGGAAATGCCAGAGACTTTGGGGACCCTCCCTTCCCCTACTGTCTCCTTTTTCCTTGCAAACACGTCTTTTTCTACTCCTCTCTCTGCAGCCAAAGTACATCTTTTTTCCATCTTGATGTTTCCCACATTTCTCATGGTTTTGTTCAGTTTCTTACATCTCAGATATGACTTCTGATGATCCACCGTTCACAACTAACTCAGATCCTCTGATCTTTGCCCTCTTCTGCAGTTCCTGGCCATTTTCTATCCAGGATATAGTTCAACCACTTGCCCTTCGGGTCCAGAGGCCATTGGTCTCTGTGGTGAGTGTATGGAAAGGGAAGGTTTGAGCTTGTTTTTGGGGGGTTGGGGGCAAGGGAGTCTCCTTGGCTGGCCCTGGCTTAGTTCTCCACCTTTTGTTTCCTCCCTTCAGACAGTGTCCGATGCCTCCTGGGTCTCGGAGCTGCTCTGGTCACTTTTCGTCCCTTTCACAATGTATCAAGTAAGGTACTAATTGTTTTTAGTTTCTTGGGGAGGGGGAAGTCATCTTCTAAACTCTTGATTTAGCTAACACCTCTTTCTGCACGCAGTCTCCTACTCCAAGCCCAAGGGGATATGGACTGTAGAAGAGGCAAAAGCTTTCAGCTTCTATGAGATTTCCCCCAGCTTTTGTTTTAATTCTGTTTGGCAGATGGCTTCGTCCTGCCCATCAACAGCCAGGGGAAGGGAGTGAGGCATTTGCCCTCCGTGTCCAGCAGGTAAGGGTGAGGGCTCAAGGCCTTCAAATAGTGTGTTGTGGGGCTGATGGGCTCTGTGACACTTGGCCTCACCTTCCAATTGTCCCCAGTTGGTGGCCAGGGAACTGGGCCAGAGAGGAACTCGACTCACACCTGCAGATAAAGCAGAACATATGAAAAGGCAGCGACACCCGAGACCTCTCCCCCAGTCAGGTATGTCCTTTTCCTTTAGGTTGTCTTTGTTCACGGGTCACCCCTCATCACATCTCCCATTTCTTTCTTGCAGCTCGGCCTTCTCCCTCTTCTACACCTGGCCCCTCCCCTGATCGGCAGCTGGCAGTTCTTTCTCAAAGAGTCAAAGAGGTTTTACCCCATGTCCCAATTGGGGTCATCCAGAGAGACCTGGGTATGGGAAATGGAAAAGATAATTCCAGTGAGACCTGGGATATGGGATGGGAAAGAACTCCAGGGACACTGGGTACATTTAAGAAATATCACCTAGAGAAACAGAAGGAAGAAATGTGGGCTGGGGAAGAAACCTGAGAATAAGGGAAGAGAGAAACCTCCATTCTCCTCTCTTCTCCTCCAGCCCGAACTGGCTGTGTAGACACAACTATCACTAATCTGCTGGAGGGAGCTGTAGCCTTTGTGCCTGAGGATATTGCTGAGGGGTCCCAGACCCCTCCACCTTCTGGGCCCTTTCCCACAACTTCTGTCTCCAAGGTGAGACTCAGGAAGTGGGGGCATGGGGGGAGTCTTAGGCTGGAGGGTAGGGCATGGGGAACTTCCCAAGATGGACCTTTCAGTTCTGCCCCAGCATCTTATGTAAGTTAGGTGCTCAATAAATACTGGATAACATCTCAACCCTGTGACCCCTAGTCCCCCAGCTCTGACCCCGTGATCCCTCAGCCTGCAGCTCTGTTTGCCAAGTCTTCCTGGGCCCGTCAGGAAAGCCTGCAGGAGAGAAAGCAGGCACTGTATGAATACGCCCGAAGGTGAGGTTGGAAGGAGCCTGGGGAACTTGGGGGGAGCAAGAGGAAGGGAGAAAAACCACACCTTAGGCAGTGCACGTCCCACATGTCCCAACCTCCCTCCTCCCCATCCTGCAGGAGATACACAGAGAGACGGGCCCAGGAGACTGATTGAGCCCAAAGGACATGGAGCAAGCCAGGGCTGCAGGACGGAGGCCAGGGGGCAGGCCCCCCCACACACAGGCCGGAGGGGTGGGGTGTGTGAAGGGAGGGATGGGGCTCCCCAACTTCCCCATTAAATTCAGGGTTTTCACTCAAGACAGCCTCGTTTCCTGTCTGGGCACCTGGAGTCTTTAGGGTAGAGTCATGCCCCACTTCTTGATTCTAGGGCATTGGCTGTGTTGGGGAACTGGTGGGGACAGAAGAGGGTCCTTGGAATCTATCCCTTTTAAGGGGATGTCGTCGAGTTAAGTCAAACTGCGGATTAAAGGCTTGACCAAAGGGCCAAACTTGGTTTTTCACGTATCACCGAGCGGGAGCGCAGCTCAACTACAAATCCCAGGATGCATTACACGGCCGGGGCCCGGCATGCAAAGCGCCCTTTCTGGTCGCTCAGACCTCGCACATGCTCAATGTCGAGCGGCGGAGCCCTCGTTTCCATGGGTTCCCGGTACCCGGCGGGGGCGGGGAAGCGGCCACGCCCCCCACACCGGGCTCCAGGGTGGAGCCGGAATTTACCTTTGTACTGAACGTGGAGGGTGGGTCGGGTTGAGACGAGTGGCGTCCGCCGGGTGGGGCAGAATCCGCGTCCGTGTGTCGTCGTCTCTAGCTCTGGTCCGGGTCTCCAGCTCCTCGCGCCTCGCGAAGGTTTGACTCCACGAGTCTGGCGGCCCTGCCGCGCTCTCCTGCGCCGCTCCCCGGCCATCGGTTGCCCTCACCTCCGCGCCACCAGCTGTCCGGCGAGGGCAAGGCCGGCGGCAGCCCCGCCCCCAAGGCCGGGGGTCGCTGGTGCTCGGGCTTCCAAGGCCCCACCCCCGCGCCCCACCGCTTTGCTGGAGCCTGTCACCTGATTGCAGGGTTTGGATCTTCTCCCGGCCGGGTCGCCCTGTCCCTCCCCAAGGTGTTCCGCGGCGGGGGCTTGGTCAGTCTGGAGGAAGGGGCGGGCTCACTCCGGGGGAGGGAGTGTCTGTGGCGGCCGCCTCTTCTGATCCCCCGCCGGTGCTACCCCGCTCGTCTCCCACAGGTCCTGCGTTGGCCGCCATGGCCTCGGACCCCCCCGGGCCAACCGAGGAGTCGAGCCCGAGTCCCGATGGGTCGGACCTGGCTGTGAATCCCTATGATGGACTCCCCTTCTCCTCTCGCTACTACACCCTGCTGGCCCAGCGCCGGGCCCTCCCCATCTGGGCGGCCCGCTTCAGCTTCCTCGAGCAGCTGGAGAGCAGCCCCAGCGGGGTGGTGCTGGTGTCCGGAGAACCTGGCTCCGGCAAGAGCACCCAGGTGGGGGCGGGGCGCTGCGGGGAGGGGGAGAGGGAGGGGGAGCCCCCAAGGAGCATGCATTGACCGAGTCAGCTCTGCGAATCTGAGTGGTTGCAGTGGCAGAGGAGGGTGGGACACGCTGATCCCACCCGAGTAATTTAAAACCTGACACGAGGCTTTTGTGTCTCATGCCTTACCAACTAGATTCCTCAGTGGTGTGCTGAGTTTGCTCTGGCCAGGGGATTCCAGTATGGCCGGGTGACAGTCTCGCAGCCACAGCCTTTGGCTGCCCTGAGCCTAGCCCTTCGAGTAGCTGATGAAATGGATCTAAGCTTGGGCCACGAAGTTGGCTACAGCATCCCCTTGGAGGACTGCACTGGACCAGACACCCTGCTCAGGTGGGGTATTCCACATGTCCAACAGCCAGCCCCTGTTCCCCCTGTGCAATCAGCTTTTCTCACACTTCCCTGATCCTCCCATTCCTTCAGTACTTCTTTTAGACAAATTCAGCTGGACCTGAATTACTATAGATCTATCTGTAGCTGCTTTTCTATACTACCAGGATTCTGTTCTCAACAAAACTCTTTAGTCACTTCACCCAGGAACCCAAATCTTTCCCCTTCATCCTCTCTGTATAACTCAACAAGTCTGTAAATTTTCAGGACCCAAAAAAGCATCCTGTCACAAGATCACAACCTTGTCACCATATTCCTGAGGTAGCCTAACACACTGAGCTTGGAGTCAGGAAGATCTGAAGTCAAACACCACTTCCTTGAACCAGTCACTTAACCCATCTGTGCCTCAGTTTCTCACTTAGGGGAGAAACTAGACTGATTTCTCCCTTCTGGTTCTAAATCCATGAGAGAGTCCTGACTCATACAACACAAAGCTTGAGTCCCGGGTGGTAGTGACTGCCACACCTCTAGGGCAAGCCATGTTTCAGCCCGGCTCCTAACAACTCCTCTCCTTTACCTTTGTTGACAGGTTCTGCTGGGATAAGCTGCTGTTACAGGAAGCAACCTCAGCTAGAGGGGCAGGAGCTTGGGGTATTCTGGTACTGGATGAGGCCCAGGAGCGGACAGTGGCCTCTGATGTGCTACAGGGATTATTGCGTGATGCAGGGTTGGGGAACAGCCTTGAGGGTCCACGCTTAGTTGTGGTCACCGATCCAGCCTTTGAAGCCAAGCTCTGTGCCTTTTGGGGTAACCCTCCTGTGGTGCGGGTGGCCCAGGGCCCTGAGGAGGGCCCTATTCCTGTGTACAGGGATCCTGCTCCCACTGATCTGGTCGGTGCTGCCTGCCAAGCTGTGCTGGAGTTACACCAGGGTGAGGCTCCAGGGGATGTACTGGTCTACCTGCCCAGTGAGGAGGTAAGTGGGATCATGGCAGATGCTGAAAGGAAATCATAGAGAGTCAATGCCTTCTCTTAATGCCAGCACCTCCTCACCTTTCCACAGGACATTTTGCAGTGCTGTGAGTATCTTCGAAAGGAGGCAGAGCACTTGGGTCCTGAGCTGACACCATTTCAGGTGCTGCCACTCCATGCTGGGCTTGGCCGGGCAATTCAGGCTGTGTATGAGGATGTAGAGGGAGGCCCTCGGAAGGTTGTGGTCACTCATTGGCTGGCTGACTCATCTTTCTCTCTCCCCTCAATCTACCACATCATTGACTCAGGGCTGGAACTTCGAAATGTGAGGGACAGGGGGTGAGGGATGAGGGTGGGAGTGGAAAGGGCTCACTGGACTGGAAATAGTAGGCCCTGATCTGTGTCTGGGACCTGTGGGGAATAGGTTTACAATCCTCAGATCCGGGCTGAGTCTCAAGTGGTGAGGCCAATCAGCAAAAGCCAAGCAGAAGCCAGGAGGCTGAGGACCAAAGGCTCCCCACTAGGTAAGAAACTCATTTGTTCCAACTGAAATCTAAGACAAGGATCCCTCCCCAAATGAGGACAGAGAAGAAACCCTCCTTCTGAATCCTTTCATTTTCTCCCTTCAGCATCCTGCCTCCGCTTATATCCCAAGTCTTTTTTGGAGCTAAGAGCCCCTTTGGTTCCTCCACCTCGGGTATGTGAGGAGAATCTAAGCCGACTAGTCCTACTGCTGAAGAGGAGACACATTGCAGAGCCGGGAGAGTGTCACTTTCTGGACCGACCGGGTGAGATGACCTAGCCATGGACAAGTAGGATGCTGGAGCCTTCAGAAGCTTCTCCAGCTCTGACATGCTCTCTGTCCTTTCTAGCCCCAGAGGCTCTAATGCAGGCTCTGGAAGATCTGGACTATCTGGCTGCCTTGGATGACGACGGTGACCTGTCAGACCTTGGGGTCATCCTGTCTGAGCTCCCCCTGCCCCCTGAACTAGCCAAAGCCCTGTTGGCTGCCTGTGAATTTGACTGTGTGGATGAGATGCTGACCCTGGCGGCCATGCTCACCAGTAAGCTCATGTCCCATCTCCAGTCACTGCAGCTAGCTCAGACGTTGGCTTTGTAGCTTAGCTCCAAGAGACAACAATTCTCCCTGCTCCACCAACTAACACTGTTCTGCTCCCTCCCCGCACCCCACCCCATGCTCTCTCCAGCTGCCCCTGGGTTTGAGGGCCCACCAAGGTGTGCAGAGGAAGCTGCCCGCCGACGAGCATTGGAGCATCCAGATGGTGACCACAGCACCCTAATTCAGGTGTATGAGGCCTTTGTACAGAGTGAGTGAGTGCCTTTTTCCCTCTCTCACTCTCCTCCCCCCAGCAGGCAATCCAAGGTTTTCCCAAAGTTTCCTAGAAATGAAAAATAGCACATGTGGGGTTTGTGGAACTGGGGACTGGCAAAAATGCCAGTAAGGGATGGAGACCTAGGGAGGGTTGTGGGACATGTAGGGGGCTGATTCCTGTTTCTCCTAGGTGGAGAAGATGAAAACTGGTGTCAGGCTCGGGGTCTGAACTGGACAGCACTGTGCCAGGCCCGGGCATTTCGGGGGGAGCTCCTGGAACTGATGCGTCGAATTGAACTCCCCCTGTCTCCACCAGCATTTGGCTCTGAACAGAATCGAAAAAATCTTCAGAGAGCGCTGGTGTCAGGGTACTTCCTCAAGGTGTGCCTGGGGGGGACACTAAAGAAGCTGAGAATGCTGGTCTCGGGAGGGACTGCCTCAAAGCAAGTTGGGAGAGGGATTTCTTGGGTCTAGGAGGTGATTCTAGGAGATCTTTTGAGGGTCAGGGCTAAGGGAAGAAGATTAGACTGGAGGGAGGCAGCAATCCACTTGGGGTTTTGCCTCTTTATCTCCCAATCTTTTATCATTTCCAATTTTCAACTATTTCCCTTCCACTGGTATCCTCTGGCCTCCATCATTTAGGTGGCTCGAGACACAGACGGGGCTGGCAATTACTTGCTCCTGACCCACAAGCATGTGGCCCAGCTGTCCCCATCCTGCTGTTACAGAAGTCGACGCCCACCAGCCCAGCCTCCACCTTGGGTGCTCTACCATAACTTTTCCATCTCCCAAGACAACTGCCTATCCATTGTGTCTGAACTCGAGCCCCACATGTGAGTGTCCTAATGCCCTCTTTTCTCCCCCTGGGAATTATAGGGCATCTTTTGGGAAGGATTGAGTGCCTTCAGGGAAGAAAGTTTCTCAAATCAGGGATGAATGAAGAACGGGATAGGTGACCTTTTATGAGAAACAGCAGCAAAGCTTGTTTCCCTCTCCCAGGCTGGTAGAGTTGGCTCCCCCCTACTTCCTGAGTAACTTGCCTGCCAGTGAAAGCCGAGATCTTCTGAATCAGCTGAGAGAAGAAATGACTGGAGTCTCGTCAGGGAATGAGCCTCCTACCCAGGACTTAGATGACAAGGATGCCTGTGCCCTTCAGTGATTTCTGCCTAAGGAACCAACCTGGAGATGAGCCACAAACAGGAGTGTCCTCTTGCCCGTCACAGGGCTTGGACACGAGGCTGGCCAGATACATTGGTCCTGGGTTTTAGGGCAAAGTCTAAAGCCAGTAGGTGGGACCTAGTAAGTTGTGTGACTTGAGGGGACGGGGTATGGGTACACAGGGATACATTATAAGGCCTTAACAGACAAGAAGGGGAAGCAGCTCATTAGCCCAAAGCCAGAATGACAAGATTTCTGTGGGCAGCCACACCCACCAGTTAGTCTTGGCCTTTTGTTGGAGAAGAGTCCACATGCCCCTTTCCTCCCTCCCCCATCCTTCCTTTCATAAAGCTTCTTCTATGCCTAGATTTTTCTGGATTTCTTAGACACATCCTGTGCTGTAAACATAAGGAGTTTGTGATTCTGGGGTTTGGGAGTGGGGTGGGAGGGTGACGGCTAGGTGTTGAAGTGGATAGCCTGGAGTCAGAAAGACCTGCATTCAAATCTGACTTCATACACTAATTTATGTCCTTGAGCAGGTCACTTAAACGCTGTTTGCTTCAGTTGCCTGCCTCGCAGGGTTGTTGTGAGAATCAAATGCAATGATACTTTTGCTTCACACAGTGCCCGGCACATAGTAGGCACGATGTAAATGTTGGTTAATTATTATTATCGTTATTATTATCATCTCCAAGGCTCAAATTTTGTTCTACCTCATCCTGTTTCAGCCCACCTCCCAAAGGATCACCTGAGCTGGTGACCAAAGCTATCTTTGGCCTTCCCAGGAAAAACACTGCATTACATTTTGAGAGAGGTGGTACAGGCGGCTGAAGCCCCGCAGTCAGCTGTCACAAGCCCCTTTCCCTTTTCCCCAGCTTCTGCCCCAGTTTCTTCTTGGAGACCATTGTAACCCTCCCCCTGTTTTCCTTCCCCCCTCTCAGTTTCCCTCTGAGCCATCCCAATGCCCTACAGCCCTCACCAGCTAAGGGAAGAACTCTAACCTTTGCTTTAGGTGCATCACCACCACCATTCTCACAGGCTGAGCGCTGGAAGGATTTGAGAGACACGATGTCCTCTTCTGTGTGCCTTCTCGGTCTCCTTTACTGACTCCTCCTCCACTGGGTTGGCTAAGTGTGGGCATCCTCCAGGACACCTTCTCTGTTCTCCTGGAGTCAAGCGGACTCATTCTTTCATCTCCACTTGTATTGAAGCCCTAGATCTATAACTATCCCTAACTGATCCTTTTGCTGGGAACTCTGCAGGATTCATCTCATTCATTTTTTCCCAACTACACTTCTCCTTGCCCTTCACTGTTCTCCCAGCCCCACAACCATAGATTTATCCTTAATCCATTTCTTAGCTCTTTCCTTTCCAGGCTGTCCAGAGGTCCTGTGTATTTGAACTCTGAAGTCACACAGCTAGCCTTTCCTGTATCCCAAAGCCAAACCCTGCTTTGTGGCTCCCTACTTCCTATCGAGTGAGATATTTATAAAGCACTTAGCACAGCATAGCACGTAGTAGGTACTATATAAATATTAAGTAGTAGTATTCTTCCCTTTCTAATCCTTCAGGCGCTGCTGTTTTCAAAAACCACTTTCTCAATATTCCGACTTTGAAATTCACAATGAATGGCCGTTCTGTCAAGCCCAAGCCCTCTTGTCAGTCACTTTTTCAGTGACATACAGACCCCTGGATCTGATTAGACTTGATACTGGCACACCCCGTTGTTTTCCTGTCCTTAATTACAGGCTCTCGTCTTTTAGTCGCCCTTAGGTCTCTGGCTCCGCCCTCCTGCTGAGCCCTGCCCCACACTACCTACCGGGAGCTGCCCACCCACATCCTTCTGAATGGTCAAGCCCTCCGCTACTATGACCCCCCTCCCCAAACCTCAATTGGTCATTCCCCAACCGCACCCACTCAAACGCACGCCTCGTGCTCACACGCTAACGGTCACATTAACAGACACCCCCAGCTCCTAAGGGTCACGTGCCCTCCACACCGTGCCCCCTCTCCTAACCGTTAGGGTCATGGTCACTCGAGGTTCCCGCCCCACCCCCACGATCCCTCTTCCTGCATAGTGGGTCTGCCGTCTGCCCTGTCCTGTTGCCTCCACTTCCCAACAGTTCGCTTGGCACTGGAGCCAGAGGCGCTGGCGTATTCCCCCAAACGCAGGCCGATGCAGTCTAAGTAAGCCTCGCCCCTCACTGGCTCTCGCTGGCTGTCATTGGCCAATTCTTATCAGTCCGTCCCACCTACTAATCTCGTTGGTCTGTTCCGCTTGGCCCCACCGGTCCAACTAGGTCCCTACAGCTCCAGGTAGAAAGGTGAAGAAGGAAAGAAAAGGTGGCAAAGACCGCGTGCTGAGCTGAGCTGACCCGAGCCGGAAGACGCGGAGCGATGTGGTTGCCACATCTAGGCCTCTATCCTGTCTCCCGCACTCCATTAGCAATGTGAGCCCTCGAATCCGCAATGGGAGCCGATCCGCAACAAGGGAGGGCCGGGACGAGGGAAAGGGCCGGGCCGGGGAGGTAGGGAAGGAAAGGAATTCCCTCCTTCCAGGCAGCCAAGGTCTCTACGGAGCTGAGAAAGGAACCTGCTTGAGTCCACACGGCTCGCTTCCGCCTCGCGGACTTTTTATTCCCCGAGCTAATCAATTAGGGAGAGAGGAGGAGGAGAAGGGGGCACCTGGGGAAGGTATGTCCTGGCCACTTCTCCAGCCCCCGTTCCTCACTGTCCAGCCCTAAGTATCCATGGCCTCAAGTAGCCGGTGGGCTTGTCCCCCTACACAACCCCCCACCTCACATTGTAAGCTCAGTGGAGGCAGGGTTCGGGGGTCCTGCCGCATTAGAATCTGGGACTTGGCCTTCAGTAGGGAGGGGACAAGAAAAGGGGGTCTGGCCAATGATGGAGGGGCGTTGTGGCCAGTCTGGGAGGGAAGCATGGTGGGTACGGGAGGGTTGAGGACGGGGTCCTCTCCCGGCAAGGAGTGTCTAGCCAGGTCCGATTGGGGGCAGAGTGTGTTGATCCCTCCATGCAGGAACAGTTGGTGGTCAAGGACCGTCTGGCTCTGTAAAAGTGGGTATAGGTAACAGGCCAATTCTGCAGGAGGCAAAACGTCCTATCAGGTCCAGGTGAGAGTGCCAAATCAGCCCCATCTGTGCAGGAGCGAAGTGTCTGATATGGAGACAAGACAAGATATCCTGTCCAGGTGGGTATCCAGATGGTGTCTGGTCAACCCTACAGAAGGCACGGTGTCCAGTCAGTGGAGAGGCTCCGGGGATGCAGCGTTTGACCTAGTCCTGGAGGGTGTGGAATGTATCTCCCAGGCTCTGACCCAGGGTCCCCTTCAGACAACAGAGGCGAGACCAGACACAGATGCGACCTTGTTGTCCTCAGCCCAGGGTTGTAGATTCTGCAGTGCGAACAGTGAGGAGTTGTGGAGACACAGAGGGTCCGGTGGCAGTGGCGGCCGCAGCGGCCTAGGCAAGGCGTCTTGCTGGAGGTGCAGAAGCAACCTCCCTGCGCGGTGTCTCTCGGCCTCTCGCTCTTCGGCAGTTTGCCTCCTGCATCGAGACCAGAGTTAGCAGAGAGGGTCGGAGGAGCTACTCTCCTTATTCCCCACTAATAGAGAGCCATGCAACTGCCACTCCGTGAAAACTATCAGTTTCTGGGAAACTCTGACCTAACTCCTCCTAATTTCCTTCCCTGAATCCCTCCCCTCCCCCTCACAGTGGCGTCCCAGTGCTCCCGTGCCAAGGCTATCCCACCCTTACCTCCACTTGGTCCGCCGGTTCTGGAACCATGTCTTGACCTGTGCGTCGGTCATGCGCAGGGCCTTGGCTAGCGCCGCTCTCTCGGCAGAGGCCAGGTACTTCTGGCGCAGGAAGCGCCGCTCAAGCTCCAGCACCTGCGCCCGGGAAAAGGATGTGCGCGGCTTCTTTCGCTTAGGAGGCGTCCGGTTCTGGTAAGGGTGACCCACGCGGCGGGCCCCAGAGAACGGGGACAGAGCAGCTGGGGGGGAGGGGAAGACAGAGTGTCCCAGCCCAGCCAGCGTCGGTTGCTACCCTCAGCCGAGCCACAGCAGGTGGGTGTGCTGGAAATCTGGACCACTCGACCCTCTTCCCCATCGCCCCCTGCGCAGGTTCTGGGGCACCTAGACCGCTCACCTTTCTCTTTACCCCACCAAGCCCAATCCAGTTCTTGTACCGGCTCAGAATCGTGTAACCGGTACCCCTGCGTTCCCCACTCCCCACTCCATCCCCGCAACACTTCCTGGATGCTGAGGAGGCCCCTTTCTCCAGAGTAGCATTTCTTGACTGAAGGAGAAAATGAATCCCAGAGGTAGGGGAAGGAGACAAACGAAAAGTGCTGGAACCAACTGCTCTTCCCCAGAACCGTGTTCTGACCCATAGGGCAGACCCGCGCTGGAGGAGAGGATGGTGAGGGTCACATTACACCAAGTTCCCATATGCTCATAGCCCCCGGCGGTTACGGGTATTTTCGAACTCCTAACTGAACCCTCTTCCTCAGATTTTCCCCATCTCAATGTATACAGTCCTGGTGGCTGCTTTCAAACTACTCTGCGTCTCTAAAACATTTTTTGATTCTTTCTAATGATCTTGGCCTAGATCCTTAAGCTTCAGGTCCTGAGGTTAGAGAAAAGTGAAGGCGGGTTTAGTGGGAGTTGGGGAGGAGTGGATATTAGGGGCTTAGTAGAATGTAGATATCCAGCAGGCAGGAATTGACTTTAGGAAAGATAATCTGGGGATGGAGATGAGGAATAAAGGGAGACAGGTTCTGGTCAGCAAAACTAGAGAAAACTAATATTTGTGGGAGAAGAAAAGGTATCTTTAGATGTGTCCTAAAATGAGGTGTCCAGAAGGTATAGGAGAGTTAGATTTGGGAAGAATGGATCAAAGGCTGGTGGGTTATGTGGGGAAAATTGTCTAGTGGTATAGTATTTTAGGATTAGCTAGGGGAGGAGAATAGGGATTCAAGAATGAAAATCGAATGGTCGTTAGGAGAAAGAATTCCTCACGAATCTCCTAAAAAAAAAAATTGGAGTCTTTAGTATTCTAGAATTAGGACGGAGAACAGAATTTTATAGAAATACTCATCTTGAGAAGAGGGGTTTTCATTGGGTTATCCTGGATTTGGAGATTAAAAAATGTGTGTGCCCAGGGGTGATGTATTCCAAAACCCAGAAATACTAATTTGGGGGGAGTAAAGGATTCCCCAAGGAAATCCTGGAATTGGGAAAAGGCGGGAGAGGCTGTGGGTTTACACTTAAAAGTGGAATTGGGAAATTGGAGGCTTGGAAATATTAGGGGAGGTCAGTTTGCGCTATGAGGGTTTTGCTGTGCTAATAAGGGGTGGGGAGAAGACAGTTTGCTGTGACGGTTCCTGAGGCCGTCCTAGGATTAGTGAGGAAGGTAGGATTAGGAAATTGAGGATTTAATACTAAAGAGTTTCAAAGTTATCTAGTAGTGGGCATGATGCACCGGAAAGGAAGGAATCTTGAGTGAAGCAGGATGCAGCTGAAGGTGAAGAAAGCCTGCCCCACCCCAACCCCTCACCTGTGAGCCGGTCCTTGGCAAATCGGCGGCTGCTGTCCATCCAGGGGAAGGTAAGGCCTGATAGGCCGCCTCCAGCACCTAGCCCGGGGGTGCCTGGGGCTGCAGCCGGGCCCCCAGTGGGGGGTGGCACTGGGAGGGGCCGATGGGCGGGGACGCGGATGACGCCCCCCGCAGAGCCCCCGCCGTGACTCCCCGGAAGAGAGGCCAATGAGCACGAGGGGCCATAGCCCGGGGGCCCAGCGTATCCGCCAGTATACAGTGCACCCTCCGTCTGCCCCACGCGGCCGGGACCTGGGCCAAGGCAGCCACTGCCAGGCGGCTCGGGGCCGCTAAGGATCTGGTCGATGCCGAAGCTAATGGGTTCATGGTGCTGGAGGGTCTGCGGTGCTAGTCCGACCGGATCCATGGGGAGAGGACTTGCCAGGACTAGGTCGTGTGGCGGAGGTGAGGAAGAAGAGTCCACAGGGGCTGCAGCTGCGGGGCGGTCTTGAGCGCTCAGGGGCCCGCGGGCTCCAGGAGCATCTTGTCTAGGCGCTGCCTGGGTCCGGACCTGTGCCTGTTGCCCTGCGGCCCAGAGGGGCCGCCATCTCCGGTCGGGACTGGGAGTGAGGTAACTCCCGGACCCACAACTCTGGGGTCCCGGCCCCGAACTTGGCTGCCGTCCGGACTCTGGGGCTCGAGACCGATGGACACACAGATAGACGGACACTGGGCTGCGGCTACCCAAGTCCGGGGTGGATCGGGTTGGCCAGCTCTGGAGAAGACTGACAGCTCGGCCCCCGGGGGCGGGGCGGGGCCGGCCCGACTAGTTAAAGGGAAAGAGCCGCCTGTTTGCGCCGAAGTGTGTGGGGAGTATGGCGTGTGGGGGAGCAGACACCGAGCCTTGAGGTTAGCTGGGGTGGGAGTGCTCTCTGAGCTTAGCTTGGGACCGCACCCCGCAGGCAAGAGTAGGGGGAAGGATCGGGGGTAGTAAGAAAAGAAGGCCTCTCCCTCACGCCCTAGCCTTAGTAGCAGGTGCCTTGAAGTTGTCCTGCTCGGAGGTGCGCCCAGGCTAGCACTCCTAGCCCGAGGCCCTAGCTAGATTCGAAAGAGGGCCTGACCCGGGCAGAACCTCCTAGCGACCCCAGATTCGTTTAGGTTCCAGGCCCAGCTAACTTCAAGCCAGGATCTCGTTGTGCCTAGCCAGGATCTCGTTGTGCCTGGCCAGGCACTGGTGGGACTGGAGGCCTCCCGGCAAGGAGGGACAGCTGGAGGCGGACTAGACCCTGAGGAGCCACTGGGTGCCGCGGGGCGGGCGTCTAGCTGGATGCGGCTTAGGGGGATGCTAGCAGGGTCAGATTGTCAGTCCTGGCTGCCGCATATTTTCTGAGAACCCCAATAGAAGCGAATGGGGTGGGGCCGGAGAAGCGACCCTGGGTCTCGGCTGCACTTGCTGACTTCGTTCGAGGAGACCCCAAAGTGCACTGCTTGGGCTCACTCGGGGGCCAGTTATTCCCATTTCTAGGGATTTCGATTTCTTGGGATCAAACCAAGCGTGACGGTGCGCCGCTGCTGCCTCTATCGCTTGCCAATTGTTCTTGGCAGCCAGCAGAGTCCTCTGTGACCCGAGAAGAATCCCTGCCTTCAACAGTTCATTTCCTATCCATCCTAAATGCATTATTCCTGGGGCTCCTTAAACCTGCTTTCTCGGGATCTGGGAAAGGGATCAGTAGCTGCCTGGACTGGGGCCTGTCAGTGACATGGAGTTATCGCTACCAGCGACTCTTCTAGTCTACAGCTAGTTCTTGATATTTGGCTAAATTTCATCCTCAGCCCTCGTAATAGGGAACCAGGAGTTCAACTGGAAAATTGGGATTTAGGAAGGTTCGGACCTTGACTTCGGCTGCATGGGAGATCTGGGAAGCAGTGGGCACTGTATGCCTACCCCTCCTTCCCCAGGATGGGACCCCTAGCTCTGCCTCCGCCCTCACCCCCCCCCCACCCCACCCCCAGACCCGCCCCCGCCGCCGCCCAGCCTCGCGCAGGCTGTGGTAATCGGGTTAGCGGCGCCGGAATTACATTACCTTCCCCAGCCCGGCCGGGCCCCGGGGGGGCCTGGCGCCTTCGAGCCGGTCAGACAGGGAGCGGGGGGGGGGTACAACTCCATCTCCCCATGGACCCCTGTCCTCTCCCCAGGGCCTTCTCCCCCATCCTTGCACTCCTGGCCTCAGGCTACTTGCCTTCCCCAGAGGGGCTGGACATGGTCCCTGTCCTCGTTCCCCATCCTCCCGACCAGCTGGGGACAGGCACTGGAACCCCTGGATTCAGATCCCCCATTTTCAGATAGATTTGGTTCCAGCCCGGTGGCACAAAGTGGGCACTCAGGAAGCCTGGAGGTCGGGGGTGGGGAACTGATTGACTGATTAGTTCACGGCAGCCCTCCCCTCCCTTCCTCCTCCCTTCCCAGCAGATGGGCCAGCAGCCGGGGCGCCTGGGGCTGAGCAAAGAGGCAGAGGCTTCTCTCCCCGGATCCATCAGCTCTTTCCAGCGTCTGGTGCAGAAAAAAGCCAGGGATGAGCAGAGTTCTCTGAATTCCTAGGTGCCGGCCCCACCCTATTCTTAAAATCAGTGTCGGCCTGACTAAAGTGAATAATAATAATTTACATTTCTATAGCACTTTCAGCTAGCAAAGGGTGTTTTTCTAGGCAACCTTGAGTCAAGGCAACTAAGACTTAGACAGGGAAAGTGACTTTACCTAGCAAGTGATGGGGTTGGAGCAGATTCTGATAGGATCATAGGATTTAACATTGGACTACTCCAGCTGCCTAATTTTAGAGAAGGAGGGAAGCAGGTTAAATGGCTTCCTTGGGGTCTCACAGCCAGTGTCAGGAGGCAGGATTCTAAGCCAAGTTCTCTGACTTCATAGCATAATGCCTCCCCATTCAGCTCTTCTTGGGAAAGCAGAAGGGGTTTGTTTAATCCTCATGTGTTTCCTGGGAGAATAACCCCATCTGTAGAGACCCTAAGTCTCCCTTTGGGGAGGGAGAAGGAAAGGAGCAGGGGCTGGTGATTGACTGGCCCAGAGCCAGGATCAGTGATGACAAAAGCATGTCTGAATATCAATATATCCTTTCCATGAGCCATTCCTTCTATAATCTAACCCCTTTTCTGCTTCTTGTCCTTTCTGCCTTTTAAACCTCCCAACCACCAGACTATGTTCCCAATTCTTCTTTCCTTCCTGGCTCCCTGGGAAGGGAGGTCAAGTCTCACAAGTGGCTCCTAACTGACTTTCTCCAAGTATCAGCATGGGAAATGCTCGACTGATTGAGTGACTGGGGTGAGGGAGAAGCCAAGGACAGAGATCAGCTAACAAGGAGGAATGAGAAAGATCATGGATGGGGAAAAGGGTGGGATGAGGAACTGTGTGTAACAAACCAAGCAGAACTCTTCCCCTATCTATACATTCGTGCAGACCCATTTACACATGACCCTCCTGGCTTTCATCTTTTTGACCCTCTTACTGAATTCCCCACAGGGTTGTTCAGGACTTCATCTACTTATGCCCACAATCCTCACATTCACCCTATCCACTCAGCGAATGACCTCACCTCCTATATCCCAGAGAAGATGGAGACTGTCCATCGGGAGCTCCCTGAGCTGAGATTGTCTTGTCTCCCTGAGCTCTTGTCTTCATCTCAAAATGCCACTTTCATCCCTGTATTTATTCTCTTTCCTATCTGAGAAGTACAAACACCTCTCTATCTCAGTCAGGGCTAACCTGTGCTTTTGTTCACACTTCATCTTGAAGCTTCTTCCCACATTTATTTCCTGCTCTATGCATTTCAACCTCTCCTGCTGCATTACCTTCTCCTTTGCTAACATTTCATATCTCTCCCAGGCCTATTTTTCATGCTACATACAATTCTCTCCCTGTCTCTTGTCTCCCTCCCTCCCTTCATCCTCACTATCTTTCCCTTCCTTTGAGTCAAACTGACCACTGGACTGGGAGTCTGGGAACCTGGATTTGAATCTCAGCTCTGACCTGGCCACTTTACCTTTGGTTCATAATTTACTTCTGTCCTCTTTGTCCCTAGTGCTGTCATCTCCATTCAGATTCTAATCATCTTATTAGATTATTAAATGGTCTGCAGATTGGTTCCCCTACCTCTGGTCTTTCCTCCAAGACATTCAGCTAGAGTAATATTCCTAGGGAACAGCTCTGACCCTAACACTTTGCAGTTCAGTTCACACCATACCTATAGAATAAAGCAGGCTGGCCTTCAGGATCCTATGAAATCTTGTGCCAAACCCTTTCCCCAAATGTTACAGTCACTCCAGATTCAAAGTTTGTCTGTGGCATTTACTTAGCTATGTAACTGTGAAGTTTTTGAACCTCTCAGTCTCAGTTTCCCTACTTGTAATATGGGGGTGATATACTTCCTACCATATAAAACTGTCATGAAGAAAGTGCTTTGTAGTTCTCAAAGTGCTAGAAAAACGTGAACTTACAAATGAGTGGCCAATACCTACTGTCTCCCTTACCACCTTTTGAGTTTTTAAACTTTGGTAATCTGGTTTCCATCCTTCCTATTCTCCCTATTTTGTGGAATGTAAAAATCTCTTTTTTTGTAGCCTGAATACTACCTCCTAATGGCTTTTTCTTCTTTGACCTTTCACCAACCTGCTTTTTCCCCATTTTAAAAAAAGCATTGCTTTTTAAAATCACCTTCATTTCCAAATACATCTATTTTCCCCCTCCTCCTCAGTAAATCATTCCTTGCATGATCATACCAGTTGAATCAGACAGTATTTTCAATGTCACACACCAATAGCCCCCCACTTCTGAAAAAAAGGGGAGTTACATTTTTTCACCTGTTCCCTGTGACCAAAATGTGTCTTAGTCACATAGCGTTCAGTTTCTTTTTTGTTCCTTTCATTTGTGTTGAAGACATCATGCATCTTGTCTACATGGCTGCGCATATTTTACTCTTTCTCAATCCATGTCTTCCAGCTTCTCCAAATTTGTGTTTCTCATGGTGCCACTCTATTGCATTGCATTCACATTCTGTATTTTATTTGGGCATTCCCCAACTGACTGGCATCTTTTTTCATTTCCCCTTTGTCACCACAAAAGGTACTCTGAACCTGGTGAATACGGGGCCTTTCTGTCTTTGGCTGCCTTGGGAATATATGCCTATGGAGGGGATCTCTGAACCAAAAGGAATGGATATGTTAGAAACTTTTTACAAGCATGATTTCAGATAGCTTTCCAGAATAATTGGAACCAATTCACCTGTCCACTGTGCATTGATGTGTCTGTCTTCCGAGTTCCCCTCCAAAATGGCTTATTTCCAACCTTTTGTCATCTTTGATAATTTAAGCAACTTTAAGAAAATTGATGCTGTTGTTCTCTTTCCTATGACCTCCTCTAACCACCAATAGATCCCACCCTAATAGTAACCTAATAGTAAGATCCCAACCTAATAGTAAGAATAGACAAACAAATCAACACATTAGTCATATCTGATGATGTATGGTTCATTTTGTATCTCTAGTCACCTCTTTGCTAAAAGACAGACAGCATGGTTCTCCAGAGGTCTTCTGAGGTTATGTTTGATCACTGCATTGAGTATGCTTTCCTTTATGCTTTAGCACTGTCTGTTGCCAACCGCCTCTTCGAAATGTGACTTCCACAATATTGCATCATCCCAGTTTTCCTCCTACTTCTATGAATGTTCCTCCTCTGTAGGTATGAGGAACCTGTGGCCTGGAGGCCACATGTGGTCCTCCAGGTCCTCAAGTGTAGCCCTTTGACTCAAGGTCATAGGTTGCCTAGCCCTGGTCTAACCCTAATCTTCAACCTTCTGCTCTTTTCTCTCTACCCACCCTCAGAGATCTCATCTACTCCCCTTCCTTTAACCATGTCTCTATGCTAGTGACTTCTAACTCTCTACCTTGTACTCTCTCCTTAGTTCCATATCTATATTCCTAAGTGCCTGGGTGTCCCTTTTGCACCTCAAACTCAATATACCCTATACTGAACTCTCCAAATCCTCTTGCTACTTCCAACTTCTTAATTTATCTCAACAGCTCTACGTACCCAGCTTCAAAACTTAATTTTTTTTCTCCCCCTATTTCTGATCTCTCACTCTTTGTGTCATTTTTTTCCTTAAAAAATCACTCTCAGATTTGGTCTTTCATCTCCAGCTACACAGCCAACATCTCTCTAATCCTTTCTTACACTCTTAACAATCCCCTCCCAGCTGATTTTCCTGCCTCTAGTCTCCCCTTGCCCCAACCTTCTAAAATGCTGTTTCTTTAAAAACTGCCAATGGCTTCTCTAAACTGTCAATAAAGCCTATAATTCAAGGCTCTCCACCATCTGATTTGTTGCTACTTTTCTAACTTTACTTCCATGATTCTTCCATGTGGTACTTCTGTTCTATCAAATGAGATATTTATAAAGTGCTTAGCACAGAGCACACAGTAGGTGCTTAATATCTATTCCCTCCCATCCTCTACCTAGGAGGATCTTCTCTTTAGTCTTTGCATATGTCATACAGACAGTAAATGGCAATGATGATAGGAGCTCATGGTTAGTCACACACTGTTTTATTGTCCCAGCCTTATGAAATTGGTGTAGGTATTGTATTAATCCATGTGATTTCATCACACTGTGCTCACAAGCTTGGATACTTTCAGGATTTCTGTGACCCCTCAAATCATTTATTACCTGAAGACAAATCTCTGGTGATGAGCCTGCAAGCTCTTTGCTCAACTGGTATGAAGAAGACATAACTGTCTGAAAGCAGTGCAGGAAAACCTCATCAGTTGAATCTGTTGGTATATCCAATGTTCCAAACACACAATCCTTCACTTCTATTTTGTTGGATCCATAGCCAATGTCTTTCCAGTTTAGTAAGACCTATCAGAGCCTCTCCTCTTTGGAGAGCCCAAAGTTACCTTCACAAAAAAAACATCCAATCAGGATCTTTGTGAAGAAGTTAATAAGGTCAATGAAATTTTAATTAAGTACCTATTATATGCCATGCCCTGTCCTAAGTGTGGGGGATATAAAGACAGAAGCAAAACTGTGTGTGTGTGTGTGTGTTTATACCAGGGATATACCTGAGTGTGTACCTGTGGCCCCTTAATAAAAGGATTTGTTCTGTGAAGTTTGGATTCAGTCAAAGGGCTGCATTTGAGGACCTAGAGGGCCACATATGGCCTCTAGGCCACAGGTTCCCCACCCCTAGCACACACACATGAATATGTATATACCAAGCATTAACAGATGAGAAGAATCAGGAAAGGCCTCATGTAGAAGGTGGCATCTGAGCTGAGAAAACCAGAGATTGCAAGGTGAGCTGAAGAGGGTAAGCACTGCAGGCCTGGGACACCCAGTGCAAAGACCTGGAGAAGGAAACAGGAGTGTATAAGGAAGAGCAGGAAAGTCAGTATAGTTGAATCATAGAGTGCATAGAGGAGAGTAATGTGTAAAAAGGTTGGAAAGGATGTTGACTTGGAGTATCACTAAGAGGTCCACTCCTGTCAGACAATGGAATTGATTCGGGGGAAAGGGGACCCACTAATTTATTTACTACTAAAAAGGCACACAGATATAAGTATGGACACGGTCATGGGAGAAAAAATTGAATTTCCTGGTTACAATCAGTGGAATATAGAAGGGACACCATTCCAATGAATCCAGAAGTTGTCTGGGCAGGGTCTCAGGGATTCAGGAGGCCAAAATGAAGCTTGGAGATGCATAGGGCATTGCTGCGGAACTGCCTCTTTGTTGCTTTGAGAAGGATTGAAATTGGGTTTGAGAGCATTTTCATTGGCTATAGGAATTTGATATTCCCTAATTGCCCTCTCTCCCTGAGGCCCCCCCCCCCATCTATGAGAACAGGCTTCTAAGCACTGAAGTGAGCACCTAAAAGAATTGTTGCTTAATTATTTGGTGTAGAATAGAAGTTCCATAGCTTGCTTATTTTTCCTTAATAAAATTGCTTTTAAAATTTCACATGGTAAGAGGAAAAAAGAGGGTGGAAAGATATGATGCCAAGATCTAAAAGAGTTTTAATGCCAAAAAGAAGATCCTATGGGATAATAATCAACCATTGGAGTTTTACTGGATGTGTATATCACAGACTGGTGCTATAGGGAAAAAAATTCACCTTGGCAACTGTATGAAGGATAGGGAGAGACTTACAGAGAGACCAAATAGGAATCCATTCCATTATTTGGGCAACGGGTGACAAGGATTTGAACCAGGATAATGGTTTAGTGAGTGGAGCAAAAGGGATATGTGAGAGAGATGCTGTAGAGTTAGAAATGCCAAGATTTGGCAACTGATTGGATATGAGGTGAATGGCAGTGAAGATATATAGATTTTGGACCTGAGTGACTAGACTACACAATATCCACAATCCAATCCACAATAACAGGAAAGTTTGGAAGAGAAATGGGTTTAAAGGGAAAGATGAATTCTCTTTTTGATATGTGGAGTTTGTGGTGCCTATGCATATATAGTTCAACATGTCCAATCATCAGTTGGTACTGCAGGACTAGAGTTCAAGAGAGACATTGGGACTGATGGTATAGATCTGAGGGTCAGCTGCACAGATAAGATTGAACTCATGGGCGCTGAGAATGTAACCAAGGGTAAGTGAGAAGGAAAGGGAAAGGAATGGAAGATAGAAAAGCCCAAGACCGAGCCTTGAGATACAACCCAAAGTTGGTGTTAAAAACCTGGATGATGTCAGCAAACAAAATTTAGAAGGAACAGTCATACATTGAGGGAGACAACCAAGGGAGAACATTGCTACCAAAAACCCAGAAAGGAGAGAGTATCTAGGAGGAAAAGGTGAACAACAGTGCTACAGAAAGGTCAAGAAGGATGAGGATTGAGAAAGGAGCAATAGATTTGACAGTTAAGGCATCAATGGTACTGAATGCTGGGAAATTAACAATAAACAAGCTTGGCCCTAAAGAAAATATGTGAGAAGACACCTTCAGTTTCTTCAAAAAGGTAAGAGCCCATAGGTATGGAACACTGCATATAACATCAAGTATTTTCAATGTTAGTTTTACTGAGCTTTTTTTCTTTTTTATTATAAGGGATGGCATTTTGGAAGGATACAGTGAGAAACGTAGGTGATGTAAAAAACTTATTTTAAAAATAGGTAAGATCACCCAAAGAAGAGATAATGGTTGGTAACCCTGATTATATTTTGATAAAAACAGAGTCAAGATCCTTAAATGAGAAGAGAAGAGGGGGAGTGCCATGGCAGGTTTGAAAGGATTAAGTCCGAAACACTGTGGTGAATGGGATAGAGAATCAATCTGGGAAGACGAAAAAGATTGCCCTGCAGCATTTAGAATCCAATTGAGATTAAATAACAAATTTGTAATGAACATAGTGGGCACGGTTGCATGATTTCCTCCAGCTCGGTTCAGAACACATAAGTAGAAATAGGCAGAGATAGATGGTGGGGAATAATTCAGCCTTAGGGCTTGGAAGGCTTGAGCAATAGGAAAAATAAACTAGGAATTTAAGAGGCTAGTGAAGAGTTGAAGTTCCCTGGGGGACAAAGAGGGGAGGGGTCTGGGAAAGTACTGAGGGGTGGAGGTGAAGAGTTACAGGTATTATCCCCATTTTACAAATGAGACAGGCTCACAGAGTGAGATGACATATGTAGCTAGTGGTAGAGTTGGGGTTCAAATACAGGCCTCCTAATTTCCAATCCAGTGGCCTTTCTACTGTATCTCTTGTGCCTTTGTTCAAAAGGTTCCCCCTTCCTGGAATGCCTGCCTTGTTTTCCCTGCTGATCCTACTCCTGGTCACCCTTGAAGGTGACAGGTAGGTGGCAAGGTAGATAAAGCCAAATCTGGAGTCAAGACCTAAGTTTGAACCTCACTTCAGACATAGCCAGTCTATGTGACCCTGGGCAAGTCGCTTAATCTCTTTTGCCTCAGTTTCCTCATCTATTAAATGGGGACAGTAGCAGCACATAAGTGAGGATAAAATGATATTTGCAAAGGGCTTTGCAGAAACCTGGCTGTTATAACTACTTATGTTACACAGTTTAGCTGACTTTGAGGTTTCTTATTTGTTCCCTTCTTGTGTCCCTAACTATATGATCAGCTTCTTGAAGACATGGCTTGGATTTTTTATTTCTGAGGGACAGTGTATCATTTACGTCTGTGAGTGTGCATGTGTCTCTGTGTATTTGCCAGGATGTTTGCAAATGTGGGCGTATGGGTCAGTAACTGCTTGCTCTTCGTTGGTGTGGGTGTCCCTGACTGTGTATGAGTCCATGGATCTGTATGTCTTGTCACTATGTGATGTTAGTATTCAGTGAATGGGTGTAGTGTTGTCTCTGTGTGTGGCTGACATACATACAATGTACCGGTATTGTCTCTGTGTGTGGTATGTCTGGGTCTGGGATGTCGTGTCTGTCAAGTTTCTGTGCAATTTGACTTCGGGGGAGGAGGAGGAGGAGGATTGTACAGTATATATCTGGGTGTGGTGTGCGGGTGGAGAGGGTGCTCAGTGTGGGGTATATCCATCCGTGTGTGGGTGGTGTCTGTTTGCTGTGTGCCCTCTGTCCCTTCACCTCCTCCCCCGCCCCCTTCAGCATCTGCTCTGCATTAGCTTGTCCCAGGCCTTGGCAGGCGCCAATGATTAAATCACCATCATTAAGCTAGGCCTGCCCCCCAGCAGCAGGGGGATGGGGGGATCACTGCCAACCCCCCATGGGCCCCTCCCCTCAGAGATGTCCGGAGAGACTTCCAAAGACAATCCCCAGGAGACTCCGAGATTCCCTCAGAGAGAAATCTATGTGTGTGTGTGTGGGGGGGTGTTATAGGAATAAAGAAAAGGAGGGAGGGAGTTTACAGTTGGGGGAAACAAGGGGAACACCGTAAGGGGAAAGGCTGAGATGGGTCACTCATGAAAATGAGGGGGTACTAGAGCTACGGGCAGAACAACGGGGTGGGAGTCACTACCAGAGAAGGACTATCACGGAAGGACAAGATGGGGAGACCCAGAGGCCGGTGCACTCGGAGAGGAGTAGGGGGGAAAAAAGGCGTGATCCTTGGGGCGAGGTGTTTGCCCGTCGTCCCGATTAGGCTGTGAGCATCCTTAGGGCTGGCACCGTTTTGTTGGGGTTGGGGTTTTTCTGCCTTTTCTCTGTATCCCCCTCGGTCCCCCCTTAGCACAGTGCCTTAATAAATGCTCGTTGATTCGACCTAGAGGGATCTACGTGAGATAGGCAGGCAGCATCGGTGATGGGAGGGGAAGGCGGCTGAGGAGGGGAACCCCTCGGGTGGCCCCTGGAAGGGGGGGTCACATGGTAAAATCCCTTTGGGGGTGACGCCTCAGCGAGCAGAGGAGGGGCCGGGGGAGGTCCGCCGGGGGGATCGGCCGAGGACGGGCACATTGGAGCTACGACTGCGCCCCGCGCGTCCAGAATTCGACCGCGGTCGAGCTAAGTCTCCGGCCTCGGAGGGCCCCGTTCTTGGGCGCAGACATACGCGAGGCGGCCTCCTGCCAAAAGGCCTTCGCCCGCCCCAGGAGATGCTCCCGGTAAGACGCCCTCGTCGGCCCCTGACAGACTCAGTTCGGCTGGGGAGGACCCCCGGGGGGAGCTGCTGGAAAAGGAGACGCGGGTGCACTCCTCCCCGGCCGCGGCGGACTCCGGAAGACGCGGACACCGCAGCCTCCGCGGGGTCTAGTTCGGGGTTATCGGGAGTCGGCCTCGCCGGGAGAGCGGGGCCGCTACGAGCCCCTTCGGCAGCTCTGACGCCAAACGGGGCGGGGCTAGAGGCGGGACGAGCTCAGGTGAGCACACGGGAGAGAGGGGCGGGGAGCGGCGGGGCGGGGCCCTGGGCGGGACGGCCAATCAGAAAAGGCCCAGGCCCCCCGTTGCCTGGAGACAGGCCCCGCCCGGCAGGCGGCACCGGAAGTGGCTGGCCGGGCTCAGCCTTTAAGATGGCGTCTCCTCAGGGGGGCCCGATGGCGATCGCGATGCGGCTGCGGAACCAGCTTCAGTCGGTGTACAAGATGGACCCGCTGCGGAACGAGGTATGGAGGCTGCGGGCTGGAGATGCCAGGCGGCTCGGAGAACCGAGGCTCTAGGGCCGGCGGGCGACTGGGCAGCTGGCCCAATGCCCAATGCGCTTGCGCTGGGGTCGAGTACCGGATGCGCGTGCGTGGTGTTTGGAAAGGGGGCGACCCTCCCAAATAGGACGCATGTGCGCCGCGACCCCCTCCCTCTACCCCCCTCCAGGAGCCTAGAGCCGGGTTTGCGTGCGGAGCCCCCTGCTGGGCGAAGGTGGAGGGGGGGGCTCAACCCGAGTGTGGAGCATCCCCTTCTATCCCCCTAGTTCCCAGGGGTCTGACGGGGGGGACGGGGAGACGACGACACAGAAGGGGAGGTCGTTGTTGGACTGCCTCCCGTCGGGTGTCGGGGTGGTCACTTAGAAAGTCAGTGATGGTCAGTTTGGCTGCAGGAGGAAGTCCGAGTGAAGATCAAGGACCTGAACGAGCATATCGTCTGCTGTCTGTGCGCCGGCTACTTCGTGGATGCCACGACCATCACGGAATGCCTGCACACCTGTGAGGGTCCTCCCCATCTCCCTTCCTCCCAACTTCGTGCCCTCCATAAAGCACTCGGCCCGTCCGAAGCCCAGGGGTCCCGTCGGGTGGCGCTCCCTTTGGGGCAGACCCTTTTTCGTGCCCCTGGGCCTCTCCCCCGACATCCCTTTACTTGGGTGAGGGAGGGAGCAGGGCTGCAAGGTTTGTGGCTTCTCTCCCCCCAGTCTGTAAGAGTTGCATAGTGAAGTACCTGCAGACCAGCAAATACTGCCCCATGTGCAACATAAAGATTCATGAGACTCAACCTCTGCTCAACCTCAAACTGGACCGGGTCATGCAGGACATCGTGTACAAGCTGGTGCCGGGCCTGCAGGACAGTGAGTGTCCCCCCAGAAAGGTGCCAGAGACCTGGGTTCCCATGCTGATTTCCCACTGCAAGCCTGGGCCAGTCTTGTTCCCACCCTATGGAAAATGAGGGAGCTGAGCCAATTAATCTCCCATTTTAAATTTTTTCACAACATAGTCTTTTCCCTGTTATATTCACACCGTCCCACTTAAGCATAATCCATTGACCAACCCATCACATCGAACAACTGCTCCATTTTGCACTGAAATCTCTACTGAGGCCCCTCCTCTGACCAATTAATCTCTAAAGACCATTCCAGCTCCAACTTTTCGTGATTCCAAACCTGCCAAGAGAACTAGCAGGACAGTGACATACTTAGTCCCCACCTAGATATGTGTGCACATGTGAGATTGGGCTATGGAAAATTAAAAGTGGTGACCAGAAATGGACAGGGACTAAGGAGGTCTAACGTATCTTTCTTCTTTTACTCACTCTTCCCTCCCTTCCAGGTGAAGAGAAAAGGATACGAGAATTCTATCAGTCACGTGGCCTGGACCGAGTTACCCAACCCTCTGGGGAAGGTGAATATCGCCGAAAGCAAAGTAACCACCTCGTGCCTTACTCCTATGTGACAGTTATCACCATGTCTCTCCTAGAACCAGCCCCGGGTACCCTTGGCCTCCCCTACAACAGCTTTGACCATTCAAAAGCCCACTATTACCGCTATGATGAGCAGCTCAGCCTTTGTCTAGAAAAATTAAGGTGAGAGGTGTGATTGGGGGGCAGGAAAACTGTGGTTCCATCAATCGTGCCTGCTGTGTGCCTAGGGAAGACTCTAGTCCAAGGTGATGGCCTACCCCAAGTTTAGTGCAGAGTGGGGAGGGGGAAGGTAAACCACCTGATGCTCCCTACCCTTCCTAGGAGGTGAGTCCATACAAAAGATTTGAGGGAGAAAGGAGATACCAGGAAAAGGGGGAGCCTTTGGGAGTGATGGGGGCAGGGCATGTGCTAGAAAGATACCTAACCATTGTCTTTGCTCTCCCTTCCCCACAACAGCTCTGGAAAAGACAAAAATAAAAGCATTTTACAGGTAAGGGGGTTGAAAGGGAGGTCTCCATATTCTTCCCTTCTAAATAACTAACCTAATAACAATCCCCTCAATATCACTTCTTACTCATATGGTAATGATAGCAGCTCCCATTTCTAGATCACTTGGTTTGTAAAGTCTCTTTCTGGAGCTAGTTATACAGGTATCATCCCCATTACACAGATGAGGACATTTCCAAGACTCTCAGAAGGGAAGGGATTTGCCCAAAGTCACACAGCTATCCAGTGGCAGAGCTGGGATTTGAACTTGGACTTCTTGACTTGGGGCCCATTGCTCTTTCTTTGTCTCCCTGTCTCTGCTCTTCAGCACAAGTTCGTCCGATGTTCCGTCCGAGCCGAGGTTCGGCATCTCCGGAGGGTCTTGTGTAGACGTCTGATGCTGAACCCCCAGCATGTGAGTTAGACTGTCCCAGGAAGAAGCTCCAAAGGGGATAGAGGGAGGGAGAGGAAGGGGCTCCCTGTCCCAGTGTCACCAGGACCTGTGTCTCCTCCCTCCCCTATCCAGGTACAACTCCTCTTTGACAATGAAGTCCTCCCAGATCACATGACCATGAAACAGCTTTGGCTTTCTAGATGGTTTGGCAAGGTAGGGAAGAGAAGGTTTGGGGGAATGAAGGACTGGCATTGGAGTGGTGTTCTAGGAGGAAATTGGTTGGAGAAAAAAATGGTGGTTGGTTGAGGGAAGGCTGGGAAGCTAAGAATGGAGAAGGGATACTGGGGATAAAACGGTGGTTCTGACTAGAGAAGATGTAACAACCCTCCCCCCCTTCTCTTCCTCTAGCCCGCACCCCTGCTTCTGCATTACAGTGTGAAGGAAAAAAGAAGGTAGAAGCTGGCCTCCCTCCCCCACCCCAGATATTTATGTGAGACCCACAGCGGCTTTATTTTTGAAATAAAAGCTGAAAAAGCACTTTTGGCTGCTTCTTGAATTCTGCTTTCTTCCTCTTCCCTTCCCTCCCCCTCACCTAGCATTCCTTCTCTCTCCTGCCTTGCTCTCCTCTTCCATCCCTCCACCTCTCATTATTCAACAAATCCCAGTGACTTGTGCTAGACACAGAGTGGGAGGAGTTGAGTGGCCACTGGGGGATCAGTGAGAGATAACTAGGACTCCTTAGCAGGCCTAAAACAGAATGGTGGAGGGCCAGCACCCAGGGACCAGTATCCTGCTGAGGTGACCTAGCATTGGAGGAACAAACTTGGGGGAAAGTTAAGAGAGCCTGCAGAATAGGGTGGGAGACTATGTCCAGATAAGGGGGACATAGGTTTTGGGGGGGGTTGGGGCAGGGGCCCAAGTTCGTGACCTGGAGAGTCATTTGTCAGGATGCTGGGGATCTGAGTCTGAAACTTAAGAGATCCCTATTCCCATGTCCAAGGCCAGTCATCCCCTCCCCCATGGCCTTCAGAGATGCTTCTACCATAGGCTCAGACCTCTAGTCTGGATCTTCTTTGTGTCTTTCATCAACAGGGGGTGGGGGAAAGGTTTGGCCAAGCTCTTAATTTGGCAGCTGCTCCCTCCCCACTGCCACTGATTTAGACCAGCTGTAGGGTCAACTGGGTCCCAAATCTACCAGGCTTCCTTATTCCCCTGCTAACAAGTACCCCCGTTGTGTGTCTTTATCTCAGGAGCTGGGGGTGGCCCTCATTGTGATCTGGTCCCAGGGGTATCAGGGAAGAGCTTCCTTGGGGTCCAGGTTTGGTCAAACGAATGGCAACCAGGGTCTGAGCAGGAAGAGAGAGAAAAGAGAATACCTGGAGCCCTAACCACATGCCCTGTACGCTGTTCTCCCCCTCTGGTAAGAAGGCTGAGAGAGCCCTGGTTGCTGTCTGTCCTCAGCTCTCTGCCTTCCTTCTCTTCCTCCCCCTTCCCAGCTGTTCCCAGCTGTTAGGGATGAAGGTGACTCTTCCCCTTCCCTTGCCCCCCTCCCTCTGGTGTCCCTAAAGGACTAAAAAGTAAAAACGCACGTCACACATATGGACATATGCACTGTGTTATGGAAAGAACCCTGGATGCAGGGTCCTGGGAGAACCTATTCAAGTTCTAATTTTGCCTGAAACAACCTGGCTTCAATCACTTCCTATTTTTCTGGGCCTCATTTCCCCCATAGATAAGGCTAACATTTATAGAATATTTTTTAAGGTTTGCAAAGTGCTTTTTGTCTCTTTCATCTGACATATGTAATGAGAGGGTCTGACTCATCCTCCATAGCTCTAATCCTAAAAGTACATACCAGGGTGCTTGGGGGTACATGCCATCTAATGGAGATTTGCAAACTCCGAACATAGAGCATGATGTTTCTCAGCCTCAGTTTCCTCCCTACGCTAACTACCGGCGCTCCCCCTATTTCAAATGAAACTTATAGTATAATACAGCATTTGGATAGCAAAGCTCAATCTAAAAGGTTTATAAAATAAGTACTGTAAATATTATTCTAGATTTCTAGATGTAGAAATGGGGGGAAGATAATTCACCCAGAGTTACACTAAGTGGGAGAGCTAAATCCAAGTTTCCTAATGTGTTTTATACTACCTGTGCCCAGTCTTGAAGGTATAATGAAAAAGGGGAAGAGGGGAAAAAACAGATGAGGGAACCGAGCTAGGAGGGAGGCTTTCCTAAGGCACAGCCCAAGCCAAGTCAACCTTGACATGAATTGTTTCCCAATACCTATAACATGAAGGGATAAGGCCATATCTGCCTTCAACTGGATTCATTCCAAACTCCAGAGGAATATAGAAAAGTGAATAATTGTGTTGGGCACAAAGTGGTTTAGGAAATATTGATGGGTTGTATGTGTAGAGGGGGAGCAGTGACAAAATATGGAAGTAGCAATGATGGTGAAGAGGCTGCTGTGGGATTGAGGTGGGGTGGTCAGTCTCCAGGAATAGACTGGATCAATGACAATTTGCTGTGACTGGTTGTGAAGTATAGGTAGGGTTAGTGATTAAATGTTTAGGTGCCCATTAATGGGGTGTGGGAGAAGTGAGAAGGGTGGGGGATAAGGTCTCAAGGAGTAGGCAGATTTATGAGACCCCATGTATGTGTGTGGGACATCAATGATAGCGGTGTGTAGGGGTCTGTGACCAGATTGTAGAGGGTACCTTGGTGGCATGGCTCCTAGGAAGTCTGTTAAAATGTTAGAGGGGAGGGGCCGATTCAGTGACTGGGTAGGGATCCAAAATTGGATATTGAGGTCAGTGAAAACTCAGTGACAGGCTGTGAGGTCTGTGGGTGTAATGCGTGCATGGGCTTAGTGACTGTTTAGGGGTCTGCATGTGGCTCAGTAATGGGGTAACTGTGAGAGGTGATGGAACAAGTATGTCATAGTGGTCACTTTTAGGATTTAGAGCTGGAGAGGATGTTATAGTGGGGATGAGGGGCTTGTCAGTGATGAAGTTCATGGAACATCTGTCATAAGATTTGGGGGGGAGGGGTCAGTGACCAAGCGTATGGTCAGTGACCATGCTGACGGGGGAGTGGAATGGAGTGTTGTGGTATGTTGTGGTAGGGGGTGGGGTTGGGGGGAGTGATGAGTGTCAGGTTATGGGAGGATCTTCAGTTGGTTTCACTCCTTGCCCTCTCCCCCAGTAGAGAGACCTTCTCAGTTTCCCATAGTGAGGAGGGGAGGTGACCTCTGGGCCCAGAGGTTTAATCTCCCTCATTAATCACTCACCCCTCTCTCCTCCCCCAACTCCTTCTCCCAGCATCCAATGGATCCAATTTCTCTCAGGCTCCTTGACTTGGGGCCAGCAAGAGGCTGGGGAGGTGGGGGTCAGACTGAGAAATCCCTTCAGTGGCCCCTCACTAGTCCCAGGGGAGACTCTCTTCTTGAAAAACTGGGGTCTTCCCTTTCTGTGTGAGCACAGGGCTGTGTCTGACTCTGTGACCGTCTCCATATCTTGTGTCTGCTCTACTGGTCTTTCTCTGCTGCTGTGTCTGTGACTGTCTTTGTCACTCAGGTTCTATGTGTCTACCCTCTTTTATCTTTCTGTCTCTCTCTTTGTCTCTTTGTTGATGCCTCAGTTGGTTGCCTGTTTCTGTATGAACCCCTCTATCACAAAAATGCCTCTCTCACGACTGTGTATGTCTCTAGTCTGTGTGTCTTAATTTCTATTTCATTGTGTGACTATGCCTTCCCAGGTGTCTCTCATTGTTGAGGTTGGGGTTTTTTTTTTCTCCCAGTGTTTCTCTTTTCTCCCCCATCCCCCAATCCCAGTCCCATCACTGTCTTCTCAGTCTCTGCATCTCCACCCCGCCTTCCCTACCCGGGGGACAGGCTAACCCCATTACCTGAGACAGAAATTGAGAGGGGGAGGGGAAGGGAAGAATGGGATGAGAGGAAATGGGAGGGGGCTCTGAGACAGAAAGAAAAAAGGAAGACGCAAGAGCCCTCAGCCTTCAACCCATTTCCAGTGTGGGGTCACAGATGTGAGTTTGCCTCAGACTCAGGAGGTCATACCACTTTTCTGAAGTCCCCCCTTTCTCACTCTTAGACCATTGGTTATCAATCTTAGACCCTCATAATGGGGTACCATGTCTCCCTATCAGACTCAGGGCCAGATATCAGACCTGAGACCTCTCAGGACAGGCAGAGGGAAAGAGTTCAAAGGCATCCATTAGAAGAAAGAGATCCACAGTAGGGAGGTCTGAAATGAAGACTCAGGTAAAGAGGGATAGAGGAAGGAAGGGGAGAAAATAGAGAAGGGGAAGAAGGGGAGGAATGGCAGGAATGGCAGTGGAAGAGACCAGCCTATGGCAATGTCAGAGGCAGCCTTGGTGTTTGGTTTGGCTTTTTAATTATGTCTTGTTCATTCTAGGTCCAGTATTTAACAGTTGTGTTGTGAATGTGTACATATGAGTTGTGTGTCTATGTTTCCTGTGCTTGGTGAGTTTTGTGTTGTGCCTATGTGAGTATGTCTTGGCCTCTCTAGGAGGGCTCCATGAGAAAGGAATACAGGAATGAGGATTGGAGGCGGGAGGGACACAAGAGCCTCTCCTGGGACGCACTTTAATTACAGATTAAGTGAAACAACATCAATGGGACAGACATTGATTTGAGCAAAGAAAGGCAGCTCCCAATTCAAACAGGGGAGGGCGGGAGCGTCTGCCGCCCGCCCCCCCCCCCCCCCAATAACCAATTGAGAGGTTCTTGAATCACTTTAGCCAGCCTCCACACTTGGGTCCCTTCTGATCTTTGACCGTTAGTCAGTCACCAGTGTGGAAGTGTCTGTCTATGTAATTGCGCAATTGTGTCTGTAAAATTGTGCCTCCGTGTTTGTAGATATGGCTGCCTTTGTGTCTACGTGTACGTACCTCTAAGCGTGTGTGCTCGGCTTTCAGTATGTCGCCTTTGAGGTGTTCACTGAACTGACCGGCTCTTCGAAATTAACACTGTCCAGAGTGTCCTGGCTCCTACTCAATCCCTGTCCCCGTGTTTCTGCTCTGTGCCGAAAGCAAACCAGGCTCTTACCTGGAGATCTGAGCTCGGTCCAACGCAGCCCAGGCTCCTTACTTTCTGTGAGAGCGGAGAAAGAAGTGGAAGGAACGAGAGATACGAACCCATGTAACACACAGTCACATACACTGTCCCCAAAATGGGCACAAGAGGATGGACGGAGGCCACTAGTAAACAATCAGGGAAGAGGCGGGAGAAGGTGAAAGGGCAATGGAAGGAGTCGAGAGACAGAGAGCCAGCCATAGGGAGGGGGAACGGCGGCAAAATACCCGGCTGGACAGTTTCTTTAATGCCCTAGTTTTTCGGAGGTGGAAGGGGGGCTTAGAGACAAAAACCGCCTCCGAGACTGGGATGGACGGTGCGGGTGAGTCTAAACCGTGGGGATGGGGGGTGGGGGGATGTACGCCGTCGATCTGTCAGTGTCCAAGTCTGCCACTTCCTACAGGAAGTGCTGAGGATCCGACCGTTTGCCTGGGGTAGCTCGGACAGCGGTGTGGGGGGTGTTTTCTGCTTTGTATGATTGTGAATATAACTGTTGGTGTGTGCGTGGAAGAGTTAGAGATTGTGTCTTTTCTAGTGGGTTGCCGTGGCCCTATAGGTGCACAACGGAGCGACTGGGAAGGAGACTTATGTGATTCAGACAGACCCGCGAGTGACTCCAAGATCCCGTTGGGCCGAAGCTGGGCCTAAGGGCTCCCAGTCCTCGATGTCCCCGCCCCATTCCCAGAGGCATATTAGGATTCCGTCGTAATTCGCCTGAGCCGGGTCTCTGCTAGGTCGGTCGCAGCGGTGGTCTATGCCCTAGAAACGGCCCACAGAGGATCTGGGAGCTGGTCTGTGTGACCAAGGCGTGAGTGTGTGATTGTCTCCCTGCGTTTGCTGTGGTCCAGGTGTCTTTTTGTACAGCTACGCTGTGTTTGTCTTTTCCAGTGTATGTGAGGGAACGTGTGTGTCTCCCTCGGGACATTGTAAGGTACAACCTGAGGCTCCAAGGTCGCCTGAGGCCCTGAGAGTGACTTCAGTCTTGGGGCTCTGACTGGGGCTCCGACCCGTAGCCCTGGTGACGTGTGGGGTCAGCTCCTGCCGTGTGAGGACCCGATATTTCTCGTCTATCTATCCGAGTTCTCTGAAGTTCTAAGCTGACCGCTGGAATTTACCATTCATGGTAAAGGCTGAGTGAGATAAGACAGACATTGACAGAAACATGGACTGACCTCACCTTCGGCCATGGGGTTGTACGCGTCTCTGTCCTTGCTTTTGTCCATGTCCCTTTAAATCAGTGGGCTTCTGAAGTGGAGGTGGTGGTGTGTACGGACCACTCTGCTAGGTCCCTCTTCCAGCACCTAGTTCACCACCCTGTCCTCCACCTACTCTTCCCGTTTTTTTGATCTCCGCTACCTGTCCCAGTGCGATCCGATAGATCTTGAGCCCAGGATAGAAGTCAGAACCCTTCTGGAAGTCGAGCCTGCAGCCTCCGGAGCCCCCAAGGAGCCAATTCAAAAAGCTGGGGTTAGGGGAAGAAGAGACTGGTACTTTATAGAGTACTACGAGACTGGGAAATGGGGTTGAAGTAACAGGGAATAGGAAATAGAGATAAAGAAGAGGTGGATCCCTGAAGGCTGGGGCGGGAGACTGCGGGGAACTGCTGGGCCTGAGGCCAGAGCAGTGAAGAGAGTAGAACTGAAAAGAATGGGACTAAGGGAAGGATATGGACTAGGCCGAGAGACTGAGGCTTCCAGAAACTCAGCGGTTTCTATCCCTCACCTGCGTCCTCCACTAGGCTTCCCTCGCCCCGCCGCCCCCCCCCCCCCATCCTCACCCCGCCACCGCCTCCGCTACCCTGTGGCTCACAACATTCTGAGCAACCTCTGTCCCAGGGGTCCCAGACAGAGAAAGCTGTAGGACTCGATAGTGTCCAGGTTGTCAAGGCCTCCGCTGTTCCCCGACCCAGCCACGGTCGTTCTGCGGAATCTGAGCAGTGCCCTAGCTCCACACCCCCGCATGCCTAATCACTTCCAGCCGCAGTCTCCTCTATCGCCTTGTGGACCCATCGTCTTTATGGGGCTGGGGATGAGGGTAGATTAGGAAGATTGGGTTCATGGAGGAGCAGGGCCTGAGCCAGGAGAGGGAGGTGGGCAGACACAGCTACCCCCTAGGTCCAGTCACAGCTGGATCCAGCCCCCCTCTTCCCTCACAGCTGGTTACAACGCCCCCCATCCTCCACCCACCAACTCTAGCGCTGGGAACTTTTAAAAGCGCTTGAGGCCGCGGGAGGAAAAAGCCTTTTATCGCCCGCAGTTTTATGGGCCAGAAAGGCTGCTCCCATTACGGGTCGGGGGCCCAGGCTGGACAGCGGCTAGAGGCACAGTAGGGGGGACAGGGTCTGGCAATTAAGGGACAGGGACGAGGGTCGTAAGCGTAAAGAGGCTGATTGGAAAAGAGCCAATGGGCCCAGTGGTCGCCCCCAGAGCAGGACTCAGAAGAGGGCCGGGGAGTGAGTACATTCGGGGTAGCGCACTGTGTCTCGTCCTGTGAGGGAGTTCGAACCAGGAGGTCACTTCCTCAGTCCGCGCCAGGGTCACCTAGGCCTTAGCCTGAGGAGGGCGGACGATCATCAGACGAGCTGGGGGACCCTTGAGGTGGGGGTGGGTCTGGAGGAAGGATGTAAGCTCCGCCCCCCCTCCCCACCCAGTTGCCGCCTCCGGCCCCAAGGCCCTTTAAGGCAGAGCTAAGGCTGGGCTGGCGGGCTTAGGACTGAACTGACTGAGACGCCCTAAGGCAAAGAAGCGGCTTCAGGCTTGCCCAGCGCCGTCTTCTGGGGACAGACGGGGGCCCCGGGGGGTGGTAGGGCGTTCCCGGGCCCCGGGGCCCAGAGCATGAACCGATGCGCGGAGGAGGTGGGGGAGGAGGAGGAACAGGCGGTGGCGCGGCGCTGGCGTCCCCGGCAGCGGGGACCCCTTGGCCCGGGCGCCCCGACATGACCTCGGCTCGGGAGTCCGGGCCGCCGCCTGCCGCCTCCAATAAGCCGCTGACGCCCTTCAGCATAGCTGACATCCTGGGCGCACCAACCCGCCCGATTCCAGCCCCAGCCCCCGTGCCAGTCCAGGACCCTACTTCGCCTCTCTGCGCGCTAGAAGAGTTGGCCAGTAAGACCTTCCGCAGGCTCGACGGCAGTGTCTTGCAAGCGGCCGAAGGTACGTGGTCAGACGCTTGGCTGGGGTTGCAGTTAGAGGGAGGCAAGCGGGAGGGGGCTTTGGGTTCTTAAACTGCCGAGCTTCTTACTGTGCACCCCTGTTACAGCCTCCCCTCCGACTCCTACTTCTTCCTTTCCTCTCCCTTCCCCTCTTTCTGCACCATTTCTTCTTATCTGCCCATTCCCTAATCCCCTTTATTCCTCTTCCTCATCATCTCCTCCCGACTGGCCTTTTCCTCCAGACAGACCTCCTTTCCCCTTCTCCTTTCCCCCTTTTTCCTCCTCTCTCTTTCTCTTGGTCTCCCTTTTCTCCTGATCTCCACTTTTCCTTCGATTCACCGTTTTTCTTTCTTTCCCTAGGGTTTCCCTCTCTCCTCCCTGACCCCTTTCGTGGGTCTGTCTTTTCTTCCCTTTGCTCTCCTCCTTTTTTTCCTCCAGTGGTGCCCAGTCTTTCATTCACTGCCTCCCTTTTAACTGGTGTCCCCTTCTCCAACACCCTCCTCCCCTCTCCTGAGTCCGGCTCCTTCGAAAAATTGGGCCATGAAGTGCATCCTGCTAAATCAGCTCGAGTTGCCAAGGGCACACTGTTCGAAGCTGCTTTTTCCTTTCCCCTGTTTCAGGGATCTGTCCAGGACATCATCAGGTCTTACTCTGTCCTTCCTTCAACGGGTCGAGGTCTCTGTCCGACCAGAGCCTGAGCTGACCGCGGTCCTCTCTAGGCAGTTCAGACCCTCGGAGAATGCGCTCGCGCCCGTATGCTCCTGCGCGCACATACACACACAACCACAATCGCAACCACAGTAAACGAAGAGAGTATCAGATGTTGAGATTGGAGGATTGATTGCTTATGTTACTCTATACATTGAGACAGAAATGATAGAGATTCTGTCAGGGTGAGAAAGACAAAAACAGACAGATGAGGAAGAAAAAGCGAGGTAGCAAGAGATCCAACCCAGTTCGGGATCCGCCTTCGCCTCTTCTCAAGCTTATAGGGTTCAGAGGCTTCAGCCTCATCTCTCCCCTGCTGTGTTTGTGTCTCCAAGGCTCCAGCCCCTGCAGCGACCCGTTTGGCTATCCGGAGGTGGAGGAGGGGTACAGGGAAGGTGTGAGCCAAGCCATTGGGACAGTAAGGGGGCCCGGAAAAGGCCTCGAGATCTCAGGGAAAGAGCCCTAAGGGCTGGGGGAGAGATCATAGGAGTAGGTTCCTGGTCTCTACATTTTCCCTCATCTGGCCGCGGAGGCCCCCACCGGTCCTGAAGCCCAGATCAATCCCCACCATCCAGTCCCTGACCTCCCTATCTCTCCCACATCTCTCTACCTCATGAAACTTCTTTCCTTTCCACAACCTTCTGTACTTCCAATATCCTGCCCCCATCTCCCTGTTCTCTCAACTCTCTACCTCCCTAACCCTAACTGCCCCAGTCGCTCGAGAGTCCTTCTCAGCCCTACACCCCCCTGACCTCTGTCTCAGTCATCCCAGACATCTCAATCAATCAAACCATCAACAAGTCTTCTCTGTGAATTCAGCAGATCCTCTCCTCCCCACTCCCACTCCCTCCATGCACCCAGTCCTGTGCTGGAAGGAAATACAGGAAGAGCAGCTCCCGCCCTGAACCTGCAGGCTCCTGGGGTTGCTTACAACCTACTACTAACAGGGGCCTTGAGTTATCTACCCCAAATGCTTGACCTAAATGTCCCTTGCGTTAGCCTCCTTGCCTGACTTTGCCAGGTTCTCTTAGTCCATAGAGAATTCACAGATCACCTCCTGTTTTCCAGGCTTTAACTCTGCCCACCCCAGGGGATCCAGGGAATTCTCCGAACTGTGAGCCAGGTTCAGCTTTGTTGTTGTGGAGAAGGCCGCAGTCCATTCCAATGGCCCAAATCCTGCCGCAAGGCCGGCCTTCGTGCTCTCGGGGAGGTCCAGTCCCAGGTTTGATCATACCCCTGGTCCTTCCTGTTTCTGCAGGTCGGGCGGCACAGAGCCCGCAGAGCCCCAGGCCTGTGACCCGCAGGCGTCGGAAGTCCCGTACTGCGTTCACCGCGCAGCAGGTGCTGGAGCTGGAGAGGCGCTTCGTCTTCCAGAAGTACCTGGCTCCAGCCGAACGGGACGGACTGGCAGCTCGGCTGGGCCTGGCCAATGCCCAAGTCATCACTTGGTTCCAAAACCGCCGGGCCAAGCTCAAGAGAGATGTGGAGGAGATGAAGGCAGACGTGGCCTCCTTGCGTTCCCTGCCACCCGCAGCTCTCCGCCGGCTGAACCTCTCTCTACCAGAATCAGGCTCTAACCCTTCCACCGACCCAGAACCCAGCCCTGATACTCTGCCCGAGCTTTCAGACGAGGAGATTCAGGTGGACGATTGAAGAAAAAGTCTGGCCCTGGCCCTGGGGATTTGCGGACTCTTATTGTCAGACTATCGCCAGACCCTATCGCGACCCTTTTACCCATTGGTCCAGCTCAGAGCGTCCAGGTCCCTGATAGACTTCTACTCCCCAGTTTTTTCTAACTTATTCCCACCCCGTTCTCCTTCCATTCATTGTCCCTCCACTTCAGCCTTGGTACTATCCAGTCCTCCCGTTCTCTGGGGTCTTTCTGTCCCAGACTGACTGGATCACTGGATTTCATTTATTACTATTGTGGTGTTGGGGGAGGGGGGGCATGACTCTGCATGGTTCATTCTGCCATTCCCCATTGTCCCTGGCTCTCAATCGTTATGTGAGTCTCTCCATTCACCCTTTTTCCAATCCCAGGGATTTAGGGGTCCTAGACAGCTCTATGAAGCTAGGTTGTTTTTTTTTCTTTTACTCCCCACTTATGTGCTTCTAGGATGTTCTGGATTTCTCACTTTTTTTTTTTAATCTAGGAATCTCAGATAGTGTTCCTCCTTATTCCAACAGCCTCCTCGGTTCTACATTGTCTATTCGCCATTGTTTTCTCTTTCCTAGTCCGAGACAGAGTCTATACCGCCCAGTCTCCCCAATTCCCACTCTTCTAGGCTGAGGGATCCCTTTGGCGTCAGACTTGGCCTTTCCCACCCAGATTCCCTCCTTCTGAATCCTATTGCCCTCTGGCCCCTATAGATTTCACTTATCCTGTCCCCTCTCTTCCTTTTAAAGCCCCCTTCTAGCGCACATTTCGTTTTCTGTAGTTACGGTCTAATCAGAGCCTAGTCTATATCCCTGCCTCTGCCGGGAAACTTCTCCCAGCAACTGCTGTTGCTCAGGGGATGGACAGCGAGCCAGGGTCAACTGGGTCTTCTCTGCTACTATAGATATCCGGCCGTTTGTAGCCGCTTCCCCACCTCCACCACCCTCCACCCCCACCCCACCGTCAGCCTCTCAGTGTGAATAAAGAGGATCCGACCGGGCATTTCGTTTTTTCCCTCCTGCGAGCTGAGAGGGTGGGAGCAGGCCGCAGATGGTGGCGGCTTGCGTACGTTGGGCAACCTCTGGATCTTTACTGATTGAGGGCCTGAAATTCCGTTCCCCATTACCTCTACCGCCACTCAGTTCTTTCCGATATGGATCTGCTCTCCTTCCTCACTTACCCTATAGGAATCGAAGATCTCGTGAGATTGGACGGTCAAGACTCCAAAGTGCACTTATTGGGTCTAGAGGGCATCTCCCTGAATTCCTTTCTACAAACCCCACCCCCATCCCAAGAGTTTATTAATGATGACCTTGATCTAGATCCAACCCGGAGACACCCAGGAGATGCGCCGAAGCTGAGGAGAGAGGATAGAGGACAGGGCAAAATTACACACTACCGGGGTTACACCCCAGTGACGGCGCAACTCGTAACACACTCGACAACAGACATACAAGCAGTAATCGAGGCGACAACGCACTGTGTAACACCGAGACAGCCAAGGGTGTTTGTGGGACACACAACACTACCCCCCAACAGCATTCACGCAAGCGACATACACTAACTAGCCTCGCGTAGTAGGCGTCTTTGTAAAATGCTCGTGAAAGTGAACTTTGCACAAGAAGACAGCAAGATCGGAAGGAAATGCTCACATACAGCAACAGCACATACAACAATCCCACACACCGTTGTGACACAATAACCGCACAACACGGCACGCGGCATACACACGCCGTTGTAACGCGCTACATTACGCAACACATACAACACATAATACGGGGAGCCACGCAGGCACATACGGTAATGGTAATGCGGATCATACAAAGGCATTCCCTTAGCGAGCCCAAGTTGCCCCCACCCCTTCCGTGGGCGTGTGTGTGTGTGTGTGTGTGTGTGTGTGTGTGTGTACTAGGGAAGATTCCCCACCCCCCACCCCGTGGAGTGGCTACCCACCCCCCACCCCCGCTTCCCATACCCCGGTAATTTCCCGGGTGACCGGGCAGCCGCTGGCTGCTGACATCCCCAGCAGAGTTTAATTCCTTTAACTTGTGATTAATTACCCGCCCCCGGCCCCACCCCTCCCTCGGGCCTGTCTGCACATCAAACGCAGAGGGGGGAGGGGCTGCCGGGAGCTACTGGACCAGAGAGAAAGGAAAGGGAAGGGGAAATCTGTGGCTACCTACGCGACTCTAGGCTAGGTAAGGTGTCCCTCATTCACCCCCTCATTCTTGTACTCTCTCAAATAAAAAACTCCCCCGTCCCAGCCTCTCCGGCCCTATAAACACTTAGCCTGTACTCCCTTTTCTGGCTGAAGAAAATTCTGCAGGGCCCATTTCCTAAACTGTAAAACGAGGGGTTAGTGGGTTTTAGCCCCAGGGAGCACAATTTATGTATCTGAGTGACAAGACACATACAGAAGAAAACGAATTAAGACGTCAAAGGCAAAGCCAGAACACCTGGGGTCAGATCCTAACGGCCACTTTGCTGTGTGAAGTCTCCAAATCAAGTTACCCCCTAGGCCTCTTCCCCTCTTTCTAAAGTGAGGGAGTCAGACTTCCTATCTAAAGCTCCCTTGGGCTGTAATATTCACCCATAAATGCTGGTTCACGAAGGGTGGATTCTAGGAGCTGGGAAAGACCTCAGTGCTGGCTCCAATAGCCAGAGATTTCCTCCAAGAGGCAAATCTGTTAGGCTGTAATTTACAGGATGAGACGGTTTCTGTAATGTGACCAGAGGGCTTCTAAAGTAGGGAATAGAACCTAACAATATGGAAATGTACAAGGATTAAGTCTAGCCTGTTGGGGGCATGAGTAAACCTTTGGGACTGTTTTGCGTAGGGGAGTACAGATTACTTAGGCCAAGTGTAGTAGGGTCTTGAATCCCAGGCTGAGTAGGAGCAATGAAGGATTTTAAGCAGGAGAGGGATATAATCCTGTATTAGGTGGTAGAAAAAAGCCTGGAAGACAGAAGGTCTGCAAGGAGGTAACCAAGAGGGACTAAATTAGGCTGGTGGGGTTTGGGCAGAGAGGAGAACTGAAAGGGAACACAGGACAGGATCTGGTAACTGATTAGATCTTCCTGACTGAGTTAGGAAGAGGGAGGAGTCAGAGAGGATGCCTAGGTTTCTAATAAGGGCCTCATGGCACTGTGGGGGGTCAAGGAGGGAAAATCAATTTCAGGAGTAAGATGGTTGGCTTTGGGCAATTACCTCCATTAAGTCCCATTCAGCCCTCCTTCTTTGTTTAGGGGAACAGGACCACACTGCCTCCCCCTCCTCAGACACCTGCAAGCTAATTCCTTCAGGAAGTCTTCCCTGCTATGACAGGTACCTCAGGGAAAAGAATAAGTTGGATGTATCAGACAGAAAAGGCCAGATGATGTCTGAGGCTGAAGAACATTTTATTGAGCTCGGTTCCTAGACCTGGAATGCAAGGGGGTCCAGCACAAAAAAGCCCAGCCTCATCCCCCAGTAGTATCTTCATCAGACACCAGGCATCAGGTAGGAAGTAAGCCCTGACCCGGAGCCTCAGGACACACCAGTCCCTAGCAATGGCAGTCATCTTCAGGGCCCTAAATGGGGCCCACAGGAAGGTCACACATGCTGCACTGGCCTCAAGGCTTTGCTAGAGGCTCCTATGAGGAAGGAAAATTGTTAAAGGGAAGGGAGACTGAAACTGGAAAAGTAATGGGAAAATAAGAGGAAGGAATCAGCTACTGAGAGGGGAGAACATGGTACAGTTGCTGAAGGGGAGGAGAACATATTTTGTTCATTTGTGCATATGTGGGTAAGGGAAGCCTAAGAAAATCCAAGGGAGTTGAGGACTGAAAAGACCTAGTAATTTTAGGGAAGGGAGTTGCCTCACCAGGTTTTTGGCAATTGAAGGTGCTGAACTGAAGGTAGTGGAACTGGAACTGGGACTGGAACTGGGACCGGCAGGATAAATGGTCGGGGACCAAATCTGTGGAGTACAGGCAAGGAAGGAAGGGCTGAAAGCTATAGTCTTGTTACCTTCCCATCCCCCCCCCAGGAACACCTAGGACAGGACCCCTCCCAAGAGAGGGCAGGCCTCCTCCTCCAGGGGATGGACAGCAGGGCCCTTCTCAGGGTCTGTGCAAATGGGAGCTCAGGGTACATTAAAGATGTGTTCACATGGAGGGCCCGAGGCCCTTTCCCTTACTAACTGTATAATCACATTACTTAACATTTCTGAGGAAACCTCATCTGTAACCCATCATGGTGTTATCAGGAAGTCTTTTGTGAGCTTGGAGGCGATAAAGAAATGGGAACTTGTCTCTTAAGGCACAACAATCCCCAGCAAAATTCTAGGATCAATTATGAATGAAAGAAGATGGTTTGTGGGCCCTTAGAAGAGAAAGCAGGGACTGCTGAGAGGCAGCACAGGTTCATCAAGAATAGCTCATGCCAGACTAACCTTGTTTCCTTTTATTGACAGGATTACTGGGCTGGGTAGCTCAGGGGAATGCCCGACACTGTACACCTAAGCAAAGTATTTAACAAAGTCTCATGACAGTTCGATGGATTTCAGGGGGTTGGGGGTATTAGGAGCTGAAGGACCAGACCCAAAGCACGTCAACAACTTAGATGAAGGCATGAGGGGCAAAGTGAATTTGCAGACTTCATGAAGCTAGGAGGGCTAGTTAACACAGTGCACATAGAGGAACCAAGGTGCAAAAATGGTTCATAAGAAAAAGGGCTGGAATTTTTACTGGAATGCTACCTCCATATGAAGTAGCAGTATGATGCAGCTGTCAAAATTTTAACACATATAAGATACTCTACCCTAGTAAGATCATACCTGAAGTACTGAGTTCAGGTCTACATGCCACATTTTAAGAACACTGGAAAACTGGAGTGGGTCCAGAGGAGCACAGAGTAAAGGGACTGATTAGAAGCTATGCTATTTAAATTATACCTGAAAGAACTAGGAAGAGTTCGACTAGAGAAGACTTGAGAAGAGTAGGGGCTTGATTATGTCATATAAAAAGGATGAACCTGTTTTGAGGGGAGAGCCCCAAAAAAGACAGCTAGGACCAATGGCTCTCAGTTATAGGGAAGCAGACTTTAATCTCTCTTCTTTCTCTTCTCTTTCTCTGTTTCTCTCTCCAAAACCGGCTGGAAACTAATCAAGACAACAGATTTGGGAAAAAGCCAACAACTTGAGTTAACACTTTCCTAGATGGTGGAGGGAAAAGAAGTTATGGTAGGAGGCAGTATTCTAAGTAACATCTCCAGGCTGGGAGGGAGGGGGCAAGAGAGTGCTCATGACAGACCCCAGGTCTCTAGGGAAGAGGAGTCTAGATGCCAGCATTAAAGAGGCAGTATCATGCTAGAGAGCTCTGAATCTGGAGCCAGAGATTCCCCCTCTCCCACTAATTTCCATGTAACTGGGAGCAGTTCATTTTTTCCCTTTAGCCTGTTTCTAAATCTGTAAAAAAGAAGGTTGGATCTAAGAACCTCCCATTTGGAAACTTAGTTCCAAATACATGATCCACCCCAACCCCCTCCCCCCCAAGTAAAAAGGGGCAGTTAAGTGGATAGACCACCAGCCCTGGAGTCAAGAAGACCTGAGTTCAAGTCTGACCTCAGACACTTACTAGTTGGGTGACCCTGGGCAAGTCACTTCACCCTGCTGGCCTCAGTTTTCTCATCTCTAAAATGAGCTGGAGAAGGAAGTGGCAAGCCACTCCAGGATCTCTACCAAGAAAACTCCAAATAGGGTCACAAAGAGTCAGACACAACTAAAATGACTCAACAACAAAAAAGGAAGAGCTCCAAATCAAGCTCCCAGGCTACATGGGGCCAACTCCAATCTGTCACCCTGGGGAGGGCTGGGGGTGATTTCTTAGACCTCTCAGAGAAGAGGCCTAGCCCAATCCTCCATCCAGGAAAGAAGGGAGCAATCATTAGCCCTAAGTCAAGGCAGGGTTTTCTGGACACTAGAGAAGAAAGGCTCATTTTCCTCCAGAATCATGGAGGACTCTTTCAGGGCAAAAGCTAATAGCTAGAGAATGAAGCATCTGGCCTGGGCTAAGAGAAGCTAAGGCCATCTCCAAACAAAAGAACTGGGAGAGAAGGTAGACTCTGCAGTGAACTGAGACTCTACCCTAAGCCAGTCTCTAGGGGCTAACAGCACCTCTGAACAGATGACCTGGATTACTGTGGGTTCCATTTGGGCTGCTCAGAACCTAGCAACTTTCCCTATCAAAGGGAGTTCCAAGACAGCCAGCTGCATGTGCCAGAGTTTATGAGCAGGGCTGACTGCGGACATTAGGTCTCCCTCTCTTGGGAGAAAAACAATGAGTCTGATCCTGTTAGATGTACAGTGAACTGCCATATTCCTCCTATCATGAGAAGTGGGGAGTAGACATTACAAGCCTGTCCACAGGGATGGACAGAGACACCCCCTTGGGTGGACAGGCAGACACACAGATTGACTCGTGGGCCCTCACCTGGATGGAGGCAGGTGTGGTGGCTGTCCTAGGATGCTCCTTGCCTTGGTGAAGTCCTGAAGCTGGGTGGACCAGAAGCCACTACTCTGAGCCTGGGTGATGGGCCAGAGAGCAGAGGGGAGCCTTGGGGCAGGCAGGAGGCCTTGGATCTGAGGGGATACTGCAGCAGAAAGATTTAAGGGGAGCAACCCCTGGGCCCCAGCCTCCGGGTGAGGAAGCTGCTGTGGAGTCCTGGGTTTCAAAACTGTACCACGGATTCCTCCTTGATGCTCCTGCTGAGAGAGAATCTCCCCATCACTATTCCATTTCCTCACTCCCCACAGGTCCTCCTTTGTTCTTCCCTCTCCATGCTACTCCCCAATCCAACAAGTTGTTCCAGGGTCAGATGAGGATTAATATTTGCAGAAAACCATACTCTGTGACATTTCCTACCTCCCCACAAACACCCTGGCCAGCTCTACTTCCTCAGAACCCCTCAGTTATCAACCTTTCTATTCACCTTCCCTCAGACTCATTTTGTAGGGAGGGAGAAAATTATGCACAGAGGAGGGCCTGGCTCTCTGCAGCCAGTCTGGACTTCACCCCCAGAACTCCCCTTTTAGGTGCCCTAGGGTCAGATGGGTGGCACCTTAGAGGAGGGCCTCTCACCAGAGTGAGCTGGAGGAGGCACTGCTGGAGTTCCTGGACAGCATCTGGTTGGGACTTATCCATGGCCAAAGTCTCCTGGAATACATCAGCTGCTTCCTTGAACCTCTGTGTGAGGAATAGGAGAGGAAGTCTATGTCAGTTAACAACCACTGATCCAACTACAAGTCAAAACTTCTATCCTTTCAAGCCCCTCCTCCCTTCCTTGTCTCCAATACCTGCAAGCCCACCAGTGCCTTGCCCAACTGGAACAGGCCCCGGGGCCATTGTGGCCGCAGGTTGAGGGCAACTCTTGCATCACCTAGGGCCCAGCCAGGCTGGCCTAGTCGCTCATGGCAGAAGGATCGATTCACAAAGAGTCTGTAGGTGACACACAGGAACCTGAGGTCAGGGTACCCTCCTAAGTCATTCTCCCACCCCAGCTCCTTCAGCCCAGCCCAAGCCATTCCATACTCTGCCATGGTCCCCGCCCACCTGTAATCCCGAGGGTTGAGCTTTATGGCCTTCGTGAAGAGGAGCACAGCTTCCTGATACAAGCCCCTCCAGGCTGCAGCTGTGCCCAGCTCTATGGAAGGAGATCAGGGCTCAGATGGGACAAGGGCTTCCTGCTCTGACCAGGCATTTCCTGGGGACAGTGTTCATAGTTCCCCTATCTGATCAGGAGTTCCCTTATGGCAGCTTCCATTTTCTTCTCATCAGAAGAGGGAGCGCCTGGAAGCTTCATGAAGTACTGGGGAAAGTGCTAGACTGGGATCCAGGGTATAAATTCTGGTTTGGCCACTGACTCCCTCTGGCACCTTTGGCAGGTCACCTTTGTCTTTCTGGGCCTTGGCTGCCCAAGAAGGCTGCGCTAGTACCACAGCCATGATCTACAATTCCCTCAACAAACTAGGAGGTCTGAGGACACTGGTGTCCCCTGGAAGACCAGGGACTGACTCCCTGACAGCAGGGACTATGTCCATACGGTGTCAGGGTGAAAATCTTACCTGCTAGCTCTTGGCTCTGCCTTAAGGCAGCTGCCTGTAATCCAGGGAGTGCCTAAAGATGGAGATATTAACTGGAGCAGGTTGCTGTACTCGTATCTCGGTCCCAGTCAGTCAGTCAGTCAATAAAAATTTATTAAGCACCTACTATGTGCAAAGTGCTAGGCTAAGCGCTGGGGATACAAAGAGAGGAAAAGGACAGTCCCTGCTCTCAAGGAGCTTACAGTCTAAGGGGGGAGACAACATGCAAACCACTCCATGTGAACAAGCTATACATAGGAATAACCAACAGAGGGAAGGCACTAGAATTAAGGGGAATTGGGAAGAGCTTCCTGTGGAAGGTGGGATTCCCACTGGGACCTCAAAGAAGCCAGGGAAGCCTGGAGGCAGAGATGCAGAGGGAGAGCATTGCAGGCAGGAAGACAGCGAGTGGCAATGCCTGGAAGTCATGGAATGCCTTGTTCGAGGCATGGCAAGGAGGCCCATGTCGCCGATTGCTGAGTGTAGGAGTGGGGGGAGGTTATGGATGGCTCTGACTTTACTTTGGGTCCTGGGGGGCATCGGAGGACACACATTGGAGGGCACTCGGCAGCAGGGTGACGCAGTCTCGCCTTCCACCTAGGAAGATCACTTGGACATCTAGGTAGAGGCAGACTACTGCATCAGGCTACTGCAACGGTCTGGGTGTGAGGCAATGAGGGTCCGTGCCAGGGTGGTGGCAGTGTCAGAGGAGAGAAGGGAGGGCGCTGGAGAGATGCTGTAAAGGTGAAATCAATAGACCTTGGCAACCGATTGGAAATGGGGGGAGAGAGTGAGGAATTGAGGCTAACAGCCAGGCTGTGAGCCTGGGTGACTGGGAGGATGGTGGTGCCCTCAACAGTAACAGGGAAGTATGGGAGAGGGGAAGGTTTGGGGAAATGATAAATGAACTCAGTTTTGAGTTTAAGATGTCTATAGGACATCAACTTCAAGATGTCTCCTAGGTAGTTGGAGATGCAAGACTGGAGGTCAGCAGAGAGGTTAGGGCTGGATAAGTAGATCTGAGAATCACTGGCATAGAGATGATAACTGAATCCATGGGAGCTGATGAGATCACCAAGTAAAACAGTATAGAAGGAGAGGAGAAGAGGGCCCAGGAGAGAGACTTGGGGGATCCCCACTGTTAGCTGGCATGACCTGGATGAAGATTCAGCAAAGGAGACTGAGAAGGAGCGGTCAGATAGTTAGGAGGAGAACCAGGAGAGAGCAGTGTCTCGAAAACCTAGAGAGAAGAGAGTATCAAGGAGAAGGTGTCAAAGGTCAAGGTCAAGACAGATGAGGATTGAGAAAAGGCCATTAGATTTGGCAATTAAGAGATCATTAGTAACTTTGGAGAGAGCAGTTTTGGTTGAATGATGAGGTCGGATGCCAGACTGTTGAGAGTTAAGAAGAGTGTGAGAGTAAGGGAAGTGGAGGAACCTACTACAGATGGCTTTCTCAAGGAGTTTAGCCACCAGAGGGAGGTGGTATGAGATGGTAGCTAGCAGAGATGGATGGATCAAGTAAAGGGTTTCTGAGGATGAGGGACATGGGCATGTTTGAGGCAGTAGGAAAGCAACCAGTACACAAGGAGAGATTGAAGAAAAATGAGAGGAAATCTGCTGGAGAAGGTGGGATGGAATGGGATCACTTGTGGATGTGGAGTAGTCTGCCAAGGCAAGAAGGGCCACTGCATGGGAGACAGAGGTGAAGTAGGAGATAGTGGCGGAAAGTATTTGGATGATGTGAAATGAGGAGGAGGGGAGAAGAGGGAACTCTCAGCAAATGGCCTTCCTCTAAAGAACAAGCTCCCCCCAACTCTAGAAAGTCCAATCTGTGCAGTTAGCCTTCCCTCCAGGTCCTCCCCTTCTAACCTATCCCAGCTCTCACCATGACCTCACCTCTAGCTGAGGACTCTGGCTCCTGCTCCCTTCCTGTGGGCTTTGGCTCTGTCGGTTCCAGCTGGGGGGCTCAGGGCTCAATCCTTTCTCTCTCCGGGTACTGGGAGGCCTGTCACTGACCTTGCGCCGGGCTTGTGACACAAAGGTGCTTGACAAATCTAATTCTTCCTACAGGTAAGGAAAAAATCGATGATTGTTGTAGTAGGTGTGAGGGGTATGGGGAAGCTGTGGGGTCTGAGAGAGAGACCCTGGGAAGATCAGGGAGAAGGAAGGAAAGAGTTCTCACTTCCTCATTGCTGCTACCCTGACTAGGGCTCTGGGGGCTGGAAGTAAGGCTGCTCGCCCCTGTTGCTGGTATGGCTGCTGCTGATGCTGCAGCCCCTTCCATCACCTGGTTAGAGACATCCAATAGAAAGTGTCACCTTAAGCCATCCCCCAGGCCAATCACCTTTCAATCCCTGCCCCTCAAAACTCATCCTGTCCCTCCTTGCCCTTACACTGACCCCGTGTCCCCCTCTTTTCCTCCTACGTGCACTGTGTCCCTCCTCACCAATTCTATCTTTTTTAATCCATTTCCCCAAACATTCATCCTGTCTCTCCACCAGGCCCCACACTCACCTTCAAACTCTCCTGTTCCATTCTCTCCTGACGTTTCCGCTCCTTCTGTCGCTGCAATTCACCCACCAGGTGAGGGCCTTCCCTCCAAGCATCCCCCAGTTATTCTCCCCCCATATCAAGAAGCCTCACTGGAGGGCATCGATCCCCTCCTTGACTTCCCCACCCCCACTCCCCCACCCATGTCTTCAAAGGGCTCCCTCCCCAGCCACCTTCTTCTTCAGCCGTTTCTTTTCTGCTCGTCTCTTTGTTCGTTCCTCCTCAGCCACAAGCTCCTCTGCCAAGCGGTCAGCTTCCTAGTGGGAAAGAGGCAGAAGAGCACAAGGAGGTAAAGTATGGGAAGGATCCAGGGTGTAGAATAATGGGATAGGTAGACAATAGATACACTAAGGAAAAGGCTTTCAGTCTAGGGTTCTCACTTCCTCAGTCACCAGCAGCTTCTGGGGCATTTCCAGTTGGAGTAGGGATGGGCCAAGAGGGCTGGGAGGCCGGCCCCGGGAGAAGGCTGATCGTGGGGGGCTGGGGCTGGACCAAGGTCTGGGTGGGGGGCTGGGGCTGGGGCTGGACCAAGTCCTGGAGGACTGGCATAGAAGGGACTTTCGGAAACCACATAGGGTACTCTGACTCTTCTTCGTCCTCCTGGCCCCTTCCCCTTCCCCCTCTTCCTCCTCCTCCTCATCATAGGAATCGTCCAGGCTGGGGTCTGTGAAGAAGTAAATGTGGACAAGGTTAAGGTAAAGACAGAGGTTTCCAGCTTCCCCTATCCCCCCAAGGTTGTAACCCATTAATATTCTTGCCCATGTCCCAGCCCTTGCCAGATGCTCCTTGGGAACCACTCACCATAATGCCACAGCTGTAGTCGATCATTGTTTCCATTCATTCGGATTCGATGTCGGCCATGAGGGTCACGAGCCATGAGCCTTCGAAGGAAAGCTACTATGTCCTAGAAGGGAAAAACAAAGGCTGGAGCTGGAAGAAGGACTGGGAGGGGGAAGGCAGGAAACTCTGAAGATACTCTAAGAAAATCCCAACTTTCAAATGTACTTACTCACTGGGTGGTAAGGAGAAAGAGGAGCATTTCCCTTTCAGAATGGGGGACACTATGGGGCCAAAGGGTCATGGGTAGAATCAGGACATAGTGCCTGACCTCTCTGGTGAGGAAATCTTTTAGTATCAGCTAGAAGCCTGCTGTAACCTAGTTTGGAAATCTGCCTAGACCTTGTGTTCTATTTCCAGAGTGACCTGCAGCTACCGGGGGCCTAGGAATTGAGTCCCTGTCAATTAAGTATGAAGGTGGTCTTTCTAAACTGTTTGCTTTCCTTAAACACGGCAAATATCAGAGGCTTTTGGATAATAGCAGAGAAGCAGGGCTTAAACAGTCTTCTTCCTTTTCTCATTCTTTTTCAGCCAAGACTCTAGCTCACAAAGCCCCACTTCTGAATGATCAGACAAAAGTGCCTGAAGGATGGCTATGGAGCAAAAGGCAAAGGGGTAATACAGTGGATAGAGCACTAGACTGGGGAGTGAGAAAGACCTGAGTCCAAATCCTTTCTCAGACATTTACAAGTTGTGTGACTCTGGGGGTGTCACTTAGCCTCTGTCTGCCTGTAAAAGGGGTATAATAATAGCACCCATCTCCCAGGATGATTGTGACAATCAAATGAAATATTTGTATAGTTCTTTGAAAACCTTAAAGAGCTATATAAATGCTAACTATTACTATTTTTTTTTGGAGGAGGAGAAGGTAGGGCAGTTGGGTTAAGTGACTTGCCCAATGTCCCATGGCTAGTTTTTGTGTTGTATCTGAGGCTAGATTCGAACTCAGGTCCTCCTGACTCCAGGGCTGGTGCTCTATTTGCTGCGCCACCTAGCCACCCCCTAACTATTACTATTAAAGGACAGTTAGGTGGCACAGTGGAAAGAGCACCAGGTCTTAAGTCAGGAAGACCTAAGTTCAAATTCAGTCTCAGACACTTACTAGCTGTGTGACCCTGGGCAAGTCACTTTACCCTGTTTAGCTCAGTTTCCTCAACTGTAAAATGAGCTGGAGAAATAGCAAACCACTCCAGCATCTTTTCAAAGAAAACCCCAAAATGGGGTCACCAAGAATCAGACACAACTAAAACACTGAGTAACATCATTGCAATTAAAATAAATTTTAAAGTAACGTATGCAAGTTCTGGCTTACAGAGATATCAATAAAACAGTGATTCTGGGACAAGGGATTTAGGACCCATCCTGAAGCAGGGACTCCTATGGGGGCCAAGTAGGCTTGAATACAGCCAAAGTCATGAAGGTACAGCTGGTTTCTGTTACCTCTGTTGATGATGTGGATACTTACCCTCCCCCCTCACCTCAAAATATTAGCTCCAATTCCTTAAGATGACAAGCAGGGGAGGCTTTGGGGGTGTGGTAGGGAGTCTTAACAGGTACTCTTAATCAGAAGTACTACTCCATCATCTCTCTACTTTTTTTTCTTAAGGATATTGCTCCTCAAGGACTCCAGGGATCAGGGACAGAGCCCTGAAGCCAGGTCATCATTCTTGAAGACCTCAACTTCTACATTCTTTTTCTTCCTATATGAGCAACTTCCAACTCTATCTATTGTCAATCACACCAGATCAAGGCAAACCCTGAATGTTAGCATCAGACTTGTCCCTCCCTGCTTCACTTCTGGATCTTTAGTGTATATTCCCCTATCAGCCCTAGCTTTCTCAGTGGTCACTGTTCCTGCTTTCCTGTTTCACCTCCTCCCAAGTTATTCCATCTACTATTCCAGGAATCTGAGTTTGTCTTGCAGCATCAGTACTCAGATTATCTCCACCACTTGTAACTCCTCTCCTTATTCAACTCACTACTGAAGGCATACGCCAAGCAGACCTGACTGCCTGACTTGAATGGAGACCTTGGTTGCTGAGTCCTATTATTTTTCACTTCACCTCCCCAGCTCTCTCCACCATAATAATTATTTTAGGGTGTCAGCCTAAATAACTAATTTTCCCCTCCTAGATTCTCCCTCACACATTCCAAGAGAAATTGAGATGCCTGGACTGAACTAACCCTTCATTTTCTTCAGAGGTCAACTCAACCTCCTTCAGGAGGCCTTTCTTGATCCCCTCAGTTCCTGCTGTCTCCCCTCTGAAATCACCTTGTAAATTTCTGTAAATTTGGTATCCTTTACATGTCTATGTGTTGTTTTCTCTGAAAGAATGTAAGATTCCCAGAGGGCAGATTGTTTCATTTTTGTTTTTGTAGCCTCAGTGCTTGGCAGTACCTGATGCAGAGTAGGCATCCTGACAAAGTGCTTCATAGTAACAGCTAACACTTCCATAAAACGATTGTAAGGTATGCAAAAGGCTTTACATATATCATCTAATTTGAGGTTCATAACGCCACTGTGAGGTAGGTACCATTATTAACCTTAGAGAAGCATTTTCTTCCACTCCATCATCTTAGAGACAAGGAAACAGGCCAAGAGGGGTTAAGTGACTTGTCTAGGAGCACAAAGCTGTCTGAAGCAGGACTAGAATCCCAATCTGCCCTCTACCAAGCCCGGCACTGGCGCTGTGCCACCCAGGTGCCTTCTTGGAAGGGTTTCAGATAGCTCGCTGCCTTCCCTGCCCCACCAGCCATGGTTCAGAGCCAGTGCAGACCCAATCACCTCCTAGCTGGCCTCTGCTCCCCTTTATTAAGTTATTATTCAACTGAACCCCATCATTCTCCCTCATTCAGTGTCTTTGAGATAAACTCCTGATCTCAGCATTCAGAGCTCTCAGGCATTGGGGTCGATCCCCTACTAGCATCCTCATGCAAAGACCACAGGACGCCTGCTTGCTGTAGGTCGTTTTCATCTCTTGGCACCCGGACCCGGAGCCCTGGGCCTGCCCTGTCCTAACTGGTGCTCCGCCACTTCTGACGTCTGGCATGCCCGTGTCTTCCCTTTCTGAATTCTGTCCATTGTGCCGGGCCCAGACTGAGTCACGCCTCCTCCAGGAAGCCTTCCCGGAATGACAATGAGCGCTACCACGAAATCAATCTAGGACGGAGAAGGGGTCGAAGAGAGGACAGGTGAGGGAAGGGGGCCAGGGTCACGAGGGGCATCTTGGACCAGGAGGCTCTACCTCATCTCCATAGTCCTCAGGCCCAAACTCCCGGCAGAACCTGGGGTCCGCATCCCAAGGCGGAGGCTTGTCCTGGATGGGGCAGGCTTGCGGAGAGAAAGGGGAGCGCAGTCAGGAGCCGCCACCTCCCCGACCCCGCCCCACCTCCTCCCAGGCCCTGGCCCCCGCCCCAGGTTACTCTACCCACCATCCCACCTTCCCTCCCCCACCATCCCCACCCCCCCAGACCCTCCTCTCCTGGCCCCGCCCCTACCGCTCGGAAGCGGAAACGGGAGGTAAATAGTTTGGGGGACAGTGAGAACCGCGGGGGGGTAGGTGGAGAGGGGAGAAAAATCAGCCCCCCAACACAATCTGACCTTCTCTTCACCCCTCCCCCACTTTACGCCCCCCTCACCCAGATGCAAGCGCCCGTCGCTCTTTCGAACTGGCGCCATCTCCCGCCTCTAATGCCCCGGAAGCAGAACGAGGAAATCAATCGCTTCCAAAGCCCAGGCCAAGACTGGGCGGAGCGAGGCTAAAACGAAACTCTCACTCCTTGGGCACGCAGGCGCAGGCGCAGGCTCTGCTAGAGTCATGAGCGTCAAAGGGCGTCGGCTGTGGCGCACCTGGACGGCCATTTTAATTGGGGGCTGGGAGGACCCTCAACGAGACACGTGACGAGGGCAGCCTTCGTGATAAGGGGACAGAGGGCACAGGTTACAGCACACCTAAGCGGCCATCTTTGTCGGGGGCATAAGGGAGCCTATATAGCGCCTGAATAGCCATCTTTGTTCTTGGCAGAGGGAATTCCCGGGGGGAAGGGAGACCATGTGGGGGGGAGGGTCGGCGTTGACCCTAATCACGTGGGCCTGGCCGTTGCGTTCCCCCCTGTCACGTGGCCGTCTTTAATCAACTTCCGGGAGTGTCGAGGCCCAGTAATAGTAAGTCGGGGCCTGGGGTCAGTTCCTCCTACTGGATTGGGGTGGCTTGGGGTCTCTGCTCCCGAGAACATGACGGGGTGGGCCCTGGGGCCGGCATGCTGTGGGTGTGTCTTTGACATGTGCTGGGCCTGTCCCGGGCCGGGTGTCGATCACTAGGCCAGCGGCCACCCTGTCCTTGCTCCAGCCGCGCTGGCTCTGCCCTCGCCGCCGCAATGTCCCGGACGTCCAGGTCTGGGGGCTTCCTGCCCCCTCTGTGGCCGCCGCCTCCTGGGGAGCCAGGTGAGAATGGGAGCCTTTGGACAAGGTATCCGTTCGGTCAGCTTTCGGGGCGAGAGCCGGGGCAGGGCGGGACGTGGTTGTTCTGGCTGAAGGGTCAGGCCTGGGGCCTTGTGGCTGTTTCAGGTGGCGTTTGGCAAGATGGCAAATTCGAGCCGGGCCCCCTGTGGCCTCTCAGAAGTCAGGTGTGGTGGACCCGGGCAATTAAGGGGCAGGACGGGGTCGTCAAGGAAGAAGAGGAGACGGACTTGCTGTGGTCCGGGAGAGGAGCGAGCCGGGCCTTCTTCTCCGGACCCCGCCTGCCCGCCGCCCTGCAGCGGCTCCGAGCAGTCCTGCTGCGGCTCCAGCGGGAGCGGGAGGAGCTGCTTCTGGCCCGGGACTGTGCTCGGTCCTTTCACACCACCTTGGGCTTCTTGAAAGACCCCCGGTCCTTCATCTCCCTGCCCCAGCTGTGCTGGGAGCTGCTCCCTCACAGCCCCCACGGGACCATCCTTCGCCTCAGGGCCCACACCGACCCCCAGTTCCGGCCGCTGGCACTGCCCCTGGCCTTAGCGCTTCAGAAACTGGACGCAGCCATTGAAGGGCGACTCAAGGTCCTGGGCCAGGCGTCCCCCAGCCCCACCTTGGTGTCCCAGATCAGTGAACTCCTTCAGGTCCTCCCTGCCTACCACCAGATGCTGGCACTGGGGGCTGTTCCTAGGGCAGCCCAGCCCTTCCCACCTGTTCGAGTGCTCCAACTCTTGGCCAGGGAACGGGGCAGACAGGGATCCGAGAAGCTCTGGATGGGTCTCCAGGCATCCAAGCTTCGGACCCAGCTCCATAAGCTTTGCCAGGAAGAACGAGACTTGCTTCCTGGGTTGTTGGGTCTGCTAGGAGATACTGGGGCTCCAGGGAGCGGTTCTCAGGGCTTGGGAGGGTCCCGGCAGCTGTGGGGCCAGTATTGGAGCCTCTTCTGGGCAGCATGTGCCCACAACCTTGGCCAGAGGCTGGGCCCTTGGGAAGACATTCAGAAGGCTGTGCAGGAGCTGAGACAGGCTCTGGATCAGGGTAGGTAACTAGGGAGAGTAAGTGCTCAAAAGCATCCTGGAGGGGAAGGTGCTCTAACCTATTTCTTAGCTGACTGGTTAGCCTGTCCTCGGAGTAATTCAGGGGGGTGGGTGACAGTTATTCCCTTTCCTTTCTTCCTGAAAGATGGTCTTTGAGGGCTACAGTCACCTTTTCTCTGAGGGAGAGAGGTAGTGCTGGATAGGGGAGGATTTATTCCATTTATATGACTTGTATGAACACTTGGGTACACATGGTCACGTCCACCCCCTTCCCCAGCATCCCTGCCACAGGAATGTGAGAAGGAGCTGACTTCCCTGTGCTACTGTCTGCTACGACAGGCACTGATCCGGATGTGGGACCAAGGTGAGTTGGGGGAGGTAGTGATATCAAGCCCCAAGACAGTGAGATCATCCATATTCCAATACTGCTTTTTTGCTCTCTCTGTCCTAGGTTTCTGCCAAGCCTTGGGATCTGCTCGTGGAGACCGTTATATTATGCATGTGTCTTGGGAGGGTACTCCCTGCATGCACACTACTGGTCTCTTCCAACAGCTGTTTCCTCCACTCATCTCTGCCTTTCAAGAACCAGGGTCAGCTTCTTGCCAGTCTCCTGGTGAGGGCAGGGCTTCATGGGGTTGATGGGATGCCAGGCCTCTCTACTTAAGTGCTATTATTCAGGCTGCTTCTCTGATATTTTGTCTTTTCCGTCCTCAATGCCAGGACCAGGGCCACCTCCTCTAGTCCTTGGGCTTTGCACTCTTCAGGCCACCACCCTCTGGCTCCTCAGCAAATGTCAGCAGCGTCTGGCTTCATGGGCCCCAGGACCCCTTCTGCTGCTGACCCAGAGGGAATTGCCTGTAAGGATCTCCTGTTCAGGGCAAGGAGGGGAGAAGGGACTTTTGTGGTCTCTCTATGAGACCTGAGGAGGCAGGGTGAAGGCAAAGAACGTGTGTATGTTACCAAGGGTGTGAAGCCTTGTGGAGAATGGTGGTACAAGTGACTTTGAGGATTTGGGTGTGTGAGAGTTTCACCATCTGTGAAGTAGTGTGATCTGGGGAAGGAGAATCTTGGAGTTGAGAGTAATTTTGAAAAAGTATGACCAAGGAGAATTTTCCTGTATTTGTGTGAGACCTAAGATTGTTATAAGGGGGAATCTGTGAGTGTCTCCCAAAGGAAGTCACTCAAAGTATGAAGATGGGTAGATTGTGATAGAGACTTTGAACTGACAGGCAGATGAACTGTGAAGATCTAGTCTGGACTCTAATCTTGTGCTTCCTCCAAAGCTTCTGCTCTGTGAGGCAGAGGCCTTGGCAGCCCTGGTCTCTGAAGGAGCATCTGTCTTGGAACTAGACCGGCAGCTGGGAAAAGAGATTCAGAGACTGACAGCTCGGATCCAGGTGAGAACTAGAGTGATTGGAGGAGTAGGGGTTATCATTATGAAAACAGAGCCATAGATCTAAACCAGAAGTGTCTCTGGAGACTAGGATGGGACTGCCCTCGATGTTGTGATTCTTCTTGATCTGTCCTACAGTGGTGAATTCGTCCTCCATAGTTTGTTTTTGTTTTTTTTACTATCTGCAATGTTACTGAGTACAGAGCAGATGGCTGAATAGGAAAATAATGTCCTGTCAGGGACAAAATGAGGGAAGCCAGAGGATAGCCGTTTTTATTAAGATACTGTATTTGAGACAACACTAGGATCATACAAGCTTAGAGCTAGAAAGAATTTTACAGATGAGAACACTAAGGAACCTGGAAGAAATTTGTCCAAGGTTCTCTAACCAGCCAGTGGTAGTAATTGGACTGGAACCCAGACCTCTGGCCCTTCTGTGCAGTATTTTTTTAGGTTATACTTCATTGCCAAATGGATTTAGAGACAGATAGATTTGTGAGGTGGCTTGTAAGAGAATGTGAAACTAGGATTTCTCCACATAGAGGACTGAAGCAGTGGGAGGAATTAGAAGACCAGACAGATGAGAAGAGAGCCTTCCATTTTATCTGCACGTAGAGAGTGGGATGAGCAGGAGCCACTAAGAGCCCTGGAGACTAAGAAAGTAGAAGCAGCCCAGGAGAGGAGAGGGAGGCCCTGGGGCAGGGTCCCCAGAGACTGCAGGAGAGGAACACAGCTTTGAGAGGCCACAGTATCTTGAGAACAGCATCTCGGTTTCTGGCTCACACCTTAAGATACAGGAAAACAAACTTGCTAGGGACAGTCTACTTAATGACAGCTGGCAAAAAACAGAGTTGCTTGTAGTCTTTTTGGTCGTTTACGTTAACGTACTTGTCCAAGTAGAGACGTATATGCACTTATGTTCTGGTTCTTTGCTTCAGTTTGTACTGGTCTTTTCATGTCTCTGACTTCTTCACGAGGTCACCATTTCTTGGGGATCCCATCCATTTATGTATCCTCACTCTGTCATCCATTTCCCAATCAATGGGCACCCACTTTGTTCCCAGTTCTGCTACTACAAAAAAGTGTGCTGTCAGTATTTGGAATCTGTCATTGGCTGCCTCAAGATAAATGCTCAGTGGTGGAGAATCCACAGATCTGAGGGGAGGGACAGCTTTCTTAATTACTTCTCATAGAATTCCAGGTTGTTTCCAGAATGTTTGAACTGATTCAAACTCTCCTGGCTGTCCTAGTATACACTAATCCTTGTGATAATCTCGCTAGTCCTTTTATCACAGAGCATTCCTGCCTTTTCTCCTCTCCTTCACTTCTGTAGCCAGGAGGTGGCACCCCAGAGTTCTTAACTGGCATTTCTTATTAGTTACTGAAGCATTAAAAAAGTCATGGATACTTTGCATTCTTTCATATCCTGCCTGTGCCACATTTTGGATGTGTTCCAGGTAACTCTGGCAAAGAACGTATTGCCTAGTCTGCATTTGGCACCAAGTTCCTTATCCATCCCCAGTGAAATCACAGGTCCTGTTGACCCCACTCTGCCCCAAAAAGGGAGAAAGAGCCAGGGGAAGGGTGCTATACTCTCTTCTGCCCAGAGTACATCTGGGGGATGTTAACAAGGTGGAGGATGACCTAGATTGTGAAGCCACTGAAGATTTTGCCATCCTAGGATCAGTTGAAGGACAGAAGTGATTAGGGAAGAAGGGAAAGGTGGATTAAGTGCTTTACAATTATTCCTTTGGTCCTCATGACAACCCTGCAAGGGGGATGCTGGTATACAGTTGAGGAAACTGAGACAAAGAGACTTAAGTGGTAGCCCAGGGTCACAGAGCTTAGTAAGTGTTGGAGGCCAGATTTGAACATCACAGGTCATTTCATACCTTGCTTGGCTCCAGAAGGGAAAACTAGGCGCAAAGAGTACTGTTCCCGCTTGCCCTGGAGGGGGTGGAGTCTCCTTCTTGGGGGTCTTCAACTGGAGGGCACTGGTTTTGAAAGGGAAATCTTTGTCAGGCTTCTTGTGCCCCTTCCAGCCTGGTCATTGTAACCTTGAGTGTCAGTACTTCTTCCCACCCTGAAATTACAGGAACTTCTGATCCCAGGGCCTTAAGATAAAGTAAGGGAAGTAAGGCTGTCTTAAGCTGAAGCCAGAGCAGAACCCGTACAAACCCTTTCCCCCCACCCTCCCAGGTCCTGCCTGAAGAGTCTCTGGGCCTCTTCTCCCGAGAATGTTGGCGACAAGCAACTAAGGGCTTCCAGCTTCATATGCCCCAGGGTCGTCACTGGAGGCTCAGGCTCCGATCTGGTAACTCCAACCCCAGGGCCTGGAATTCCCTCAACCAGTCCTCCAATAAGCCTCCTAACTCCCCCTCCCTTCTTTTCTATCCTTGGTTTAGTGTTTGTCCCTGTGCCCTTCTCTCCCCATCCCACTTCAGTGTCTGTGGTTCTTTCCCCACCCAAAATCACAGAAAGGAATTACTGAGCTTCACTTTCTGCCCTCCCCGTTTCCCCAGAACTCCCCAGCATCCCCAGTGACTATGCAGAGTTGGTAGTGGGAGCTGTTCTGGGGCCTGTGCTGCAGGGGGTACAGGGATTGCCTCCCCAGGCCCAAGGGCCCCCGCTCACACAGGCCCTGACTGCACTTCTTGATGCCTGGCTCAACCACATTCTCACTCAGAAGATCAAGTTCAGGTAGGCCTGGGATGGGGGAGAGGAGAAAATAGCTGTGGAAAGTCCAGGGGTGGGAAAAGGAGATGGGCTAGGAAGGGGAAAAATTGGGTCTTGGCGCTGACCATTGCTCTGGCCCTCAGCCTGCAGGGAGCACTGCAGCTGAGGCAGGATTTTGCATTGGTTCGGGGTCTGCTGGAAGAGGAGCAGTGGGGTCTGGCTCCTGAACTTCGTCAGGCTTTGCTCACACTCAGTGTCTTCCAGCGGGCAGAGGGCGCCCTGTTGTGTCTGCTTCAGCAGCCAGTGCCTGGGAGCCGTACCTACAGAGGACCCCTATGCTGTTGTGAGTGTTTCCTATCACCACTTTTGAGGCCACACTATCTGTTCCACATAAGCATACATAATGTATCCACTTGCTATCCCAAGACAATAACCCATTCTCAGCCTCTATCTTACTTATTATACCTATGGCCTCTAGACCCATCAAGCTGTCTCCTAGCTCTCTGTTCCATACACACAAACTTGCTGGTCACCCTCACACTCATCTACCAACCTGTTCTTCACCCTACTCTTATTCTCACTAGGTTCCTGTAACAAGATCCAGACTCCTGAGCTACCCAGTAGCAGCCTCAACAGCCTAGAGAACCTAGAACCACCTTCTCTGCGACCTGGGGTTACTCTTGTTCAAACAGCTCAACTTCTCACTACTCGAGGTGGAGGACCCAGTCCTGAGACTTACCTGGCAGGTAGCCAGCAGGCCTGGCTGGCCCTTCGACAACACCGATCCCCACGATGGTATCTACCTGGCTTTCTGTGCATGCGAACTAGTCCTGAACCCTGATAACAGAACGTGGAAACTGGGAAAATACAGAGGCTAGAACAACAGGCCCAAAGGAGCTTAGAAATCTTTGACACCAGAGTCTGAACCAAGGCCAGAGGAGCTTAGAACCTAGAACATGGGGAAGCTAGAGCCTTCAAGTCTGGAATCAAGGTGGAGAGGTATTTAGAGGAGCTCACTACCCAGAACCAACATGAGCCCAGGGTCTGCAGCCATGATATATCAAGAGCCTGAAATTCAAAAGTACACAGGATTTAAGACCCAGCTACCCAAAACATTGGGACCCAGAGCTACAAATCCAAAGAAATTTGAGGCTAGGAAGCCTGGGCCTTGTGTGGGCCTTAAGATTGAGAACTTCACGCCCTAGACTAGACATCAGTAACTCTGCAGCAACAGAAGGGGAGGAACCAGAAAATTCTGCATATGTAAGTGCCAAGAGCTGCCCTCATCTTCCAACTCTTTGCCCCTAATACCTCAGGAATGATGTGCTCTTTCCAAACTTGACAAAACCAGTCCTTCTCTCTGCCACAAACAAGGTACTATTTTCACACATCAGGAGACGTTTATTAAGCACTTAGTTGTGTATGATCTTGTACTAGGTGACCAGGGAGATGATGAGAAATATTCCTGCTCTCCAGTAGCTCACAGCCTATTGGGGAAGAGAAAGAATGGATACAGGCAGCATAGCATAGTGATCAAATCCAAAGACTTGGAGCTGGAGAACTTGGGTTTGAATCTTGACTGCTGTTCACTATCTGTTGTCATTACCTAGCAAATGATGTTATCCCCTGGGCCTCAGTTAACTGATCTGTAAAATGGGCAGTTGGACCAAGTTGTTCAGGTGTTCTCCACATGCTTAAGCATAATGCATACCAGGTGACATGTTAAAGAGAAATGGAAATGAAATGACTTCCAGTTGGGTGGATAAGGAAGGGGATTTAAATTGGGCCTTTAAGGATGCAGAAGACTTCTGCACCTCCTTCTGGAAATAGGGAAAGATAGGAGCATAGCCACTGAGGTGAGGAAGTGGTGCAACTGTGCGTGGACCAGTGATACTGGTTTGGGAAGGGAAAGGTAAGTTTGGTTCAGGTTCTGGACAGGGTTTAATGCCCAGCTGAATTTCAGTCTTTGTCCCACAGATCTTGGGCAGAAAATTATTGGAAAAATTTGAGCAGAGGCTTACAGAAAGATTAATCTAGCAGGATCTCCTGGATGGTGAACAGTACAGGCAGGAAGAGTGGTTGCCACTGCAAAGGTGATGAGAACCTGGATAGCAGTTAGCCAAGGAGTGGAAAGGAGGAAGGGACGGCTAGTTTCCAGCCTGACCTAGGGGAAAAGGAGGGGGTAATGGTGCCACCATTTACCAGAAGAGGAAGAGGAGCAAGAGAAGACCACAACTTGGTTTCCGACACATAAGTAATAAAATGAGGAGACCATTAGACGTGTTAGAAGGCATCGGGCCACAGAGCGCTTCGCGGAGGCCAGAGGAAGACTCATCCAAGCCAGCCTTACTCCCCTTGGTTCTTTTCTGGAAAGTCGTGGGCACGTGGGCCTGCCCGGGCGCGGGGCGGAGTCGTTTCCGCCGGCTCCGCCCTCTTACGGGTCCTGGGCGCGGACTACATTTCCCAGCATGCTGCGGCAACGGCAGTTCTACAGGCAGCCATGGCCGGGGCTGCAGGGAAGAAGCTGGGGTTGCAGGCGGTTAAGCGAGTGTTGGTTCGTTTCTGTCCCTTTGAGAGCAACGTGGAGGCGACCAGGTAACGGGCCGCTCCCGACCCCTGCCCTGCCCGCTTTCCCCGGGTCCCTTTTCACGCCCTCTGCCTTTTTCTCCTCCCGGTCGCAGAAAGTTCCTCCAGGCTGTGAGCAGCGAGAAGGTGCTCTCCTCCAACCTCAACTGCACCGTGCAGGTGGACGTACGGCACGACGGCTCCGAGCCCTGCGTGGACGTGCTTTTCGGTGCGACCGAGCCCCGGCCCCCACTGCCAACACCTTTTCCCCAAACCCGCCCCAGCCCTTCAGCCTCCCCGCTTGACCGCCACTTTTCCTTCTCCAGAAGACGGAGACCGGCTGATCCTTCGCAGCGCCCACCTCACGGCACGGGAGATGCTCGCAGCCTTCGATTCCCGAGTCCAGGCCAAGAACCGTACCTCTCCCGGAGATAAGGGTTGAGGAACTCGGCCTCCGGGGAGATGGGGCAGGGGCTAGGGACAGAGCCAATAAAAAGCAACTTATCAGGTCTCGGCCCTTGCCTGTGTATCTGTCTGGGGCAACGAATGCGGGCGGGGAAAGGACACTAGCAACCCCGAGAAACGGCGTGCTTGCCGCTGGGCGGGGCGTAAGCGTCACTTCCGCGAGCGCAGCTCCCGGACTTCCGGTGTAACTAGCTGCCTGTGTGCGGCGGTCTCCTGATCCACCTGCTGGCCACGGCCCCCAGCATGGCACGGGGCGAACGCAAGCGCCGGGCAGGGCTTCCCGTGGATGCCCCCGGGCCGCGAGCTCCGGACAAGGCAGGCCGGGGAGGCGCGGGCAGGAGGTGGGAGGGCCGGGTTGGGGTGGGGCCGGGCGCGGGGCTCCGGCGGCCTGGGAGCCGGGATGCCGGGGATCGGGGACTGGGGACTGCGGCGCTGGCCGCCCTGGGCCTGGCGCTGGCGCTGGGCCTGGGCCTGGGCTTGTCGTGGCGCGGGATCCTGGCGTGGCAGCGGGCGAGGCGCGCTGTCACCCTGCACCCTGCTCCGTCGGCGCTGCTGCCCAACAGCTCCAGCGCCGCCGCCTCCCCGGATCTCTTCTGGGGCACCTACCGGCCGCACGTCTATTTCGGCATGAAGACACGCAGCCCGCGCGCGCTGGTGACCGGTAAATGTGGGAGGGGCCCGACGGGCAGGGGCGGGGGCGGGGCGCTAGGGGGAGGGACTGACATCTGACTCCGCCCCGTGCCCCCCAGGCCTGATGTGGTTGCAGCAGGGCGCCACCCCAGGAATGCCGGGCCAGCTCCGGCACACGTGTGAGCAGGGCGACGGCATGGGCCCCTATGGCTGGGAGCTGCACGACGGGGTCAGCTTCGGGCGGCAGCGGCTGCACGACGGCCCCCTCCTCCTCACCACCGAGTTTTTGAAGAGACCTGGCGGCAGCCACGGTGGGGACTGGAGCTGGAGGATCACAGCCGAGCCTCAGGTCAGGCCCCACCTCCTCCTGACCCGGCGGGCTGTGAAGCAGAAGTGGAGCTGGCGGGTGGGACTAGAAGCCGGGGCTTCCAGATTCTGGCCCCCTTATGAACTGTGCTGTACAACGTATGGGTCCTGCAGGTGCTTTGGAGAGGAATGAGACTAATCCTTCCCCTTCACCCCCTCCAGCTCCTCTCCTACAGGGCTGCTCTGGTTTCTCTCCTGTCCTTTTTTCATGCCTCCCTCTTCACCCCCCCCCCCCCCCCATCGCTACCACTAATGCATATCCCACTTTGAATGGCCTGCATGTTTTTAGGCTTGAGGTCCTAGAAAATATCAGAACCACGGTTCTTTCTCTCGAGTTTTCCATCTGTAATATCAGGGGGATGGAGGTGTGACAAGGTCTTTTTTGTCCTTTAAATCCCTTGGGGCCTTGATACATTTTAACTACATAACATTTGACATCTGTTCTGGATTTTCTCCCTTTTAGACCCTAGAGGGCTCTGTGTCTCCTCTGCTCTCTTTGTTCTTCTATGTGGCCACTGATGGGCAGGGAACACTGAGGCCAGATCCTGGGACAGGGGGGCAACTGAATGGCATTCATGGCCACACTGAGGAGCTTGGTGACTTCCAGCTCATCCTTCTTCCTCCTACCCATGCCAAAGGGACAGCCTTGAAATACGGCAGGTAATGGCAGCAGAGAATCACCCTTCTCCTTCGAGCCCTTTGGCAGCCCAGGATTCTTTGACTTTGACTCTGCTTTCTTCTGCCATGGTCTCTGGCTCTCTAGGGACCCTGGCCCATTTCTCTATCCTGTCTTTTCTTGTCGACCCAGGAACCTTCTAATTCTCCCCTCCCTTCTCTTCCATCCTTCTTTCCTGTCACATTGTCCTTTTCAGTTTTTCTTCTTCCCAACCGGCTTGTATTCTCTTGCCTTTCATAGCTACAACGTTCTCTGGATGCCCAGCCCAGGGCTGCAGTTGTTGACAGAAGCTGTGAAGAGCCGTCTAAATCGATGGTTCCAGCACCGGCCCCCTGGGGGTTCCCCAGAGCGATACCTGGGCCTGCCTGGATCCCCTCAGTGGGAAGGGGAAAGCCCCCAATCAGGCCACAAGGTACAAGGACAGGTTGTGGTACAGCAGCTGACACTAAAGCCCCCCTTCCGAGTTGAGCTGGTTTTTGAATCAGGAAGTGTGGGCTTGGGAGAATCCCATCCTGGAGGTCGTCTAGCTGGACCTGTGTTGTCTCAGGCCCTGGATATCCATGCCACAGCCTTCACACACCGATTTGAGAAGACCTTCAGGCTGGGAGCACGAGGCCTGAGTTCAGGAGAACAGGCACTGGGCCAAGCAGCCCTAAGTGGGCTCCTGGGAGGCTTTGGCTATTTCTATGGACAGGGCCTGGTGTTACCAGATCCTGGGGATGAAGGGCCTGAGGATCCAGCTGCAATTCCATCCCTTTTCCCTCCAGCCCCACTTTTCACAGCTGTCCCCTCAAGATCGTTCTTCCCTCGTGGCTTTCTGTGGGATGAAGGTTTCCACCAGCTTGTTGTGCAGCGATGGGAGCCACGTTTGACTCGGGAGGCCCTTGGCCACTGGCTTGGTCTGCTTAATGCTGATGGTTGGATTGGACGAGAGCAGGTGCTGGGAGATGAGGCCAGGGCCCGCGTTCCCCCACCTTTCCTGGTTCAGAGGGCAGCTCATGCCAACCCCCCATCCCTCTTGCTGCCTGTGATGCACATGCTGGATGGTGGAGACATGGCTGACTTGGACTTCTTACGTACAGCTTTCCCCCGCCTCCATGCCTGGTTCTCTTGGCTCCGACAAAGCCAGGCAGGCCCCCTCCCCCTTTCCTACCGCTGGCGAGGACGGGACCAAGCTGCTGCTACTCTGCTGAACCCTAAGACATTGCCCTCAGGCCTGGATGACTATCCTCGAGCTTCACATCCATCACCTGATGAGAGGCACTTGGACCTGCGCTGCTGGGTGGCTCTCGGTGCCAGTGTGCTGGCCCAGCTGGCACAAAAGCTTGGTGAGACCCAGGCAGAGACTGAGCTGGCTGAGCTTGCAGCCAAACTGAGGGATGAGAATGGTCTGGACTCCTTGCACTGGGCTCCTGAGTTGGGTACCTTTGCTGATTTTGGGAATCATACAGGAGCTGTTCGCCTTACAAGGGGTCCACAGGGGCTGATACGAGTGGTAGGTCGTCCTCCTCCTCACCTACAATATGTTGATGCATTGGGGTATGTCAGCCTCTTTCCACTGCTTCTCAGACTGCTGAGCCCTGACTCACCACACTTGGGACCCCTGCTGGACCTGCTAGCAGACAGCCGAAAACTCTGGAGTCCTTTTGGTTTGAGATCATTGTCTGCCTCTAGCCCTCTCTATGGACAGCGCAACTCAGAGCATGACCCACCATACTGGCGAGGGGCTGTGTGGTTCAACATCAACTACCTAGCATTGGGTGCTCTGGATCACTATGGGCGTCTGGAGGGCCCCCACCAAGCCCATGCTTCTCAACTCCACACTCAACTTCGAACTAATCTTGTGGGAAATGTGTGGCGCCAGTACCGGGATACAGGTTTTTTATGGGAACAGTACAGTGATCAGGATGGCCATGGCATGGGCTCCCGGCCATTCCAGGGCTGGACCAGTCTTGTGCTCCTTGCTATGGCCGAGGACTACTGATCTTCACCAATCCTCCAAACATTCCTTGCCATGTCAACTCAGGACCAACTCACTGGCCAGCCTTCCCCAAATCACAAACACCCATCCTAGGTCTGCTAGGAACTGACTGATCCACCATTCCCTTAGTCTCTCTTTGCTGCTGTTGGGGGTCAAAAGCCTCATTCGAAGTGCAGGGGAGGGAGGCGGGGGCGGGTTCCTCTGCTCTAGAGCTCCTGGTCCCATGCCTGGAACTCTTCCTCTCAGGTGTTGCCCCACCCATCTCCAGTAGTCTTGGTGGCTGGTGGTGGTGAAGTCAAGAGTTTATTTTTCCAAATAAAAGCTGCCTTCCTGTGACTTCTGGCTAATTATGATTTCCTGTTCTCTTCTAAACTTCCTTTCTTTGAATTTTTTCCTGCTTTTAACCCAAAGCTAAAAATAATTTGAATTCACACCTGGCTAGTTAAATCTCTTTTAATAAGGAGACCTGAGGTGTTGGGTATGTACATGAGAAGGGCAACCACCACTCTTCCTATATGGAATTGCCACAGCCAGCCCCTTCTTCCAGGGGCCAAAGTTTCCTAACCCCTTTCTGGCTGACACCATCAAGGAGGAGAGGCCCAAGTTCCAGGTCCTCACAGAGCACAGCTCTGCCTAGGCCCAGGCCCTTCAGAGGAGACTGGGAATTCACAGGGAACAGGATCAGCAGGGGCTGAGTTTAAGGAACAGACACTGCTATCCTGGACTGGGAGTGGCCCTGCCCACCCCAGTTTGGCAGAACCCTGGTCAACTAGACCATGGCAGGTACCAGGACACAGCTCAATTCCTGAATCCCCAGTCAGCCTTCGATGGCGGCAGGAACGATTTGGGCGTGCCGGACTCTCTCCTTCCCCTGTATTCCCAGGCTGACCTTGGGGAACTACCCCAGCCCCACTCTCCCATTCTACCCTGTGTGGGTGGGTCCTGGAAGAGGCCCCTACAGGACCAGGTGGGGAGGGGGGGCAGCTAGAGGCACAGGAGCAGCTGGTGCAGTCACTGGAGCTGGGTGATGGGGGCCCAGGGGCCACACTGTATGGGGGAGGTGGGGTTCCAGGGCGGCAAGCTACATCCTCATAGGCAGGAAGCTTGAAGGAGGTGAGAAGGCCTGAAAACAGAAGAGATAAGTCGAGGCCATGAGTGATTGGACATGTAGGCAAATAGAGGTGGTTAGTACCCAGGCCAAGTGGGATAAGGTTGCATAAGGAAACCTGAGTGTCTTACCCACTTTGGAAACCCTAGTCAGTGGCTTACGTAAATCAAGCATGGAGCCCCCTGAGCTGGGGCCACTTCCATGGTAGGCTCCATGATAGGCTAACAGGTTGATCTCTCGCTGGCGTTGTTGCTGCTGCAGGCGAAGTTTGGCTCTACGATGTCGGAAGGCACAGCAGCAGCTAAAGAGGATGAGGATGGTCCAAAGCAGCCAGAACCCTGTTGGGGTGAGGGGAAGGCATGAGAAGTTTCAGGGAAGAGCCCAGGAGAGCTGACGACTACAGTTACTGGGAGGGATGTTCCTAGGACACGAGGTGAAGGAGAGTGGGGGAGGGAGGAAAGGAGATATCCCTGTGGAATCTCAGGCTGCCCCTGGGACAATAAAGGACTATTTTCCTCTATCAGGGCAGGGATGGAAGGCTCCCTGAGACACTCACACCAGAGTTCATAGTAGTAGGTGCAGCAGCCAGTCTCTCCACAGCAGTGGCCACTCTCACAGACATAGGGCTGATTGTTCACTCCAGGGCACAGCTCCCTAAGCTAGGAGGAGGAAATGGAATCAGAGGAAACTGCAGTGGGAAGTGGGGGAGGGCACCGAACCCATCAAGAATTGTAACAAAGCACAGAGATCAGACTTCTCTTGTCACCGGGGAGCACAACTAAGAGGAAAAACCGCACAAGCCACATTTCATTGGATATAAGCAAAGAACTTTTAATTATTAGAGCTGTCCAGCAGTCAGACAGCCTCATGTCAACGAGAGGAGCTCCAGCATCGGTAGGATCAGTCAAGGACGGGGAGTTCGATCCTACCAAGGGAGGACAATAGCCCACTTCCTAGCTCCAAAGACTCCCCAGCCTCCCCCCACTTCCTGCCGCGAGCCTGAGCAAGCCGCATAAGCCTGTTGCTCACAAAAGCCCCCGAAGATGACTGCACCGAGTCCCCGAGGCGGGATATCCGTCCCTCCCCCCCCCCCCGAAATGCCCATCACTCTCCCGAGTCCTGGAACCAAATGGGTGACAAAAGACATATTAACTAGAAGGGCCACACCTAGCGCGACACCCGTGTTTCCAAATGGGCAAAGAAAAGGGCACTTCCGGGCGTCTTCAGTTCCATTAGGGAGTCAGGTGGAACAGGATGGGATCACCTATCATGACAAGTTTCTGGTCTGTCGCGACAGTAGACATTAGCTTCACGATACCTGCCGCACCCGGAGAGCCCCCCAAGTTTCGCGGCTCCCGTTCCCGGGACCGGCCCGCTCCATGCTGTTGCCTACAGGCCCGGGCAGGAAACTGCCACCTCCGCCGCCGGCCAGCCTGCCACTGCTTTCCCGGCCGCAACCACCATAGTCCCGGCCCAGACCATAGCTGCTACCGCCGCCATCGCTATCCGGACTCACAGCTACCGAGCCTCGAAGCCTCGAAGCCTCTCAGCCAATCAGCAACGGAGTTGCGTCAGATTGTCACCAATCAGAAGCCGCTTCTTGAGGATCGGCCAATGGGAACAGCCTTGTAAGGCACTTCCGGAGACCAATGCGCTGCCGCGTCTCCACCATTCACCCAGACAACAAGAGCCCAGAGACAAAGAGTGAAGAAGCAATAGCCTAAAGACTATGATCGGCAGCACCGACAACCAATGGAAGGCATTCGTCCCGCCTCGTAGGAACTAAGCCCACCAATTAATGTTCGGAACTTCAAGAGAAGGCCGCTTTTTCGGAAAGCAGTCTTGAAGGATTGGCCGAGCTTCGCTCAGCAACATGGGCAGAAGGCGGGGGAAAAGGGGAGCCCGCGGTGGATGTCGGGGGAGGACGGAGAGGCCGCGGCGCGGTGGTAAGGGAGGGGGGAGGGGCGGGAGTCCTCAGGTGGCCACTAGGGGGCCCGACGGGGCGGCCCCGGCGCCCTCCGGCAGCCCGAGCTGCAGCTGCAGGTTGAGGCGGTAGCACTGCAGGCTGCAGAGGGGCTGGCCCGTGCGCGAGCAGGCGTAGCGCCGCGGGTGGGGACAACCCGGGACAGAGCAGCGGGGGCGAGGGCCGGGCGGCGGAGGGGGCGGCGAGGCGGGGGCCGGCGTAGGTACGCCCACGGGGAAGGAGAGGGTGGCACCGCGGGACCCGCTGCTGTAGCGGACCATGGGCGTGGCGGCCGGCGGCCGGCCCCCGCGGCGCTCTCCACGCGCGCCTCCTCGGCCGCCGCGGCCGCTGGGGGCCGCCGTCTTGGTGAGCCTCTCGATGGTCTGGTTCTTGTGCTCCTCGGCCCGGCGGGCCGCCTGCAGGCGCC
>CM053592.1:147464034-147497103 GCA_028646515.1 Pseudochirops corinnae
GGGGGGGCCCCCCCCCCCCCCCCCCCCCCCCCCCCGCCCCACCTGTCGGGCTGTGAGCAGCCGCTCGTTGATCTCTTTCTTTAGGTCCCCATTGTCGTCCAGCTCCCCCTTCTCCAGGGCGTCCAGCCAGCGCTGCTCTTCTTCATCTTCTCGGCCTCCCAAGCCTCCGGCCAAGTCCCCGAGAGGGGAAGGGGACAGGTTACTGTCCTCGTCTGGGGAGAAGAGCAGGGATCATACAGGTTACCCCTCCAGCAGAGCCTCCCACCAGCAGCTAACCCCCCCAGGACCCGAATCTCTCACCCAGCCAGGCTCGGTACTGCTCAATGGGGACCCCTTCCATTGGCTCTTCTTCATTGTCCACAACCATGAGGGGAGAAGGGGACCGGGGCTCCTCAGGGATCACAGTGAAGGTGGGAACGCTGCATAAGAAGGACCCCACCCCAGAACTGAAGTGAGAAACCTGGTCAGCCTGGTCCTTCCCTTTCCCCTCCCCTCTTGTCTGATCCAAACCTGCCTTTCCTTCCTGGCTCCTCCTGAGCTCCTTTCCAACCCTCCACATTCGGGATACCAGGTTAAGTCAACAAGTCAAATCAATGGGCATTTATTAAACACCTTCTTTTCCCCAGGCACTGTGCTAGGTGCTAGGGAGCCAAAAAAAAGCAAAAACAATATCTGCTTTCAAGCAGGAGCCCATATTCTAATCTAATGGATACTGTATCATCCAGCCCAGTCTTCTACCTCATCCCACAGTCCCATCTACCCCAGAGAAACCTTGGGCTCATTTTGGTGCCATGGATAGAGTACTGGGCTTAGACTCAGAAAACTAATCTTCATGAGTTCAAATCCAGTCTCAGGCCCTTACTAGCTGTATGCTGGGCAAGTCACTTCAGTTCCCTATCTGTCAAATGAGCTGGAGAAGGAAATGTTGAACCACTCCAGTATCTCTGCCAAGAAACTCCAGTCACCAAGAGCCAGACAGGACTGAAACAACTGAACAAAAACAACTGGTCTCACGTCAAAGGTCAGCCAGACCCTCCTCTCAGTCTACATAAGGAGGGACCGCTTTAACTTCCACTAACTCCTTCATCTCCAACACCACTCCTCAGTATTGCCATACATAGTAAGAGCTAATTCCCTCCCCACAAAAGGACATACAACACCAACACAGTACCACTGTGCTGGGAGGTCACACTGCCCATTAACATCCCAGGATCTTGAGTCCTTTCTTGGGAGGGAAACCCCCAGCCAGACCCTCCATGGCACCCCAAATCAGAGCCCAGACACTAGAGACTCACACCTTTTGGTGCCCAGGACCTGTCCTCCCAGTTTGATCCGGAGCTTAAGCTGGGCTGGAGCTTGGGCAGGGCCTGAGACAGTGCTGGAGAGGGGGGGCCCGGGCCCTTCCTCCTGATGCTGCTTCTTCTTGTGTTTCTTCTTGTGCTTCTTATGCTTCTTCTTGTGGCCCCCGTGGCCGTGGCCACTCAGTTCCAGCTCCTCCCCTGGGGGTCAGCGCCGTTAGCTGAGAGTCCGGCCAGGGGCAGCACCCGGGGCACAGAATTTGGGCAGGCATGGGGAGGGAGGCCTTGCCGGGAGCTGAGGGGCGGGGAGGGGATGGAAGCGGGGCTGTAGCTAGGACGGGCAGTCTCCATGGCAACCAAAGAGGCGCCACGGGGGGGGGGGGGAGAAAAGAAAGAGTGCCCGTTGACACAGAGATCGCGCGCAACTTGGCCCGGTACGATCAGCCTGGCTGGGCCCGACCCGTAGGGGCTCCTAGAAGGAAGCGCTTCGGGCTCCCACCCCCACTGCCCCCCGGAGGCCCTCAGCTGCGGACCCAGGAACTCTGAGATGCGGGGCCCTTCTCACTTGGCCTGAACTCCCCCCATCCCTTCCCAGGCACCACCTACCGGGTTCCGACCCCTCGGCGGCCCCGGAGGCGCCTCCGCGTCTCCACAGCTTGCTCATGGGCAGCAGTAGCTAATAAGGACTGGAAAAGACGGAGACACACGCGAACGACCCCCTTCCGCCCCGCGGAAGCTCTGCTTCCGGAAATAGATTCACTCCCCTTCCGCTGGTGCCCAGGGCCGTCAGCCATCTTTGTGCGGGGCCGACCAGGGCGGCCTCCCCCCCCCCCAAATGCCTCCCCTGGAGAAACAGAGCGGGTCTGGGCGCTCCAACTCCAGTTCCTCTCCGAGGCCAGCAGGGCGGGGCTGGGGAGCGTCTCTGGGCCCCAGCGATCCACCTGCGGGCACGCTCATGCGCACGCGCACGCGCACGCATTCCCCCTTCCACCCCACCGTCCCGTAGACCTGAAACACGTTTCTTTACGGCTCCCTTGGGTGAGAGGTTTTGTGCCCCTTGGATGGGGAGCTTTTATTCCGAAGGCAGATTTTTGCTGATTGAAATATATATATATATTTTTCAATCAGCAAATATACATATATGTATAAATATATATATATATACACACATTTTTAAAACCAAGCCTGTGAAATAGGAAGTGCAAGTGTCATTATTCCCATTTTACAGATGAGAAAGCTGAGGCAAAAACGTCAACTTGAATCGTACACCGGATCACACAGCTAGGGAACGTGGGGGGTAGAGGTACTCCAAATCAACAAATACAGAGTGTTATCTTAGTGCCGCTTTAAATCCACACTAGGGTTTTACAACTATTAATGCCACTAAGCTACACTATTGCAGTTTACAATGACACTCAGATTTGTAGGACGCTATTTATTAAATGCCTACCCTATGTATGGGTGGGGTGTGTTTTTTGTTTGTTTTTTTGCTAGAGGCTGAGACCCAAACACAGAAACAAAAATCCTCGTGCAGATTCTCAACCCAGGGCTCTTTCCTAAATTTCATGTAGAGCTCCCGAGAATTGAGACTGTTTGGTTTTTGTATTTGTTTCCCCAGCGCCTAACAAAGAGCTTGGAACATAAACAGGTGCTTAATGAAAGCTCGATGATCTGTTTATCTGATTTTTCACTTCCTGTTTCGGGTCCTCAGTTGTCTGTAGAATGAGAAGGCAGAGTTCTAATGTCCATTCTTTCCCATACCCATTCCCACGTCTTTATGTGAATACACATGCGCGTGAGCTCTTGCAGAACAGGGACTGTTTTTGCTTTTCTTTGTATCCCTGGTACTTAGCACATAGTAGGCACTTAATAAATTCTCGGTTTACTTCTCACGCGACACTTGCATAAATCACCACCCTGCCCCGTCCACCTGCACGAAGGTACACACGATCAGAGCAACGCTCCCCTCATTCCTGCGTTCACCTGTACGTACATCCACAGCAGCCCCTACAATGCCGAGTTTTCAGCCACACCCGTAGCTTCCCAGATTTTCACCTTCTGCTGGGCAATCCTCAAGCCCTCCCTAGGGTGTCCCTAGGCAGAGGACAGGACCTCTTGGAAACTGGGAAGAGGCCATTTCTTGCTGAGATATTCTCTGGCCAATTAGCGGAGAGGGTGGAGCCAACAGCCCAAGTGAACCTCCTTGGCTCCGCCCTTGCCTCAGGTAAGGCGCCCACTCTCTCGGTCCCCAAAACACACTCCAAGCTTTACTTCAGATTGGATGCTGTTCTAACCAATTTCGCTCTTAATGAGGGGTTAGCTCAGGTGGCCGCTCTGGGGCGGGGCTCTCCTCCAGGAGCGTTCCTCCTCATTCGTGACCTAGGTGTTCCCTCCCGAGGCCAGGGGGCGGGTGAAATTTGGCTGTGGAGTAACTGGGAGATTCCCCGGCTTTGAGAGTGGGTGAGGGGGCTGGGCCAGGCGTGGCTGGGCGTGAAGGGACCGGACAAAGCCAGGCAGGACAAGACAGGAGCCCAGAGGAGATGAGAGGAAGTCCGGAACTGAGATTAGGGAAACCCTAAACTTTTTGGTAACAGAAAACAAAACAAAAAAATAATCGATCAACCAGACCAAGAAAGCATAAAGACGCAACCCGGGACAAAAGAACCAGGGAAAGGGTCTGGTCTGTTCCAGTGTTAGACAGACTGAAGAATGTTTTCCCGGAATCACCGGAGCCGAGTCACTGTAGCCCGGGGTTCTGCCCTGGAGATGGAGTTCAAACGCGGCCGCTTTCGCCTCAGCCTATTCTGCGACACCCCAGAGGTAGGAGACCCTCCTCACCCCTCCCAGCGTCTCTAGCCGCTTCCTATGGTTGCCCCCCCCCCTTCGCCTGTAAGGGGTGGGGCAAGGGGTGGACCTTGGAAGTGCCACAATCAGGGTACCAAGGGTGTTGGCTTAGAAAGGCAATAACTGCGGCCCGACCGACTTTTCCCAGCCTCTGCTGTGTCCGATTGGGCTGGCCCAGTCCGGGAAAATATCCAAGGCGAGCCCCACTTCAGTCGCTCCAATTAAGACTTCAAAACTTCCTCGAAGTTAGTCTCTCTTGGCTCACTCTGTGTACACACACCTGCAACCCTTCCCTCATGTTCAGGACACCTGAAACCTCCTCTCCTCACCAAAACCACCCTCTTAGGCCTAGTTCTTAGAATCCTTTTGGTCTCCAGAGAGCCCTTTCTACAACGAATCTGGAGACTGATTTAAGTGGAACTGACAAGTGGCAGATACTTGAGATGGATGTAAATAGTTCCTACCTCCAGGATTTGGGGTACCAATGTGGTAGAGAATAGGGGACCAGAGTTTCTTTCCAGTTCTCCTCCCCACCTATTCAGCTTCGATAAATTATTAGGCTCCCTCCATGGGTTCATTCTTAGGAATTAAGACTGGAATTGGATCAGGGATGATGTCCCAAGCCATTATCTGGGATACATACCTGGAAAAGAGAGCTCTCTCTCCCTCTCTCTCCCTCTCTGTCCTCCTCTCTCCTCCTCTCTCCCTCTCCTTCCTCTCTCTTCCTCTCCCTCCCTCCCTCCCTCTCTCTCTCCCTCTCTCCCTCCCTCCCTCCTTCTTTCCCTCTCTCCATACACACACACACACACACACATATATTATTACATGTATCTGTAATATGCATGGGGGAGAGAGAGAGAGATTGGAGAGGAATGGGGATTGTCTTTCTAGTAGGGTCCAAGGTATGTGTGTCTGTGTCTGTGTGATGACTGTTTTGGGGGTAAAGAAGGAAAGTGGTAAAGAGGGAAAAATCCCTGGAAAAGGTCTCCAACCCCCTAGGGGCAGTGCTTTTCCCTCAGAAAGTTGTAGTGCAGTGAAATAGTACTCAGTTCAGAGGAGCTGTGTTTAACCAGATTTGGATGCCTGGGTGATGTTGGTCAAGTAACCAAGCATTAACAATGTCCTTGTACTAAATCAGGGGTTCTTAACCTTTTTTTGCGTTATGATTATATTATAAACCCTAAAGACACCCTTCTGGGAATGTTTTAAAATGCATAAAGTAAAATGCATAGGATTACAAAGAAAACCAGAGGTTAGGGATCATAAAGATGTCATATTTTTCCTATCTAATATCTGGCTTCCTTCTCTCTCCAGACCAGAAAAGGTTACATATAATGGCTCCACCTGCCCACCCCCTCATTCTCCCCCAGCTGAGATTCCGGTTGGAATTCAGTTATTTTCCTCCCCCTGGGAACAAAGGCCCTATTCATTCCTCTCTCCTCACCTACTCCTTCTCCCTCAGCACAGCTGCCTCCGGGAAGGGAAGGGCTGGGAAGGTCTGGGCTGACTACTCTGAAATGCCACCTCCAGATTCTGTACACAAAGGGTCACCCCCTTGACGCTATAGACCCAGGAGTCAGAATCCCAGGGCCTAGAAATTACTGAGGTGTTTATTGGGGTAGAACTTTTAAGTTGTGGAAGGAAAAGGCTGTCCCCTCCTACCAGTTGAGGCCACCCTAAACTTCGATCCAAGAGGTGGGGCATAAATTTGAGTGCGGAGCTGGAAATGAAGAAAACTGTAAGCCTGGGCTAGGCTGCAGAGTTTAGGAACACAGTCCTAGGCTAGAGGACACTCTGGACCCAGAGAGAGGGGCTGGGCTTGGCCCGGGATAATAGGGCGGGGCTTGGGTTGCTGTGACCTTGTGGGTCACTGTGTGCTCCAGTGGGAGGGGGGCAAGAGCTGCAGCTGGCGGGGGACTTGGGCTGATTTCCTGTCTGGAAGGGAAGGGGCCCAGAGAAGGGACTATGTGTCCAGGGGGGAAAGAGCTGCATGCAGGCCCTGCCCACCTAGCCCCCTCTCTTTGCTGGAAAAGAGTGAGGTAACTGGGGAGGCTGGGCTGGGTTGGACTGGGCTGGACCGAGGCGGGGCACAGAAGAGCATGGGAGGGGCACTTTGGAGTGGATGGGCCATTTTCTACGACTCACCAGTTTCCACTTCCCGGGCGCATAACTGTCTCACTTTCTTCACACATCCATCTTCCCTCCCCACTAAAAAGCTGAACCAGAGCCAGGTTCCCGGTCGGAAGCCTCCAACCTTCCTCATCTGCTCCTTGGGAACCCTTAACAACCATGTGAAACCTGCAGCCAAATGCTGCTTGACACCCCCCCCTCCACAAAATATCCCAATTCTGCCTCCCCCCCATGCTATCACACTATCCCTCACCCCCATCCATGTACACATTGGCCCTCTGTCCACTGGGCCAGTGATGTGGGCGGGGGCTAGGGAGGGAATGAAAGGCCCTTTCTCTTCCACAGCTGGGGAAGCAGCTGCCATCAGACCCAAACTGGATTCTCAAGTCTGCCTAGGGGCCCCTTCTGCCACTAGCCCCCCTCCCCTCAGTCAGTTCTCCAGACCCTCCCTTCTCCCCTCCCACCTCCCTTTCCCTTCCCCTCCCTCCATCCCTTGCTCCCGCCTGGGGCGGTGTCAGCAGCAGTGGAGAAAGTTTGTCGTGGCAGCCTAAAGGGCCTGACTCGAGGGAGTTAGGGGGTTGGAGGGAGGAATCAGGGCTGCTTCAGGGCAGAGCTGAGGGCCACAGAGATGCAGGACAGATTGCACATCCTGGAAGACCTGAACATGCTGTACATCCGGCAGATGGCGCTCAGCCTGGAGGTAATACCCCCACCCCCAGCCCGAAGGGGTGCATGCCGACTCTGCATGTGCCAGAGCATTACTGAACTGTAGTCTGCTGGGGATTGGGGATGGGGGGGGCTTGGGGAGCGGGAGCGGGAGGGGAAGGAAGCCCCCCCGCAGGACTGTATACTTTAAGGTTTTATGAGGGTAGGTTTCAGTGTGGCCACTCCAGCCCCTGCCATGTAGGGAGCAGCCAACGCTATGTGGTTCACATTCTGTACTGCTTGCTGCCCTTTCTCCCACCGCCTACCCCCACATATTCTGGAACTTGGATGTTGGCATGTCACTCTTCTGGACACTAGGAGAGGGGTGAGGATTAAGAGGAGAAACAGCACCATGGAGTGGAAAACAGGCATGATACTTCCCTGGGCCTCTGTTACCTCATCTGTGAAAGGAGGGCAGTGAGGTGAGGGGAGGTTGGGGTCAGATGGCCTCTGAGATTCCTTCTGGAAAGAGCAACTCTAAAGTTGACAGTGAGGAAGCTAGCTGAGATAGGACAGATTAGGAGGTGGTCAAAAGCATCACAGCCAGTGGTTGCATGGGACTAGGGTACAAAGGGAAGCAAGGGAAGGAACAGAACTGGGAACAGTCTAGCTTTGGAAGTCACATTTCCCCTCCACCCACTATATATCCAAGACTCCTTCCTGACTGGCTGAAATCATCTATATTGTCTCTGCTGGCCATCTCTCCCTTTCAATATAGTCCTGTGGGAGTTATGCTTACCAGCATGGCCTAAGAAAATTACTGTTGAAATTGAATTGAATGGCTTAGTACTCCTTTTTCCTGCACCTCTATCTCTACCAAGGTAGGAGAAGGTGTGGAGATGGACTTGTGAAAGGTGCCCAAAGTTTGGACAAGGAGACTGGAGTGGGTAGAATTAATCAGGAAAAGAAGACGTTCTGGAGGTGACTTTAATGTGAATTTGAAAGGGGGCATAGGAAGAACAGTTATATATAGGTATGTCACCGACCTGGGTTTGAGCCACTTATGATCTTGAGCAAATGAGATCTTTGAGCTTCAGTCTCCTCCTCTGGAAAATGGAGATAATGCTACCTGCATTACCTGCCTCACAGGGTTGCTGTGTGAAGTTTTTGTTATATATGGAGCAGCCAGGGCAAAAGACAGAAGGGGTGGGAGTAGGGGGCATTCCAAGGAGGATCTTAGCCAAGAAACAGAAGACCAAAAGTAAGGGAGTACTAGAAACTGAAGGGAGCAGTCAAATCTGAAGCTCAGGATGTTACTGGGGGCACTGGAGACAGACGGCAGAGAGTATGGGAAAAATCTGGGAAAACTGCACTTGAGAATCTAGCCTAGAAGAGGTAGTCTGTTCTCCAATGGGGAGCTAAACATAGCTTAAATAACAAGATTCCTGGGTTCTCCTATACACATAGGGCAGAGAGTGAGGAAGGAGAGGGGACTGAAGGTGATAGGAAGCTGTATTGGCGGTAAAGGAGAGCAGTCATTTCCGATGCTGAGCTCAGACTACGGTCTGTAGACCTTAGAAAACCCGACTTCAGGGGCCAAAGCTGGAAAGCAAATGTACAGGTCTTGAGGTATCTTTCTTCTTCTTCTTTGCCCTGGGCCCGAGGTTCTCTTTCCCCACGTCGAAGTTCTTAGAAGTAATGAGTAGCTTCCAAGGTGGAACGAAGGGGTCTTCCCGGACTGAGGCAGGGTCTTGTTTAATCCTTCTGTGGTCTGCACCACTCCTTGTGCTCAACAGATAGAACTTTGCTCATAGATCCTCGACTCTCTTGGAGAGGACAAGCTGAGAGTCGATTGAGCAGCAAGCAGTGGGTAAGGGGCTATCTCCTTAGTGGCTTGTTGCTACAGCCCTCCTTCCTTCCCTCCATTTCTTCCGGTGGGTCACAGTGCCGGGACCAAAACTGAGTACCAAGTTCTCCCAGCCTGGGTGGAGATGGAGGGGTGGAGCTCCAGGGCGTGGCCATGGTGGGGTGGGGCGGGGCTTGGACTGTAGGCCGAATGCTGTGGGTGGGGGCTGCTGCATTTGAGGAGGGGACTGCCGAGACCCGGGGATGGTGGCTCTGTGGCTTGGGAGAAGTAAAAGGCAGGACATATGTCCCTGCTACCCTGGCCTCCCCCGCCGCGGCTGCTCTCGCGTCGGTTTGGAGCTGATGTCACCGGAGCTCCTGAGCTCTGGAGGCGTGGGGAGAACGGGAGCATTCCGGCTGAGCCTTGCTGAGCTTGCCCGGCGCCGGCCTTCTGGCCTGCAGCTCCCGTTAGCTAGCTCTGCACTGGCCCTGGCCTGGCCACTCAGAGTCCGGGGACCAGAGCCGGCAGCGGAATGGATGGAACCGAGGAAGGACGAGTAAGTGATGCTGGAGGGAGAGACATTCTGGGAGGGAGACTCCTGAACCTCGCAGCCCACCCCTTCCATCTAGGGTCTTGTGGTCTGTGCCTAAGGACAAGGGGCATAGGAGAGAGGCCCTGAGAATAACCCCATGTCGTATATACGAAGGGAATCCTGTTCTCTTTCCACATGCCCACATACCCCTGCATAGTCAGCCACTGCAGAGCACCCAGCATGGCCAACCCCAGGGCAGGCAGGCAACTAACAATGACACATGGGTAAATTTCAATGGACTTGGGGGGAGCTGGCTCCCCAGGGTTTTCCTAGAAGAGGACTGGAAAGGTACTTTATTTGGAGAGGAATGAAAAGGGAGAATTCCAGATAGAGACAATGTGGGCGAAGGGGACTAGGGGGAATCAGTAGGTAGGGGACACAGGGGAGGAAAAAAAAATGGTCTTGGTCTAAGTAAAAGAAGCTGAAGTTGGGAAGATAAGTTGGGGGCATGAGGCCCATAAATAAGTTGGAATATGTAGGGGCCGGGATTGACATGAAGGAAGAGATTGGGGTAGAGGTCAAGGAACTCCACAGGGGGAGAACCCTTCTCTTCCAGTAGTGGCCCCCCTAAAATTTTGGGTCTGGAGAGCAGCATGAGATGGAGCTGGGTAATGAGGGCAGCATGAGAGATGAGGGGTGGAGGGGTGAATATGTTTGGGGATGTTATTTGGGCTTGCTCAGCGACTCGGACCTGCACTCAACATCCTGGGGCAGTGTGCTTAGTTCAATAATATTAGCTCAAAAACCCCAAACCAAGAGTTAATGGTTCCCTTCTGGCTGTGGGATAAAGGCATACAAGGTCCTCACATGCTGCATTCTGCCACTTCTCCCTTATAGAAAAGTCTTGGTCCAAGCAAACCAGACGCTGTTCACATCCACAAAGTTCTTTCCTAGGAAACTGATCCTCTCTGCCCTCCTCCCAAAATTCTAACCATTCTTCAAGGCCCAGCTGAAATATTTCCTCCTGTATAAAAACTTGCCAAATTAACCCAATTAGCAGTATGCTTTTGCTTACCTCAAAATTCTTTCATAGCTTTAGATATTTGTCTAACAGACCTATGACATGCCTTCTGTTGTAGTTATGTGTGTCTGGATCTCCCCAGTGAGTTTCAGAGGAACAGAAACCACACTCTGTGTTTTTTTAGCTCCCATAGCACCTCAGTGCAGTGAGTTGTACATAGTACAGGGTTCAGCCCCCTAGCTAGAGTATAAGCAGATGAAAGTTTAGTCATTTCAGTCTGTATCATGACCCCATTTAGGGTTTTCTTGGCAAAGATATTGCAGTGGTTTGCTATTTCCTTCTCCAACTCATTTTACAGATGAGGAAACTGAGGCACACAGGGTTAAGTGGCTTACTTAGGGTCATGTAGCTATATTAAATGTCTGGGGCCAGATTTGAATTCAGGTCTTCCTGACTCCTGGCCCACCTCTCAGTCTGCTGTACCACCTAACTGCCCTAAGCAGATGAAAGGAGCATGTCACTTGGCAACTCTCTAGTACCCCATTAACCCTAAATCAATATTTCATTCATTCAGCCCCATTTGTGTGTGGTTGGGTACCTAGTCTATGCAATATAATATTAAGGCCTAAAGATTCAAAGATAACTAAGACACAGTCTATTCCTTTCTCTCCAAAGTCTTACTGTCTAAGAGGGGGAGATAAGATGTATCCACACTTGGGATAAAGGCAGTGTGTGATGTGTACATCAGAGGAGTATTCAAAGATAATTTCTGCCTGAGGATGTCTCAGCAGAGCATGTGGTGTTTGAGTCAGGCTGCACCATAAAGGTTTAATAGAAATTCAATAGGCAGAATTGGGAAGGTAGGCCGGAATATGATATTAATAGACTGTGGAAGGCTTTGAATGCTATAAGCAATGGGATGCTACTGGAGATTTTTTGAACCAAGGGGAGGCCTCTCTTTGTGCTTTAGGAAGATCAGAGTAATGGATTAAGACCCTAAATCTGGCAGTGTATTTAGGGTAGATTGGAGTAGGGAGAAAGAGGAGGCAGGTTGACTCATTTAGGAGGCCATAATGATAGTTCAATATTTATTTAACTCAATTTCTCCAAGGGCCTTCCTTGACTCAAATATTAGGGGAGAGGGTGGGGGAATCCTGCCTCTTCAGTCCTAGTTATTTCTCTTCCCTCAGGATACAGAGCTGCAGCGGAAGCTGGACCATGAAATTCGGATGAGAGAAGGAGCTTGCAAGCTCCTGGCTGCCTGCTCCCAACGGGAACAAGCCCTCGAGGCCACCAAGAGCTTGCTGGTGTGCAGCAGCCGAATCCTTAGCTACATGGGGGAACTGCAGCGTCGAAAGGAGGCCCAGGTGCTGGGGAGAACAGCAAGGCGGTGAGCAGGGGGAGGCAGAGAAGGAGGAAAGGGAGAGGGGGCCTCCTCTACTAAGCAAGGACTGTCTGGAGCCAAGGAGACATCTAACCAATACATAGTGTCAGCTGGGTGTCTGGTGATGCCCATTTGACAAAGGCAACAGAAAGGTATAGGTTATTAGGCTGGCGAAGAGAGTTTGGTACACGTGGTGTTTAGGAGCTCCAGAATCCATGGAGGGACCGCTCTGGAAAGCTTGGACTCTGATGCCTGAGCAGCCCTGCACCCAGAACCACGTCAGGCATCACAAACTGGTTTGCTCATTGACTGTGACATCATAAGACAGGATTCTCCACGAGCTCTTCCAGAGCAACCCTGAACATAGAACACAATTCCATGGTGTTGGATATGGGCTAAGCAAAGAGGCTAGTAGTATCCCCGCCAGCTCTTGACAAGAATGTTAAAGTGGGTAACAGCCAGAAGGGAAGATGGCAGGCTTTCAGAAGCACTTCAAGCTTTGGGACCTATTGGAATAACCAGAGTCATAGGGGGTTTAGTGGAGAGGCTATCTGTACTGTCAAAGATTTAGGGGTCAGTGATGAAAAGACACAAAGCTGCTCCAGATTGAAGACTATAGACACGGCTTGAAAGAGACTAGGTCCATGCATTGCACTTTCTATATGAGAGGCATCACGGCACTGTGGATAAAGGATTGTGCTTGAGGGGGAGATGAGTTCAGATCCCACCTGAGATACCTACTAGCTGTGGTGACTAGCTCAGTTTCCCCATCTATAACATGGCCAAAGGTCCTTTCCAACTTTAAATCTGTAACCCTAGTTGGTAAAATTTGATGACAAGCCTTAGAGTTTAGATCAGTGTAATGGGAAACTGATTAGCCAAAGGGCATTGAAAAAAGGTACTAGCTACCTGGTATGGAGGGTAAAGGGGAAGTTGGCATGGGGATCAGTGTGAGATTTTCACCTGAAAGGGAGCTAGTTCAGTTCTCTAATTTTAAAAATGAAGCAACTGAGAAGGAGAAGTGATTTCCTCCAGATCCCAGAGGTAGTAAATTTTAGGGCCAGGATTCCTACCCAAGTCCATTGGAAGTTCTAACTGCCAACCCAGAGCACCATAGTCCCTTGGAATACAATGGCAGGTCATGGAAAATGGTCTTCAGCTCTCTAGGAATTCCTTATTAATTACCTGCTGTGCTTCTCTATGCTCTTCCCCCCTCCCCCAGATGTAATCTACATATAAAAGGGAAGGGTGAAGGGGATGTAGGTGGTAAGGGAGGAGAAGGCCAATGTTAGTTGATTAATAAGAAAAAAATAACTGATATTTATAAAACAGTTTTGAGTTTGGAAACTTCCCACTTGAGACTCATGACACTCCTGTGATGTAGGTATGATGTGGATTGCTATCCCCATTGTACAGATGGGGAAACGGAGTCTCTGAGAAGCTGGGTGACTTGCTTTTGGTCCTACAGCTAGTGTCGGAGAGCACGATTCAAACTGAGATCTTGCTTACTCCTAAATTCAGCACTCTTTTCTACCGGGGAAGAAGGGACCCAGTAAAGCAAGATTATTATTCTTGAAAGGTATCTTAGCCAGGAAATGTGTATGAGTTTATACATGACTCTGTAACTATGTGTGTATACAGAGGTGGAAGCATACCACTCCCACTAATAATGGGGTTAATGAGCACATATTGACCACTGTACAAAAATTCCTAGGGGCCATCCAGCTCCTTGTGCTTTATGCTTTGGTGGCCCCTAATGTCTGCCATGTCAGTAAGCCATTATCCTGGCATGGGAGGGAATGCTGGGGATCGGGGTGGGGGCGGGGGTGTCCATAATCCCTGTGTTTCTGGCCAGAGTTTGGAGGGGGAAAAGGATAACGAAGATAACATGCTTATTTCCTCCCCTGCACCCAAGGCCTTCAGACACTGGGCGCCCTGATGAACGCTCTCCATGTCGAGGCACAATCTGTATCTCTGGTAAGGAACCTCTGGTTTATCTTTACTGACTCTTTATCTCACTCCATCCTGTCATCTCCTCTCATGACTCTCCCTATACAGAATCTCTGTCCCCAGAGCTAAAGAATATTGTCCAAGGTGAATATATTTTCTCTTGGGGCACCTCCCTTCTTCTCTTGCTGTCTCAACCCACACTAGGTTCCCTTCTCCTCTAGATATCCGAATCCCCCTCATGTGGAAGGACACAGAATATTTCAAGAACAAGGGAGGTAAGTCTCATAGACTGCAGTCTTTTCCCTAGAGTGGTCTGGGTAAAGTCCCCAAGGGCCCCTATCTGCTCTGTTGATGGAGGTACCTAGCAATGTCTATTTGTCCCTATTTGACTCCTGGTTTCTCTACCTTCAGACCTACATCGATGGGCTGTATTCCTGTTGCTGCAGCTGGGGGGGAACATCCAGGACACAGAGATGGTCCTAGTAGACAGGACGCTAACAGACATCTCCTTTCAGAGCAGTGTTCTTTTGTGAGTTCTTAAACCCCTACCCCCATCCCTCCCAATCCTTCGCTAATCTCCAACCCAAACCCAATCCTTGGGAGAGGTACCCAGGGTATGTCTCTGAGGGAAGGCAGGATATGAGAGATAAGATCCTGGTCCCCCTGGACTCCTCCCTCTCCCCCACAACTCTCCTGGGGTCTCCCTGGACTCCCTCCAGAGTCCTTTCTCATCTCAACCCCACCTTTTGCAGTACTGAGGCAGGACCAGACTTTGAGCTGCGGTTGGAACTGTATGGGGCCTGTGTAGAAGAAGAGGGAGCCCTGGCTGGGGCCCCCCGGAGACTGGCCACCAAGCTCAGTAATTCTCTGGGCCGATCCTCAGGAAGGCGTGTTCGGGCTTCACTGGACAGTGCTGGAGGCTCAGGGAGCAGCAGTACAGCCAGCCCCATCCTGCTCCCTACTCCAGCTGTGGGGTGAGATATTCTCTCTGGGCCCCATGGCTCTCTCCAGTGGTCTCTAAGCTTCTCCTTGAGCTATTGTGGAAGAAGAGGGGAGGGGCATACCACCAAAGCACACTGATGTGGGAAGCACGAGAACCATTTAGGAATACGTGCATTGGCCAGGATGTGTCTAGGTGATTAATAACAGCCAGGCTCAGAGTAGTTTCTAGAGGCCTTTGAGGTCAGCGACCCTGGAGTGGGATTTCTAGGGAAGGAAGAGATGCCTCAGAAAGCCCTCAATGACAAGGGACAAGGAATGTTGCTTCACCATGTCGTCATTTGATTCCTCCTGCCTTATAACACTTCCCTACTGGCTATTCTCCATTCTCACTCCCATCTGTTTCTTTGTGCCTCCTACAGGGGTCCCCGATACCACCTCCTGGCCCAGAACACCCTGACTCTGGCTGCAGTACAGGATGGCTTCCGGACCCATGACCTCACTCTCACTAGTAATGGTAAGTGAGTGAGGGTGGATGGGGGTGAAGTCTAATTCTGGATGGAGAGAAGAGGGGCCCAGTTAAAGGGTCCTCCCCTCCCCTTCTGCAACATCCTTCTGTTCTCTCTAGAGGAGAGCCCAGCTTGGTTGCCCCTCTATGGCAGTGTGTGTTGTCGTCTGGTCGCTCAGCCCCTCTGCATGACCCAGCCTGTCATGAGTGGAACCCTCAGGGTTCAGGTGAGGGCAGGGAGGGACCAAGGTGGGGGGGAGAGGAGGGAGAAGTGACGGTTGTGTAGAGGAACTGAGAGATAAGAAGAAGGAACCGTGCAGAAGAGAATTGTTCTAAGGAAGAAAGACTAGAAACGAGGATTGGGGGTGTCAGAACGGGTCTGTGGGATGAGAACTAGAGAAGTAGGGGAATCAGTAATCACCTGAAATTCAGGCATAAGTGAGACACAGAGTTACTGAAAGGCATCAGGGTAAGGTGGGATGGGAAGAACGGGGAGGAGGGTGGTGGTAGAAAGTGACTTCTAACCTTGGCTTGTTTACTCTGGCCTCTAGAGCTGGGGCCAGGTACATGGTGTCCTGAAAGGAACAAACCTTTTCTGTTATCGACATCCTGGGGAAGCCAACACTCAGGAAGATCCATTGTTCACCATCGCAATCAACAAGGTGATGATGCCAGCTCGGGTACCCCTAAGCTGAGGGGGGCTGGGGAGGATCCTCTGCAGAACATGGGAGGACACCCTTTCCAACTTCAGAACTGGACTGGACCTTGGACAGAAAGAGGGCTCCCACTCACGCAGACCTTAAGGGTGACAATTGCCCACCATTGGCCCCCAGATCACAGGGAGCCTGACCTGCTTCCGCTCAAAACAGCAAAAGGGCTCCCAGAAATGGAGCCACTCAGAGACACTCATTGTTTGCTGTCTGCTAGGTTCCTCTGGCTGCGGATCCCACCTGAGACTTTTACTGTATGATTTGGGTCTTTACTAGGTCCCGAGGCCTCAGCATCTTCATCTAAAATGACTTCAGGTCCTATGCCCTTCTTTTTCTGTTTAGAGGTCTCTGTCCTCGTGTCTGTCTCTCCCTTCCTCCTTCCTTCCCCCCTCCTGTTTTTCTCTCTGTCAGTCTTTAGCACTCAACCTTCCTCTGTCTCTTGGTCTAGCCTTATTCTTCTCTCAGGTTTTCCTCCCTTCTTCCAGAAAGGGGGTTCCTGAGCTGTTTTAAGCCATGGTGCCTTTTGGCCGTCTGGTGGAATCTGTTGACCCTTGCTGAGATTATCATTCTACTGCAAAAAATAAAGCATGAAGGATAACAAAGTAAACCAGTTATATTGAAATACTGTTACATTTTTTTTTTTTAAATATGTTTTTTAAAAACAAGGTCAGGGACCCTGGGTTTTAGAAGCACCTTAGAAGATGCTCTTTTCAGTTCAGTGGCTCTGTCTCTCACCCTGCTCTCGCTGTTTTTCCCTATGTTTGACTTTATTTAGCTCTGTTTTTGGCCTCTCATTTTCTTTTTGTGAAATCTGGGCCTTAGTTTCCTCATCTATAAAATGGAGGGATGGATTTGATATTTGTCAGGGTCCAGCTGTAGATCTCAGTCCCTAAATTATTTTGTCCTTGTCAGTCATGTGAGTTTCTTGTCACATGACTTCCCTTAGCCTCTGATCCTGCCTGGCCTTAGGGTCACAGACTTCTGGTCAGAGAAAGATGTGCTATAGCTGATCATGTCCCCACTTGTCAGGGCCCTCCATGGGGATCACCTGAAAAAGAGGGAATGGGGGAGAGTCTGAAAGAGGATGGTGAATCTGAACCTCTGCTCTTTCCCCAGGAGACTCGGGTCCGGGCCGGGGAGCGCGACCAGAACCTGGGGGGACCCTTGACCCTCAGCATCAGTAACCGGTATGGGGAGGATGAAGTGACCCACACATTGCAGATGGAAAGCCAGGGGGCCCTACAGCGGTGGATGGAGGCCTTGTGGCAGCTCTTTTTTGATATGAGTAAGTGGGTATAAGGTGCTGGTGAGGTGGGGAGCAGGGCCTATGGTGCTCCTAGGAGGCTCCATAGGAGATTTCATGGTCCATAGTGCTTCTGGGGACTCTGATGGGTTGGGGACAGGTGAGGCAGGTCCCACAGAACTCCAACTGGCAGGAGAAGTTGCAGGGCTATGGTATTCCGCATCCAAGACTAGAGGACAGACTGGCAGGGTCTTGTTAGGATGATACCCCTCTCCAACCAGTGATTGGGAGGGAGAGTTTATTGGAGAAAGAAGCCAGGGTGAAGTCTAGGCACGCAGAGGACCCACCATGGCCTGCCCCCTCTTCCTCCCCTCCTGTAGGCCAATGGAAGCAATGCTGTGATGAGCTCATGAAGATTGAAGTCCCTCCTCCACGAAAGCCACCCCCTGCGCTGGCCAAGCAAGGCTCACTTTACCATGAGATGGGTAAGGGAGGCTCAATGCATGGGAACAGGAGGGAGGCCCAGAGGGTGGAGGCAGGAGCACAGAGAAGGGTCCCCGGCTTGGGACCCTTTGTCTTTGAGCAGAAACACTATCCAGTGCACTTCTCCTTCCTGTCTGGCCCACTCTCTTCTCACTCATTCACCTCCAGCTCTGTCTTGTTCTCAGAGCCACCTACCTCCCCCTGCCTTTGACCTGTTCTCAGGAGACCCACTCCCCTCCTCCACTGTCACCTCTTGCCCTTTTCTCAGACCCACTTCCCTCCTTCATTACTTCTCACCCTCCTCTCAGACCCACTACCCTCTCCCTCCCAGGCCTGGCTTTCTCCTCCCTAGGCCTGTTTTCAGCCCTCTCCTGCTCTTAGTTTTCCCTAAAATGTTTTCTTTCTGTAGAGTTCTCCAGGCCTTTCCCTTCCTAATGTCTTCTTTTCTGTCTCCTCTTCCTCATGCTGGTCTCATCTCCGGGGACCACTTCCCTTCCTTTTCTTGGTTTCTCTGGGCCTCGCCACCTTCTCCCCCTCCCTCCCTCCCTCTCAGCCTTGGTCCCCGGGGGCCCAGGCGAGGGGCTACTGCTCCAGGATAATGCTGTATCAGCCGAGATCCGGGCTCTGCTCTCCTCCTATTACAGCGACAGGTGACAGCTGGCCTGGTGGCTGGGAGGGGGTCTGGAGGGAGGGGTGGTACACAGCCTGTCCGGGGCTGAAGCTCTGACATGTACCCCACCCCCAAATCCCCTCCTGGTGCTATAGCTATTGAACCTCTAGATGACATCGCAGCAGTGACGGACATCCTGGCCAAGCGGGAGGGGCCCCCCCTGGATGTCCCCCCACCCTGGCTGGCATTATTTACAGAGAAGCTGCCTTCTTCCAAGCTCCCAAACCATGCACCCCGAAGTCCCTCTCCACCTCGGGCATGCTCCGGGCCCCGAGGCACTCGCTGGGGCCGGCCCCGTACTCTCTCCCTGGACGCTGCTCCCCGAGGCCGGCCCCCTCTTCCTCCCTGCTCAAGCTCCAGTTCCAGCTCGGGGTCTGGAAGCCCTGCCCCCCGACAGCGGTCCCCTCCAGCCCGGGGCTTCCGGGCCAAAACCCGGCCCTGGCTCCAGTCACCTGTGTGAGGGTTTGTAGGAGGGGGTGCTACTGGAAACGGTAATGCTGGAAGAGGAAGTGCCTTCTGATGTCACTCAAAGGAGTGATGTCAGGGCAGGATCCGTGGTGCCACTGATGAAGGTCTTAGGATGGCTACCTTGATGCCTGGCTCTAATGTGGTTTTGGTGGGAGTGTAAACCCCTTCCTAACTGTGGGGCCACCACAAGGGGACCTTGTCCACAGCTGGCTGGTGGACCCCGGCCCCTACCTGAGAAAACTGGAACACCCCCAGCCCAAATGCACTACCCCCTTGGGCAAAGTGAGGCGGGTAGCCCTTGAGGTTCTGGAAGGAGGGAGCTGTAAGCCCAGAAGGGGCGCCTGGCTGCATCGCTTGCCCCGACTCCGTCATTAAAGTATTTAATACTATGGAATTGAGCTTGAACGTCTTGCTGTGGTGGGACTCATTTCGGGGGGCAGGCAGCTTCCAGGCTTCTGTAAACCTAACTTCATTCCTAGTTTCTCTGTGTAAAGTCCTGTAGTTCCCCTTTTAAAAAGCAGGCAGAGAGGAGTTAGGGGTCCTGTCATACCTTTATATACAACAGTGGAAGGTACTGCTTCACAAATATCAAATGGAAGGGGAAGGCCCCCAGGACAAGAAGGCTCAGAAGCTGAGGGAAAGCTCTCATTTCCCTCTTCCCATCTCACAGCTGTCAGGCGGTCCTGCCCTCTCCTCTTCCTCCTCTCCTCACACACAGCTGTATCTTAGGATCTCCGCCAGGTCATAGCCAGTCACAGCGAAAGAAGAGCCCCTGGGGTCACAAAATCGGGCCCCACACACCTGAGTGTCAGTCACACATTCCGAATGGCAGTGTTCCACCTGGGGAAGGGGAAGGGGAAGGGAGGGTTAGGGCTCTGTCCTTGTGTGTTCTCTGTGGGGCCCGGAGTGCCAGGACCATTCCCCATTGTGACACTGACCCCCCTCAATACAGACCTCAATGCAGCCACTGTCTGGGTTTCTGCTTAGCTTCCAGATATGCACAAAGGAGTCTTCAGCACCCGAGAGCAGCTGTGAGAGAGGAGAAATGCAGTTAAGGGGCTGATGGGAAAAACCCCAGTCTGCACACATGGGATGACTCTGGGGTAATCCCCAAGCAGACGCCTCCAGCAGGGGTCCCTACTGAGAAGCCTAGAAGGAGGTTGCCACATGTGGTCACTGACGCTACAGGCTCTGGGTTGACTCACCTTGCCAGCCTCAGGTGCTAAGTCGAGGGCGCAGATTCCCCGGGCATGGGCATTGATCTGGACATGCATGAGCCCTGAGCTGGCTTCGTAGATGCGGATCTGCCCATTCTCATAGCCAGCAGCTACAGTGCCTTGCCACAATTGGACTGAAGGGCAGGGAGTCCTGGGGAGATAGAGGCCATTGGGCTGGCCTCCCCAGAGCTCAGTTCCCATCTAAACCTTGGCCCACCCTGACCCACCTCCCCTTCTTCAGACTCCCATACCCAAATGCTGAGATTCGGGTCAGCAGCTTAAATTCTGGCCCTGACTTCCAGACACACAGGAGGCCCGAGTCATCAGCTGTCACCACATCAGCCACACAGTCCTGAGGGAGGAGAGGCAGCAGGTTAACTTCCAAGGCCACCTTCCATTGGAGGGGCAGGGAGCATCTGTCAGCCACTGACTGCTAGTCCACTGGGCTCTGGAGCTGGGAAGAGGGATACACAGCAGGAATGATATCCAGTTTTCCAGATACATTGCTTTCCCAGCCAGACTCACACCTTCAAGAACCAGAATTTCACTGGAGACTCAAACACCCCTGGAAGGTGGGTGTCATTGTCCCCTTTGGAAAGTAACACCAAGGCCCAGAGAGAAGAAAGGACCTAAGAGGTCTCTGGGATGAGAACCCAGGTTTCCTGAATTGTAGACAATCAATTTAAAAGTCTTTACTGAACTTTTCCCCAACCCCAACCTGAGGTGGGCTCCACTCTGTGCCAGATGCTGTGTGGAAGACAGAGAAAGGCTAAGCCAAATTTTCCAAACCTCCAGGTTAAGAACCCCTTGGTCTATACTGGGGGACAAGAGATGTCCCATGACAATATAATTAGATGCTAAATTGTAGGACATTGACAGAAAGTGAAAAATAGCCAACTGCCTTATTAGTAAACGTGAATTTTTATGGGAAGGTTGGGTGAGAGAGGTGGGACATGAACGGGTCCCTCACCCTTCAACACGAAGGTTTTGGAGAAGTGAGAGAAAAGATGGTAGAATGACGGCATTGGAAGATATAGAACCTGATCCTTTACTCTACAGATGGGGCAGCCAAGAGCCGCCTGAGACTGGACCTGCCCAAGGTGCCACAGCTACGAGCTGTTTGGTCAGGAGCAGAACCCAGCTCTGCTGAGGCCTCCTTGTCCAGGGTCTGCTTCATGGAGGGGAAGTGTGGCCTAGCAGAAAGGAAGCTACATTTAGAGTAAGGGAGACCTGGCTTCTATCCCAGCTTAGACATTTACTGGCTGAGCCTGAGCTCTCCCCTGTGCCTGTTTCTTCATCTGTAAAAAGAGGAGGTTATACTCACTGTGTCCCCAAGTTCATCCCAGTTCTACATCTATGGCCCTGAGATCTTCCCCCGCCCTGCAGAACAGTCCCTTACCTGGCCCTGAGCAGGCTCAGCTGCAATGTCCATGATTGGCACCCGGTGCTCATCCAGCTCCTCACTCAGCACAATGTTGGGGCCTTTGGCTGGGATATCAAACACCAGGACCCGGCCAGACCACGTCCCTGAGGCCAGGGCCACAGTGTACCTCAGCGGATGTCTCCAACCATGTCTCTCACCCCCCACCCTGACCTGTCTTACCACTGAACTCACTAATATGGCCCCTGAATCCCCCCCTTCATACTCGCCCCTGGCCCAGACTCCTTACACATCACCTCCCCAAGGCCTCCTCACCTACACAGATGTAGTGGCTACTGGCAGCAATCCCTCGGGCAAACAGGGCCTGTGCTGAGATAGGAAGGTCATCAGCTGCCCCTCAGAAGTCCAGTCTGTGCCCCTCTCTCTTCCCTCCCAGTTCTCCACCTGAACCACCCAGCCTACCCCTTGCCCCGCAGTACCTGGGGGGGCATCCCCAGAGTCCAGGGCATGCCAGTAGACCATGACAGAGCCATCTGACTCATATATCTGGAGCAGGGGAACAGGAAAAGCAGAATTATATTGTGGAAACAGGTAGAAAGATTAAGCCATGGCTCTTGGGGATGTCAGCCTATGTGTAAGGCGAGTGAGATGTCTCCATGTAGAATCACGTACAAAGGCAGGATGGAGGAGGGGGCTGTGGAAAGGACAGAAATGTCCCTTTTCTTGTTCACCTGTATGCCTCTCTGTGAAGTCAACACCAGCAGGACCCGGAAAGGCAGGACACACCAGTAGGCCTAAGAAGAAATCACAGCAAATATTCACAAGGAATGGGCCATGAGTGTGGGCTTAGAAGGCTGGACATCAGCAGGATCAGCAGACACAGCAGGCCGGGGTAGGACTCACAACGGAAAGGGCACCCTCTTTCCCTCCCTCGGGAGGGGTGGACTTCTCAGCTGGCTCAGGGGACTCACCTGCATGATGAGGGGAAAGGTCAGGCCAGTACCCTCTTTGGCGTGCAGCTGACGCTGGGACACGGGAAGGCCATCAGAGGCTGCACTGAGGACCTGGACGCTGGATCCATGGACCAGGGCAAACTGGGTCAGCCCCGAGGCTGGCAGGGGCAGCACGGAAAGATTGTTATACACAGCAGCCGGGCAGGACCGGGTAGGCACAGGCCGCTCCCTGCGGTACATCCTGTGGGCAGAAGGGAGCTGGGAGGTCGGGGAGGTTTTTAGGGAAATGCAGAGGGCAGCGCAGAGTGGACACGACTGGGGTGGGGCGGGGGGAGGTGGAGAAGCATTTCTATATAGCACTACAGAGTTATGCCAGGCACTGCGCTAAATGCTTTATAGATATTAACTCACTTGATGATTCTTACAATCCTGGGAAGGAGGTGCTGCTACTGTCCCCCGCTTACAGTTGAGGAAACTGAGGCAGACAAGGGTTAAGTGACTGGCCCAGGGTCACACTGCTAGTTCACCCTAACACCAGGTCCCCTAGGTTACTGCACCACAAACCTGGGGGTGACCAGAGACAAATGGGCAAGAGGTCTGCTTGAGGTGTGGCTATTAGGGGAGCCTCTGGGATGGGGTGGGGTTAGAAATGCATACAGAGGTTCAGGAAGGGTGCAAGAGAGTCGGCATGGATTAGTTCTCTGGCGGGTGAATGAACTCAAGGGCACGGAGCGTCCGCGGAGGGGTCCCCGGCGGCACCGCCAGCCCCGGGGAGAAGGACACGGTGTCTAACCCAACGGGGCGGGGAGGAGGGGGGCGGAGGGACGCCGCTAGGGCTCACACCTGCGCACTGGGGCCGCGGAGGGACACCGAGGCTGAAGGGGTACACGAGGCCGCAGCTCCGGCGCTGCTGTACCTACGACGCACGGGCTCGGGGCTTACAGGAAGGCGACGCCGGAGCGGGAGCGGGAGCCTGAGTCAGACTTGAGGAAGGGGAAGGGGGGAGGGCAGATCAGGGCCCACAGCCCTCCCACCAGATCCGGGTGTTTCCCCACCTCCCCTTTCCGCGTTACACATCCCACCCAGACCTCCCCCTGCTACCCCTCCGGCCGTGGCACCGTGCCTCACTCGGCTTGTCAGTCTCCCGCATCCGCCGCCGCCATGGAGACGACGAACGGCGCACTGCGGTGATGTCTTCGTCGCGCGCTGGCCGGCCGGAGCCCAACGGGAGCCCGGGCGGGGGGAGGGGGGGTCTTATCTGCGCCTGGCACCGCCCACGGTTGCCCCGGTGATGATTACGCGGCGTCGGTGGGGGCGGTGTAGCGGAGGGGACTGAGGCTGAGGCCGTAAGGGAAGCTCTGGTCTCACCAGACTCCGGCGGCCGGTTATCCATGGCGCATGAAGGCACGGTGAGCTCCGCAGGCTTCCGGGAGTTTAGGAGCAGCCTAGAGCGTCCGGGTGGGGCCTCAGATCTTCTACAATCCCAGAACGGGCCGGCCCAATGCTGACCTCGATGAGTATTCCAAGTGATAGAGCAGGGTGGGAAAGTAGAGATGATCCAGACCAACAACCCCTCCATCGCTGAATGCCTGGGGGAGCGCGGTTGCCCAAGGCTACTCGGGTGTGACACATAGTGGTTTGGGTACAGGGATCAGGATAGATTGGAGTTGTAAGAGACCCTCCAGGAGAACCCCTCTAATACCTACCCACTTGACAGGCTTGTGAGAACCAAATGAGCTAATAGGGATTATAAAGGTTTACAGAAATGCCAGCTATGGCTATCCTTAGTAATCATTATTCTTCCTACAGAGAGCCGGCAGAGACCGAGGGCAGGCCAGGGCCAAGGCAGAGAAGGTTCGCCCCCCTACAGTGCCTGTGCCCCAGATCGAAATTGTGCCTGGCCGTCTGAACGAATCTGAATGGATCTCACTTATGGGCATTGAAGAGGGTGAGGATGTGGTAGGGGATGTCTTGGCAGAACTGCTGGCCCGAGTGATGGATGCTGCCTTCAAGGTCTACCTGACCCAGCAGGTGGGCATGTACTCTACCTTCACCCAAGAGCAGGAATAATTATAACTAGTATTTTTGTATTTTCACATGTGGCATGTGTCATTTGATTCTCAGCAATTCCAGGAGGTATGTTGGTAACAAGTATTGTTGTCACTTTAGAAATGAGACTCAGATTAAATGACTTGCTCCTCATCACACATCTATCATTCAGCACATGTTTTATCATATTTATTATACATCTAGGAAGAGCTGGGGTTTTGACCTATATCATTTGACTCCCAAGTCTATCTTTTTCAACTATACTTTTTCCACTCTTACCTCCTCACTCTTCTAAACCCAGTAATACTCTTTCTTCTGCCTCCCTTTATTCTCCCACAGTGCATTCCATTCACCATCAGCCAGGCTCGAGAAGCCATGTTGCAGATCACTGAGTGGCGATTCCTTGCAAGGGATGAGGGTGAGACAGATGTGGCTGAAGACCCCACATGGGGGGAGGATGAGGAGCCTAGGGCCAGCACCACAGACACCTGGGCTCAAGGCTCCGTGCCTGTGCTGCATGCACCTTCCCCTGCTATTCCCCCAGGACTCGAACCCTCCTCCCAACCTGAGGTAATGCCTTCACCACCTTATCTCCCCTTAGTTTATAACCAACTCCAGAGCTTCTCCAGCTTCCTCCCATCTAACCTTCCCCCCAAGCCACCTCCCCCCCCATCCTCTCCCAGTGGCTAAACCCCTTCCTAGACTACCTCTTTGACGATGTAGAAATGAATAGTCTAGCTACCTCACAGCCCTCACTCTCCTGTTTCCTCCCCCTACCAGGGCACTGAGTGTGAGGACCAGCTCCCCTTGCATCAGAAGACTTGGATCTCAGTCCCTGAAGATCAGAGCTTATCTTTCTGGGAACCTCCTGAGTTGAGGCCCACCCCAGGACCCCCCCCAACACCAGAACCCTCTTCACAAAGCCCTCAACACTTTGTCTTGCCCCACCCCTGTTTAGATTCAGTCCCTCTCCTAAGCAATTATTCCTCTCTGGATCTTTCTATATGGGAGAATTCTCAGTTTTCTCTGGAAGTGGCCAGCCCAGTGAGTCCCTATCCTTCTGTAGATATGTCCTTATGGGGAAGTCCTCAGGCATTTCTAACTTCACAGCCTGGTTATATTCCATCTCTTTCACAGAGCTCCCAACCTTCGTTCCATCATACAGGCGGTGGGGACAGCTCAAGCCAAGTGGAGGAGGAGACAGGTTTACCTTCCCCCTACTATCTGTCAGTGCCTCTTCCACCTTTCCTGGCTAATCCTCCCTGGGGCCACCCAAGAGCCCAGCCTGTCCCAGCCCCCATATCTTCCCTAACTCCCTCATTGCTACCTGCTGCTTCTGCCAAGTTCATGCGCTTACAGAGGGGGCGGACATACCTAGCATCTGGTCTGGTGTATGACAAAATGGGACGAATTATAGCCATGGATCCACTGGATCCTGCCCGTCTGCCCCAGCATCAAATTCAGCCTCTGGCCAAAGTTGTGGTCCCTGAGGCAGAGGTCCACCCACTGGAGTCCTACAGGGAACAAAGGAAGCATGTAAAATATGAGAACAGGTTCCAGTTCCAGCTGCCTGGCCGCCACCGCCCCATACCCCATTTCCATCATGGTTTTCCTTTCCCCAGCCCAGGGCTTCCCTTTCCAGCCCCTGGCTTTGAGCTACCCCTCCAGAACCAGTGTTTCACTCCTTTGAAGCGGTGGTCTAGCATCCAGTGGCCTTGTGGATTAGAGGGGGAAACAGATGTGCTACAGATGCAGCCACTGGGTTCAAGTCTGATTCCAGGACGGATGCCAAGGTCTGATCTGAGTATGCTTCCTCACCATGGTTCAAGAGTCCTTCAAGCCACTTCCCAGCTGATATGGAAACCTTCTCTACAGCTGGACTCAATGAAGCTGAAGCCTCATGTGAGCCTCTGGAATCCAAGCAAAAACACACATCGAAGTGGTTATATCCCTTCCCACATGGAGAGCAAGCAGACCCCTGGTCCACTGCCTAAGGAGCCTTCTGAGCAGCAACCCATCCAGACCCATGCACTTAACCCTCAGGTCACTGTGGCTCAGCTGCTGAAGGGCTCCCCACCCAAAGTTCGGGCCCTTCCCTCTCAGGACACCCTCAACACCACCCTCCCTGAGGAGTCCTGAATGAAGAAAGACTGTGAGTCCTACCATGACCTTTCAACCCCACACAGTAACACTGAAAACCAAATACCACTATGCCTGCTTTCCTACAATAAATACTTGTGGGGCCCTAAATGTTAGGTTGATGTATCCCTGACCAACATCCCAATAATCCTTCCAAAAGAGTATCACTCTCTTGTGTCCAAAGGCCCTCTAACAAAGACTTTTTTTCCCCACTCACTGACTTTAGGTATCCTCCATTCAGATGGAAGAGACATTCCTTCCCTGCTAGGGACCCTCTAAATGAATTCTGGTACATAGGGCCTCTTCTCCCAGGGAGACAGAATATCCCAAATTTGAATATATAGAGAGTATGCTAGAAATCCTGTGTCCAAATGTGAATATTGGCAGGTGTATTATTGTCAGCGATAAAGGATTCTTTTGAAATCATTCCACTATACAATGTATCAGTCCTGTGTGCTGTGAAATGAGGGGTTTTGAAGGAGATACCCACCACTGCCTTTCCACACACAGCCATGAGGAGCCTGAAGACTGAGAGGAGAAAAGCCCACACTCATATGAACCCCCCAGACTGAGTCAGAGGCACCTCTAACATTGGAAAACCCTATTTCTGACAAAGAATCAAAGACTTAGTTGGAAAATCCCTCCGAGGCCTTCCAGGCAAATCTATCAAGGCAAGAGTACCCTTAACATTCCTATTAGGGGATGTTAAAGGACATTCAGCTTTTACTTGAAGACCTCTAGGGAGGGGAGAGTCCACTGACTCATTCCACTTTGTAATTTCAGAAATGTTAAGAACTTTTTCCTTAACATCAAGCTAGAATCTGCCAATGCAATTTTCACTTGGCCATGGCTCTGTTCCTTGGAGTCAAGACCACATCTATTTGTTCCTCTATACTAGAAGTCATCCAACACTTGAAAAATGATAAGGGTTATTTCCTTCAACTGTTATTATATGGCATGACTTTGGCTATTCTGTGCTGTCTAATTCTGAAGATGTTATAGATTAATAATGTGTTTTCTAATATGTGGTTCCTAGAACTGGACTGTGAAAGTGGTCTGAACCAAACCGAGTGGGCACTTGCTATATATTCTAGATACCAGGCCTCTCTGGGTAGCTTAGGGTTGCATTAGCTTTTCTGCAGTCATGTCTTGCCATTGACTTATCTTGAGCTTAGATCTGCTAAAAATGCCTAGATCTTATGCTGACTGTTGTCATATCTCCCTTATCCTGTACTCAGTTCTTTAAAAAGTTTTGTTTATTCTTGGTGTATTTTTTAAATTTATGTTTATTTTTAGTTTACAACATTCATTTCCACAAGATTTTGAGTTATAAATTTTCTCCCCATCTTTGGTGGTTTTTTTTTTAAAATATTTTTCCCCTAGTTATTTGTCAATCTACCACTGCCATGTTGAATTCCTCTTTGTGGAAAAGACAGTTAAGCCAAGCTTAGCCACAAATTAACTCTGTGTGTCAACAAATACAATATTTTTCTCCTGTAGTCCTCCCCCCCATAGAGAGGAGTTCTCTTTTTTTTAATAATTAATTTGTTTTTCATTTTCAATATTCATTTCCATAAGATTTTGAGTTTTAAATTTTCTCCCCCTCTCTCCTTCCCTCCCCCCAAGACATCATGTAATCTTATTTAGGTTCTACATATACATTCATATTAAACATTTGCACATTAGTCATGATGTAAAGAAGAATTAGAATCAATGAGAAAAGAAGCAAAACAAAATAAAAGAAAAAGAAAGCAAATAGTATGCTTCCATCTGCATTCAGACTCCAAAGTTCTTTTTTCTGGATATGGATAGCATTTTTCATCATTCATTTTTCATCTTTTGGAGTTGCCTTAGATCCTTGCATTGCTGAAAAGAGCTAAGTCTATCAAAGTCATCGCACAATGTAGCTATTACTGTGTACAATCTTCTCCTGGTAGTGCTCATTTCACTCAGCATCAGTTCATAAGTCTTTTCAGGTTTTTCTGAAGTTCCCCTGCTCATCATTTCTTATAGCACAATAGTATTCCATTACATTCATATATCATAGCTTGTTCAGCCATTCCTCAGTTGATGGGTATCTCTTCAATTTCCGGTTCTTAACCACCACAAAAAGAGCTGCTATAAATATTTTTGTCCATGTGGGTCCTTTTCCCTTTATTTATGATCTCCTTGGGATACAGACATAATAGTGCTATTGCTGGATCAAAAGGTATGCACAGTTTTATAGCCTTTTGGGTATAGTTCCAAATTGCTCTCCAGAATGTTTGGATCAGTTCACAACTCCACCAACAATGCAATAGTGTTTCATTTTTCCCACATCTCCAATATTTATCAATTTTCTGTTTTGTCATGTTAGCCAATCTGATAGGTGTGATGTAGTACCTCGCAGTTGTTTTGATTTGCAATTCTTTAATCAATAGTGATTTAGAGCATTTTTTCATATAACTATAGATAGCTTTAATTTCTTCATCTGAAAACTGCCTGTTCATATCCTTTGACCAGTTATCAATTGGGGAATAACTTGTAAAGAATTCTCCAAGACTCTGGTAATTCGTTGGATTTTTTTTTTTCATTCAGATTTAGGAATTTATGTTCATCATTATTAAGTCTCATTTTAATAGATTTGGTCCATCATTCTAGCTGTGGAGATCTTTTTTGATCCAGATTTGAACATCAAACTTATGTCCATTCATCTTCCCAACTTTGTGTCTTCTGTGTATTTGATTAGCATAGTGCCTTGTATGTAATAGATGCATAATATAGATATGATAAATATATAGATATGATGTATATATATATCTAGATACAAATATCTAGATATTATATGTATAATATAATAGATACATAGTATCTTATCAAATCTATGTCTTCATTGGAGACACTAATAACATTATACAACACAGGGCCAAATACAGATACCTAGAACTTTTTACTAGAGGCCCCTCACCAAAGCTGACAGCCTATCAATGAATACATTTTGGGTTCAGTCATTTAGCCAGTTCTGAAAACCTCAATGTACCATATGGAGCCTACCACACCTCTCAACTTTGTTACAAGAGTAGTGTGATATACTTTGTCAAATGCTTTGCTGAAATAAAGCATATTATACTTTATATATATATATATATATATATATATGTATATATATGCATATATATATGTATATACGTATATATATATACACATATATGTGTATGTACACACACACACACACACACACACACTAAGTCTGAAGCATTCCCCTAATCTACTTATAAGGAAAAGGAATCATACCACATAAATATAAGTATTAGCGGGCAGATGACAAGTCTCCATATTAACTCAACCAGTTGTTTGGGTTATGGAACAATCACATTCAAATGAAAAACAGTAAGATCTTACATAATTACATTGCGCTCATAGCTTCCACTGACCACTTGTTCTTATTATAGAAAGTTGGTATAAAAGGAAAAAGCTGGGACATGATTTTAACAGCATCAAACTAGTCTTTCAGGCCTAAGCCTAAGGACACAGAATGACAACACATACATGGCAGGATAAAACATCCTTAGCTCTGTTTGCCTAAAGGTAAGATACAATTGACAATCAATCACACAGTAAAAATTCTACCTCATAGCCAGACTCAGGAATAGCCAAGTGGAAAATATACCTGTTTGAAAATAATTAACACAAACAATGCGGAAATTGAGCCTGGCTATTGCAGCTCATCTATCTGGAAATTCTCAGGAAGGCTGAGGTTTGTCCTTCATGTTCCCTTAAATAAGTTTCTCTTTTTGTAGGGAAGAAACAAGACAGTTCTTAAAATTAAAATCCAATATAATCTATTATAAAATGGGTAGGAGTCTCATACTTTACAGTCAAAATTTCCAATTTCAAGACACCAACTTAAAGTTATTTTTAAAGTGATCAGTAGTTTATAAGATTCTCTTAGTATCTAATTGGATGTTCTAGTCAAACTCAATTACCTTTTGATTGTTTCCTGGTTCACAAATCCTTTCTCTCTTTAATGAGGCAGGTAAGGGATAAACAATAAAGGCAGATAGTTTTTAAGTGCTAGATCTAATTGTTTTTTCTGAAGCTTCATGGCAATCTCTATAATCAGGGACATGACTTTCTCTAGTTGTAAAGCAATCTGTCATTCTAAGGATGGTGGGAAATGCTCTTCATTCCCCTACAACAAATTCTAAATAATATTAACAATCACTAGGTAATATTTACTTAAAAAAACATGAACTACAATATAGGTTTGAGGGGAAAAGGTTCTCCCTCCCTACATCTTTTTTTCTTATTTGTCCTTCTACACTCTGGAATCTGGCCACAGTTCAGGATTGTAAAGGCAGATAAAGTCTTTCTGAAAACTTTAAAATAGAGATTCACATTAGTTAACAAGAGATTTGCTGGCAAAGTTTTTCTTCTAAACTCCATGTACACAATTACACTCTTTGAAGGATAAACATAAGCATAGAAAAACAAAAACAGACCAACAGCTGTCTGAGACAGCTGTCTATCTCACACACACACACACACACACACACACACACACACACACACACAAATATACATACAGCCTAAGAAATTACTACCCTTTAAAAATTGAACCTATCTTGTTTTTTGCACATTCTGATCTGACACTTTATTAATCATATCCCAAATAATTTTCACCTAGTTTTTCTTCTGCCTTTGATCCAGACAGTCAGAAAGAGAGGGAGGAAAAGAAAAAAAGAAACTCCGTTTTTTATCCTATGATAGAGAGGGCAATTGCTATTTCAAGGTCTCTCTTAACAGGGTTGAAAGTTCTTGTCTTTGCCTAGTCTATAAATTTTCCATTATGAAACACAAGATAAACTCTGCCCCACCCCTTTAATGCATGAAACCTAACAAGGCACAAACCAAAGTGAATTTTCTGATTGTCCCCATACTTGTAGGGCTCAGGCCACCCAGCCATCCACCCGAACGTGGATGACCAAGCTGTGATTCCCCTCCAGCAGACATGCCATCTCTCTCTCAGGGATGAGACTGACCAGGATTTCCCCTGTGAAAGTCTCACTTCCCCAGTCCATTTTTTGGTATTCTGCCTACTACGCCAAATGTAAGGAGAGAAAATCATTCTCCCTTAATTATGCCAATTATAGAGTGGTATCTGCTCTTGAGAGAATACTGAGATACCAAAGAAAGAGGGGCTTATACCAGTTTGGTTATTAATAAGATTAATTAGGTTAATTGGGAGAGTTTACTCACAAGAAGCCAGTCATTCTGGGTAGCATCAGGACAAAGTTAACATCACGGATTCCCACACCAACCCTAGAAACAGCAAAGAAGACCAGGATGACTCAGAGTCATGTGCAAGTTTTTCCATGGGATAGTTGGAACTTCTTTTGCTGTTTGCATTTACTCAGGGTAATTTAAATCTTTTGTGAAGTCATAGGTCACACTCCCTCTTTAGTTATCACCATACAGTGGTATCATTGAGTCAAAGGTAGAAACAATGTAATAGCTTTGGGGGCATAGTTCCAAATTGCTTTCTAGAAGTTTGGACAAGTCTAACCCATCTTTCCTCTGAATCCTTAGATAGTTGCTTTCCAAAAACCCAGACTGCATCTCAAATGTACATGGCTTTCTTCTTTGCTATCATAAATTCCAAAATGGAGTAAATACTTCCTCAAATAGCCAGGGCACTCCATTTCTATTTGAGTCACTAATTAATTTTTCTGGGAGAGTACAAGTTCCTTCACTACTTCCTCCACATTTGAAGCGTGAGATTACTATCAAGACAAACCAAGAAATTGTTTGTTGCTTTGCTTTTGGCAGAAAGATTGACCCCTTCAAATATCTAAGTAATTGGAGAGTTGAGCACCATGCCAGTATTTTGTATTCATTGTCCTTTATTTGTACTTACTTCCATTTGCAGGTTGGGGGGGGGGGGAGGTGTACTGTGGGAGTCGTTACTGCATCAGTGTGGGAACCTCTCATTGTGGAAATTCCATCTACCTAACCAGATCAACAGTTTGGCAGCTCTATAACTTATAGTCTTAAAAAATTACCTGGGGCACTGGGAAGATTAAGTTGTTATATAGCTCCTGATTATTTAACTGGTATCTTCTAGAGGTAGGACTTGAATGTAGGTCTTCCTGACACTTAAGACCAGCACCTATCCTTTATGCTGACTTCTTCTATGGGAGAGTTACTTGTCATTTTTGGTCCTCCACCTGGGCTCCTTTGGCTCAAGTGCTGCCTTAGGTAAGGGGCCATCTTCAGTCCTGATCTGTATCTCACCACTGGACCCGGATGACTCCAGAGGAGACAGTGAAGCTGTTGACTTTGCATAGCCCTGCCTCACTTAAATCCAGTTCACTTGCATGTCATAGCATCACCTTCCTAATGTCATGGTCCTCTTTGAGAACAAAGGAGAAAGCACCTAGCCTTAGGTATAGGTGACACAGTTTGATGGTGAGATAGAATTCTGGATATGTATTCAGGAAACTTGGTTTTGAATTCTGCCTCAGAGATCAGCTGTGTGACCCTGAATAAGGTGTCTGTCTTTTCAATGTGTCATTTCCTTATCTGCAAAATATAGATCATAATGCCTGTAATGGGAATGGGAATTTGAAGATTTTCCTTGCCCCTTAATAGACCTAGGGGGGAGTTTGAAGACTTCCCCT
>CM053592.1:147505383-147582458 GCA_028646515.1 Pseudochirops corinnae
ATTCAGCGGCGGCTACATCTCAACTCCCCGATGCTTCCGCATTCGGGGCCTTTTACCACAGTTAGCAACCAATCACAATTCCAGATTACAGCTATTACCTTATATGGCCAGCACTAACAAGCAAACGCGCTAAGCTACTTAAACTACGTCCCAATCCCGCCCCCAACATCCCAATCCCGCCCCCAACATAGGTTATACATATACAATCATGCAAAACATTTCCATATTAGTCATGTCGTAAAAGAAAACAGAGATCAAACAAAAGTGAAAAAAATAATGTGTAAAAAGGATGCTTTGATCTGCATTTAGACTTTGTCTATGGATGTGGATAGCATTTTTCACTATTTATCCTTTGGAATTGTTTTGGGTCTTTGTAATGCTGAGAATGACCAAGTCATTAATAGGTTATTATATAATATTGCTCTTACTGTGTATAGTGTTCTTCTGGTTCTGCTCACTTCACTTTGCATCATTTAAGTTCATATGAATTTTTCTAGGTTTTTCTGAGATCATCCTGCCTATCATTTCTTATAGCACAATAGTATTCCATCACATTAAATATACCACAATTTGCTCAGCCATTATTCATCCCCTCAATTTCCAATTCTTTACTACCACAAAAAGAGCTGCTATAAATATTTTTGTACAAATAGGTCCCTTCCCTCCTTTTTTAAAAATCTCTTTAGGATAGAGACCTAGTAGTGGTATTGCTGGGTCAAAAAGTATGCATGATTTTATAGCCCTTTGGGCATAATTCCAAATTGCTCTCCAGAATGGTTGGATCAGTTCACAATTCCACCCATGGTGCAATTTGCCCACATCGCCTCCAGCATTTGTAATTTTCCTTTTCTGTCACATTAGCCAATCTGATAGGTGTACCGTGGTACCTCAGAGTTGTTTTAATGTGCATTTCTCTAATCCATAGTAACTAGATAGCTTTGATTTCTTCATCTGAAAATGGCCTGTTCATATTCTTTGACCATTTTCAATCAATTCTTAATCCATGTAATTATAATATCGTCTGTCCTGTTTTTCTCTACCCTTTCTGCAAATATATCATGAATAAATTTTTCCAATGCCTGTACACTATGGCTTTTGGAGGCAGAGAGGTCCAATGGAAGGGATATTGGGTTTGTAGTTAAAGGACCAAGGTTGGAATCCTAGCTCTGGGTCCTATCTATAAAATGAAAGAGTTGAACTCCATGGCCCAGAAAATCTCTTCTGGCTCCAATTTAAGATCATATGATCTTTGATCTAACAGTTGATCTACCAGTCTACTAACTCTATCAGAAAAAGGGACTGAAATTAATTGAGCATGGCCTAGTTAAGTCATAGCAACTCTTAGTGATCAATGATTTTCCCCTTCAACGTACTCACAAACTGTCCATCTAATGATATATTCTAGAATTCTGTCAGGGATCAAATTCAAACTTATCAACATATATTTTGAAGAATCTTCCTTCTTTCTGTTTTTGAAAATTGAGACTTGTGGGGTGGCTAGGTGACACAGTGAACAGAGCACCGGCGCTGGAGTCAGGAGGACCTGAGTTCAAATCTGGCCTCAGACACTTAGACAAAAACTAGCCGTGTGACCTTGGGCAAGTCACTTAACCCCAACTGCCCTCCAAAAAGCTAAAAAAAAAAAAGAAAGAAAGAAAGAAAAAGAAAGTTGAGACTTGCTTTCCTATCCGATCTTTCAGTTGTTGGTTTGGTTTTGTTTTGTTTTTTCAGAGATCATTAACCACATTCATCTCTCTATTCTTTCTGTATTCTCGGTTATAATTCGTAAAGACCTGGTGTGTTTTGAATTCACCAAGGATTTATAAGCCCTTCAAATCCAGTGGCCTTTCACGACACTACACTGTCTATAGCAATCATTCATTCATCTAGGTAGAGAAGAGAAAGTCATCATAGCTGAAGAAATAGTGAACATTTCTACCTTCCTTCATCATCATGCATAAAGTGTGGGCACACGTATGTTCCCTATAACACTGACCTAGAAGCAGGGCCAATTACTCTTTGACCTTTGACTTTAGGTTCTAGTTTCTGAACCCTTTTATTGACTGAAAAAAACAACCGGGAAGCCACAGATAGCTCAGGGAGCCAGGGGATAGCACAGAGAGCAGAGCAACAGTTGCATGTACATCAAAACAACTCTGTGGTACCACAGCACACTCATCTGATTGACTAATATGACATAAAGGGAAAATTACAAATGTTGGAAGGGATGTAGGAAAATTGTACCATGGGTGGAGTCGTGAACTGATCCAACCATTCTGGAGAGCCATTTGGAATCATACCCAAAGGGCTATAAAACCCCTGACCCAGTAATACTACTACTAGGTCTCTATCCTAAAGAGATTTTTAAAAAGGGGGGAAGGAAACTATTTGTACAAAAATATTTATAGCAGTTCTTTTTGTGGTGGTAAAGAATTGGAAATCGAGGAGATGAACAATGACTGAACAAGTTGTGGTATATTAATGTGATGGAGTTCTATTGTGCTATAAGAAGGCGATATGGAAGGAGACACAGAGACAGGACAGACTAGATTCCCTGGAGAATAGCTTATCCACGAACACAACTTACCAGGACATGGGGACCTGAAGCCTGGATCAGTGAAACCTTTTCTTTGTGTGTACTGTGAGCAATGTAGTTCAAATCCCTGACCAAGGTGGGACTTCTGGGGGACAAATATTGTCTTAAATTTTCATTGTTTCAGACACACGCTGCTGAATGTTTTTTTTTTTGTCAGATTACATAAAACCTGTCCTATGTTTGACATTGTGTTGGTTAAATTTCACATTCAATCATTCTGGTTTATGGAGCAAGCTTCACAAAATGCACCCTGGGGCAAGCAGCATAAAGCATACCCTGAAATCATTTTTTTGAGATATAAAAGGGGATAAAAAAGATTGTGGGACATGGACCCCATGAGCAGAAGCCTGAAGATATCTGGAGACAACTGCTGGGGAGATTGCTAGGTTGGTGGGAGTGGGGATGGAGCAGGACAGAGCAAGAGAGAGAAAAGTTCAGTGTGGGTTCTAGGGGGCTGGAGGGAAGAAAGAGGGGTATCCAGTAGCTTCCTGGTTTAACTATACTGCTAACTATGTGCTATATTCATTTGTTTCTCCAAAAATTGTGTAAATGATGTCAGATACCCCCACCTCAATGTTAGTGCTCTGGAGAAAGTCTAAATCTCCCACCCCCAGTTAGGGGCTCTGAAGTAGCCTGAATGCTTGCATGCAAGTTGATGGTCATTTTCCATGAGGCCTAGATGGAAGCCAAATGCTCCTGTTCTCAGAGCAGACCTTGACTGGGGCAAAACAACCCTCAAAAAGAGATATTTAGTGAAAAGATTGCTTGCCATCTGTATAAACCAGGAGTTATGTCTTGAGGCCATCAGTTCCAACAACTTTATTTAAAGGTAGTATCACCCTTATCCCAAAACCCACTGGTATGGGATTCTTTCCTTATTGGTGAAACTGAAGGCTCAACTCTGCTCAAGAGTTAAGAGCTCCAGTCCCCTTTGAGTCCTTTTTTGGGACTTTCCAAGTGACAGTCCTCTTTGGGGACTCATCAGGCTTTGGGTCTTCTTGCCTCTTCAAGCATTGAGTCACTTCAAGTGCTCCTGGCTTTTAGCTTCAAGAGAGAAGATGGAAGATATAAATCCCATTTCAGGTTGCTGAAGGAAGCAACTCTGGGAAAATGAGAGGAGTGGACAGTGTTCATCATGTCCCTATAGCCAGCATACTACTCTGGAGATTTGGAGGAGTGAGATCCAAGACATCCTCTCTTGGTTGAGCTGAGTTATTTCACTCCCAATGGGTAAACTTCTTTACGCTGTATTGTCTGGTAGATAGCTTCCTTGTGTATACTTTCTCTGATCTCTGTTTTGCTATTGACTTGGATAAATGGATTTCTTTGCTATTTGCTACGTGTTCATTGTAAAACCGGTATTAGGAGGGAAATGGATCAAGCCTTGGATATAAAGCTCAGAGTCTCCTTCCCCCCCACCAAAAACATGATAAAGTAATCACAACTTAGATGGAACCCAATCATATCCCCCAGAAAAGTAGTATTTAAGGGAGCAGATAGATATTATTCTAGTTCAGTGCCCTCTCTCTCTCTGAGGATAGTGGAATGGCCTCTGGTCCCAACCTCCTGCTTCCCTTCCTGGCAGGAATGAAACTCTCCCTTGGAGAAAAAGGAGGGGGAAAATAGGCTAGAGACGTCTATCTTGACTCCCTTCAAGCCATATACAAGGGTAGCATCCTTCCCAACAGGTGGAGCCCCCTGGCACACGTGGGCCCACCACTATTTACCCTCTCTCTGTCCTAATAGTGCTAAACATCAGGGTTGGCCTTTAAACCCAAATCCTCTAAGTCTCAGTTCTGTACTCTTTCCAGAGATGGTTCTGCAGTCTGAAGGAGCCATGACCTCCATTCAGGGAACTTGTATTGTTACCCCTAGGGAGGATGGGGGGGTGGGGCATTAAGGGTTTTCTTGGATGAGAGTATCTGAGCGAAGAGCTAGCAGTAAAAAGTGGGAAGAGCACTGAATTTTGCCTCAGGAAGTCTGGGTTCAAGTCTCAGTTCTTCCACTGATTAGCTTATTGACTGTGGAATCCTGAGCAAGTTGCTTCTGTCTCCAGAGTGTTGGAGTAAGGAGAGTTCTTCTTCTTTGTTTATTTCAGAAGGCCTACTCAGGGCAGGTTCAGCCCGAGTGGTGAATGTGACCTCTTTCCGACATAAGTATGGGTTTGTGGATGAACAGCACCTAGTAGGGGATGGGTGCCCCCTTGTTAAAAACCAACCTTATGACTGTTCCAAGCTGCTGTTGGTCCTTTTCACCAAGGAGCTTGCCCAGAGACTTCAAAGAACAGGTAACCATGCCCTTACCCTTACACGACCTGTAGACTTATCTACAATCCACCCCTTCCTTCATCTCATAGCCCTTCTACATCTCTTCAACTATAGTCCCAATGTCTCTCCTGGCTTCTCCTTCTTGCATTTCCCCTATAATTCTGTCTACTTCACCTCTAAATGGTCCTTTGATACCTCCTCAATCTTAGCTCCCACCATCTTTCCTTGCTGCACTCTTGTCCTGACCCACAATTCTCTCCATTTCCAATGTTCTCCTCTCCTGCCAGAGCCTTCCACATCTGCCTGTGTCACTGTGTCGTCATCAACATGTTCCCTTCTCCAGAATGAAACACAACAGCAATACGTAATCAGTGTGTTAAAAAGTGAGGTCCGAGACGGACATAGTCTAACATCCCAGAATAACCGTTGTCAAGTCCAGAACCATTATTTGGTACCTGAGAAAGCCTGAAATGGGTCTGGAGCAAGTAGGCCAAAATGCACCCTCAAATCGACTTTGCAATTTATAATGTAAAAATAATAATTGAGACAAATTTACTTGCTTGAGAGGAAAAATTATAGCTTTTAAGCTGCTGAAGGCATGCATACCTCAAATTTTTGTACTCTCCTAAATTTCAGTACCTAGATGCAAAGCCCAAATTTCCCTGCCCTAGTTACAGGTATAGTTATGTTTTACTTCATATCTTTAACAAACATTTCTAGAAATACTTATTAAGTTTTCAGTAATAATGGCAACAATAATGTAAGATTTACAAACTGCTTCGCACAATACCTCCATGTGGAAGGGCCCTGTACTGAACTTGGGGAAACAGAAATAAACACTAGCACAGTCACCGTCACACTGGCAACAACAAATACTGGTAATGGGAGCACCTCACCCCCAGATCACCTTTACTAATGAAATCACAAAAATACTGTCCTCATCTCTTTGCTGTTTGGTTGTTTCAGTCGTGTCTGACTATTCATGACCCCATCTGGGGTGTTCTTGGTAAAGACAGTAGAGTGGTTTGCCATTTTCTTCTCCAGCTCATTTTACAGATGAGGAACTGAGTCAAACAGGGTTAAGTGACTTGCCCAGGGTCACACAGCCAGTAAGTATCTGAAGCCAGATTTGAACTCAGAATGATGAGTCTTCTCAACTCTAGGCCTGGCAACCTATCCACTGTGACACCTAGCTGCCATCTTCATGTTAGTTACACACATACATATATATCTATATATGTATATATAGATATACATATATATGTAACTAACATGAAGATATATATATCTTAGATATCAGAAACTTATCATTTGGCATGAATATTTTTTTCATCAACCACTTCCCTTCTTTATCCTAGTTAAAGTGAATTTCATGTAAAAAACTTCAATTGTACATATTAAATGATCTGTTTTATCTTTTGTGATTGATCTTAGCTCTTATTTGGTTAAAAATGCTTGCCCTAGTTACATCCATAAGAAGTGTTGGCCCTGGTTGTCTAACTTTTTTTTATGACATGACCTTTAATACTTAGGTCCTGTGGGGGGGGGGGTATTCCATTCCAAGTATAAGTAATGGTGTGATTGAAGGTCCAGAGATAAAGAGAGGGCAATCTTACTCATTCTCTAAAACTGTCTCCATGGCCCATTCTTCCCACAACCCAGTGACTCCTTATATACTTCTTCATTCAGCCAAATGTGACATGGCCTTTGTAGGGACCCTTGCCCCCATGAAACTCATGCCCTTGTAAGACTTGTCTTCAGGAAGAGAGATGAGACCTGTTTTTAGGTGCAAAGGTCAGAATTAGGCAGTGTCAGTAGAAGTTTCTGAGAAGCATATTATGGCTAAGTGTGAAGAAAACTTCCTAATGATCAGAGCAGCCTAAAAGTGGGATTAGCTTCCTCTGAGGTTGTGAACTCCCTGTCAACAGGGGTCTTTAAGCAATGACTGGATGACTTCCTGGTGATATTGTAGTGGGGATTCTTAGGTATGAACTAGGGTCCACAAATGATCACTAAAGGCCTGGTTCCCTCTGTTCAGCTTTTATGGTATGTTGTGGAGTTCTCTCAGAAAATTCAGTGGGACCGTCTCTAACACAAGTATGGGCATTTATTGAGGATTGTTACCCCTCAGAAGCAGGCTAGGTTCCAAGAGGAAACAGCAACTTTGAAAGACAAAACAGGCAAATTTATGGTGTAATGATACTGATTACACAACAGAGATTATTAATATTTAAAAAGGTAGGAGGGATTTCTTAAGGAATTAGGTAATGGGCAGGGGTCCCTTTTACAGTTTGGTGGTCAAGCATCCTGGTTGTGCTGCTGATTGGCTCGCTATTGTGATCCAGTCTGGTCAAGATGGACAGTGAGGTGTTGTGGTCCTGTCTTGGGCTAGATGGATGATGTGATTGTGGTTGAGTACAAGGGCACACCTGTTCAAATATGTGAATTGGATCTGGGGTGAGTGAATGTATTGAGTTGGGGGCAACTTTCCTAGGATTCCATCACAGCCATAGTGCTTTTAATGCTCTGGATCTGTCTCTCTAGAGGCTGGATGAGGTGTTTCCTCCTGGGGGAGGAGCTCTGCTACTAGACCCCAAGATCAGTGGGGTGGGGGAAGGAGAAAGGGAGAAAATTTATTTTCTTATCTTCCTCACCCAAAAGGTGGAGAGCTAACTTCCTCCCTGAGTGGCTGACTTACTTCAGCTCCCCCCTGAGTGACCGGTTTTCTTCAGCTCACCTGAACTTCCATCTCCAGGACTAAGGCCAACAAGGGCATGACGAGTTTCCCTGCTTGTCCAATGGGATTTCTCCTTTCTGACTCAGAAAGGCTTTCATGCTTCTTAAAGGGTTAACAGGGTATTGATGCCTTAATGGCACATTAAACCTGAATACCTAGGATTATGTCCTGGGACTACATCAAATGGGTGGCAGAGAGGAGCGCGTAAATCTTTCCCTCATCCCCTGAAATTCTCTGGTTCTATGAAAACATAAACACAGAAAAGTCCCAGCAAAGTCCAAAGTGTGTAAGAGGAGGCCAGAGTGCTATGAATTCAGGTTAGTTTCTTTGGTTGTTTGGTTCTTTCAGTTGTGACTGACTATTCATGACCCTTCAGGGTCTTCCTGGCAAAGATACTGGAGTGGTTTGCCATTCCTTCTCCAGCTCCTTTTACAGATGAGAAAACTGAGGCAATCAGGGTTAAGTGACTTGCCCAGGATCACACAGCTAGGACGTGTCTGAGGCCAGATTTGAACTCAGAATGATGAGTCTTCTCAACTCCAGGCCTGGCACCCTTTCAGGTGGAAGAGATCAAGAAAAATTTCCCAGAGAGGTTGTCACCCTAGACCACAGAGGTTCTCAACCTGTGGGTTATGTTCAATTTGTAACAATGAAAATACATCCTGCATATCAGATATTTACATTACGATTCATAACAGTAGCAAAATTACAGTTATGAAGTAGCAACGAAAATAATTTTATGGTTGGGGGTCCCCATAACATGAGGAACTATATTAAAGGGTCATGGCATTAGGAAGGTAGAGAACCACTGCCCTAAAGGATGGTTGTTAAACTGCCCAAAGGTGGAGATGATGGCAGAGGGAATTCTGGGTACAGGGAACAGCATGAGAAAAGGTAGGTCAGGGTTTGGTCTGGAGGGAAACTAAGATAACATTTGAAAAGTAGGTTTGAGCTAAATCATGGAAGGTTCTGAATGCAAGGGAAAGAAGTTGAAGCTTTATTTGATAGGGTACTCTCAACCTCCATTATTGTAATGCCTTTTTATAGCCTTCTCTTCTCACCAGGACCCATATCTCACCCAATGTATCTCAGGTGTGACAGTGAATTCAGTGGAACCAGGAATTGTAAAGACAAATATTTTGAAGAATCATGACTGGAAGCTTCGCGTTATCTTCTGGCTCTTGAGCATCTTCTTAAAGGTGAGGAGATACTGGGAGGGGTGTTCTGTGCACTGTCTCCCATGTCCTCCTCAGGGTCCCTGTTCCTCCCCTAGCATTGCCCCTCTCTCTTAGATCCCAGAGCAGGGTACGGCCTCTGTACTTGACTCCTAGAATTATAACTCGTATTTAGGTAATAATTGCCTTTTTTATAACATGTAAGCGTCTCTCTCACAACAACACTCCGTGATAGATGTGTTATTATCCCTGTTTATTTTAGAGAAGAGAAAACTAAGATTCCAAGAAAGGATGACATAATGTTAGAGCCGAGACTAACACCCAGGACTCCTTACTCTAAGACCATTGTGCTTTTTCTACTGTGGATCAGAAGAAATTATCTTCTGTCTTCCCCAATGTGTCCTTGGATCCCTTGAGCTGGATGTGGCTCTTATATCTGACTCTTTTCCCTTTGCTTTCCCCCAAGACCCCTGAACAGGGTGCCATTCCAGTCCTGTACCTGAGCTTGGCAGAAGAACTGGATGGCATTTCAGGAAAATATTTTACCTCCACATGTAACCTGACCTTGCCTGCTGAACCTGCCCGGGACCCTGAAGTAGCACATAGCCTCTGGAACACCTCAGCCAGACTGACCAACCTAGAGAAAATAACCAAGATGGAATGACTCATCAAAATCCAGTGACCCCTGCCTCCCTGTCTCACTGTAGTGACCTGATCAGAAGACTCTCAAAGTTTTTCTGTATAACATGATTGTGGCATATACATTGTTCTCCTGGTTCTGTTCACTTAACTCTACATCAGTTCACAAAGGTCTTTCTAGTTTCCACTGAAATTGTCTGTTTCATCCTTTCTTATAGCACAATATTTTATCAGTTCATGTACTATGATTTTGTTTAGTGAGAATCAAATTGATTTTATCCTGTAATCTATTGATTTTATTCTGTAATAGGCAGTGCTACATTTTATACAACTATCCAAATTACCGTCTTTATCTTTAAGCCAATTTTATAAGTCCATGAGTTCAGAAATTTGATCTTCCCCTCTGAGTGAATTTAAGAGTTCAAGCTTTAATCTAAATCACCTTAATTAAAAGAAACTTTTAATCTTTGTTCCACCAACTACTCTTGTAGGAGGTAGTCCTTCTCTGATGTCTGGTCTGTTCTCTTACAGAATGCAGGTTGTCTTCATCAATCAAGGTGGAAGGAGGGGTTGTTGCTAGCCTCACATTCCCAATTTCCAACCAACAATATTGTCCCTCATGCCTACAATGCTACAGGCTCTGTAGCTGGTCACATCATTTTCCCCATCTAGGATGCTGCTTTCTATTTCTGGGATACTGTAACACCATGCACGAGTAGCTTCCCAAAAGAATGCTACTGTGAACAGCTTTTAAGGTTCTGATTACACAATATAGTGAACACTCCATTTATTCCATTACAAATCAGGGCAAACATTCACAACAAATCACAATATAATATTCATAACATTACATCTTATCACAGAAAATCACAATATAGTGTTCACAACAGCTTAACATTAGAATGGCCACACAGTTTTCACTATACTGGCCACAATATTTAGAACAAAGAACAAAAGAATAATCATTTGGTTTCCCTAAGGGGGGGAAACCTTTTTACTTAATCATTCAGCCATTTCACAATACAATAATCAATCTTCCACTCATGGGGCAATCATAAGTTAACTTAAGCAGTCACTTATCTAGCAATCAGTCACTAAGTATCATTATTCACTAAATACAATCATTAGAAAATTACACAAACCCTCCACCCCTTGGTGTCTAATACACTTCAATTTCATCATGCATCCAAGGGGAGGCCTTTTCTTCATCTTGACTCAGGGTGGTCTCTCAGATATCCTGGATCCCCTTCCATGGTCCCAGCTCCTACCTGAATCCACCAAACAGTCACCTGGATTCAGAGGCAGACAGCTCCCAGCTCCTTGTCCAGTCCTCTGGGCAGTTCTTGTTACACACTGAAGTTCACAGGGTCCAGCACATCTCAAACCTTTCACAACTTCTGTTGCCAGAACTCAAGGATCAACCAAACCACAAACAAACAAAGGCTTATCCTGGTCATGCTTCTTCAGTCCTCCAGAAGTTCAACTGGCCCTAGAATCCACGAGAAATCATGGCCTTCCAGGCAGCCCTCTCAGCCTTCCAGGTGGCCTTCACCAGATTCTGGTCTCACAGAAAACTCCAACTCAGTTCTGGGTCCAGCAGCCCAGCTCCCAGATGCTGGGACAATTCTGCTCCCTCCACCAGGAGCCACCAGGAGGAAAATTCCCAATTCTGATTCTCTGTCTCTGGAATTCTTCTTATATACGCACCCTGGCCTCCTGTCTGAGCCAACCCCCTCCTGCCACGTCAGCAACAGGAGACAGAGTTCATACTTTCTTTTACACAGGAGACAGAGTTCACACCCTCTGCCTCTTTCACAGAAGTACTTAGCCCTTAGTTACTAAGGACCAAGTACCTGCTAAATTAATTATGTTACAGATACTTTTCCTTTTGTCTATGAAAGAGGGCTGTCCCCGTCATTCAGGGTCTTAGCTACCTGAGGAGGCTGAGACCTTGTTTATTGGAAAAGTCTTGCTTTGTCAATAAATTGATCATGCTTGGAACTTTGTGCCTCACTTTACCTTGATTTTGATCACAACAGTTTGACAATTACAAAGGAACTGGGGGAGGGAGGCTGGTCCTCAGAGCAACCTCTTGTTTGGAGGGGGTAAGGCCTCCCCAGAATGCTTATGTGGAATTTTCACAGGGAGGGGTAGGTAAAGATTTCTCCACAGGGGTTTGCACCATAGACCTGACTCTCCACTCAGTCCCAACTCTTTTGAGCCAAAGTTAAGCCCTCACACTGCTGGGGAAGTTGAAACTTTGTTTCTTTTGTTATCCTATTTCTATTTAGTGTCTTATTTGTGTCCAGTGTGACTCCCTGGCAATAACTGGTAATAAAAACCCAGGGGAAACTCCCTACCTAAAGGATCAGCCTGTTGGAGGAATTTTTCTTTTTCTTTCCATGGGGGAGACTCCTGGCTCAGGCCAAGGAGCATGCCAGTGGTACCCCTCTAGTGAAGTAAATATGCCACAAATAACCATAGTTGGCAAGTAAGTAGAAGATGGGGTCACTGGCAGATTGGTAGTGAGTGATACTTCCTAAAAGAAGAGTTGGGGAAGCTCTTTTGCAAATGAGAATCCACTGTAGTCTCCAATGGAGGGAATGAGAGGTGATCCCTCTCTCCTATACCAAGGTCACCCAAAATCACCCAGTCAATGCCAAGCAAAGGCAACTTCCAAGGTTTGGAAGACCAGCATAGCAAACTCCATTTATTCAGTGGCAGATTAAGGCAAAACATTCACAGAACAAAGAAAATCAAAATACAGTCTAACTCATTAATTTAGCAAGTAAGTTCTCAATTCAATTGCAAAATACCAAGGTTCAGGTACCCCACCTCTGGGCAGTACATTCATTTAGTCAGTCAAAGTCACTCTTCTCAAATGGAAATTAGTTTCCAATCATAAAGTATATTCATTTGTTCAGTCAAAGAGCACAAAACATCAAAAGTTTCCCACCCCTGGATCACAACTGAATTACAATACCATCGATCAATGCCAAGCACTTTCTCAAAAGGGACAGGGAGCACAAAAGGCTATCTACCCTTAAGCTACAACAAGATTAAGATATCATCACATCATTGAAAACCCAAGGAAAGGCCCTTCCTTCATCTTGACACAAGGCAAGTTCTCAGCAATCTCTGTTTCTGGGGAGACAAAGCTTAACAAAGCCATAATATACATTGCCAGTGTCCTCATTAATTCATTCTCTGCCTGCAGAACAGTCTCAGAACCTCTGAAAACCTCTTCCAGGATTTCTGTAAACATACAACAAGAAAATCCTCCTTCAAGGTTTCTGAACCAACATCAAGGTTCCAGGACCTCTACAACAGCAGCACTGTCCTTCACCAAGAGATGAATCTGGCAAAACAACATCAAAACAGATAGACAAAATACCAGCATCACAGCCATGCCTCCTCAGTTCTTGGCAGCTCCAGATGGCAGTTCTTAAAAGTCCTGGGCAGTTCCAACTGGCCCTCAGCAGTCTTTCTCTCAGCAACTCTGGCCCACAGCAATTCTCTTTCTGCCTCCATAATACTGCTCCCCAAAAGTCCTTCTGGCCTTCTCTGCTTGGGCTTTCTCTCTGCTTGGGCTTCTCTCTAAATCCACGGCCCAAGACCCTCCCAGTTCAGCCCTCTGTCTTCACTCAACAAGTCCATCCCACAAGTGGGATTCACAAGCTCTGAGTTTCAACACTAGACCTGAAAACCAAGCCAATACAGGAGGATCTTTAAATTCAATTACCATTACATCTTGCTGGCAAGCATTACTCCAGAAACAATTTGGAGAGATGAGGACAAACAGAGCTGCATGTTATACACACTCATCTTGTATAAAAATCTAAATGAGTCAATGTGCTGGTCTCACACTATGCATGCACTATATATATATTCCTTGTTTGAAGAGAGGCCTTTAGTCACAGGGAGCCCTTATACTGAGGGAAAAGAGAGCACAACCTTCACAGAGCCCCCAGTTTGAAGAGGAAGCTGTTCTTACCTTTAGGGGGGCTCTGTCTCTTAGGGAGCTGAACCTTTAGGAAGGCTCCAGTCTAGAGCAGGATGCACCAACAGTAGAATAGAAGCCAAAACAAGACAGGAAGAAAGAAGTGGATTACTGTTAGAGGGAGGGACAGGGATTGGCAACAGTCTAAGACAAAGTATATATAGATAGCAGTATAGTAGAAAAAATACTTAACCATTCATTTCTTCTGCACCACCTCAGACCAACTGAGAGGGGGAGCAGGTAGGGAAGAATGATGTGCCCCTGGCTGCTGCCCCTCTGCTCAATGTTGCTTTAATGTCTTTCTGTCTTTGTGCTGTTTCCTTCTGTTGTTAAATCACACAATCATTTGCACTGATTTTGTCTTCCTCTTTTGAGTTAGGAGGCTCAAGACTGAAGATAAAGAAGCTAGCCCATGGGGCTCAACTTGAGTGGCAGAATTTTTAAAAAGTCATTTTAGTGATGTCTGACTGTAAAGTTACAAGGAGATGAGCCTGTAAATTGTGTGGGGGTGGTAGTGGCGGTGGTGATGTTGTCTGTGAGTGGCATTAGGCCTGGCTTAGCCTAGCACCCTGCACATATCCTGCTTCATGCACATCAGGAAAATAAGGCCCAGACGCATGAAATGCCTGCCCAGCCTCATTCTTGTATTCCATGCTGTCTCTCTACAATCTTTCTGCCAGCTAGGAGGGTAATAAAGGGCTAGGCAGGAATAATCAATTCATGTTAATTCTCTTTGTGGTCAGATCAATTGAGCTCGACCAGTTCATTTCAAATTTTGTTTTGGTCAAAGTCCTAGGTACTCCACTCTTTTGATAGACTATTTGATGATTATCTAGATTTAAGAAAAGGGTAATAATATATTTAACATAAAAGTGTCTTATAAGTACATCCCTACCAAAAGTTTGCAGTTAAAGATTGACCATGCTATCTTTGGAAATGTTTTATGATCTGTTTTCTAGCCTGAGACCTGTCACTGTAATAAAACTGTGTTCAGGTCTCCCATTGCATCCAGGGCCATCTCTAGTAGTCCTGATCTACATCTGGCCAATGGACCCAGATTGCTCCAGAGGAGAAAGTGAGGCTGGTGACTTTGCACAACCCTGCTTCACTTAAATGCAATTCACTTACATGTCATGGCATCACCTTTCTGATGTCATGGTGTTCTTTGAAAAGGAAGGAAAAACAACAATAACAAAGTACAACTTTGTCTTACTGCTGTTTTTGTCTGCATCAGTTCACACAAGAATATCCACATTTCTGTGTAGATCAGGACTACTAGAGATGGCCTGCACCCTCTGTCTATGTACACATATATACACATACTCACATATATAATCATACACATATATACCCACCTATATAGACACATGTGTCTATATAGACATATGTTTGATTAACCCGAGTTCAAAGGCAGACAGCTCCCAGGCCCTTGTCTAGCTCTCTGTGCAGTTCCTGCTCCACATTGGAGCTCACAGTGTCCAGTCCAACTCAAATCCTTCACAGTCTCTGTTTCCGGGAAGTCAAGGCTTAACAAAGCCACAAACAAGTTCATGCAAAGTACCAGCATCACAGTCATGCTTCCTCAGTCTTTTGGTAGCTCTGGCTGGCCATAGGACTCAACAGAAGTTTTGGCTGGTTCCCAGAATCAAATCACTCCATCCAGGTTCTCAAAATCAAAATCATTCTCTTCAACCTGGGGAGGGGAGCCAGGGGAGGCTTTCCTCTCCAGCCTCCCCAGTGGCAGCAGCTTCTGCCTCCAGGAACCTTGCTCCAAGAAGATCTGACTTTCCCTCTCTAGTTTTTTCCTTATATACAGTATTGCCCCCTCCCTGTTCAGCCCCTTTCTGTTACATCAGCAACAGGAGACAGGAGTTCATACCTTCTGTTTCTTTAACAGAGGCTTAATATGAACTAGGTGCTAAGTACCTCTTAGTTTAGCAATACAAAAGGAACTTCAAATCTCATTACTGTTACACTTGTGAAAGTCTAAAGGAAAAAAATCTTGTTTGGGGTACATAGACCCTACTCCAAAAACTACTCGAAGATGTCTCCTTATCAGAGTTTCTTTATTAGAATCTTGCGAGAAGTGGGCAGTTTGACCACTAGAATACCCAGAGGAAGGAGGCCGCTGAACAAAAGCAGAAGGATTAATTATGCTAGCTAGATGGACAGGGGTGGAGTTTGGGAGGGGTTAGGGAGAAGTTTGGGAGTGGTCAGTGCTTAAAGGGACATGCACTTTTTATATCAACTGCACAGGGCATTACCCATAATTCATTGGGAAATCCCTCTTGGGTGGGGGAGGGAGAGGTGTGGTTTTTGCCTTGACACATCACTAGGTAATTTCTGGTCAAGGATGAGTGACACAGGTCCAATATGGCTGTTGGGAGGATAGGCTTGATTGTTTCAGGAGGTGCCAAGTTTGGAAGCTAGATCAATTAGGGATTTAGGAGGTACCCTCTTAGGAGGGAGTTATCTCTTTGATAATGTTGTTCAAGGTTTTTGGGTGCAGATGACCAGTAAGAACAAAGGAGGTCTCTAAATTAAGAGTTTGTTGATTAAATGCTTAGGTGATGTATTCATGGGAAACTGTATCTAAACAGACTGCTAGCTCAGGGAAAAGACTTTGAGGCTGGGGGCAGGGAAGAGACAGAGTTAATGCCTTTATGGCTGGGGGAACGTGTGACTTTTACAACTTAATTGCACAGGCTTGTTACAAACTGATGTTACATACATAGGTACCTGAACACAAGTGAGATTTACAGACTGAGATTGCAGACAAAGGCATCCCAGACCCCATCATTCCCCCTTAAACAGAAGAGACTCATTTGGGGACAAGGGATGAAGGTCTCAGCTTCCTGAGCAGCTTCATGCTGAGAAAAGGTTGTAGAGCTGTCCCTGCCTTACAGGGGTCCATCAGTCAAGGGGGTGGGGGTCGGGGGCTGCAGCCAATGTCCAATTTGACAGTCATCAGATCCAAAGAGTGTTGGGTAATTACTTTGGGCAGTGGTTGGTATTCAGCCTGAGCCATCATCTACAAGTGGAGGTTGCTGAGCCTAAAAGATACAAATCTAGCAAAGAGAGTAAATAAACAAGAGCCTAAAGCAAGTAGGAAAATCACCAGAAGTAGAGTGAGCATGGGCTATTATAATCCATTACTCAGACTATTTAACTGTCCTTAATATTTCTAGACTAGGTACTTCATAAGATATTCTTCACTAACATAACTGTAAACCTTAAACAAAAGAGGTTTCTGACTTAATTCTCACAACTGAATAGCAGACATATATCCTTGTTTCACAAAGCTTGTCTATCCTCTAATTATATTCACTTTGAAAGAAAGAGATACTTCAGAAATTGAATCTTTTATGTATATACACTCAGTTACAAATGTTAACTTTTGCTTAGTTCATGGAATAACTACAAATTCATATTGAAATAGCAAGAACTGTTCTGTTTTACAACACATCACATCAATTTAGCAATAATCAATTGAAAACTTTGTAAATCTTCAGAAACTGTCACACAACATCTTTTCTAACAATAAGTGGGATCAAAGTAGCACAAAGAAACATAGAGTAATAAGTTAGACCTATAGCAATTCCTGTGCAGACCTAGTCTGGATTCTTAGAGAAGCCATTTGCATCGTCTTTTCCAGGTCACTTGCCTTAGTTATTCACTCAGGAGTAGGGATATTCACAAGCTGGGTAATCAGTCAGGCCTGACAGGGGCTCACAGAGACATGATTTAATACCAAAGGCGCATAGAAATGGTTCAGTTTCCTAGCCATGCAAGGTTAGGTTTACACAGGGCCACAAAAAGTTCAGTTTTCTAGCCACACAGGGCTAGGCACAAACATTACAATAAAGTTTCACAAACAGTTACAACATTGCATCAAAAATCCGAACTTTTGATCTTATTACCCAACATGCTTAAGTTTTGAGTTTCCATGATAGAGAAATTTTTGAAAGCCAATCTTATACACTTAAATAGTTTTTAGAAGAACCAATCTGATCCTGTTGCTTTCCTCAAAATTTTAGAATGAAGTTACAAATCTTTCTGCTTTCTCAAAATACTTCCTCACACACTCTCAACATACTTAAACCTTTCAGAAACTGATATCAACTATCTGGAGACAGGAAAGGCTTGGATAAACCCTCATTTGTCCCCAAACCTTCTTATCTGTCTTTCATATTTCCCATCAACCCTATATCTGTCTTTCCAAATCCCTCAAAACCATTATTCAGTCCAGCCTTCCTTTACATTTGTTAACCACAAAACAAGATGGTTCATATCTTTTACTGACTACTTGTTCTAATCATAGAAACTTGCTATAGGAGCAAAAAAAAAGGCAGAGACATGTAATGTTCCAAATATGACAGGATAAAACATCCTTGGCTCTGTTTAAATTCAGGTAAAGTCACAGATATTCAGCCATGCAGTATCGGTACCACCTCATAGCTAGACTCAGGAGTAGGTGAGAAACATTCCTTTTCAAAGGAATTTCATGAGTAAATTGAGCCAGAAGGGGTCCCATCCCAGACCAGGCTGATTGCCCCTTTGGCCTTTGCCAAATGTAGACTTCCACCGGTATTTAACAGTACAAGATCACATTCCTTCTGAGTAGCTTGTGGCATATGATGCAGGTACTGATTTATGCAGGCAACCATACCCAAATTCAAACTCCAAACAAAATTTAGTTATGGTCCCAAATGCCTTTTACCTCAAACAAGTTTCACTAATCACAGCTTAGAGCAAGTTTTTTGTTTTTTGTTTTTCTTTGATTCCTTATGGCACTGAGGGCTAAGGCTTTATATACTTTAGCAAATGAGAGACCACACTTTGTCCTACACCGTCTCAAATTTCGTGTTTAGATGGATTTTTTAATACTTTTTGTAATAAATACTTTTAAAATAAAGGCTGTGAACAAAGTATTTCTACTAAATACAGGTATAATGTGTATTTAAGTAATTTCTGAAAAAAAAAAATCTAGTGTTTTAAAATCTCAGTGGCCAAACACTAAGTTATAGCTTATGTATGAATCAGAAATTTCTTCCTCAGGAAGAGGTGTTAACTCCTCTGTTCTTTATTCTTATGTGAAATTTAAAACATTTCTGAGATGAGGTACTTGTTCAAAACTTTTGGCTCAATAAAAATTAATCAGCAGATGGAAGCATGGGCATTTATTTGGTACTATTCACTGCTTCCAGAGAATATATGAAGTAAACTGTAGAAAAAATGGGTGTTGTCTACTAGTTTTCCCACCATCTCTAGCTTTCTGTCCACCTCCACCATGTTTGTAATTCCAGTGCTATTCCCTGGACAGTGAATAACTAAGAAGTTAAAACAAGTGCCATAATCTCATTTGTATGAGCAGCTTTCCTTTGCTCTCTTCTAATTTTGATTTACATTTGCATTGTTAATTTGTAGTGCTTAGGTAGCTTTAATCCTAACCAAGCTACCTATCTATATCTTCCATTATATATTTCAAACATTTGAGCACTGCTTAAGTTCACAAAACAAGATTATTCCATGTTTAATTCCAAATTTGTATGAGTTTTTGTTAGGATAATTGCCTAAATTTATAAAATTATTTCAATAGAGAGGTGATTCTAAGTGCCTTGAAATTGGAATTTTGTCCTATTAAAACTTGTTTGTGGCTGTTAGATTTTTTAAGAGGAATGTCCATATATATCTTTATTAAAGTGTCTGTGTCTTTTGAATGGGAAACCTTAAAAGGTGTATTAATGCGGCAGCTAGGTGGTGCAGTAAATAGAGCACCAGCCCTGGAGTCAGGAGGACCTGAGTTCAAATCTAGCCTTAGACACTTAACACAAAAAACTAGCCATGTGACCTCGGGCAAGTCACTTAACCCCAACTGCCCTACCCTCCCCCCTCCAAAAAGCTAAAAAAAAAAAAAAAGGTATATTACATTTTATCTAATACAGCACAAGACATTGCACTGAATTATATAATGAATCCTAGGCCTTACTTACATGGTCCCTTCTTCATCTCTATCGTACTGAGCAAATGACATATCTCTTAGGAAAAAGTTATATAAAAGTTATTTTTAGCTCTAGTGTATTGAAAGGTATAGCATAGTCCTGCATAAGTGTTGCTTAAAGAAGTCATAGTTTTTTTTAAGGGATATTGCCTCATAATTGAATTTTGCATGTTATATACAGAACAGATGAGTTCTATTTAACCATAAATATTTGTATTTTGATAAAATGAGGATTCTTAAAGTCAGTGAATTTGAAGAAAACAAATCTCTGTGTCTACTCCTAAATTTTGCTTTCAAATTTTGAAATAATGAAATAAATGTATCTATTAGGAAAAAAATAAACAGAAAAAAGGTGACAAAGGTAGGGGATTTCTGGAGGAAGACCAGAGTTCACTCTGAAAGAGGCTAGGAAATGATTCTAGAACTCAAAAATGGACTGATGTTTTGGCAGCAGGTGGGGTTCTGGTTCCAGTCAACAGACTTAGGGAATGCTTTAGGGATTGCTTTTAAAAGAGTCTGTCCTACCCCCTTTTTCATGTGTTTCTTAGGAGGGATTCCTCCTTCCAAAATATGTAAATGATAAAGTCAAGTGGGTTGGTCTTTTGGGCAGAACCAGTGGTTGACATCACCAGGTCCAACAAGCACCTGGACTAGTTGATAAATATAGGGAGGCCTGGGTGGCAAGTGGAAAAGAGTGACAGAAATTCTCAAGTGAACTCTGAAAGATCTTCTCAAAACCTGGGAAATTCTTTGGTCATCTCTCAGATTTTGGCCTTGGTCCATGAGGTGAACACTGTCATCAGGGTCCTTTGCCATCAACCTTTTTCATTTTAAAATGGAATTGGTGAATGATAGAGGAAAGGAGGTAAAAGATGGATAGAGGTGTTCATTAGAGCCAAGGAAATTCTTTTTGAGATTATTCTTGAACCCTTCCTCAGATTTTTCATGTTCTCTTGAGAGATTCTCTATTTTAGATTTGTTTTCTTTCTTTTGATATTCTAACTGGTCTAATCCTTCCTGGAGGAGAAATATTTTAGATTCAGCCTCCTTTTTTTCAACTTTAACTTTTTGAATGTTTTCCTAGAAAGACAAGCATGGTGATTCTGATTCCCTCTTAATGGTCTCTAATAATCACTCGTTAAAATAAGTCCCATTCAGGGCATTTGATTTTTGGCCCTGCCTTATCAAGAGACATCCTTTTTTGTGTGTGTGGCTTTTTGTTGGGGAGAAGGTGGGGCAATTGGGGTTAAGTGATTCGCTCAAGCTCATATGGCTAGTAAGTGTTAAGTGTTTGAGGCTGGATTTTGAACTCAGGTCCTCCTGACTCCAGTGACGGTGCTCTATTCACTGTGCCAGCTAGCCGCCCCAAGAGACATCCTTAAATAGTTAATTTTTCCCTATAGTTAATTTTTCCCTATAGTTAATTTTTCCCTATAGTTAATTTTTCCCTATAGTTAATTTTTCCCTACCAAAGGATCCTCACTGTGTCAAAGATCAGATTTTGTCAATCACTGCCAATATTTCAAAACCTGGCTAGTAAACAAAGCATACTGCCAAGTCATTTGACCAGCCACAGTTACCTTAGCGCAGCGGTTCTCAACCAGTGGGTTGTGACCCTTTTGGAGGTTGAACGACCCTTCCACAGGGGTCACAGGAGTCTCCTAAGACCATTGGAAAACACATATTTCCAGTGGTCTTAGGTACTGAGACACCACTCCTCTATCCGTCTCCAGGCGGGTCCACCCACATGCAGATACGCCCACATAGGGTTTAAAGGGTTGCGGCATTAGGAAGGTTGAGAACCGCTGCCTTAGGGAAACCAGAAAAGGTGGACTCTCAATTGCCCATAGGTCCCTACCAGATTCTCAATTAAAGAGTTAATTCAACCAAAAGAGACAGGAGCCTTGTACTGGAGCAGGACCAGGTATTCACTGATCCAATGGAAGGGGACTTGGTACTGGACACAAGGGATCCATGCTGGTACCAGGAGAGATAGTCTCCAATGAATCCTACTTTTGACACCAAAAATATGTCAATGTAAAAATTAACCAAACTCACATATACAGTGTCTTGAGTTGAGGCCAAGGAGTACCAGCATACGAGTGCCCAAAGATGGGAGTTACAAAAAGGGTTTTATACATTCAGGAGGGGCAACTGGATAGGTAGTAGTTTACTACTTTAACCGCAGAGTCACTTGAAATGCTGGGGTTGGGAGGGCGGATAGTCTATATGACAGAAAAGCAGGGGAAATGATGGTTTCTGCAGACAGGCTGGTAAGTTTGAACAGACTCTGATAGCACAGCCTGGACTGTGTTTTAGGTAGTCACAAGAACGTTGGTGCAGTTGTTTCAACAGTGTTATTTGCTCTAACAGTCAGGGCAATTTAGAGTCCAAAAAGGGAAAATCGTTCAAATCAGTTTCACATGCTTTTGGAAATGACTTATTGTCACAGCCGGCTCAGTTGGGACAGATTAGACCAGCTCATCTCTCATAATTTATCTAGGGGACGCTTTGAATAATGAGGCGGGAGTCAGAGATATGAATAATGGCTCCATTTAATCTCCCAGAGAACAAAGCTTAAAAAGTTAAAGTGTGCAGAGTGCATGATTTGGTGGCTGTATCAATCCCTATCCAAATACCATGCGTGGTCACCTCATGCACTGATGACTCTGTCCAATTGGGACCACGGGGGGAGGGCTGAACCAGCTGAGGTAGGTATGCGTCACAGAGCGAACGGTTCTGTGGGAACATCCTCATGCAAACACATAACTAGCTGTGATCCTCAGGTAGTAACTTTGGGACCCCGCATGTTATGTCTCGTAGCTGGAGCAGAGTATGAGAATGTTTATGCCCAAAGGCTCTCAACATCTTTATCTAATTAGAACAGAGTATGAGAGGGTGAGAGTGTTTGTGCCCAGAGGCTCTCAGCAACTTATGAAGGGGTTCCTTCCTTTCCCATGTCAGAGCCTACCAACTAATACTCTAACTCAATGGTTTTCAAATATGTTGGTCTCAGGACTACTTTGTATTCTCAGAAATTATTGAAGTTTTGTTTATGTGGATTGTATATATTAATATTTGTTGTATTAGCAATTAAAACTGATAAGATATAAATTATGTATTTATTCAATTAAAATAATAAACACATTATATATTAACATTGAATAACATATTTTAATAAAAATAGCTATATTTTCTAAAACAAAATGAAATGGTGAGAAAACTGGCATTACAGAACTGGAAACTGAAGACGTGTTCCTCAGTTGGGGAATGGCTGAACACTTATGGTATATAAATGTGATGGAATACTGTTATGCTGTAAGAAATGATAAAGAGGATGATTTCAGAAAAACCTGGAAAGACTTATATGAACTGATGCAAAATAAAGGAAGCAAAAGCAGGAAAATGATATACACAGTAACAGCAATATTGTAAAGATAATCAATTGTGAAAGACTTAGTAATACTGATCAACAATTCTAAGACTTGTGATGAAAAATGCTATCCACCTCCAGATTGAGAATTATGGACTCAGACAGAAGATTGAATTCTCTCTCCTTCTTTTTAAAATGTATTTATTTATTTTTAATATTTTGTGTTCCAAATTTTCTGCCTCCCTTCAGCCTCTCCCCCACCAATTAAGAAGGCAAACAGTATGATATTTTCCCCCAGAATATGGCTAATGCAGAAATATGTTTTGCATGACTTCATATGCTTAAGAAGTAATATATTTCATTGGTGGAGTAAAAGCAGGAACTTGCTTCAGCTTCTGCTCCAACCACCTCCAACACCAGTAAAAAAAAAAATGACTCTAAACAAATATTAGAGCTAAAGAATCCACAAAGTGACAGAGAGAAACAAATCTCCCACTGAAAACAGCCTGGCTGGCCAATAGGAAGGGTCTATTGCACCAGACTGGGAGCCATGGGCCCAGACCCAGCAGCACAGATTGACCAGAGCAAACTTCAGGAGAGTAAATCACCAGCAGCTGTGGCAGTTTCCAGATTTCTCAACCTATAAACACTAAAGAGAAAGTAAAAGGTCAGTAGGGAACTCTGTTGGACCTGGGTGGAGAAGAGTGTGGTCCAGCCCCTGCCTGGGTGAGAGGATGGCAGAGGTACAGGGGCTGTAGCTGCTGCTGCAGGGCTGCCTCTGGAGCTCCTGGCCTGTAAATCATAGGGGGACCAAGCAACCATTCAGAGGGTAATCATTCTTGCTTTGGCCTGCCTAGATCTGGGTCTCAGTCTTGGGCAGAAGTCCTGCGGTGAGGAACGTCAGTGTGCCAAAGCTTGTGGGGGCTGTAGATAGAGTGCCCTCCTCATAGCTCTGGCAACTGTGAAAACCCCAGCGATTTGGGACAGCTCTCTCCACTCTGGAAGCAGAGTTCTACCATGACAAAGAGCTCAAAAGTCAAGTAATTAGCTGGCAAGATGAGCAAGTAGAGGAAGCACAATCAGACCATAAAATCCTTTTTTGGGGACAAAAAAGATCAAAACATGGAATCAGAAGAGGATAACAAAGTCAAAACTCCTGCAAAAAAAGCTTCCAAGAAAAATATGAATTGGTTACAGACCATGGAGGAGTTCAAGAAGGATTTTGAAAATCAAGTAAGAGAAGAGAAGTGAAGGAAAAATTGGGAAGAGAAATGGGAATGATGCCAGAAAATCATGAAAAGCAAGTCAACAGCCTGCTAAAGGAGACCCAAAAAATACTGAAGAAAATAACACCTTAAAAAATAGATTAACTCAATGGCAAAAGAGGCCCAAAAAGCCAATGAGGATAACAATGCCTTAAAAAACCATATTGGCCAGATAGAAAAGAAATTTCAAAAGCTCACTGAAGAGAATAATTCCTTCAAAATTAGATTGTAGCAAATGGAAGCTAATGACTTTATGAGAAATCGAGATACTATTAAACAGATCCAAACAAATGAAAAAATAGAAGGCAATGTGAAATATCTCATTGAAAAAGCCACTGACTTGGAAAATAAAACCAGGAGAGATAATTTAAAAATTATTGGACTACCTGAAAGCCATGATCAAAAAAAGAGCCTAGAAATCATCCTTCAAGAAATTCTCAAGGAAAATTGCCCTGATATTCTAGAACCAGAAGGCAAAATTGAAATTGAAAGAATTCACCAATCACCTCTTGAAAAAGATCCCAAAAATAAAACTCCTAGGAATATTATACCAAAATTCCAGAGTTCCCAGGTCAAGAAAAAAATATTATAAGCAGCAAGTAAGAAATAATTTGAGTACTGTGGAAACACAATCAAGATAACAGAAGATTTAGCAGCTTCTACCTTAAGGGATCAAAGAGCTTGGAATATGATATTCTGGAGGTCAAAGGAGCTAGGATTAAAACCAAGAATCACTTACCCAGCAAAACTTAGCATAATGCATCAGGGGAAAATATGGTCATTCAGTGAAATAGAGGAATTTCAACCATTCTTGATGAAAAAACCAGAGCTGAACAGAAAATTTGACTTTCAAATACAAGAAGTATGAGAAGGTAAACAGGAAAAAGAAATCATAAGGAACTTATTAAATTTGAACTATTTATATTCACACATGGAAAAATGATAATTGTAACTCATGAGACTTTTTCTCAGTATGAGGATAGTTGAAGGGAATATATATGTATATATATATGTATATATACATGTATATGTATGTATAGGAGGGTGTATGTGTATATAAATATATATGTGACTGTGTATATGTGTGTACATGTGTACATAGACAGAGGGCACAGGATGAAATAAAATTAAGAGGTGAGAGAGGAATTTATTGGGAGAAGGAGAAAGGGAGAGAAGGAATAGGGTAAATTATCTCATAAAAGAAGCAAGAGAAAACTGTTACAATGGAGAGGAAGAGCAGGAAGGTGAAAGGGAATGGGTCAATGCTACTCACATTGGGTTTGGCTTAAGGAGGGAATAACATACACAGTCAGTTGTGTATCTTACCCTACAGGAAAGTAGGGGAGAAGGGTACAAGAGGGGGGATGAGAGAAGGGAGAGAAGATTGGGGGAAAGGGCACACACTTTTGAAAAGGGACAGGGTCAAAGGAAAAAATAGAATAAGTGGGGATAGAAGGGAATATAGTTAGTCTTTCACAATATAACTACTATGGAAATGATTTGGATAAGTACACATGTACAACCTATATTGAATTGCTTATCTTCCCAGTGGGGGTGGGTGAGGAGGGCAGAAGGGAAAAAATCTGGAACTCAAAATTTTAAAAACAAATGTTTAAAAAAAAATTTTTTTTACATGCAACTGGGAAATAAGATATACAGGCACTGGGGTATAGAAATCCATCTTGCCTTACTAGAAAGTTGGGGGGTGATGGGGGAGAATATAAGAGAGAACAGATTAGGGGAAGGAGTATTCAGTAGGCTTGCTATATTGGGGTGGGGGTAGGGGAAAGATGGGAAGAAAATTTGTAACTAAAAATCTTATGGAAATGAATGTTGAAAACTAAAAATAAGTAAATAATAAATATTTTTAAAAAGAAGTAACATATTTCCTGCCTTCTCAATGGGTGGGGAATAGAAGCAATGAGAAAGAGAATTTGGAACTGAAAATAAAAATAAAAAATTTTAAAAAGAGACAAATGGCACGGTTTACATGTTTTTGTAAATCTAACATTTAGCTTGATAAAAGACTGAATTCTCATATTGGCTTCTGCATTTAGTCTGCTGTAATATTTTGTTTTGGTTATATATATGTATATATATATATATATATACATATACATATATATGAAGAAAATCAAGTATATGATGGGTATATGAAGAAAATGTATATATGAAGTAAATGAACTATATGGTGAAAGTATATGGAATATTATACATACGAAGAAAATCAAACCTTGTAGAGATGCATAGTTGGAAAAAGAAAAAAATCCTTTAATAGGCAAATAACATCTTAGTATCATTATGAAAATAGTTTTGACCATCTAGAACCTCTGCAAGGGTTTGGGGGAGCCCCAATGAGTCATCCCCAGTTATCCTCTGAGCCCACTGTGAGAGCTGATGTTTTCCCATTGTCTTACTTTGTTGCAAATTTAGATTTTTAATTGACTATTGTATCAGAACCGAGTTTGCACAAAAGGTTCAAATGTTGAAATCTCTTTCTCTTTTCCCTGGGGAGTGAGTGAGGCAATCCTTTACCTTTTCCTTGCGGCTAGGAGCCCTTGGTGCTGCTACTGTTTCTTGTTTCTTTTGCATTCCATTCTTTCTTGATGCTAGGGGAGGATATCTGGTGATAGAATTGACCAGAGTGTGAGTTTATGAGCTTCAGAAGGTTGAGAGAGACATAAAAGGCTCTTTTGTGATTTTCTTTCATCACTCTCATTTCTCTTCCCAATTTTTCTTCTACTTCTCTTACTTGATTTTCAATATCCATTTTTTTTTTTAGCTCCTCCATGACCTGTGACCAATTCATATTTTTCTTGGAGGCAGGAGTTTTGACTTTGTTGCCTTCTTCTGGTTGTATGTTTTGATCTTTGTCACCAAAGTAAGATTCTATAATCTGACTTTTTTTCCCCACTATTTGTTCATCTTCCCAGATAAATACTTGACTTTCTAATTCTTTGTCAAGGTAGGACTCTGCTTCCAGGGGTGGGGATGGGAGTGGGTGTACTGTCCCAGGCTTTAGAGGTTTTGTATCAGCTACTCAATCCCTCACTATCTGTGGACCCAGAGCTCCAGAAGCAGCTGCTGCTGCCTCTGCTGCTGCTGCAACCACTGCTGCCCCAGGGCTGGAGTCAGACCTTGCTTCTCTTTCACCCAGGTCCCACAGAATTTCCCCCACTGATCTTCCATGCTGTCCTTGGCATTTGTGGGTTGAGAAGTCTGGAAAATGCCACAGCTACCAGTGATTCAGTCCCCTGAGGCCTGCTCTGGCCTATCTGTGCCAGCGCAGCCCACGCCAGACTGCACTCTGCTCCCAGCATGATGCAATATATCCTTCCTGTCCACCTTCCAGGCTGTCTTGGGCTGGAGATGTGTTTCACTGTCATTTTGTGGGTTCTGCAGCTCTAGAATTTTTTAGAGTCATTTTTTCCAAGTATTTGGAGAGGTTTGGGGGTGAGCTCAAGCCAATCCCTGTTTTCACTTTGCCATCTTGGCTCTGCACCGCCTCCCCAGCTCTGGCTCTCTCAGCAACCAGAGTTGTCAGAAGGAACCACTGGACCTGGTAGTATTGGCCACCCAATTCAGAGCAACAGCCTGGCAACCTGCTTCACCCAGCCCAGACATGTCTTGATCTATCAGTCAAGGCACTGTGTTCTAGAAGGAGCCAGGACAGCTGAGGAAGGGATTACTTTGTCTGTTGTGACACCATATCCTAAACTGATCTGGGGGTGGTGGTGCTTTGTTAAGGGGTAAAAAGGCTCCCAGAGCCAGGAGTTGTGAGGTGCTCCCTACATGTGTATATCATTGCCTTTGTCTTTTTAGGTTTGAGCCTTTTTCCCCAGACACTGTGCATGCCCCCCCCCTTTTTTTTTTGGTGTTCTCTTTGGGGGTTTAGTTGGCCTTTATTAAACATGAAGTAGGTTGATTAAGTGTGACTTGTAGGCAAAAGTTCTTCCACAAATCAATCTGTCTTCCTACTTTAAAGACACACCTCAGATTATTTGAGCTAAGCAAGTTATCAGTCAGCCTCTTAATCACTCCAACCCTATACTCAGAGTCAATAGAAAGTACAGGATTGTGCATCAGAGAGACACACCTGAGCACCTTTTTCTGACCTTTATTTACGGGTCCTCCTTGTGCAAAGGACACACTCTTTGAATTCACTGTAGCCAGGATGGCAGATGGGAAGGGAAAAGTAGCAGGGCAGAGAGTTCTGTCCTTGGAGCCAGAGACCTGAATTCAGATCTCATCTCTGACACAGACTAGACAAGTGTGTATGGGCAAGTCATCTCACCTCTCAGTTACCAGAGGCAACTCTTTAAGAAGATAAAACTTTTAAGTAGCTGCATATCTGTATCCTTGGATGGAGCTCTTACCCTGAGTCCCCAACAGGACACTAAAGAACTTGAAAATAAAAAACAAACACCTAGATGTTCAAAACTGAAATATTGTGATTGACTTTGCTTCTAAGTTCTTTAGGTAGAAAGATAGCTGCCCACCTAATGTAACTGTTGGGAAAACTAAGTAGGTCAATTAACAAATTAAACTGGGGAAAGGACTTCCTGATCCACAAGTGACATTTTTGATTTTGCAAATATTGGTAGATATTGCTAACTTACTGTTCTTGGCATACAATAGGTCTCCTGCCAAGGTGTGTTTGTTCTCCCCCCCTCCCCATTTTTGAGGATCATTTTGTAACTTAGCAGATGATCCCTTCATAAAAACTAATTAATGTCAGCTGGTTAATTGCTACTGGGGAGATGGCACTGATAGTAATAGATAGCCACAACTCTTAAGGATTATCCCTAGAGCCAGGAGGGAGGAAGTCAGTTCTAGGGACCCAACCTGCCAGTTCATGTGAAGGCTGGGCAAGCAGCCCAGAGTGAACACTACATACATATTTCTCTTATTTACATACTTATGGTTCAACTAAAATTTTTTTTAAAAAAACTGTTTCTTATAAACAATCCATCTCCAGTCTATTTCTTTGCATTGGCTGAACTCTGCTTCAAATTCTCTCTCCTTGGAATTCTTTCCTACACTTTTTAGTATCCATAGTTTGGCTTTAAGATTCAGCTCAAATGCCACCTTTCCTATGAAGACTCCTGGTGTTCCCCCCTTCCCCCACTCAAGTACTGCCTTGTAGCTACTTGGACCAATGTCATACATACTTTTTTGTCTACCTGCTTCTCTCCCCTGTATGCAGGTATATTAAGGCTTTCTTTTTCTTTAAAAAAAAAAAAGAAAGAAAGAAATATTTCTGGCAGCTAGATGGCAAAGTGAATAGAGCACTGGCCCTGGAGTCAGGAGGACCTGAGTTCAAATTCTGCCTCAGACACTTACTAGCTGAGTGACATCATTTAAACCGATTGCCTCAAAAAAAAAAGAGTATTTCTGTAGCTCTGCACCTAAATGGCAGAATATAGTTTTCTTTGACATAGTGTAGAATGTCATGCCCATGTGCACTTATTAAGTGCCTACTGTGTAGGGTCTATGGGCTGAGGATTCAAATAAAGGCAAGCCCTCAAGGAGCTAACAATATAATGGAAGACCCTTGAGGAAAGAGACAAGTTTCAGTTATATTTTGGTATGGGTACACTCTGAGGTTTGTAGAACACTTTACACAAACACAACAACCCTGAGATAGGTGCTATTTAATCCCATTTTAAAGTTGGGGAGATTGAGGCAGAGGACAAATGACGTGCTCAAGGTCATGCCTCTAATGAGCAATCTGGGAGGCTGGGGCTATTATTATCCCCATTATACAAGGCAAGTCAGGACAAATGACTTGAGCAGTGTGATCTAGCTAGGACACGTCTGAGCAAATTTGAACTCAGAACTCCTTGACTCTAGCCCCAGCGCGCTGTGAACAGCGCCACCTACAGCCTCTGGGCTCTTGCGCAGTGTTCGTAGTCTAACCTCCAGGCAGCTGGAGGCTAACTGGTGGGTCCTGGGAGGAGCTCTGGTCACGGCGAGGCCCCGCCTTCTCCAGCTCGGGTCCAGGAGACAGCCACAAATGGCTCGGGCCCGCCCCGACCCCGCCCTCTCTCCCTCCTTCTCTTCTTTCTTCCGCTCACCAGGGGCGCTCTAGCGCACAGCTGCTTCCTTCTCTTCTTCCATTAGGGTCCTCCCGCGGCTTCAAGTTGCCAGTGCGCCTGCTCCTTTCTTTGGAGGTCCCCGCCTCCTCCGGGGCTGTCCGTCACATTGCCTGATCGCTGCTCCGCCCTGGCTCCACTAAGTTCTGGGTTCGCGGCTGCCCCAGAGTTGGGCTTCGCGAAGAATGGTGTACAGTCCTCACTCCGGGCCGAAGCCGTGGGCCGCGGGCCTCGAGGCTCTGGCGTGGAGAGAGGCGGAGAGGAGGGCAATATGGAGGGCAGCTTTTTCTGAGTGTGTTGGGGCGGGGCGGGGCCGGTTAGGGAGGGGTCTTGGGCGGTGGCCGCCGTTGGGGGCAGCCGCGGAGTCTGCAGGCCGGCCCCTGACAGGTAGTGGGACGCGGCGGGAGCGGCCCACCCTCTCACCTGCCCTCTCCCTCTTCCCTTCAGTCGCCAACAGTCCGAGACCCTCGCCTCCTGGGCACGGGGAGTGTATGTCTGATCGGAGGGTGGTCAAGATTCAGGCCGTGTGTGTGTGTGTGTGTGTGTGTGTGTGTGTGTGTGTGTGTGTGTGAGAGAGAGATGCTCAGGGTTGGGGCCTGGGCGAGGCTGTGTCGGAAGTCTGGGTGCTGCCGTCTGTCTGTCTGTGTCTGGCCGTCTGTCGGGGGAGGAGGAGGGGCCCGAGGATGTCCGGGTTCTGGCTGGGGGGTGGCTGTGTCTAGAGGCGATGGGTATAATTAGCCTGAGTCACGAGGGTCAGGGTTCAGGCCCGGGGTGTGTCGGTGTGTCTGTGTGTCTGGTGGGGAGGGAGAAGAGGGTCGGGGTTCGGGCCTGGTTTGTGGGGAGCCGGAGGGAGGTGGCGGTGGATAAGACGGTGGCCTGGGTTTTGTAGGACGGGTGGAGGGTGGTCAGGATTCAGACCTGGGGCTATTGGGGGCTCGGGCGCAGGGTGTGTGGTAGGGATAAGGAGTTCCACTTCATAGAGTACCAGGGCAAAGCTCTAGCATCTCACCCAGGGTTGGTGGGAGACGTTTTGGCAGGGGCAGCAGGTGTGGAAGAAGAGGAACGATTTCGGTACTAAGGAGGGGGTTGAAGCTTGGCCTGGTGTATTTGTACTAGGGGGCTGCCCCTTGGGAGGGAGCAGGGGCATTTCTGAGATAAGGCTTGTGTGCTTGACACCAGCCCTAACAACAACAGTGGCTCACCTGGTGGCTTGTAGAAACCTTCCCATCATCCTGTCTGACTTGGGTGCTGTTGGAGGCATCTTGGCTCCTGGTTTCTTCCATGTTTCTCTAGGAATGGGAGAGATCTCCTCCATGGGAGGTGGCGAGTTTCTCCTTCAGACCATGTCCTGTCATGCTGAGAGGTCTGTCAAAAGAATAGAAGCATAGTTTTACTAAAACATGGTTTTAGTGCTAGCATAGCCTAGTGGTCAGGAGCCCTTCGGGCCAGAATTACAGTTTTGTATATTTGGGTATCTTGTTAATGATTGCTTGGTAATCTGAAAATCCATGACAAGTTATTTCATCCATCTTCCCAGCTTTAGGCAGGTCTACAACTAAGCAAGACAAGTTTTTTGAGGAGGTGACAACTTTCTAGTTTGTGGCCATAATGAGCAACCAACTCACACTTAATGAGAACCCAGTCTTCAAGCCACTGGGGATATAAAGAGGTATATAAGACAAGATAAGGAGATGGAGCATTTATCTAAAAAGGTCAGTAGGAGCATAAGGCATTCTATGATGTGTCAAACATGAAGTATGGAATTGAATGTCAGATCTGACCCCCTTATCTTCCAGATTGGAAAACAGACCTCTGGGGGATGAGATTTGCCCTCAATCACACAAGTTCAGAGAAGAGAAAGAACACAGTGGGCTGGAGTGGTTAGAGAAGAATTCACCAGAGAGATGTAAACCTTGAGCTGGGCTTTGAAGGTTGGGTCAATTTTTACATTAATGGAGAGGAAAAAGAAAAGCAAGCTAGGTTGAGGTTTGGTGGTGAGGAAGATGATAAAATTGGGTTCAAACTATAGTATTTTCAGTACCAGGATAAGGATAACACAGAATTTTAGAAGCATTAATTTGATTGCCATGTGCAAGATCGGAGTAGGAAACAGAAGAGGAGGGAGATAGGTTAAAAGGTCTCTTCAGTGATCTAGGTATGAGGGCGTCTACTAAGGGGCTAGCAGTGGAGTGAAAAGGAAGGAACAAATGAGAGAGGCTTTACTAAGGAAAACTTGGTTAAATTTGGGGTTGACCAGATGTGGGGAAGGAGTCACATAACAATGTCAGAGACCATTAGGCTCATCTGTATTTGAACAGGAATCCTGTCTACGACATTAGGTGGGTTATCCTGCTTTTGCCCAGAGACTGGTGAGGATGCATCCCTCCTCTCTTGTATGCTTTTGGATATCTCTAATTGTTGTGAAGCTTCTTCATTACATCAAACCTAAGTAGACCTCTCTGAACTTGAACTCATTGCTACTAGTTTTTTCCTCTGGAACCAGACAGAACAAGTCAAACCTCTCTGCCCTTCAAGTATTTAAATATAGCTATCGTGGTTTCAGTTGTACTCTACTCTATGATAACGTGCCCGGTTTTTTCATCTGACACTTGTGGCGCGGTTTAAGTTCCTGTCCCACCTTCCATCAGAAGCCTTTCCCAATCCCTCTCAATTCTAGTGCCTTCCCTCTACTGATTATTTGCTATTTATCCTGTATATGGCTTTTTTGTATGTGGATATTTACATATTGTCTTTCTCGTTAGACTGTAAATGCTTTGAGAGCAAGAGCTGACTTTTGCCTTCCTTTGTGTCCTCAACATTTAACCCAGTGCTTGGCACGAGTGGGTGCTTAATAAAGATGTATTGACTGACTGACTCCTGATTCCCTTCCTCTAAAAAGACTGTCCTTTGTCGTTCTCCTAAAACATGGTTCCCAGAACCAGAATCCAGTTGTGTGACCAGGACAGAGGTCAGTGAAACTCACACATACACACACACATACCCTCCCCCTTCCAGGATGTAGACTTTTCTCACTTTATGAATTAGATTGTTTGGCTTCCATGTCACATTACTGGCACATACTGAATCTACATTCCTCTAAAACCCCCTTATATTTTTCACATGAACTCTTTTCTAGTGATGGTTTTTATATCTCTCGTGGAGTTGATTTTTTGGTACTACCCAAGTAAGGGACGTTATATTTATTAGATACCATTTTATTGGATTAAATCCGTCGCAATCTATTGAAATCTTTTCAGGTCTTGATTCTATCATCCATCTTGGGGATGATTTTCAGCTTCATGGTTTCTGCAGATTTGCTAAACATTTCCTCTATGCCTTTTTCCAAATCATTGCTAAAAATGTTCTGAAAAGCAGCTGGCTAAGGACAACTCCCAGGGTAATCTCCTGTATACTTCCAAGTCATTTAACTGGTTCAGATTCCACCTAAAATTTCCATCATCTCTTTTACGTTTTCATCTTGTCCACAAGAATAGTGTGAAAGACTATGGCCTGATCACATTCTAGTAACCCTTAACATTAAATGAGGTTTTTGTGGCCTGATCTGTTCTTGATGAGGCCCTGCTTCCTCTTTTAGATTTTAACCATCTATCCCTTTAATTTTACCAGAAACTGAAGTCAAGCTTATTGAAGATACATTCAGTGACACCATGCCCTTCCCTTTTAAAAATCAGCACATTTGTCCTCCATTCCTGTGATATCTTTCACAGAGATCACTGAAATTGCCCAGCAGTCGTATTGACAAGTCCTTTCAGTGCACTGGGATGTGGCTTGTCTGGAACTGGCAGCTTGAACTCTTTGCGAGCAGCCAGATGCTTTTACAATTTCCCTTCATCTTATTGATTCTTCCTCCATAACATCTCTCCTGTCCTCCTCTGTATTCACATTGCTGCCACTTTACATCAGGGCCCCATCATCTCTTGCCTGCTCTGCCAGAATGATCCCCAAGATTACAGTTTCTCTCCTCTCCATTCTATCTTCCACATAGCTACTAACTAAAAAAAATTTTTTTTAAAGTAAAGCACTGTTCTGACTATGTCACTGCCTTGCCCAAAGCTTTCAATGATTCTCCTTTACTTATAGGATCATAGACAAGCTCCTTAGCCTGTTACTTAAGGTTCTCTACAATTTGTCTCCCTGCCTTTCCATCTTTATTTTACATCTCCCTATCATTAACTTTGCATTCCAGTTTGACTGGAATTCCTTGAACTTGATACTCTGCCCCCTGCCTCCATTTAATACACAAGCCATTTCTTATGCTTGGAATATACTCCCTCTCTCCTTATGTCAACCTTCCTTCAAGACTAACTCAAGGATCACCTCTGTGAAACCTTTTCTGATTCCCAAGCTTCTAGTGCCCTTTCCTGACTTTAATTTTCCTTGTATGTTACTTATTTGTGGAGATGCTGTATTTCCTCATTAGAATGTAAACTTGAGGGCAGGAACTGTTTTGTTTTTGTCTTTGTTTCTCCATTACTGAATGACATTTTTATAGTAAGTGTTTGCTAAATACTTGTTGAATTATCCTGTATTTCACCTCCTCCTTAACCACTTTCTTTTTCAGGTCTAGGACCATTTTACCTTGTTAGAGAAAGCAGAAGCAGTTGCCTATACCTGCCTTATTCCCATGGATTGTTATCTCATCCATTCCAAGCACTGGTCCTGTCCATTCTTTGATCTCCGCCTTGCCCTAAATATAGCTTTAAAAACTCTTTTTGGTGTCTTCGGTGTTAGTTTTCACCTTCAGCTCATTCTGAATCTTAGCACTTTTTGCTTTTTTTTTTTTTTTAGAAGGGGGAAGGTAGGGCAGTTGGGGTCAAGTGACTTGCCTGACATCACAAGGCTAGTTTTTGTGTTAAGTGTCTGAGGCTGGATTTGAACTCAGGTTCTCCTGATTCCAGGGCAGGTGCTCCATTCACTGCACCACCTAGCTGCCCCACATTAGCACTTTTTGGCATTAATCTTAGAGAAGCAAGCTTCTGTTTTGGATTCTTTTGTGATATTCTTTTGTTTGGTGCAGAGGACCACTGTGCCAAAGCCCTTGCTTCCTAGCCTACTATACTTGTCTTTTAGTAGTCTAAGTAGGTAAGAGTTCTTTACGTCCAGGTTGGTTTCTTAAATTGTTTTCTCATTTCCTTTCATTGGAATTAGTGTTATTAGAATTTTGTCATGGAAAGGGAGGGGACCACATTTTCCCTGTGGAGTTTTACGCTCTGAGATTGTGCCTATCTTTTCTCTGAACCTTTGAGATCCCTGTCCCACAGAGTGTAGGGGCTTGTCAGACCTGCCTGACTTGCCATTCTTGCTCTATCACAAATTCTAAAAGGAAAGAGTGGTTACTTCTCCCCCAGCTTCTCATCATTTGTACTTTAGTACCCAGCCAGTTCTTTGTTAGTCAGAATCTAGTCCAAATCACATTCCCCTTTGTTTTTCTTCTGCTTTTTGAATAAAATTACTATGAAGGCCAGCCAAGAATGTGTCAGCTGCTCTGCTTTTAACAGAAAGCTCCAGATGTCTAGATAATTGGAGTTCCCAAACACTATTGTATAAGGCTTCTATGCCAGGCTTGTGATGGTTTCTGAAATACCTATTTCAGTCCAAGTGGTCCATATTACATGCCTAAGATAATATCACTTTTGTTTCTTTTCCATTGATCTTTACTCAAATGTTCTGTATCATTTTCCCTTTCCTTTTTCTTGATTTCATCACATGAATATAACTCTAGATAGTGTTCCTCTTTCCTGCTTTCTTATTGATTTCTTTTGAATAAAATATACCCTTACATATCCATATTTTAGACCAGGGGGTGGGGGTGGGAAACGACTAGTTTGAGGGAGTACAGATGTTGAGTCTGAGGTGATGGTAGGACATTCAGATAGAAGTGTCCAGGAGTCATTTGTTGTGGTCATGGCTAAAGATAGAGACTTGGAAAACATCTGTATAGAAGTGTTACTTGAGGCATGCAAATGGCTGCCATTTCTGTGGGAAAGAGCGTAGGGAGTGTGTAATAGGAGGCTGAAGCCATTGGGAAATGCCCACATTTAGGGGAGAAGTGGAATGAGAGAAGAACACAAAAGGGGTGGCCAGAGAGGTCAGAAGCTGATTGAAGCGCTATGATGTGTCAGGAGCCAAGTGAGGAGGGAGTGTTCTAATAAAGAGGAAAGACCTTAGGTCTTTGGATTTGGTGATGTAGAAGTCGTTGGTAAGCAGTACAGTGCAGGTAGGGGAGCCAGATGGCAAGGGATTGAGGAGGGTGGGAATGGTGAGGAAGTGGAGGCAGTGAGCGGTAACTTTTATTTGGAGAAGTTTGTTTGTTTGTTTGTTTTGAAAGAAAGGGGACAGAAGGGTCACCTGAAGGTGAAAACTAAGGCCAAAGACACCAAAAAGAGTTTTTAAAGCTATATTTGGGGCAAGGGGGAGATCAAAGAATGGACAGGACCAGTGCTTGGAATGGATGAGATAACAATCCATGGGAATAAGGCAGATATAGGCAACTGCTTCTGCTTTCTCTAACTAGGTAAAGTGGTCCTAGACCTGAAAAAGAAAGTGGTTAAGGAGGAGCTGAAATACGGGATAATTCAACAAGTATTTAGCAAAGAAAGGGTACCTTGGGGAGTAGCACGTTTGAAGGAAAATGTTTTTGGTTTTGTTTTTGTTTTCAGGTTGAAGCATGCAAACCTATGGGCCTAGAGCTGGGTTCTGACGGAATAGGGTCAGGAGCGCAGAGGATCACTGTGCCAAAGCCCTAGAACTGCACATAAGACACTTGACAGTGTGCACCTTTAGGGCTCATCTTTACCTTAGAGTGGATTGGAAACCTAGGCTCCAGTTGTACTTGACTGATTTCACATTTACCCCTTGTCCAGGATAACAGTTTGATCTTGTCATGTTGCTCCTCTGCTGAAAAATCTTCCCTGGCTGCTTGCCTTCTCTTGAGTAAAGTTTAGACTCCTTTGTCTAGCTTTCAGGGCATTCCACAAGCTTAACTTCTCGCATGACTCCTCCTACCCACTTAAACTTCTAGCCACACCGGGAGCGGCAAGGTGGCTCAGTGAGCAAAGCAGCGGGCCTCAAGTCTTCATATCTGGGTGACTTTGGGCAGATCACTTAACCGCTGTCTGCCTCAGTTTCTCCATCTGTAAAATGGAGATAATAGCAGTATCTCTAGTAACAGGTCCTATTTCCCAGGGTTGTTGCAAGGAGTTGCCATGTAAATGCTGGCTCTTAGTATTGTATTATTGTTGGTTGTCTCTGTCCCTCAAACAGCCCCTGTACTTGCTTGCCTCTGTGCCTTTGTTCATGCTGTCCTCCCTGCCTAAAATGTTGTCCTCCTCTTCACATATTCAATTCCTGCTCAGGCTTTAAAGCCCAATTCAGATACTCAAATGCCACCTCTTTCACGAGGCCTTTTCTGATCTCCCTGTTCCTTATTCCCTTCTCCCTCAACAGCTTCTCCTTTCTGGCCCTATTTAGAATTAACTGTTTATATCTCACTGATATATTTATTTTTAAATATATTATTATATTATATTATTATAATACCAAAAAAGGAGTTTTTCCAAACATATAACAGGCAACAAAAAGGGAATTCTGGATGAAATGCTGAATCTCCATACTACTTGTTTCTAATATATTATAGAAAAATGTAATATTGTATATTTAGTTTTCTTTTTATGTTATTTTCCTACTAGATTGTAGCCTTCAAGGGGACAAGAGCTTTCTAAACTTTGTATCTCTTTGTATCATAATATTTTCCACATATTACTCCTATCTCTGATCCTTGTAGCATGAAAGTTGAAGTTTTTCCAGGAGGCCTGTTTTGATTGTCTTCCATACAGGAAAGGTTCTTCTGTGTCCCTTCCTCTGGATATCATTTGAGAAAAATTGTGACTCTATAGAGTATGCATAGGTCCTAGTGAACCCTGGAGCTACCCTAAGTCTCTTCTTCTCCAAGGCTTCCATTTAGAGAAGATAAATTATGAAGAGATCCTGAGGAGGCTATTTAAGAGGTCAAGCTGTGATAGCCATCCTTTCCCCTTCTTCCCCCCTAGCCATTTACATTTGCTATTAGGAAGTGCTAGTGGCTCCTGTGTGAGAGATATTTTGGGCTCTTCGTGAGTTCCAGCTTAGCTTGAGGTTCCTGATGCTGGTATAGAGATACTTTGCCAGAGGCTGTACTGGAGAATGTCAGCTATGCAGAAATGGAACCATCTGGAGGAGCTAGGAAGCCAGTCGACTGGCTTCTGTGCTAAATTAATGCTTAGTGCTAGTCTGGAAGGGTTGTGATGGAGGTGAGATGGAAGGTTAGGGAAAGTGGGAGGGAGACAAAGGAGGAAGAGAGGAAGGAAGGAAAAGAGAGGATAGATTAGGTGCATAGCCAGTGTGGAAGTAGGTGAGGAGCTAGTATATTTGGTCAAGCCCCAAGGGTTAAGGCCCAGAGTTGTGTCCAGCAGTAAAGACAGTATTCTCCACTACCCTCCTCCTCTGCCCCACCCCCCATCTTAATTAATTAGCATGGTAATGGAGACCTTGAAAGAAGTCAGATTGCCAGCTTTTTGTAAGTCTGACTTTTCGTAAGACTCAGACCTGACTGAGAAGCTCAAATCATTCAGCAGGCCCTGCAGGGTGAACCTGAGCTGTTACTGAGGGATTGAACAAAAAGGCTAGGCCCCTCTTATCAATGCCAAGCATGGCAAACTAGCTTTAGCAATGGCTTTATATAGTGATTAATAAAACAAGCTCCTTTTTCCATATGGTGTCAGTTTTAAGTAGGGCTGAAGGATGAGTTCGTGTGGCTCTGATGAGAGTGAGTTGGGGAGAGTGGTGGTAACGGAGATGATGGAAGAGAAATAGACTCACCTCTTCTTGCTGCAGTTACTGGAGCATCTTCTCGATTGCCTCCATCTGCAGGTTGCTATGGTTACCTCCTCTGAGTGGGATCCACGGCAGAGATTTTTTTCTAGTTGTGCTCAGATATTGCCTCTTGATTTGAAAGGGGGACGAAAAGGAGGGCATTCTGCATTGGTGTAACCAGTCAGCAGCCAAGTCAAAACAGAGTCAGTTGAGGTGTTGGTACCAGTGACAGCAGCTTTGTTGGCTGCTGAGGCTGCAGCTGAAGTTGTGAAATGGTGCAGCCCTTCGGAGCGCAGGCTCAGGACCCCTGTCTTCAGGGTCCTAGTGCCAGGGCTTTGCTTCCAGGTATGAGAGGTGGTGCCAAAGGAGGAGCCCAGGCTTAGGCAAGCTAGTCATCAAGGTTAGCTGAGCTCCCAGCTGATTGCTCATTGCCTTTTTCTGCAAAATATTTTGTTGGGAGAAGAGAGGAATGTCTTGGTTTTTTGTGTGTATTCCCTTAAGGGAATTCCCTTTGGAGCCACCAAAAATATGTGTAGTCACCAGGGCAAGCACATTGAGCTCCGTGGGCCCTCTGTGGCAGTGGGTGGTGGATCCAAGGCCAGCTTCCCTCTCAACTTATTCAGAAGCATATTTGAGAGGCAGTGTGCTGAGTGAAGCTGGAGGAAATGGAGAAACTATGGCTTCTGCCTGGGTCCACTACAGGATGGTTATGTAATCTCAACTGGGTCCTCTCTTTGGCAAGGCCCCCCTTTCACACCTCCTTAATCAACTCTTCATTCTGCTCACCACACAAGCTCTTTCAAAGCTTTTCATGCATCCTCAGGCCTCCCACAGCAAGCTGAGGCTAGGGCTGAAGTTGTGAGATGGTGTAGTAGCTTGTCTCTTGAATCCTCAGAAAACCCTCACTTGATCTGTCCATCCCCTCTGGTTATCTTCCTACATCTTTCCTCCCTTTTTTGGCTAAACTCCTTGAGAAGGCTGTCAGCAATAGAGACCTCCACTTCTGATCCTCTGACTGTCTTAACTTTATACAGTCAGACTTTCTATCTCATCATTCAACTAAATCTGCTCATTCCAAAGTTCCTATCTCTTAATTGCCAAATATAATGACTTTTTTCTTTTTAAAAATAACTTTTTATTGAATTTTTACATTACTTAGATTTCCCCATTACTCTCTCTCTTCCCCCTCTCTGGGAGCTATCCCTTGCAACAAAGGATTTTTTAAAAAAAGAAAAGAAGGAAAAAATTCAGCTGAATTAATATATTGGGGGGAAAAACAGATGCAATATATGTAGAATCATATATTTTTACTATAAAGTAATTTCAAGAAGAAGCAGCCAGGCAATTCAGTGGGTAGAGTGCTGGGCCTAGAGTCAGGAAGACCGGAGATCAAATTTGGCCTCAAACACTTAACTTGCTAACTGCATCACCTGGGGCAAAACAACCCTATTTTTCCTTAATCCACTAGAGAAGGAACATGGCAAACCACTCCAGTATCTTTGCAAGGAAAACCTCACAGACAGTATGGTCATGAAAAGTCAGACACAGCTGAGTGACTGAACAAGAACAGCAGACTTCCAGAGCTGGCCAGGTGATATTCCTAATGCTCAGACCTGACCTTGTCAGCCTTCTGTTTGAGCTCTAAATCTCTGACAGACTGGCTCCAACCCATCCTTTTCAGACTCCTTTCCCATTACTTGCCCTCATGTCCTTTTCCATCCAAACTGATGCAGGGCATTCTATCTCCCATCTCTTTTTCCCACTATGCTTCTTAGATTCATGAGCTTTCTTCAAGGCTGAGCTTAAGTACAAAGGACCTTTCCTGATCTTCCCACTTATTAGTTACTTTGTATTTTTTACTCATCTGTGTTCATGTTGTTAGGAAAACAGGCTTTTCTAGGGCAGGAACTTCTCTTTGTGTCTGTCTTTCCAGAACACCACACAGTGCTTGACATGTTAGAGCTCATTAATATATTTATATTGAATTGAACTGAGCCTGTGACTTCTGGGACTTGGAATTGTGGTATACACCTTTAGCTGGCTGTTCAGGAGATCTAGGGTTCTGTCTGTGCAGGTGTTGCCTGCCATGGAGTCTGGTGCTGGTCCCCACACTGAACCTAGTGTTAAATCATTGTAGCACCAGGACTGAAGGCATGTCTTCTTGGCCCCTGGTGCCAGCCAGTGATGGCAGGAGGAGGGGGAGGAGTACCTTGTTCAGCCTCAGCAGACAGTGGCATAAGTGTTGCTGCAGAATCTGAGAGACTCTTCAACAGTCCGTTTTTTGTTTCCTTCTCCAGTGAGAATGAGGGCCTAAGGTCATAGAATCCCAAAGCTAAAATTGGAAAGGACCTCAGAGGACATCTAGTCTACTCCCCTCACTTTATGGATGAGGAAACTGAGATGCAGGGAGTGACTTAACCCAGGTCACATAGGTATTCTGGTCAGAGGATGAGGCAGCTGGGCTTTTTGTGAATGGATCTCCTGGGAAAACCGACCAAGGGTTCCCAGGGAACATGTAGCCGAAGGAGTCTTGGGTTGAGCATGGTGAATGTTGGCATTCCCCAAGGCACCTCCCTGCTGATCTGGCTGAAGTGGTAGAGCCCTGTCCTTTCCAACAGGCAAGGAAGAGAGGAAGGCTGTTGATTTATTCTCCTTTTGCTAGTGTTTTTCTCCTAGTTTGGTGGGGTCAAGTAGCAATGCCTTTCTGAGCATTCAGTTCCACTTGGTAGATGTTGCTCCTTTCACTCCAACTTTTACCTGTGCTATGTTAGTGCCTGGGCCAAATTGATATAGACTCCTAACCAGTCCTGAGGTAGTGGGGAGACCTAATGATCCCTTTTGGCCTGAATCTTTTGGCTGAGTGCAGAGCTAGAGGGCAGAGGAGTAGAAAGCATTTTTACTGAGATCTGTTTTTGAGGGGGAGAGAATACCCATCGTTTTGGTAAACTTTACAGACACTTCTCAACAAATGCTCAAACCCCCTCCACCCTCTATCCTCTCAAATACCGTAGGCACATCTGCCTAGTAGGATGGTTGTGTCTGACAACAGGAGAGTACCTGTCACTTTCAGCTTTTGTTGTTTTCCAGCAGTTTACCTGTTGCTAATAAAAAGAAAGGGCATTTTTTTCAACTTTAGTAGCTCTTGGGTTACCAGAGTTGTCTCTTGTACTTGACCAAAGGATTTTGTTGCCTTTGTTGGCTTTCTTCACATTGTAAATAAAGTTGTTGTGTCATGCTGCTCTGTTAGTCCCTACTTCTTTGCGTCTACCTCCCCAAAGTCTTCCTTTATTTCTCTGAGGTCTTGCCCTTTACTCTTCATTTTCTGCACCTGGTCCGCTCTTGTTGGGCCCAGCTCTTGTTCCCAACTTTTTGTCAGTACAGATGTCACTCTTTTTAGTATTTTTGTGCAGGGGGTATTTCCTGTTCTGATTATCCTCCTTGCATATAAACCCCATACAGGGGTCTCTGGGCCAAAGGTTCTGAACAATAGTTCTTGCACACATTCGGATCATTTCCTCTAACAACTGGACCAGTTCACAGCTTTACAAGAAATTCATTATCATGCCTATATTTCCACAGGGACTCTAACATTGCCTTTTGCCTTGATTTCCCACCTTTGACAATTTGGACTTGAGATGATTTTGCGAAGTTTTTCAAATGGTTGATGGTTTGCATTTCTTTTTTTGAAAACTGTTCTAACGTTTGACCATTTAAGAGAACTTGGCTTTGACAATGATGAGACCTGAGACAGACTCCCTTCAAAATGTCATTGCTGTCTGCTGACCTAGGTTGGTACCGTGTTCTGGAGGGGACAGTGATTGTGAGTTCTGCTCATCCCCTTCAGGAGCTAGGGTCCCCAGCTTTTTTCATGCTAAGGAACAATGTGAGAGCCTTTCCTTTCCTCTTGCCTCCCCTTCCCTGGTTCAGGTGAAGGTGCAGGGCACTAGGACCCAGAGGCTGGGAAGCTCTCTGACAAGTCTAGAGCTAGACTAGCGCAGAGTGAGGCTGCTCATCAGCTGGGCTGGCAGGACCCAGGCTCTGGTAGCCTAGGAGCTTCCCCCTTGTTCTCCCCAGCCTCAGCCTGCTTGTCCCACCCGTTTGGGAGGCGTGGGAGAAATAGTGTTATTCATGGGCCTGCAGGTTTCTGTATGAGTCTGGAGGGCCTGGGGTCCCTAATCCCTCAGTCCAGTGTCTGATGGTCTGGGGAGAAATCGGGGAAGGAACCCAGGCAGAAGCATGGCCCAGAGCAAGAGGCATGTGTATAGCCGGGTAAGTGGGGGGCAGGATACAGGGGCTGCCCTCAACTGAGCCTAAGAGTTGGGGAGTAGAGGGCGGGCTGGGCCACCTGGGCCTGCGCTCTTGTGGGCATTGTTGCTGTGGGGGTTGGGCCATGGGCTGTGACCATCACTCACCTAACAGCTTTGGGGGGTTGAAGAGGAGTCCCCATAGCCTAGTTGGTGTGGGGCCTTGTCAGACTCCTGGGAGTCTGCGATATGCTGGAGGCTGTGTCTCTGCCTAGAGTTATACCCTGTATCTTGGCTTTGCTTAGCCTCTGGCTGTCACTGGGCCTCAGGCTGCAGGCTCCAGTGGGGGCTGGGACATCATGGGGGCCCAGAGTCTGGGTAGAATAGACTTACAATGAAGTCTTTCTTCAGAGCTGCTTTGTTGTTCCTTCATCTCTCCCTAGCTTGATCTGAGTTAGGAAAGGGCCTTGGGAGGAGGGTTGACACATACTCTGTATCCTTTTCTACCTGACTTGATCCCCCTTACCTCTGAAGCAATTGCCCATCCTTTGGTTCCTATGTGCATCCTGGGCTATACTCTCACTATCCACTTGCTCGGTCTTTTTGGCATCTGGGGGAATCAGTGTGTGTGAATTAGGGACTAAGGGTGGTTCTGATTTTATTGTCAATTTATACTATCAATGGGCCCCTATAGAAGCCAGTGTGCTTTCTCTGGTACAGGGTCTGGCTGCCTTAGTAAACCACTTCCATTACCACCCAAGGTGTCTGTCCACCTATATAAGTGATATGAACCCTTGAAGAGAGCTGGAAGATAGACCACTCTTTCCTAGGCTGGCTCACTCCTGCAACTCTACTGGCTCCTTTTTGGAAATTCTGATTGCTATAGGGTATCCCTTCCTGGGTCCTGGGAGTGGGTATAGACCCAGACAGGCCCTGCTGATTACTTACATGGCTCATGTCACCCTATAGTTCCAGAATTCCCCTGCTGTATTGGGTTGCCCTGTTCTACAGTGTTGCTGAAGCTGGGCCAGGTGTGATGTGGTATGCCCCCTAGATTCCCATGGGCTAGAGACACTTTTCATCCGTTCAGAGTCCAGTTTCTTGTTTCTGTTCTGCCTTCAGTGTCAGCTTGTGTGCGTGTGTGTGTGTGTGTGTGTGTGTGTGTGTGTGTGTGTGTGGTCTAGCTTTGTATGTCATTATGAGATCCTGGGGGCACCCCCCACCCCTTTTCACATTGTCCAACCCAGCACATATTTACTGAGTTTCCCCTAAAGACTTATCTGGGGTGATAACCAGTCCTTAATGTCTGTTGTATATGTGTTTAAGAATAGAGGGGAGAGTATTTAAGAATTCAGGGAAGTGTAGCCTTTTAGCTTTGAGAGAAAATATAAAGCTTCTTCTGGGGATTCCTCTCTCCCACACTTACTCCTTAGAGGCAGCAAATAGAATGAGGGTGAGCTAAATTGATAGCAGGGCCTAGGCCAAGGAAAGAGCCCATGAATTGTTCCCTGGATGTTCAGGGTATAATAAGGATGGATTTGAGGCTTGAAGAAAGAATAAGTATGTGACTATGAATGAGAGAAGCCCAGAGAATCTCTCAAGTACAGAGAAGGCAGGTGATTTCAACGGAGCTGGGGTAGTTAGGGAGTTGTAAACAGTATTTCCGATTAAAGCTATGATTGGGGTGGGGAGTGGAATCCAAGAAATTACTTGGCCCTCCTTGGGTTGTTTCCTTCCCCCACTCAGAGCAGTACCCTGTAGAAAGCAGTGATGTGGTAATATTAAACATTTTTAAAGCAAATATCAATTTTTTTTCTAATTAGATATTGTATTAGAAATTATACTTAAGTTCTGTAAGCATCTGGTGATCTCTAGTGGGTAAAGAAGGGAGTCTCAGGGCTTTAGGGTCTGGCCCAGACCTGTAAATATAGCTCAGAGTGGGTGACGCACATTCTTCCTTAAATCAGCCCTCAGGTTTTCTGTTAGAATTGGGATTTGGGTCCAGCACATTTCTTATGTGCTGGTGTGATGATGTCTGCCTGTGAAGCAGCTGACTTGGCTTATGTCTCTCACAGACACCAAGTGGCAGCAGGATGAGTGCTGAGACAAGCAGCCGACCCCTTCGTGTAGGGTCCCGCGTGGAGGTGATCGGGAAGGGCCACCGTGGTACTGTGGCCTATGTGGGGGCTACACTGTTTGCCACAGGCAAGTGGGTAGGTGTGATCCTTGATGAAGCCAAGGGCAAGAATGATGGGACTGTGCAAGGAAGGAAGTACTTCACGTGTGAGGAGGGACATGGCATCTTTGTCCGCCAATCACAGGTACTTGTGCCAATCACCTACAGGCCTTTTCCCCAAGTCTCTACCTGTGAGGGGGTGGGCATTGGAGAAAGAGGTATGGGAGAGAATGCCTCATCCTACTTGTCACAGGAAGGGCCCTGTGGCTTTGAGGAGAGCAAGGGCTATCTGTACCCCAGGCTTTTGGGATAATAAGGGGCAGAGTATGTGGAGCCATCTCAGTTATTTCTGATTAAGAGATTTGTGTCTGTTCCATGACCTCAGATCCAGGTATTTGAAGATGGAGCAGATACCACATCCCCAGAGACACCGGACTCCTCAGCCTCAAAAGTTCTCAAGAGAGGTATAGATCTCCTGGCTACTGTCTCCCTTTCCTCTGAATCCTAGCCTGTTCCTCCTTATCAGCTAACTTCATTCCCACATCCCAGCTTCTTATGGTTGCCTCCTTATAGCCAAAGGTCACCAGGGCTTCCTCACTAGTGTCAGGGTTGTCATGGACTGTGAAGTCCTGTTCCATAGCTGGTTTCAGACCTCTCCCAGTTCTTATGGCTAATTCCTTCTACTTCTATCCTTTTCTCTTTCCCATTGTTTTTGCAGAAGTGACTGACCCAGCTGCCAAGGCCAGCAAGCTGGTGAGTCACTTGATGAGGCTTGGCTGAAGGGTTCTAATCTGGTTGGGAATGGGGGTGGGGGTGGGGGTGGGGCAGGATGTGTGAGGGCCAGGGCCTGAGGAGTATGGAACTGCTTACCTTTTAGTTCCCAGATGTACGGTGATCAGTAGGTTGTTTGGCTTAGACAGTGGGCTCCATGTGTTGTTAGCACAAGCTAGAAGTGATTTGTGGGAGGCAGGGGGTGGACATTGGTGATCAAGGGGTGGGGGTGGGACTCCTTGTTTCTTGGAGAATTTGCTTCCACTTCTGTTATGGTATGTGAGAAGGACTTGCATCGAGGGAGAAGGGAGCCTTTAGTTCATCTTCAAGATGGCGTCAGTGGGGAGGTGTAATAGACTTTCATTGCCTCCTGGCAGAGGGTGCTTGGAGGCACTTGTCCTCATGGAAGGAAGTGCAGGGGTCGAGGGAAGCATCAGTCGTCCCCAGCCCCTTCCTACAGTCACCTGTCACCTGCCTCCCAGCACCGCTGGGTCGCTGCAGACCCTTAGGGCTCCAGTGTGGCCTCAGTGGATTATTTGATCTCTAACTCTGTCCTTTGCTGAACCCCTTCCCATGCAGCGAGGATTGAAGCCTAAGAAGGTGGTGTGTCTCCTTGTTGTGTGTCAGTGGGAGGGAGAAGGCTGGCATCATGCCTCCCTCTACCCATCCTGCTCTTCTGCATGTCCTCTTGATGCTGCATGCTTTTGCATGTCTGCTTGGGCCCTCGATGACCAGAGGGAAGGGCAGCCTTGATCCTCCCAGGGCTCAGCTTTACCGGGCTCCAGGTGGTTTTTCTGTAGACATTCCCTTTCTTCCAGCTAGTAATAGAACTTTTAGATGACACATGATTCTAGCAGAAGCTGCACAGCCTTGGGTGAGGTGAAAGGTTGTCAGCAAGCTATGATTCAGGCATAGCCCTGACTTGGTAGCATGAGAAGGATAGTTGGGCTTTAGGAGGAGCAGCCCCTGAATTAGAGAACCCTGGAATAGATGTTCCTAAAGGATTGACTAGCTATCACCTTGAGGTTCTATCCCCTTCCCTACCAGCTGTCCTTCCTGGAGTTATACCAGTCCTCTGTTTGCTGCTGTCCTATCCCTGTCCCTTCCAGAAACTTTTAGGGCTGTGCCATTTCCCTGATCTTTGTCTCGTAGAAGACATGGCTCTGGTCATGTCCACTGTCAATAGTTATTGGGGCTATGCAGAACTAGGAATCTCTGAGCTATGGAACCCAGTCTCTTGGCCCAGCCTTCACCTCCCCAAGGCCTGCTTTGGTCCTTTGCCCCGTCTGCCTTTGGCCTGCATGCGCTTGTCCATAAGTCCCACATGTGCTTTGTTGTGATTTCCTTGCCTGATCACCTTAGGACACACTCATGCTGCATGAGGGTCATGCTTTGAGCTTTTGGAGCTACTTGCTGGGGGAAAGAAGCTTGCTTTTGGGGGTGGTCATGGTATATAGTGTGCTGGATCCCTGGCTTAGGGACCTGCAATTGGAAGTTCTCTCCTCAGTGACTTTATCCCAGCTGGGCTCTATCCCATCTCACTGCAGGGACCTTGAACTGAGCAAAGAAGGGGAACAGCACCTCTTTCTTGCCTTCCCCAAACCTGGGGAAAGGAGGTGGCTTCTCTCTAGAAGTAGCCTGCAGCTTCTGAGGAAAATGAGGGTCGCTTCCTCATCCTTCAGGCCCAGGGGATTCAGTGGTAGAGACTGGAAGCATGGTGGGGTGCCTGTTCTTCCAGAATTTCTTCTTAAGCCCCTCAAAGCCCTGGGTAAAAGGATGGGAGTCACTGATGGAGGACATTATTTCGGAGACTAATTAAGCCTGCTGTTTTTGCAGGATGTCCTTTGTACCTGTCCTAGTTGGATGGGGGGTGGGGGGGGGGGGAGGTAGTGATCTCTTTGTGGATGGGGTTATTTTAATCTCCTTAATCAGTTGTGTATCCTAGGAGCTGGTGTCCTTGGGACCCTGAAGGGAGGGAGTTTGAATGTATATGGTTGCGTATGAAAGAGAGACACAAAGTGGGGGGGGGGGGGACACTGTTCCTGCGTGGGGCTGGGCATATGTGAGAAATACAGAGGCCCTGTGTGTACCACAAATGAAGGAGGGGAGGATGTGTGTGTGTGTGCACATGGGAGTGCAATAGAGGGGTGACTGAGAGAGACACACACACGAGAGAGGATGGTGTATGTTTATGATTCAGAGAAGGGGAGACTCTGTATATATGACAGACAGATGTAGAGGAAGGGAGACTTTGTATATGTGACAAATGAGGGGAACCGTGTGTGTGTGTGTGTGTGAGTGAGATGGTGAGGGGAAGAGCGAGGATGGAGACCAACAGACACATGATACACAGTGAAGATGAGACTCTGTAAGACAGAGACAGGCAGACACACAAAGAAGAGGGAAGACTGGAATGTGTAAGTGACAGAGGGAGATCATTATGCTGGAGGCAAGTCAGTCTCTCCCTCTGTTGCCCCTTCTTTCCTAAGAGCCCTGGCCCTCCAGCCCCTAAGGAAATGACTTCTTCCCCTTTCCTTGTTCTCCATCTGTGGCTGGATCCTGAGGGTTATGATCTTGTAGGGGAGTGGATACTGTGATGGGCGGTCCAGAGGGAGGAGCCTGTGGAGTACTGGGTGTTGCTAGGTGACTGAGGAGCCATCTCCCTCCCCCACCCCCACCGAGTCTTGGAGGGCGGGTCCGATGACATCACGAGGAGCTAGAATCCAGGGCTGGGTGCAGCTGGTCAGAAGCTGAGATCGTGGGATCTGGATTTACCTAGGATGGCGAGCTGGGCCAGGCTCTACTCCTGATCCCTACACAGAGCTGCAAAGGACGGGGTGGGGGTGGGGGTGGACCTTGGGGCCATGGAGCCCTAGAGTTCCTAGCTATTTGGAGGCTGCACAGCAACCGGGGCTGGGAAGATGAGGCTGCATTGTTGGAATTTGATGCGCTAACCTCCTCTTTCCGCTGGTCCCCTTCTGCCCGGCCTGCCTCTCTCACTCTCCCCCCCCCCTCCATTCCCCATCCTCCCACCATCTCTCTGTCCTTTCTCCGGCCATCTTTCCTTGGTCCCTCTTCCTTCCCGGTTCCTCGGTCCCTCTGTCTGTTTCTGTGTCTCTGTCTTTGGTTTTCTGCAATGATGAGACAGGCTCCGACCACCCGAAAGGTACTCACTCCCTCTCCCACTGGCCCTGGCCTTGGGTACTGTGGTTACCTAGGGGTCGGCATTGCTGCTGCCGCTGCTACTGCTGTTGCTGCTGCTGCTGCTCGCCACCACCACCACCACCACTGCTGCAAGTTACTGGCTCCGTCAGCCTGCCATGGGGAGGGGGGGCTGTCGGGGAGAAAGGGGGGGGGATTGGCATCACCTGTTACCTGCATTTTCAGCTGGCTTTGGCTTTCATTGGGCTTTGTGGATCTGTGTGTCCTGAGGGCTGTTGTTCCCCACAAGTGTATGGAGCTGGGTATCAGTCTAGGGGCTGCTGTTGCTGTTGCTATTGCTGTTTGCTTTAAGAAAGTTGCCTGTGATGGGGGAGCCTAGGTAGGGGACTGCTTTAGGCCTTCTATAGAAGCTTGCTTGGGTTAGATTCTTACCCTGGAGGTTATGCTTGGCTTTAGGGGCTTCCCTCTCTTCCAGTTGCCAATTTTAGTGGGGGTACTGCTTTGCCTGGGAAAGGAGATGAGGCTCTTGTTTGTCATCTGTGACCCTGAGTTGTAGAGACTGGGGGATAGCTAGAAAGAAGTGCTTTCTTAGTTCTAGAGGCCCCTAAGAACAGGCCTCTGGCTAGTGTCTAATCTGGGGACTGGGTGGGGGACACTTAAGGAAAGAAAGGATTTAGAAATAGAATTGTTATATGGCACCCTTCTGTTGAGATTTGGATTTAGGATATAATTTCCCATTCTTAATGATTCCTGGGGTTTGGGGATTTGGCTTAGGGGAAGAGTCCTTTACATATATTCTGTTTTCTCTTTACCTTCTTCTTTATCCATCTGTTTTCCCCTCCTCCCTATATTCTGCAACTGGGGCCACCTTGCTGAGCTCAGGGCTTCTGGCTAATTCAATATTCGTGGGTCTTGATACCTGAGCCCTCTGTATTGGGGCGGGGGGAGGGGTGTTGGACGGGACTTTGAGGGGGTAGGTTCTGCTCTAGTCACTAGAGAGCTTGAGACAAATATCCCAGGGCCATACCTCAGCAGACCAGATTTCTAAGGGGCCTCTCCAGCCCCTAACCCCTACAGCTTGGCAAAAGGAAGAGAAGGGCACTGGTAGGCTCTAAGATCTGTGGCTAAGGTCAGAAGGGGGTTGGTCTCCATTACTGAGGGCAAGCATAAATAGCTAGGTCTTTGGGGACCTGGTCTCTGGGGTCTCCTTCACCACCTGCTGCCTCTGTTCCCCTGTGGCTGGCTGAGGTTACTGAGGAAACCAGGTCCTTTAGAGAAAACCAGCTGGCCAAAGCTGTGTTGGGAGAGGGGGGGACTTGGAACACAGCTGGGGACCAAGGGGGTAGGTGGTGTTCCTTGGGGGAGGAGGAGAGAGAGGGGAGCTGGTCATCTAACAGAGGCCCTGTCCCTGTTTCCTCTCCCACTCTCTCCACTGTTCCTGCCGCTGTCTGTCTCTGCTCCTGTCTTTTGCTCTCCTGAATATCTCTTCTCCTCTGGCTCTGCCTCCTGTTTCCTGACCAGACTACCACCCGCCGGCCCAAGGTGAGAGAGAACAAGAGGCCTCTTCTGGGGTCCTTGCCTCGAGTGTGAGTGCTTGTGTGTGTGTGTGTGTGTGTGTGTGTGTGTGTACACACTGTGTACATGCTGTACCAGCACCTGTGTGTTTATGCCTGTAATAGTATGTGATCAGGAGACAAGGCACTTGCAACAACAACTGAGGACATTTAATATATATGTTGCCTACCAAGACTGAGCCTCACTTTCCTTATCTATAAGATGAGGTTGGAAGAATGATCTCTAAGGTCTCTCACTTCTGATAGCATATAAATCTGTTTCTGAGATAATTGACACTCAAGGTTGTAGAGGAAACAGTGATTGCTCACTTAGGACCTAGAGTTAATTGGGGCATACTTCCTGGAAGAGGAGTCTTTGGGATGGGCAGCCAAGATGCCCAAGGCCTATGTTTCTTTGCCTTTTTTGTGTCATGAACTCCTCTGGCAGCCTGCTGAAACAGCTTGTGGACCTTTTCTCAGAAGAATGTTTTTAAAAACATAAATAAAATATATAGGATTACAAAGGAAGTTGATTATGTCAAAGCAGTTATCAAAATATATTCAGACAAACAAATTCATGGATCTCAGCTTAAGAATTCCTGGTCTAGACAAGAAGAGAAGAGGGACATGGCTGTTTTAAGAGCCTTTACAGGCTATGAGGAATGGAGATATAGCTGTCCTCATGTATAATCAGTCATATGCCTTTATTTCCCTGTGTGTCATATGTGTGTCTATCATGGGCTTTGACAAGCTTGGGGGGGGTGGGGAGGTGGCTGTCCTTCCTGATGCTATCCTCAAAAGGTAGGGATGGGCTGTACCTGGGTATTTGTGACTCATACCATATTCCTGTAGTGTGTGCTTGTGTGTGATAGCATGTAACCTAGCTTGTTGGGCCATGTGTGACAGCATCTCTTATATGTCTGTATAGATACCATCACGTGACTTATGTCTCTGTGACAAAGCTCAGCTATCTGCGTGTGGCCAGTGTTAGTGTTAGTGACTGTGTGTCTTGGTGTTAAGTGATTCATATACAGGAAGGAAGGGAGCCCTTTTGAGTCCCCACCCCTCATGTATACACTAGCTTTTGAGGCTCCCTTCCCAGGTGAATGGGATGCCCTGTGGCTTCTTCCTGTCCTTATCTTCTTCCCTCCTGGCAAAAAGCTAAGTAGCCCTTGGCTGAGCTAGTTGTACCCTGTTCACAATAACTGGTCACCATTTGAGTGGGTCGGGCTCTTGGGCCAGGGAAAATGGCACCAGTGAAGCCAGCGCCCTGTCCAGATCTGAAAGACCTGGATGAGGTGAGGCTAAATTTGATGAGTGTAGACGAAAGCCCTGTAGTGGAATTCTGTAGATCGGCTTCACAAGTGCAGAGTAAGGGAGGCCTGGCTAGATGACTTGAAACAGATTGGACAACATTACTGAACTACAAGCACAATATGAATCAGGACTGGTGTAGAAGCCAAAAAAACCCAACTTGATCTTAGACTCCTTGCTTAATACCCAGAATGAGGAACATTTGATGGCTCTGCTACCCTCTCTTCTGCTTAGGAATCATGTTGATAAGCTGGAGCTTGTCCAGAAAAGGGAGACTAGGATGATGAGAAGACTGGAGACCATGACATATGCACATTGGTTTACGTAATTGGGAATATTTAGTCATGCAGATGTTTAATCCCCTACTATGTGCCAGGCATGGTGTTCCATGTTGGGGATGCAAAACCCAAAACAAAAAAAACCCTTGCATTATATTCTACTGGAGGAAAACATGTACTAACAAGATACATTCAAAGCAGTCTTACATCTTGTGTTGGGAGAGTCAGGCAAGGTAGACATGGCTTGCATTTGATCTGGGTTCCAAGTGTGGGGTGAGGAGGAACATGTAGCTCTGAGCACAAGGGACCTATGGCCTATGTGAAGGCATGGAGGTAGGAGAAAACATCATGTACAGGGAGCAGCAGGTAGGTCAGCTTGGCTAGAACAGTGTGTGCAGGAGTTGTGTGTAATTATTTTAGATAATGTGGTACCAGAATGTCCAGCAGAGGAATTTCCATTTCATTTAGAAGCCAATGAAGCTTCTCGATAATATCATAGGTTTTAGAGCCTTTTAGTCTAGTTCAGGTTGGGGAGTAACATGGTCAGACACCCCTTTAGAAACACCAGTTTGGGAGCTGGGTGAAGGATGGATTGGAGCAGGGCCAGGCTAGGTGTAAGAAGGCCAATCAGGAGACTGCTAAAATGGCCCAAGCCAGAGATACTAGGCCCTAAACTAGGATGATGGTCCTGGGGCCAGGTCTGAGAGACGCTGTGGAAGGAGAATCCAAAGGACTTGGTAACTAATTGGATGTAAGGTTAGGGACAGTTAAGGAGTTAGGAAGCTGGGGGACTAGAAGGGCAGCAGTGTTCACTGAAATAGAAAAGTCCAGAAGGGTGCTAGGTTTAGGAAGATAGCTCACAAGTTCTGCTTTGGACACGTAAAGTTTAAGATGCTTGTACTTCAAGGTGATGTAGTCCAGCAGGCATTTGGTGATGTGAAAAGATAGAAAGGGCTTGATAATTAGATTTGGGAACTAGCTTTTTAGAAATGAATTGTAGAAGCTGATGAAGTCACCAAGAGAGAATGTAGAAAGAGAAGAATCAGGACAGTACTGAACCACAGCCACATAGAGGGGTCAGGACATTGATGATAGTCTTGCAAAGGAGGCTAAGGAGTGGTTAGACTGGTAGGAGAGCCAGCAGAGATTATCCAGGAAGCAAAGAGTGGTCTAGAGCATCAGACCATACAGAGTGATCAAGAAGAATGAGGACTAAGAATAGGCCGTTGAATTTAGCAACCAAAAGATCACTGGTGACCTTGGAGAGGAATTTCAGTTGAGTGGTGGGATTGAAAGACAAGTGACAAGGTATTTGAGAAGTAAATGGAAGGTGGAAAAGGGGAGATGACAAATGTAGACAAGCTTTTCTGACAGTTTGGTTATGAAATGAAGCCTATAAGATGATAGCTTAAGCAGGGTTAAGTTGGTCAAGTGAAGGTTTCTTAAGGTTTCATATTCTTAAATATGACAGAGCTGGGTACATTGGTAGTCAGCAGAAAAAGAGCCAGTAGATGAAACAGAGAAAACTAGAGCATGGGCACATGTTTGAAGGGGCAGGCTCCTGAAGGACACAGGAAGGGCTGAGATCAAGAGCATGGATAGAATGGTCAGGCTTGCCAAGGAGCAGGCCCATCTGTTCTCTGAGATTGGAGCAAAGTGAAGACTTCAGAGAGACATATTTCTCATCTTCAAGTATTTTACAGAACCCAGTAATCTCAGAGTTGGAAGGGACCTTAGAAACAGCCCACTCCCACTATACCTAAACAATCCCCTCTACAACATACTTAACAGGTGATCATCCATTTCTTGCTTGAGGAGCACCAGTGAGAGGGAGCCTACTATCTCTTGAGGTGATCCATTCTATTGGAGATAACTCTAAAATGTCAAAGAATTTTTCTTACGTCTATCCTCAATTTTCCTTTTTTTGCAAATTGTATTCATTTCTCATAATTCTGCCTTCTGGGGCCATGAAGAACAAGCATGATCCTTCTGTGTTCTAGCTCTTCAGATACTTGAAGATAGCTACCATGTCCCACCTGAGCATTCCTCATTCTTTCAACTGATACGTCATGGACTTGAAGGTCTTTCAGCATTCTGGTTACCCTCTACCGGATAATCTTGAGCTTTTATCATTCTTCTTGCTAAAATGTGGGTGCCAGGATTAAATGTAATATTCCGAGTATTTGTGATCTTCCCAGTCCTGGTCACAGCTTTCTTAATACTGCCAAAGTTTTATTAACTTTTTTGGCTGCCATATTCTGCTGTTGACTCATGTTGATCTTGTAGTCCACCAGAACCCCTAGCTCTTTTTCAGATGCATCGTTATCTAATGATGCCTTCTAATTTTGTATTGGTAAAGTTGATTTTTTTGAATCCAAGTATCAGACTTTATATTTATTTCTTTAAATTTTATCTTCTGGATTCAAGCCAGTGTTGAGATCTTTTTGGATCCTGAATCTGCCACTCAGTGTTTTAGCTATCCCTTCCAGCTGTTGTCATCTGCTAATTTGATAAGAATACCATCTGTGTTTTTATCTAAGTCATTAATTAGGACCAAATTGCAGATCCCTGAGACATACTATTGGAGAAGTCCTTCCAAGGTGACCCTACAACATTAATGGTTACACTTTGAATCCAGTTAGTCATATCTCAGAAGTATCATCTAGACTCTTTCTCTCTCCATTTGACTAAGAGTTGCAGAAAAGAGTTTGTCAGGTGTTTTGCTGAAATCTAGGTCCTATGCTTTTCTTTGTTCTGGCTGTCTCCCATGCCTAGCATGATCTCACGTCTCTGCCTCTTAGAGTCGCTGGTTTCCTTCAAAAGTCAGCTCAAGTACCACCTTTTACATGAAGCCCTTCCCTCAGCCACTGGTGTTCTCCCTCCCCCTCATTTTGTGTAAGTTTAATATATACTTAAATATGTACACGCCTCCCCTGGTAGGAGGTTCACTGCTGGAGGTAGGGACTCTTTGGTTTTTGCCTTTGTATCTCCAGCATTCACCACAGAGCTCACACATAAGGTGTTTAATAAATGGTTGTTGATGGATTGATGGGCAGACTGTCTAGCTGTCATGCTCATGATCCAGTTTAGTAGCCCTGCCAAAAATGGAGATGGGATTAATTTGGTGTGCCCTCTCAGGTATGATCATGCTCCTTTTTCTATATGTTAATAGCCATTAATTTCAGAAAAATGTAGAATTTTGCTAGGAATTGGAATCAAGTTCACAGCCTATAGACAATAGTCTCTGTTCTTTTCTCCTTTTTTTTTGGAAATGGAGACATTTGTTCTTTTCTAGGGCTAAAGCCCCTCTGCTGTTCTTCAGGATCTTTCAAAGGTCATTGATCAGCACACATGTGGGCCAGTTTTTACAGTATTCCAAGATGCAGTTCATTTGGCCTTGGTGACTTGCACTCATCCAGAGCTGGATTTTAGCCTCCTGTTAGCCTTCCTTTGTCAAGAACTTTCTGGTCCAATGGACCTTTTTGGAAGAGGGATTAGACTTGGTTTTGGCCTCAGGGCAGGACTTGGAGTAAGGGGTGGCAGTTTCAGAGAGACAGACTTCAGTTTACCACTCACTCCCTGCCTAAGAGTAGAATGGCTGCCTTGAGAGGGAATGGGTTCTCCCATCACTAGAGTTTTTTGGATGGCAGCTGAATGACCATTTATCAGGGGCCATTGTAGGAGGTAGTAATGTTTAGGTATGGGTCGGACTTCCAGTTCTCAGATGCTTTAGTTTTTTCCCTGGATGCTTGTGTGCATGTGTGACTTTGTACACTTATGTTTGTGACTCATTGAATATCTTTGTGACTCAGTGTGTATTGTGTCTGTCTGTCTGTCTGTGTGATTGACTGACTCAGGCAAAAAGGATGAGGGACATTTGATGTCCAAGATTCTTTTGGATCCAAGGGATAAGGGAGGAGTCAGTGATCCATCTCTATGGAAGCTAAAGTTTGCCCTGAAAGGAAGAAAGTATATATACATGTCAGCTGTGCTACTGCAGGATAGCCTTCTTCCTCCCCAGTGGAGTGTTTCTTATGTGATGGAAGAAGCATTGAGCCTTGGAGGGGAGAACCCTAATATCCCAAGATGGGGTGAGGCTATTACTGATCTCATCTAGAGAGGCTGAGAAATTGTTCTGGGGCGTACTTTTAAGTTTTGGAGGAAGAAGAAGATTGTGATTAGATAAAATAATGCCGAGCCCACTTCACAGATCTTTATGGGGGAGAAAGGAAGGATAGAGTATGTTAAATTAGATAGTCAAGGACTTAGAATCAGAAGGCCTATTTTCAAGTCCTAGCCATTAAGACTAATCCTAGCCTCTTCAGGCCTCAGTTCTTCTACCTGTAAAATGGGGTATATTTAATACCTATACTGCCTTCCTCATAAGGGTGTTGTGAAGAAATCTGGAAGTGCTACAGATATGTGAGCTATTATCATAATAGCTGAGTACCTAGTCAGTAAAAGCGGTCCAAGCCCCTGAGTGCCTCAGAGGCCTGCAGCTCATCCCTGTGCTCCTGTTCCAGCTTGATTGTATTTTGTCTCAGAGCCAGGAGGCTTTAAAGTCAAACCACCCACACCCATACCAATTACTAAGAAACAATGAGGGCCTTGTCTTTCTGTCTGCCCCCTCTCCCCCCCCCCCCCACAGGCTAAGAGTTTGAACATGGTGAGGAAAGCTTGGCTAAAGGGTAGAAGAAGGGCTGAGACTTGGGCTTGATTTTGATCTTACCCTTTAAGGAAGAGAGTATCATCTGGGTGAGCCATCGTTGCTCCCCAGCTGACACTTGAGGACCCCATTAGAGCTGGCTGTAAGGTTGGGGACGATTGTGGGACCCCTGGGGGACAGTTTCCATAGTCTTAAGTCTAATTAAGTCTTCTTCCCCTTACCCTATTTCAACTCCTTCATTTCCCCCTTTATTTTCTGTCTCCCAGACTTGTGAGTGAGACTGCCTATCTCTCTCTATAACCTTTACAGTGACCTGCTGACCAATGTCTCTTTCCCTCTTTCCTTCCACACCAATGCAGCCTGCCCGTCCTACCAGCTCGGGGGCATCAGGGGCTGGTGGCCCTGCAGGCCCCTCAGGTTCAGCCTCTGCCTCAGCCTCCACAGGGGAGATGAGCAGCAGTGAACCCAGCACCCCAGCACAGACACCCTTGGCAGCCCCCATCATCCCCACGCCGTCGCTCACCTCCCCGGGGGCAGTTCCCCCATTGCCTTCACCCTCCAAGGTAAGGCCTGGTATGACGGAGGGAATGGTTCTACCGAGGGACCCAGGAGTCCCTCCAGGTGCTGTAGAAGCACCGAGCTGGCTTTAGGTGACTGTGGCTGCAGTGATTTCCTGCTACTGTTGGGCTGCAGTTCCCCTTCCCCATCTTGGAATGTTGGTAACCCCCAGTCTTGTGGCAGCTTCCCTCCCAGATGTGTGTATGTGAAAAAAGGGGAACCAGGACCCCATTCTTTCTCTCAAGAGGTTATCCCCTCCTGCAGTCTCTGATTCCTCTGGGGGTGGCCGTCTCCCCGCAGGCCCATGGTGTTTGCTGGTCAGGCTGAGAGCAGTGGGTGGAGGGGCACAGCCAATGAGGCCACCTGGGCTTCTTCCCAGGAAGAGGAGGGGCTGCGGGTGCAGGTGCGCGACTTGGAAGAGAAGCTGGAGACACTGAGGCTGAAGCGTGCAGAGGATAAGGTAAAGCTGAAAGAACTGGAGAAGCACAAGATCCAGCTGGAGCAGGTGCAGGAATGGAAGAGCAAGATGCAGGAGCAGCAGGCGGAGCTGCAACGGAAGCTCAAGGAGGCCCGGAAGGTGAGGCTACAGGGCCAGGGGCAGGAGGCGGGGGGCCCAGGCCCCTCCCCAGAGGAGCATCCTGAGGCCTCCTGCTGGCTTTGCTCCCCAGGAAGCCAAAGATGCCTTGGAGGCCAAAGAGCGCTACATGGAGGAGATGGCGGACACGGCAGATGCCATAGAAATGGCCACTCTAGACAAGGAGATGGCTGAGGAGCGGGCAGAGTCCTTGCAGCAGGAGGTGGAGGCTCTGAAGGAGCGTGTGGAGGAGCTCACCACTGACCTGGAGATCCTCAAGGCAGAGATTGAGGAGAAGGGTGAGGGGGCTCTTTCCCAGGAGCTGGGCATCTGAGAAGCAGAGCCCTGGGGCCAGAGGCGAGGCATGGAAGGGGCACAGTGACATAGATTGGGGTGGGCATTGATGGCCCATGTTCTCCCCTAGGTTCTGATGGGGCTGCATCCAGTTACCAGCTCAAGCAGCTAGAGGAACAGAACGCTCGGCTGAAGGACGCCTTGGTGAGGTAGGCCAGCTGGGTCATCTGCCCCTCCCTGCCTTCTGGGCCCCTTGCCTCTGATGCTTTGTGTCATACTTCTCCCCACCCCCCAGAATGCGGGACCTCTCGGCCTCAGAGAAGCAGGAGCATGTCAAACTTCAGAAGCTCATGGAGAAGAAGAATGTGGAACTGGAGGCCTTGCGGCAGCAGCGTGAGCGCCTGCAGGAGGAGCTGGGTCAGGCAGAGCGCACCATCGACGAGCTGAAGGAGCAGGTGGGGGCTGCTGCAACCACCAGTGAGACTGAGAGGTTCAGGGACGTACCCAGGGCCACACAGCACATAGCATCCAGTGTGTGGCCTCCACCCAGTCATCTTTCCAGAACACTGGCATGCCTTGGGTGCACCAGCACTCCACTCTGAACCCTCATTTCAGTCCTACAGGCTTTTCTTGTTGTTTCTGTGTTTGGTGCCCAGCCCAAGCACAGGACCCTACACATAGGAAGGACCTAACAAATGTGTGCTAAATTCAGGGGAATCAAGCATTTATTGTGGGGAGGGTGGAGGGAGAATCCAGATGGCCGGCTAAGATGTCTGTCTTCCAGGAACCTAGCAGAGAAGATCAAACCTGGACTCATCTAATTATGGAAGTATCTGTAACTCCCCCTACAATACTGCAGGTAGATGCAGCCCTGGGAGCAGAGGAGATGGTGGAGACACTGACAGACAGGAACCTGAACCTGGAGGAGAAAGTTCGGGAGCTGCGGGAGACTGTGGGGGACCTGGTGAGAGGAAGGTGTGGTCGGGACTTCTGCTCTGCCAAACCCCCACCTTGAAGGCTCAAAGCCTTTCCTCACTTTAAGCTTCCTGCTCTCATCTCCATCCAGAAACAGCAGAAGGAGCTGGTGAAAAGGAAGCCTCCCGCTCCGACCTTTCCCACTGATTATTGAGGATGATGTTAGGGAGCTTGTCCTTGATTCCCCAGTGACCCCAAGCCCTAAGGGAGGGAATCCCCTTGGGACCATTTCTGGCCCTTGATCCTTATTGCCCCCACTATGTCCCACAGGAAGCTATAAATGAGATGAATGATGAGCTGCAGGAGAATGCCCGGGAGACTGAACTGGAACTCCGGGAGCAGCTGGACATGGCAGGTGCCCGGGTGAGGGAGGCCCAGAAGCGTGTAGAGGCTGCTCAGGAGACAGTTGCTGACTACCAGCAGACTATAAAGAAATACCGACAGCTGACCACCCATCTGCAGGTACCTCCCCCTGCCCCCATGCACATGCATGCACCTGAGGGTATTTGGCCAGGCTACACCAGGTTCCTTCTATTCTATTTCTCTCAAATCCCCCTGATCCTTGTTCAGAGTGTGTCCCTGCTTCCCCAGGATGTGAATCGAGAGCTGACCAATCAACAAGAGGCTTCAGTGGAGAGGCAGCAGCAGCCACCCCCTGAGACTTTTGACTTCAAGATTAAGTTTGCTGAGACCAAGGCCCATGCCAAGGTTAGTGCTGGAGTTGGGAGTGAAGAATGCTTACTGCTGATGCCTCTTGGGGGCCATGAGGAGAGAGGGCTGGCCTAGTGCTAGAAATGAGAGGAACTGGACCATACTTTGTACTCAGAGTAGCCATGGTCCCTGGGTTGTAGAGCGGACACATGACTGGTTTGGATGGACTTGTGGCTAAGGCAGGCCTTGGCCTGGGAAGGCTTATGGGCTCCTAAACCCTTGCTTGGCAATGCTGTTGCCCTCTAGGCCATTGAGATGGAGCTGAGGCAAATGGAGGTAGCCCAGGCCAATAGGCACGTGTCCTTGCTTACGGCCTTCATGCCAGACAGCTTCCTGAGGCCTGGTGGAGATCATGACTGTGTCCTTGTTCTGCTGCTCATCCCCCGCCTTGTTTGTAAGGTAGGCCCTGGCACACATCCTTCCTACTCTCACATGCATACCCAAGTTCTGCTCTTGCCCTTGTGCCTTGGGTGCTCCAAACCCTTCTTTGTCTATGCCTCAGCTCTGAGCCCAGGGAGTGCCCCTGATGCCCATTCCCTGAGGTTGGGCATGTCCTCACAGGGTTTTTGCCTTGGTGTTGAACCTCATGTCATTTCCACTTCTCTGACAGGCAGAGCTAATCAGAAAGCAGGCCCAGGAGAAGTTTGATCTGACTGAGAACTGTGCAGGGCGACCGGGGCTTCGAGGGGCTCCTGGGGAGCAGCTCAGCTTTGCTGCTGGCCTAGTGTACTCACTGAGCCTCCTGCAGGCCACACTCCATCGATATGAGCAGTGAGTAACCCCTCTATCACCACCCCTACGCTGGCTCCCTGACCCCTCTCCTGCATCAGCAAAAACTGCTGTCTAAACTTAAGTGGAGTACCCTACACCTTCATCCCAACTGGCGACTCATAACTGCTCCTCACTGGGAGCCCTAGTTGTACTTGCTGCCCCTTACTCCCTTCAACTCCAACACTAGTTTCTTCTTGTGACTAAGACCTTAATGGGAGATTGAACACCCTGCGCCTCTCTCCTGTGACCATGCTCTTACTTGGCATCCTGCTCTGATCCATAGTGCCCTGGCTCAGTGCAGCGTGGATGTCTACAAGAAGGTCGGCAGTCTCTACCCCGAGATGAGCGCCCACGAGCGTTCCTTGGACTTCCTCATTGAGCTGCTGCACAAGGACCAGCTAGATGAGACGGTCAATGTAGAGCCCCTCACCAAGGCCATCAAATACTATCAGGTGGGGGGAACACCCCGAGGAAGAGCTGGAAAATGTGGTTGGGATGGTGTCAAGACCCAGCTGATGACTGCATCTCCCTTGGTCCCAATGGCCATGGATCAGCCCTCATGATACCTGTTTAACAGAGGAGGGCTATGACTTGGGTTTGTGTCTCAGGAAATAACTTTGTCAGCAAGTGAAAGATGCATTGAAGGAGAGAAGAGAGTCCAAGAAGACCCATTTAGGAGGTTCTAAGAGTCTAGGCAGGGAGTACGAGGGAGCCCATATTAGGCCGGTGACAGTGGTATTGAGAGGAGATGTGAGAATGAGGCTTCAGGCAGGCTGGGGAGCCCCTGGGTGAGCAGAAGGGGAAGTGTTTTAACAGCTTCTCCTAGGAGCAGACTGTACCTGGGGACCTGGCGGCAGGACCCTGTGTCTCTTCTGAGGAGACTGGTTGTTCTTTTGAAGGAAGAGTTTCCCATGGCAAGAAGTACAGAATGTCAAGAGATGAAAGGCCCTTAGAGGCCATCTGCAGCCGTTTTCCAGATGAAGAAACTGAGGTCCAGGGGAGGGAAATGACTTGATCAAGGTCATACACTAGTATAGTATATACACTAGTATAGTAACCATACTAATTAGTTAGCATAGATGTCAGAATAAATATGGAATAGGGGATTTCAGTGTCCAGAAATCTGGAAAAGTCAGAAATACCAGAGGAATCCATGACTAAAAAACAGCTCGTTTTCTCAAAACAATACTGATACATATTTTGTTTTTATTTTATGCCTAGGTTTCTCTCTGTATGTCTCACTCTTCTTCCTCCTAGAGAGCTATTCCTTATAACAATTTTTTTAAAAAGGGGAAGAGAAAAAAAAATTCAGGAAAGCCAATTCCCACATTGAAAAAATTGACATTGTGTGCAGTTTATTGTGTTTGAGGACCATAATTTTTACAAAGGAATGGAAGAAAGTGTCTCTCTATCTCTTCTTTAGAGTCAGGTTTGTTCTTTGTGACATCCGAATGTTCAGTTTGACTGTTTTATGGTTGTTCCCTCCATGTACATCGTGGTAGGCGATAGACATCTACTTTGTTTTCAGGTCTTTGCTGACAAACAAAATGCCACTATAAATATTTTGGTGTATGTGGAGCCTTTCTTTTTGTCAGTGACTTCTTTGGGGTCTATGCCTTGAAACAAATGCTCTGGGTCAAAGGATGTGGACGTTGTAGTCCCTTTATTGTGTGATTCCAACTGCTTTCCAGAATAGTTGTACCAGCTCACAACACATTCTCGTGCCCATCTTTTCACACCCCCCTTCGACATTGACCGTTCCCATCTTTGTCATCTCTATCCATCTGGACAGTATAAGGGGATCCCTCAGGGCTGTTTTGATGGAGCTGCTTGTTTTCATGATGACTGGCAGATGGTTTTGCACTGCTGTCATCAGGCCCTCAGAATAGTCCTGGGCTGAGCTAGGCATATGGGAAATAGGGAGCCAGACAGCTTCAGGGCCCTGCCCAAGGTCACATGGACATGGAGCCCAGGCTTTCTTCTGGTTGCTAAAGCAGATGGCCTTTTCTGTGGTTTCACAGGCTCTCTTTTCTGGAAGACTTAAAGGTCCCCTAGGATTGTGACTCTAATGGAAAAAGAGAGCTCTGTGGAGGCCTCAGTCATTTCTTAGGGGAGAGCCCATTAGCAGCAGGCCCCAGGAGACTCCTCACTTCTAAGGCATCTTGTTGGCAGGATGGGGGGGATCAGAACCTGGTGAATTCATGTAGCCCCCCCCCCCCCCATGTATTCTCTTCCTCCAGGAGGCCTGCTATACCTCCTTGAGTTGTTCAGGCTCTGACCACAGTCTAATCTGTGTCACAACATTCTGTAGGCGTTGCCTTCCCTTTGCACAAAGGTTCCTGTAGGGAAGGGTAGAAATGAAGCTGGGGGGGGGGACAGAGATGGTGGACAGAGCACTGGGCCCAGAGCCGGGAAGGCTGACACTTAATGTAGAAGGTGTGATCATGGACGAGTCACTGTACCACGACCTGCCTCAGTTTCCTCACTTGTAAAATGGAAGTAACAGCACCTCACCTCCAGGTTGGTTGTGAGGATAAGATGATGTGATATTTGTAAAGTTCTTAGTAGAGTTTCTGGCATGCAGTAGGTGCTTAATGCATTTTTCCCTCTCCCTCTCCCTCCTTGTTCCCTGTACAAGGGCTGGGTCTTAGGTGATGGGGAGCTGGGGAGGGAGGGGAGAAACACAATAAGCAGAAGCCTGATGCCAGTGCTGAGTTTGTCTGATGTTCTTCCTTAGCACCTGTATAGCATCCATCTTACTGAGCAGCCTGAGGACTGTACTGTGCAGCTGGCTGACCATATCAAGGTGAGGGCCTGAAGCAGGTGCTGGGCAGAGAGAGTGGCCAGGGGCCTTCAGACAGCCTGCTCAGAAATGAGCCCCATCTACAGAGATCTCCACCCCCAGCCCCCAGCTCCGGCCACTCCCTGCGGCCAGGATAGCTGAAGGTCAGAGCTGGGGAGTCGGTTTGGGTCTGAAGACTCGTGGGGGCCATGAGGCCGATAGTCACACTTTGGGGACAGAAAGGAAAAGTTCTCTGTGCACTCATGGGCTGCATCTGGTCTCTTCACAGTTCACCCAGAGTGCACTGGACTGCATGGCTGTGGAGGTGGGGAGGCTTCATACCTTTCTACAGGTGAGTCATAGACCCTGGTCTCCTCTCTTCCCTGCATTCCCCACGTTCAGACTCACTCCTGCCCATTCTCTTCCTCCCCTCATCTTGACTTCCCCTTCTCTACTCCTCTCTCACTCCTCATCAAGCTCTCCTCCCTTCTTGACTTCCCTCTCCTTGCTCATTGCTTAGCGGATTCCTTTTCCCCTGCTAATGCTGACTTTGTATCCTCTCTGCATCCAGGGTGGGCAGGAGGCCTCAGACTTGTCCCTCCTGCTTCGGGACCTGGAAACATCCTGTAGTGACATCCGGCAGTTCTGTAAAAAGATCCGCAGACGGATGCCAGGGACAGATGCACCAGGGATCCCAGCTGCTCTTGGTTTTGGGCCTCAGGTCTGGACAGGTGGAGATGTGCTGGGCTGCAGGGGGGCAGAAATAATGAAAGGATATGACACCTGCTGCTCCTGGCATGTGGTGGGGCTGTGGCCTTCGGAGGTTGAGTGGGGCAGACCTGACCTGCTGCCCTTCTCCACCCTCCCTTGCTCCAGGTGTCAGATACCCTTCTGGATTGTCGAAAGCATCTGACGTGGGTGGTGGCTGTGCTGCAGGAGGTTGCTGCTGCAGCTGCACAGCTCATCGCCCCCCTGGCTGAGAACGAGGGTCTGCCCTCTGGCACCCTGGAAGAGTTGGCCTTCAAGGCAGGGGAGCAGGTAGAAATGGGCTGTCCAGGCAAGGCCTCAGGAGCTGTGGTCGAGGAATGAGGAGGTGGGGGAGGGAGGGAGAAGAGTTGGGTGAGAGGAGCTCGAGATGGCTCTTGAGTCCCTGTCTGGGTCTGACATGACTCTGGGCTTCTGACAGATCTATGGGTCTCCATCAAGCAGCCTTTATGAGTGCCTTCGACAGTCCTGCAGCATCCTCATTGCCACCATGAACAAGCTGGCCACAGCTATGCAGGAGGGAGAATATGATGCAGAGAGGCCCCCCAGCAAGGTAGGCCAAGAGGGGCCTGGTAAGATATGACGAGGACCCAGGGAGGCCCAGAGAATGGTCATTGCCTTGGTCTTCCTAGAGGCTAGTAGGAGGGGTAGGAGACTGCAGTGGCAGGTCGGGGGGAGGTCCTAGTAATGGGTGGGAGCAGGCGGCAGCCTGTGGGTCAGTGTTCCAGCCCTATGGATCCTCACACATACTCCCGTCCGCCCTTTCCCTATAGCCTCCTCCCTCTGAACTTCGGGCTGCAGCCCTTCGTGCAGAGATCACTGATGCTGAGGGGCTGGGGCTGAAGCTGGAGGATCGGGAGACTGTCATTAAGGAGCTGAAGAAGTCACTGAAGATCAAGGTGGGACACAGCACTTGGGCCTGCTTGAGGCCTGGGTTGGGGGAGGGGGTACAGGCAGGTGTCTTGGGAGCCCAGGCTTCCATGGGCACCGTCCATTCTGGGCTTTGGACACGAGCACTGAGGGTTGAGGAAGGGGAGGTGACAGCCGAGCTGACCGCGGTCTCCAGGGAGAAGAGCTGAGTGAGGCCAACGTACGCCTGAGCCTCCTGGAGAAGAAGCTGGACAGTGCGGCCAAGGATGCTGATGAGAGGACCGAAAAGGTGCAGAGTCGACTGGAGGAAACTCAGGCCCTGCTGCGCAAGAAGGAGAAGTATGTTGGCCCCTGGGCCTGGCCTCTGTCTCCTCAGGGTCTCGTGGGGGCTGGCACACCACACCCTGGGCACCTTTGGGGCACCAAGGACTCTGCCTCTCTTACAGAGAGTTTGAGGAAACGATGGACACCCTCCAGGCAGACATTGACCAGCTGGAGGCTGAGAAAGTGGAACTGAAACAGCGCCTGAGCAGCCAGTCCAAGAGGACCATCGAGGGGCTGCGAGGAGTGCCCCCATCGGGCATCGCCACCCTCGTCTCTGGTATCACTGGCGGTGAGCAGTGGGCTGGAGGGACTTGGACCAATTAGTGAGGAGCAGTGAGGGGGCCCTGCCTCTCCACAGATTCCAGAGTGTTCTAGGCTTTTTCTGATGTGTGTTGAGTCAGAACTGGGAGGAACCTTGCAGGCCACCTAGTCCTCCCACCCCATTACCCCATTACTCCCCTTAGGGCCATTGTTGTCCCACCTACTCTAAACTGTTGGCCCTCCCTGTGGTTCTCTCAGTGTCCTGGATCTTTCTGCAGAGGCCCCATTAATGCCAAAGGAGGGCCTCCCCTTCCCTCCTGCCCCCCCCCCCCAGCTTGGGCAGCTGCATGTGAAGGAAAGCAAGTGGGGGAAGGGGAGGGAAGATTCCCAAGTCATCTTGTCATTATCTCCTTAAAATATAGAGGAATGTACGTGCAGGCCAAAGCCCAAGGACCTTCTATGGGGAACAGGCCCCTTTACCAGGAAACCCTGGGGAGGGTGTGGAGGCTGCCCTAGTCTTAGGTCTCCCTGGCTGTGGGAGCATATGGGCAACTTGAAGACTGTGGTACATGAGCTAGGGCATAAACCTGCATCTGAGGACTGTGGATTCAGGCTCCTGCTCCTTTCCTTGTACCTTGAAACATAGACACCCTGTCACATGTGTGTCTCTTCTCTCCTCTCTCCCCTCCCCCATGGGCTGGCCTGGTCACAGAAGAACAGCAGCGAGGTATAGACCTACCTGGATGCTGATGGGGGTGGAGGGGTAGTGCCTGACTTCCCTGTCTTTGGGGATTCGGGGCTGGTAGGGCAGTGGTCAGTGTTAGAGGGGGTGATGAAGATGGGGGAACTGTAAAGCTGGGGACTGAGCATGGGGTAAGCTCTGAGCCCTGAGATCCCTGTGCACTTTCGAGTGCTCTCCTGGTGTTTGCCCCCACAGGAGGGGCTGCAGGGCAGCCTCTGGCTAATGTCCCAGGCCCTGGACCAGTGAAGGACTCCCCGCTGCTGCTCCAGCAGATTTCTGCCATGAGGATGCACATCTCCCAGCTCCAGCATGAGAACAGCACCCTCAAGGTATGGGACCAGAAGGAGCTGAATGAGGCAAGGAGTGGGAGCCCCTCCCTGGCCTAGCTGATGGAGAAGGGGCTGGGAGAATGTGAGCTGGAGGAGAAAGGCTCCTCCACTGCCCCCTCCCCTTATCACCTCCTCTCTCTTCTCTTTCTGGTCCTAGGGAGCCCAGATGAAGGCAGCATTGGCAGCTTTGCCTCCCCTGCACGTGGCCAAGCTCACACCCACAGTTCGGGAAAGCCCAGATAGTGAACTAGCAGCTGGAGCTTTGTACCGGAAAACTAGCCAGCTGCTGGACACACTTCATCAGCTCAGCACAGGCACACGGGTGATAGATATCACGAGGTCTAGCCCTGGTAAGAACCCAGCCTTCCCAGCTTATTCCCTGGGGCCAGGGTGCTCAAGCAGCCCTCTGCACTGACAGAGGCCTTGCTGGGCCAAGACTGCCATCCTTCTCCCCCAGAGCTTCTCTGTCCCCTGCTTCCCTTCCTTCCCCTCCCCCCTTCACCTGGCCTGTGGGGCTCACCAGCCTCTTCCTTCCCTTCCAGCTACAAAGAGCCCTGGGGCCCAGCTTCTGGAGCAGCTTGCCCAGCTCCAGTCCCTGAGTGACACCATTGACAAACTACAGGTTAGACCCCCCCCCCCAACTCCCTTCTCTCCTTGTCTCACCAATACTTGTGGTGATCCCTGAGCCAGGTTATTCCTGCCAACATTGAGGACCCCACTTCTGCGTGCCTAGATGCCAGACATTGTGAGGAAGACCAGGGACTGGCCTTGCCACTGCCTTCAGGAAGTGCTCAAGTCTGGCTGAGGAGGCATGAGTACTTGGTATACAGTCAGAACAGACAAGAAAGCTAGCAGAATCTAGGTCCCTTTCCCACCAGCCCTGGGGGAAGGGGCCAAGCAATAGTGGGAAGCCTTAGAAAAGAGAAGATTTGTGTCTGGGAGAAGCCCAGGCTTCCCGTGTGTGAGGAGGGAGGCTCGTAGGCTAGCGGCTTCTTCTCTCATAACCGATGTTCCCCATTTCTTCCCCTCAGGATGAGGTGATGAAGGAGACTGTCTCTCAGCGCCCAGGAGCCACCGTCCCCACTGACTTTGCCACTTTCCCCTCATCAGCCTTCCTTAGGGTGAGGGTGAAGTGGGGCACAGGGATGGTACTTGACAAGGAATGAGGATACTGGGGGGAGGGAGGGAGCTTGAGGACCCTCAGACACCCCAGTACTGCACGACTATCCCTGACTGGGCACATTTTCTCCTTTCCTTTCCTCCCAGGCCAAGGAAGAGAAACGAGAAGACACTGTATATGTGGGCAAAGTGACCTTCTCCTGCACAGCTGGCCTTGGGCAGCGGCACAGACTGGTGCTGACCCATGAACAACTGCACCGGCTCCATGGCAGCCTCATCTCCTAGTTCCCTCTGCCTCCCTCTACTCCTTTTCATGTTCCCTGACATCCTGAGGGTTCTGCCTGCTGCTGCCTCATCCCACCTTCCCACAGACACGTCCCAGATAAATATCACTACTTGTATAAAGCCATAATGCTAACCCTCTCCCACCCCCTACTTCTGGCTCCCCCAGCCCCTGGCCTTAGCTGCTCCCTCCTTCAGGGGGAGTCGGGGGGAGGAGTAGGGTTGGCCTGGCCCAGGGGAGGAGTGCTCAGCCCCAGTATGGGGCATCATCCCCTCAATAAAGCAGCTTCTTCCTCAGCACTATATGCATGGTATTGGTGGTAGAAGGCAGGGGTGGGGGCCAAAGGGATGGCTGGGTGCAGATCCCAGTCCCCCACAGTGACTCAAGAGGGCGGCAGTTTTCCCTCTCCCCTTCTGGCAGCCTTGGGTCTGGGACAGGAGAGAAAAGGAGGCCGTGCTTTAGGGCCTGCCCACATTCATGGCCAGATAGACCTTAGAGCTGTGAAGGCTCTTTAGACATCCTCGTGCCCAACTCCTGAATTTTCACCCTCGTATTCATTGGGTGCCTTGTGCATTGTGCTGTACATACAAAGACTGACCTAAGATATAAGTAGCTTACAATATGGTGGGGTTTGCTGAGGTGAGGCAGTCCTCAGACCAACCCAGTGCTCTGTAGGTAATGGTTGGGTGAGAAGCCTTGTTTTATTTGGATGCCAACCTTGTGCTAATTCCCTCCACTCTGGCAGCCTGAAACCATCCATGCTTCCCTCTCCCTGCATTCCTGCTCTAGGCAGCAAGAATAAAATCTCCCCTGTGATCTATCCCTGGTGCTGAAGGCTGTCCCCTGTATCCTTATTCCTTTGTAGACACCAGTCTTGACAGTGGCTTTATACTGCTTGTGTCAGACTCAAACACAAATGGGTGGAGTGTGTTAGAAAACCACAAATTAACAACATTATCTGTGTCGTATTTTAGTTTTATTTTGTTGAACATTTCCCAATTGTGTTTTCATCTGGTTCTGGTGGGATGGGGGAGTTTGGGGCAGTTTGAGGCCTTTCCATTACAACATTCATCCAGTGGCAGTGTGTGTGTGTGCATGCACAGACCCATGCAGCTTGTCATTCTCCTTTGGTTTTGATTCTGGAAAGATTGTGGTGATGTATGATTTGCAGCAATGCCTTATCAGTGGGAAAGCAGGTAGTAATGTCAAGATAGGCTGTCATGGGAGGAATCAGCCCGGGGTCACTGAGAGCATTCTCTAGTTTCCTGCCCATTATATAGCCTGTTCACCACCTCTTGTTCAGATTCATCCCAGTTCACTACCTGTCCATCATACCTGTCCAAGGTGTGTATGTGTGTGTGTGTGTGTGTGTGTGTGTGTGTGTGTATACAAATGTGTGAGCACATGCACAATATAGGTGTATATACACAGGCAAAAAAACCAACTTGTATATGCCTATGACCAGGCTTGGGTACATGCAAAAACATGCACGTATATGGGTGTGTCCATACATGTATGTGTACATGCATGTATACATATGTACATTGTGTTGGTGTGGTACAGTTTTAAGCCATGTTAAAATTGCATCAAGACATTTTTGGGACCCTCTACCTATGTTCTGATGGACTCCATGGGCTGCCTACAGAGCTGTATGGCATGATAAGAGTAGTGAATGAATGAAAAAGCATTTGCTGATCACAGAGCACTGGGGGCACACAGAGAAAGCAAGAGTCCCTGTTCTTAAGAGCTCACATTCTGGAAGGGGAGACTGCAGACAGGCTTCAATGTTGAGATAGGTGGGAAGGGACCCTGGTCCTTGAGGTGTAGCAGCAAAGTGGGTGGTCATGCCTTTTCTTTCATAATATCATTTCCACTGATAAAATCTGTTTCTGATGCTAAAGCATTTAACAGTGCCAAGGACTTTGGTAGTGAGAACTTTGTTTTCTGAGTCTTTGTTAGTTATGGCTTGTGAGAAGGTGGGCCTATGCCACCCACAAGTTGCCCAGGGGTTGCTTCATAGCATAGATGATGGCTTTGGGGGATGGTCTGGAAGCAGGATTGAGGGCAACCACTCTAGGGACTTTGGGGCTTATCTGCTCATTGGTGGCAATTGGTGTTCACAGAAGGCCCTTTTTCATGACTGTGGGAATGCTTCCTACTTCTTCATGCACTTGATTTTCCCATAGCTGATTAAAGTAATTGGATCTTGTTGAAGAGTCAATAACAGTAGAAATTATATAGCATTTGCAGGTTTGCTAAGTACTTATTTCTAATCTCATTTGATCCTCACAATGACTCTATATCTCCATTTTATAGATGAGGAAACTGAGGTCACACAAGTAGTAGATTTCTGAGACAGGATTTGAATTCAGGCCTTGTCTCCAGGTCCAGTGATCTATGCACTGTGCCTCATAACTATATGACATTTAACACTAAATTTTGCAAAGTACTTTATATACATTATCTCTTGGTTCTCTGAATTACATCATAGGTGGTGATTACTGTTGTAGCAAGCACGCTAGCATACCCAGGATGGCTGCTAACACAGGTTCTTTGATCTGCTTTTCTAAAGGAAAGCAACTCAAAAGAGGGTTAATAATCTTACTTTTTAATCAAACATATCATCTACCTAGTTCAGGGAAAAAAATCAGCACCCTGAATTCAGAGAATACAAACAGAAGTTACAAGCAGACAAAAAATACAGAGAAAATAACAATTTAACAGACAGAGCTTCTAGCTGTCTGACCATCACATACGTAGTTATCAGAGAAAGAAGCACCAACATCTGGGTTTTCAAAGCTGTGGGCCTCAACTGTTGCCCAGTCTCATCTGGTCAAATCACACAACTTTTCCCAAAGTGAGTCCCAAAGCAAAACCTCATCTCAGAGGTATATATAGCCTTCTCCACGGTCAGAGAACATCACAATCTTCATGACCCACTTGACTACAAAATAATGAAAGTTGTGCCTTCCTGAAAAACAAGCCTCCCACCACAGGCTCCATGTGACCACATTCATCCTATTAGGGGCAGAATTTATTTATTTTGGGGGGGGGGAGGGGGAAGGTAGGGCAATTGGGGTTAAGTGACTTGCCCAAGGTCACAGGCTAGTTTTTTGTATTAAGTGCCTGAGGTCAAATTTGAACTCGGGTCCTCCTGACTCCAGGGCCAGTGCTGTATTCACTGCGCCACCTAGCTGCCCCCTCCCACAGTTTATTTTCAAATCAGGAAAGGTCCTCAAATTCACATAGGTCTATTAAGGGGCAGGGAAGACCTTCAAATTCCTATTACCATTACAATTTCCTCCATTTTATGGATGAGCCAACTGAGACTCAGAAAATTTGTGACTTTGCCAAGGTCCCACAGCTAGTGTAATTGAAGTAGGATTTCAAACCTTCCTCTTCGAGTCTAGCATTCTGTCCTCTCTACCAAACAGCCACTAACATGATAGAATAATGCAATCAGTAAAATGTCATCTTTAAACCTGAACTTCCAGAGAACCTTAAGAGCTACAATCCATTCAGAACTTTGCAGGGGACATTTTCCCAGATCCTGATGAATGCCTTTGGGGAACATATGCCCCCGGTGCTTTAGTCAACAAGCATTTATTAAGCATCTATGTCAGGCACTAGGGACATGAATACAAATGAGACACCCCCTGCCCTAACAGAGGTTATATTCTCTTATAGGACTACAACATGCTCACAGATAAGCAAATACAGGAAATATGCAAAATAATTATGAGATAGTTGGGAACAGGAATGGGTTGGGAATAGCAGTAACAGTTGGGGAAACCAGGAAAGGTCTTTTGTGTCGAGCCCTGAAACGTGCTAGAGGTCCTACGAGGCAGAGGTGAAAAGGCAGAGCCTTTCAGGCATCAAGGAGACCCTGTGTGAAGTTACAGGAGTGGGAGGTGGGGGCATGCTTGGGGACCATCAACTAGGCCACTGTGCTTAAAGCATAAAGTATATTAGAAGTCACATATAATCAGCCTGCAAAGAGAGGTTGGAGTCAGACTCCAGAGGACTTTGTGTCAACATGCTACTTGTGGAGATCCGAGGATCTCTGAGCAAAGTTATCTCTGGGGTTGTATGTTGATCAGTCCCCAACTCACTATTTGGTACTTAGAACCATCCCTTCACAACCTGCTTCCAGTCTATCTTTCCAGCCTATATTATACTCTCCTTATTTATCCAGCCAAACTTTAAAACTTGTCTCCAGAACAGGTTTCCTCTGAAGGATGTGTTTAGGAGTAAAAATGAAAAAACAAACCACCATCCATTTTCATAAATAAGCTGAGACCCAAAGAAGGAAAAGGACTTGCCTAGCATCATGACTCTTCATTCATAGGTGGGATACCAAACTCACCCCAAGAGGCTGCCTAACCTGGTGGGGTCCTGACCACCATGTCTCCTTTTCAATCCCTGGAATTCTTCCTCTCCCCAACTGGCAGAGTTCAGGCTGTACTCCATACCTGGCCTCAGGAGCTACCAACAAAAGGGAAGGAGGAAAGGCCATGCATGCCTAGAAGAGGAAATGTGTTTTCCTTCCCTTGCCCCAGCATCAAATGATTGGCTAAAAGGGTCACTGGCTACAGGCCCCTTGGGAGTGGATGCTTCAGGCTGCTTCTAGGACCTGGGAAGTGTTGATCAGAGTGAAGACGAAAGAAGGCTCTGGTGGGGACAGTGGGTGCTGGGGCAGTTAACCTTAGTTTGGTCAATTCCCTGACTGTGCACTTGAGCTGCTTTTGCTACATGGCCCTGGTGGGTGGGAGTTACTGCAAAGATCCTAAATTTTTTTTTCTTCTTTTTTAAAAATACAAATTTACTAGAAGTCTTGGCCCCATCCCTGAGATGATGCTGTACCCAGAAAGATGTAGAACCTCATACTCAGCGTGAGATCAGTTATTGCCTGCGGCACATGAAAAAGTGAGCCTCTCTCTTCCCTCATTCATCCCAAGTTCATGGGCCCACACTCTAGCCATAAACTTCTGGTCTTTCTCCCCCATTTGTGAAATATGGAAATATGCATACACATACATATGTGCCTATATATGTATATGCACACATGAATTTTAATTTATAATTTCTAGGGATGAATATCATGTAACCAGTCAAGTTAAAATTTTATTTTAATTTTTTCAATTAAGCATTTATTTTTTTATCTCCCTCCCACTACCCCCTCTTATTAGAAACTCTTCTAACAAATATGTGGAGTCAAGCACAACAAATTCCCACACGGCCATGTCCAAAAATGTGTCTCGTTTTGCATACTGAGTCCTTGGTCTCTGTCAGGAAGCATTATCACTGATCTTCTAGAATTACAATAATAGAAGTTGGTCAGAATTACTATGTCTTTAAAATCTGTTCATTTTAAGCATCATTTTTGTATCATTTGTCCTAAATCTGGCTCAATTCACCCAGAGTCAGTTCATATAAGTCTTCCCAGGTTTCTCCAAAATCCCTTTCATTGTTTCCCATAACACAGTACTGTTTCATTACCTTCACCTACCATCATTTGTTCAGCCATTTCCCAACTGATGAGTATCACCCCCCCCCCAAAAAAAGAGCTGCTCGAAATATTTTCATACATATAGGACCTTTTCCTCTTTTTCTAAAAAAATTTTTAGGGGATAAACCCAATAAAAGTCAATGATCAAGGGATATTTTTACCAATGGGTTACATTGATGAAGTTTGGCCAGCATACTAATGTGCTCACTTTAAATAAAATCTTATAAAAAGTAGCAACTGCACACACAAATTGCATTTTAACCAGTAATTTTTTCCTGCCAAAGGATCGACTTTAATACCTTGGAGTGCGCAACTAATCTGGCCCATCTCCTTCACCATTAAGATCCCCTTCAAAAGGCTTTAACAGTTGTTAACTTTCCCTTGATAAGGGGGAAAGGGGCATTTACTTCTCAGTTCAGAGATTGAGGAAAAGCCAGTTCCTTCTCAGTCCCTTTCATGATGTAGCTGTCTTTCCCATCTAATTATACAGTTTATACTGTATAAATATTGGCTTTGTGAATGAATGATTCTTTGCAGATTAAGGAGCCATTGCCCAGCATTTCTAGTCTGTCTTCATATAACCTGTCCTATGGCACCCCTCCCTCAATCATTCTGGCTCTTTTAGCACATACAGAGAACACAGGAAACCAATGTTATAGGCACCATAAGAGCAAAGGAGTGATTTGGAGGCTTATGCTACAATCCCTGGGGAGAAGGGGTCTACCTTCTACTGGTGGTTGCTACTACCAACCAGTGACCAACTGATGCCAATGAGTGGGTAAACCCAAGAGCTTTAAGAAATACTCTAAGTACTCCCCAGAGCACTGATCCTGCTTCCCATCTGGTCCTGAAGCCATCATCCTGGAAAATAATCCCTACAGAGGTAGGACATGGTAACTGTTTCTGCCATTTAAAGCTCTGGCCTTATTGTAATGTTAATGGGATATAAGATCTTCCCACTGAGGGAACCTTGATTAGGGGAGCCTTGTTTTTCAGGGCAATCCACACCTTTTGTTTGTAATTAGGCAGTGGGTCAAGAGGGTTGTGATGCCCTTTGACTCTAAAGAAAGGTGTATATATACTCTGAGTTAGCATTTTGCTTTGGGGCACAGTCACTGGAAGAATGTTCATCAGATGAGACTCCGGGTAGCCGTTAAGGAGCCTCTCCACCTCACCCTCCCTTTGAAAAACCCAGATGTTGGTACTTCTCTCTCTTTCTGGTAACTATGTATGTATTGCCTTGGTCAGACAGTTGAATCCATCTGTTGATCTGTGCTAATTTCTCAGGCAGTCAGAGCCCTGTCTGTTGCTCTTTATTTCTCTGCTTGTATTTTCTTTGTTTGGATTTCCTCTGAAGTTCAGGGTGCTGACTTTTCCCTTGAATTAATGAATGTAATTAAAAGATTACTGACCCCTTGCACAGATGTCTTGCCTAGTAAAGCAGATCTAAGAACCTGGGCTACCTGCCATCCTGGGTATGCAGTGTGGTTGCTGCTATACCCATCTGTAGCCAAAAGACCCAGAAAAGAACATTTTCAATACCGAAGTCCTTGACACTGTCAAATTGTTCAAAATCAGAATACAGGGATGATTATATCCATTTAAACTCATTAAAGATGCATTACCAACTTCTTAGCCAATGGACCTTTCCATAGGACCTACAACTGAAGCCTCCTATGTGCTGTTTCCTCCATTAGAATGTGAGCTCCTTGGGAGAAGGGACTGTCTTTTTGTATCTCCAATGTTTCCCATACAATAAAAGCTTAATAAATGCTTTATTTATTTGTAAATTCATTCATTAGGCTATAGTGATCCTCAATGTCCACCATTTTAGTTATCTTTTCTTCCTGGGATCTTATAGTTAGCCTACATGTCTTGAGAAGACATGCACAATGGGGGATGTCCACCCATCTCCCTTCCTGGGCAGCTTGGCTGTGCTGGTAGTAGTGTAATGGAAAGAACACTGAACTTGGTCAAAGGACCTGAATTTGAATCCAGATTCTGTTACTAACTGGGTAACCTTTGGCACCTGAGGGGGTTGGACCAGGTGACCTCTATAGTCCATTCCAGGTCTAGATCTATGATTCATGATCCTAAACCCCACCCTTATTTACTATTTGGGTGATGCTGGGCAAGTCACTTTACCACTCCCTTCCTGTTCCTTCATCTGTTAAAAAAAAGGGGTGAGGACAATAATGCTCATACTACCCACTTTACAGGGTTGTGGGGAAGAAAGTACTTTGTAAGCCTTAGGGACCTACAGAAATGGAAGCTGTTATTCTTACAGTCACCCTGTAACCAGGCCCAGTTCTCCCTCTAAGCATCACTGCCACATCTACAAAGTACTTAATGGACATTTCAAACTGGTTGTCTCAAATGTAATACATCCCAAATTGAACTCATCTTCCCTCCATATTTTCCCTCTTTCAAATTTTCCTATTTTTGTTGAAGGCATCACCCTCCTTCCAACTTCCCAGGTTCATAATCTCAGCATTATCCTCCACTTCTCAGACTCCCTTACATCATATCCAACCAGTTGCCAAATCTTGCCATTTTGAACTCCACACCATCTTTTGCAACCCAGCCCTTCTCTCTTCTCACACAGCCACTACCTTAGCTCATTCTCATCATCTCTTGCACAGATTTTTGCAACAACCTCCCAGTCTGGTCTCCTTGCTTCAAGCCTCTCGCTACTGCAGTATGTCCACACAGTTGCCAAGATGATTCTCCTTAAAGTTCAGATTTGACCATGTTACTCCCCTCTTCAACCAAATTCAGTTGCTCTCTACCAAAATAACGAGTATTTAACTATTTTTTATTTCTCCTTATATTTCTTCTGTATGTACTTTTTAATATACTTATCTTCCCAAGTAGAATGCTGTAATGCCATGCACCAGCAGATTCCCAAAGGAATGCTACTGTGAACAGCTTTTAGAGTTCAGATTACAAAATATAGTGAACACTCTTGTTTATTCCATTACAAATCAAGGCAAACATTCAAAACATTATAATATTCACAACATTA
>CM053592.1:147582958-147603868 GCA_028646515.1 Pseudochirops corinnae
CTCCAGGATTCTTCCTTCAAGGGGAGCAAAATTACAATTCTGTCTGTCTCTGGAATTCTTGCTTATGTACACACCTCAGCCAATCCCCTTCTTCCACATCAACAGGGGAGTTTATGCCTTCTTAACAGTGGGACAGCGTTTGCACCTTCCACACTTAGCACTTGTTAAGTATCCTGCTAAACTGATTACTATTACAAATACATAAACATCTTTCTGTGTATGCACCATTTCATTCTTTGTACTGAGATTACTGGGCACCTAACCCAGTGCTTGGAACACAGTAGGTGCTTAACAAATGCCTGGCAATTGTTCCCAAGACATACTTACACAGCTGCCTGCCCTTTGTCTGGTGAGCAGTGTGGGAAACTTCTCCCTAAATTAATTATTACTGAATTCTCACCTACATAAATAACCACCCTTCTGTCCACACAACTTTACAACAGTCTCTTCCAAGAATTCATCCTCTAGGCCCTACCTAAAGAGTTCATTATAACATACTATCTGATTATGAATAGGAAGGAAAGCAATAAACAGGGAGCTATGGCCTCATCAAAGGTATTTCCCACTGCCATGTAGGGTGTCCAGCATAGAATATAAGTGGAAGAGGGTTTTCCATTATAGGATCATAGAGTTAAAACTGAAACAGAATTTAGAGGCCATCTAATCCAACCTTGCCATTTTACAGATAAGAAAACTAAGGCCAAAAATTACCCAGGGAATAAGCAGCTAAGTATAATAAGCCTTTCCAGATATTTCTATTTGCCAATAACACTGTGGATGAATCAAACCCCAGAAGAGTGAAGAACCTCCTAAATGAGATCCACCATCAATCAAAAGTGAAGTATCATTCTTGCCTTCTCACTCTTAACTTACTCCAAATATCCAATATATTATCTAATATCTAAATTTGTTGTTCTTCTCAACATCTCTCCTGTCCATAACCAATCAACACATGGATAAAATCTGTTATATGCTCTATTCCATACCAATGGACAGCTCACCGATGCACAGAAGCAGGTGTAGGTGACTTCATACCATTCATACAGCCATTACCCTAATCCCGGGGTGGGTAACCTTGGGGCCTCCAGGCCACACCTGTCCTTGTCAAAAGCCTCCAGTTATTTTGTCTGAACTACTGCAAGGCTCTCTACCTCAAGTTCCTTCCTACTAGAATCATCTTCCATACAATGCATAAGCAAAGTGATTTTCCTAAAATCTATGCCTGACCGCATCACTCCTCTGCGCACTACATTGGTTCCCTATTACTTTTAGGATCAAATAAAAACTCCTTTCAACATTACTTTCTCCACACTCTCTATGGTCTAGTAATTTAAGCCTACTTGTTAAATAAAACATAGCACACACACTCCACACCTATGCCCTCTCCTTCATCTCCTTTCTGTGCCTTTTTACTCACTGATCCCTGTCAGAAATGTTTTCTTTTCATCTCTGGCTCTTGGAAACCTTGGTTTCCTTCAAGACCCATCTCCAGTACTATCTTCTATAGGAAGCTATAATTGGTGCCCTCAGTTGCTGTGCCTCCTCCTCAAAGGTTAACTAGGCCCTGCTTTGTATATATATGTAGTTGTACACTCTGCTTTATTTTTTAAATTCGCAGAATCAAACAAGCCCAACACGGAACCAAACAAGCATTTCCATAACAAAGTACAATAAAAAAGATGACTGCAAATCTACTTCCTACAACTTGCATTTCCCTCTAAATATACAACATAGTTATCATGTAAATTTTTTTTCCCTTTTCCTCCCTGATCAGGTGGTGGGTCATGGACACCAAAATGCCCTAAGACCATGCATGTCTCTGGATGTAGCCCAGGCCCGCCTCCTGGGTAAATCCTTCCCTTGCAGACCTAACCCAGTAATTCCTCAGACGCAGAAGTGCCCGGCCCAAGGACTCTCCCTGGCGACTGGTCCCAAGGACCATACTCTGGGAATCCTTCTATCCTCTCCCTTCAACAAAGCTATCTCTGCGAGTTTTCTCATACACTCTGGCAGCCCACCACCTGGACTATTGGCATCACCTTGGCATTCCTTTCTCTGTCCCTTTCCCATATAACTCCTATCAGGTTGCAAGTTCGGAACTTCTGCTTCTATAAGAGTCACAATAAACTTGCCTCTTGACCAGAAGACGGTTTGAGTGCGTGGATTCGTTCCAGGCACTCTGCCCCACGCTCTGACATTTTCAGGGTGCCTAGCACCCCTTAGCTCACTCTCCCCGCTACTATTAGACGTAAATGTCCTGCTCTTTCTTTACATTAGCTTCTAGAACTCAGGGGCTGTTTCTACCTAGCCTTTGTATAGGCATCACCTGGCCTGGCACAGTAGGAGCTCAATAAATGCTTACTGATGGGTCAGCCTAGCCGTGGGAAAACCACGTCCGGCCAGCGCTCTGCTGCGGGGGAGGGGTCTGAAGAGTCCCGAGAGCAGGCTAGCAGCCACGTGTTCCGCGGCTCACTGAGGGGGAATGCGCCGGATTGCGGCCAAGGAAGGAGGCGGCCCAGCCGCTCTAGGGAAACGGTGCCGTACTTTCCACGGCCTTCCGGGCCTCTCCAAGACAAGGCTTGGCATTTAAACGGCCTTCGGACAACGGTGAGGGGCAGAGTCAAGGGAGAACACTTTCTAAAGAAGCACGGGTACAGGCGGTGACCTTCGGAAGGAGGCAGGGGGAAGGCAACCGGAAACGGAAGCAGGCCGATTATCCATAAGGAGCCCGAGAAAGTACGGAGAGTACAGTGCATCAACAGGATATCGCGAGAACTGGAGTTGGGGCTCCCTCTTCCCCCCGCCTTGGATTCCACCTCCCCCACTTCTTCGTCCCCGTTGCTCCTTCCTGCGGCCAAAGATCGCTGCGGTTGGGCCTGCGTGCATGGGTGTCGACTTCTCCCGTAGATGTAAGTGGCTTAGAGACCCATCAATTATCTCATTTTCTAATAGACATTAGAACTCAACTACCCTTCTCCAAAGGCCGGTGGTCCCCGGAAGCTCCGCCCCATTCCCATCAGCCTTCAGCACGGCTGGAAAGGCGGGAAGCAGCGCGCACGCGGAGGCTGCGGTGGCGCCGTTGGCCCCTCCTTACTTCCGGGAGAGACCATTTTCTTTAGTCTCCCCCTTGGTCTTCTTAGGCGATGGTGCCTTCCTCGGATTCTGAGAGGAGGCTTCCATCCGGAGGAGGCGGGACTAGCGACGCTAGGGTTCCTGCGTGTCCGGCGGGAGGCCCGCATTGCGATTGGGGCTCCAGACCGCCGCCATGGTTAGTGGGCTGTAGGCCATGGGCCAGGGGTCGGGAGTCGTCGTGCGGTGAAACTGGGGGTGGGGACGGAGTAAGCGGCCGATAGAGCTAGGGCTTCGTTGGCGCTCGCGGGCGCTTGAAGAAGAGCGGCCCGGTGGAGGCCAAGGCACCGCCGAACTTTGGGCTCGCGTGTGTGTGGGCCGGGCCAGGGTGATCCCTCGCGGACGCCGCAGCTCTCGCGGGGAATGGGGTCTTGGGATCTCCTAGAGGGGCTTCGCGGATCGGGCTTTGCAAGCCAGGCGGGCGCGCGTGGAGCCCGGCGGGGAGGGAGGCCACGTGGTCGGGTGAGGCCAGGGCGGGTCGGCTACGTGAGCCCCGTTAATTTCTTCCATCGATACGACCTAGGTGCTGCTGCACGTGCTGTTTGAGCACGCCGCCGGCTACGCGCTGTTGGCCCTGAAGGAAGTGGAAGAGATAAGCCTGCTGCTGCCCCAGGTAAGCCCAGTTGGACAGGCCGGGATGGGCCGGTTTGGGGTCCCCTCCACACCCGGGGCTGCCGAGCTGTGATGAACCTTAAAATCTGTCAATCCCCTGACCAGAGTGATGTCACCTAGTCTCTGAGCTCGGTGTCCGGGGGTCCCTGGGTCTGCAGGAGGCATGGGATGGGGGTGGTGCAGGAAGGGAGAGCTCCGGAAGGCCATGTGCTCCTGCCCCGCCAACGGAACAGCCTTTGTTTTCACTTTTGCTGAAGGGGAAGCAAGCATCGTGTCCCAGATGTGTTAGGCAAGCAGCATTTGACCCCTGCTTTCCCCATTTTAAGAGAAAAGCCATTTGTCCTACTCTACCCCAGCTTTGGTGTCCCCAGACGCTCTTTTTCTCCACAGGTGGAGGAGTGTGTGCTGAACATCGGAAAGTTTCACAGCATCGTTCGTCTTGTGGCCTTTTCCCCATTCAAGTCTGCCCACAGTGCCTTGGAGAATGCTAATGCAGTATCTGAAGGTCAGTGGTCTTTGCTACTTTTTCCTTTGATCTTTTGTGTGTCCCCTGTGCCTTTCTAATTTGAAAAAGTAATTTGTGCCCTCATCCACAGGCGTTCTCCATGAGGACCTCCGACTTTTCTTGGAAACCAACATGCCAGCTAAGAAGAAGAAAGCTCTGCTCGGTGTGGGAGACCCCAAGATTGGGGCTGCTATCCAAGAGGAGTTAGGCTATCCATGCCAGACAGGGGGTGTCGTTGGTGAAATCCTCAGAGGTAAGGTTCCAGGTGGACGACAAGGAAGCCGCATATGAGGGTAGGTCCTGTGCACTGAAGGACAGTAGTTCTTTTTCTTGGTAGTTTCTCATTTTACTTATCTTCTCCTAGGAGTTCGTCTGCACTTTCATTCTCTGGTGAAAGGTCTGACTGCGGTTTCGGCTTCTAAAGCCCAACTGGGACTGGGACACAGCTACTCTCGGGCCAAGGTCAAATTCAATGTGAATAGGGCAGACAACATGATCATCCAGTCCATCAGTCTTCTTGACCAGCTGGACAAAGACATCAACACTTTCTCAATGCGGGTCAGGTCAGCTCCAGGGTTGGTGAGGTAGATGTTTAAGCAGGGACTGGGTTTTAGGGTATCCCTCCAACGCACCTCCTATTGCTTACCACAGGCTGTGTTTTTTCTTTGCACAGACTGTATAGGAAAAGGAGGCAGAGAGACCTTCCTCTTATACACCTCAGCCAGGAGCCTGCCTGTGCCCTAGCTGTATTGTGAAAGGGGAGACAGTAAAGACTTCTGGAATCCGGAGGATTGGGTTTGGGGCTGTGGGGACAGGCAGGACAGGTAGTGCAGTGGGTAAGGTGTGATTTTTCTCCCCTGGACCACCACCTTTTCTTTTTGCTTAAGATCACCTCTTTTTTAGGGAGTGGTATGGCTATCACTTTCCTGAGCTGGTAAAGATTGTTAATGATAATGCCACATACTGTCGCCTGGCCCGGCTCATTGGCAATCGAAGAGAACTCAATGAGGAGAAATTAGAAGCTCTGCAGGAGCTGACAATGGATGAGGCCAAGGCAAGGGCCATCCTGGATGCATCTCGGTCTTCCATGGGTCAGTGTTTCTACTTGAGGTCTTTGTGTCAGTGGTGGGGGAGAAGAGGCTGTTTTATGCTTTGTACTAAGTTGCCTCCCTGTTTCTTCTAGGCATGGACATCTCTCCCATCGATCTCATCAATATTGAGAGTTTTTCTAGCAGAGTGGTATCTTTATCTGAGTATCGTCAGAGTTTGAACAAATACCTGAGCTCTAAGATGTTCCAGGTGGCCCCCAGCCTGTCAGCCCTCATTGGGGAGGCGGTCAGTTATTGGGGTGTGTGTTGGGGGGGGGGACTAATGCCCTACAGCTATTATCACTTGCCTAGCTCCTCCCAGCCGACTTTTCCCTCTATTAGAGTGGGTTTGGTTGCGTCAGGAATGGATGCCCTTGCCCACAACCTTTTTTTTTCCCTCCTAGGTTGGTGCCCGATTGATCTCCCATGCTGGGAGCCTTACCAATCTGGCCAAGTACCCAGCATCCACAGTGCAGATCTTGGGGGCTGAGAAGGCACTGTTCAGGTACCAATGTTCAGGTACTGATACTCTGGTGCCAGCTGCTAAGGGGTGTGTCACTGTGATGGCAGCGCTGGGGCACCCTGACCCGAAGGCTTTGCCTTGGTTGTGATGGGTCAGCCCTAGCCTCTGAGTGACCCCCATGGCCCCAGCCAGGGGATGCAGCCTCCAGGTCAGCGACATCTGACTCCTGACCCCTGTGGGAGTTCTGGGCTGGGGTTGAGGTGGGGAATCAGTTTTGGAATTCAAGTGGGAAAGACCTTTGGTAAAAAGGTCCTGGGGGTTTGGGAGTCTGATCCTAAACTGTATCCCTGGGAAGCTAACCCTGTACACTTCCATAGAGCCCTGAAGACTCGGGGAAATACCCCCAAATATGGACTCATATTCCATTCAACCTTCATTGGCCGTGCGGCTGCCAAGAATAAAGGCAGAATCTCCCGATACCTGGCAAACAAATGCAGTATTGCATCACGGATCGACTGCTTTTCTGGTACAAGACTCAGGGATAAGGGGGAGGGGGAACAGGGGAATCAGGAAAAATGATCCCAAGTGGCTTCTGCAATGATGGGAAAATTTTTCGTCAACAGCAGTTCACCTTGTGAGTGTTGAATCAATAATCTGAGCGAGGCTGAGGGTGGAGAGATTGGGAGGTCACCAATGGGGCTATAGAACCCTAATCCAACCCCAACAATGTCCTAACATTTGTTCCAGAGGTCCCCACAGATGTGTTTGGGCAGAAGCTACGGGAACAGGTTGAAGAACGCCTGTCGTTCTATGAGACTGGGGACCCACCCCGCAAGAATCTGGATGTCATGAAGGAGGCAGTTAATGAGGTCAGTCTAAGAACTGGTCTAGTACTAGCGGGGATGGAGGGCAGGGAGGGCATGACCTGTATTTCTACCTGTTGGAGGTGATGAGCATCCTCGCCCTGACTCCAGAGTGGAGGCAAAAACTGATTTAATGAGCCTGATCCAACATGGCATGCATGGGGAGTTTCTGCTTGGGGTGGGGTGGTTCTGGCAGCTGACAAATACCCCTTTTCTGACCAGGCAGGGGAAATGGTTGCAGAGATTAGGAGGAAGCAGGCCAAAAAGGAAAAGAAGCGGCTGAAGAAAGAGAAGAAGCGCCTAGAAGCTTTGGCAGCTGAAGGAAACAGCATTCCTGAGAATGGACAGGTCAGTGTGTATCTGAACATTTAGGTGACCTTGGCTATGGGGGGGAGGGGGAAGAATCCAACCAAACCATGAGGCTATTTTGACTGTGGGATAATGGGCTTTAAACCTGTTGCCACATTGGGCTTACTGCTCTTAGGAAACTGAGAATGGGGAAGAGAAGCCAAAAAAGAAAAGAAAACAGCAGGTGGAGGAGACAGAAGAAACTCCTGAGGAGTTGTCCATACCCCCCAAGCCCAAGAAAAAGAAAAAACTCTTACACGCAGAAGATGGCATAGCAGACTTACCCACTCCAGCCAAGAAAAAAAAGAAAAAGGCACAGAAGAGCTCCGGGGGAAAGGACTAGTATTGGTGGAGAGCCCAGGTCCTGGGCCCAGCACAGAGGGCCAAGACTTCCCTTCCCCTCCCTCAAACCCAATAAAGACACAAACTCACAGAATGCTACCTTGGCTTAATTTATTTCTTCCAGATTTGTCAGGAGGCTTGTGGGGTAGGCAGGCTACTAATGATGGCCTGGGTGAGATCCCGGCAGGTGGCATAGCCGCCCATGTCCGGGGTTCGAACCTGTGAGGGAAAAGGGGGCAATAATTTAACCCAGGACCCAAGATCCTTCTCTGATTCCTTCCCTCCCCCAGGCCCTAGTTTTCTTACCCCACTTCTGTTGGGGAATAAAATGTAATAAAGAATGCTTATAGGGTCCCAATGAATACCTTCCCCCATATTCCTTGTGGATTATAGAGAAGCTGACTGGAGCCAGGATAGCACAAAGGATCCTGACTCTCGTGGTCCGTGTTTTTATTGAGACAAAAGCACAAACAGCTGTAGATAAAGAGATCTTGTCCCATGGAATGGGGGCAGAGGCAGGCTCCACATGGTCCATTTTATAAAAGCTTGGGGTTGGGGTGGGGAATTGTTGGGGGCTCTATTCAGAGACAAGATAGGAAAGGGGAAGATTCTAGCCCCCATGAGGGGGGTGCAGGTGGCTGATGACAGACTTGATGAAGTCAGACGTGGTGCTGTAGCCTCCCATGTCCCGAGTCCGAACCTACAGCCAGTGACAAAGCCACCAGGAACAAGAAGGGAAAAGATGACTAGTGAGTGGGGAGGGTGGGCAAGAGAAGGGAGAATGATGATGGAAGGGTGGGAAGGCAACCAGAGGAAAGATGAAGTGCCAAGAGGAAGAATGCGGAAGAGAGATGAAATGCTGAGAGAAGAGACTGAAGATGGGGTGAGGGATGGTCCAGAGAAGAGTCTGCATTAGGAGCCTCAAGATGTACAAAGAGCTCATTTCACAGGATCCTCAGAGCCCACCACAGGTGGGACAAAGCAAGAAGAGATGGGACACAAAGGAACGAGAGACAGTCTGAGGGCAGCAGCAGAGGGTGACGAGGTGAAGCCAGGGAGTTGCTGAGGAGAGAGCACAGTGGGGGTGGGGTATGAGCCAGAAGGGGGCCAGGAGAGCAGTCTGGGCCCTCCTGAAGTCCCTTCTTGGGCAGGAGGGGTAATGACTGAAGAGGGTGTGGGAACAGCCCAGCCATACTTACTTTGCCAACTTTGATCACCTTCTTCACAGCCTCAGCAATCATGTTGGAGTGATATTCCAGGCTGTCCCGGGAGGAAAGAGCCAAGTCAGTGAGGGCAACAACTAGCCTCCTCCCAGTCAGCAGTCAATTTCAGTGTGTCTGACACCCCCCTCCATTCCCACCAGGCCCAGACGCACTTGAGGTGCCTCAGCATATTGCTTGAAGACAGCAGCATGGCAGTTGGGTTGGCGATGTTCCTGCCCACAGCCTGGGCAAATGGGTGCCTTGCGCCCTGTGGGGGTGAAGGCCAAGTTAGAAGGATACTCAGGCGCTTGGGGAGCCTAGAGGGGTCAGTGGTAAGAAAAGGGGGACTCAAAGGTTTTACTCACCATTTCAAAAACAGCATATTCAGCACTGTAGCTCTCACCAGGAACCACACCTGCACCCCCAACCAGACCTGCCGCCAGGTTGTCAATGATGTTTCCATAGAGATTGGGCATCACCAGCACATCAAACTGGTATGGATTCTGCACCAGCTAGGGTGGAGGGGAAGGTAAGAGAGATGGTGGGTGCCAGGGGTGGTACAGGGGAGGGGAAACTAGAGAAGATCAGGAAGAGAAGATGGGGACGTGAAGTTAGGAGGGGAAGGCTGGGGCCGCTGTACCTGCATACAACAGTTGTCTATGATCATGGTCTCAAACTTGATCTTGGGGTACAGCTCCGCCACCTCCTCACAGCACTGCAGGAAAAGGCCATCGCCCAGCTTCCTGCAGAGGCGGCCAGGGACTGATGAGGTCAGCAGGCTCACCAGGCTCGGCCATCCCCATGACCTTCCCACAACCCTGAGGCCTAACCCTCCCCCCTTTATGCCCGTCCTCTGCATCTCACATAATGTTGGCCTTGTGCACGGCTGTGACCTTCCCTCGACCCTGCTTCGTGGCATAGTCAAAGGCGAACTTGGCAATTCGCTGGGACTTGGCACGAGTGACGATCTTCAAACATTCAATCACACCCCTGGCGCTCTGCATGGATGGAAGGAGCAGACTTAGGCTAATGCCAGGTGCAACAGGCACAAGATGTGTGCTGCTACCCTCCCCATATGGCAAGAGCAGTGGGGCCTGACCCCACCTCGTGCTCCAGCGAGCTGTATTCTCCCTCAGTCTGCTCACGGATGATCACCAAGTCCAGGTTGTTGTGTCGAGTCTTGTACCCCGGGAGGCTCTTGACATGGACAACATTGGCAAACAGGTCCAGCTTTCGCCTGGTGGGAGATGGGGAAGGTAGGATCATATAGTGTCACAGTGCCCAAGGTCCCCAGGTCCTGTTACCTCATTACCTGAGCCGCATGTCATAAGATGCCAAGTCCCCCTTGTACTCTGTGTCCATTGGGGTGTGAATTTTTCCTGTGAGGGCACATCCAGAGTGAGGGTCAGTGAGGGTCCCAAGCAGAGATCTGTTCTCTTGGGGGGAAAGCCCTCTACCTGGCATCCTAGAATCACCCCCAACATATGCTGGAATCATGTGCCCACCTCCATATGAGAATTCACATGAGAAAGCTAGTTAATGTCCTGTCCTGCACTACCCAGGGTGGACTGAAGAAACATGAAATTCTATGAAATGGTCTGAAGCTCTAGGGACCCAAATAACACAAGGTCCTGAAATAACTCCTCTAAACCGTAGGGCTCCCATGGGAAAGGGCTGAGGGTAGGAGTCAAAGGCAGCCACGTTGGCTGGAGAACCAGGCGCCGATGTGAAATGATACTTGTTTGTGGTAGACAGGAGACAGGAGAAAGACCTACCAATGATTGCAACCTTGTTTTCCTTCATGGAGCTCAGCACCTGCTCCAGTTTCTCTTCTGAGGCCATGTTCTGCACCTCACTCAGGTGATGCTCCTGAAACTCCACAGGGACATTGGCGGCCTGTGGGCCCAGAGGTGGGAGGTATCAGTGGGCAGTTCCTCAAGGCCCTCTGAATCTGTACCTGACCCTTCCTTCTTACCCCGTCTCACCTTGAAAACTTCTTTGACAGCATGCATGAGCTCAGGCCCCACACCATCACCAGGCAGCATAGTGACAGGGAATGCACCCTCTACCTTCACATCATCCACCTGCCAGGGAGATGGATGGGACAGAATGATGGCTCCTGGGGTGTCTCCATGAGACCGTAGAGAATTGACAAGGCTGGGCTCAGTGACACAGCGGTCACTGGTAATGGAGAGAGTGAAGAGAGGTACAGATCTGTACAGACACAGGCTCCATTGATGTAAGCTGCAGCTGGAAGATGAAACTGCACCTTGAGGCTGGAAAGCACCTTGGAGGGTATCCAGGCCAAGCCCTGGGGCAGTCAGGTGGTACAGTGGATAAAGGGCCAGGCCTGGAATAAAAAAGGCTCATCTTCCAAGTTCATCACTTACTAGCTGTGTGACCCTGGGCAAGTCATTTAACCTTGTTTGCCACAATTTCCTCATCTGTAAAATGAACTGGAGAAGGACACGACAAACCACTCCAGTATCTGCCAAGATCATGAAAAATCAGACCTTACTGAAAAGACTAAACAGTAACAAGGGCTAAACCCTACCAGAAGCACATTTCCCCTCTGGGTACTTCTCTGTCACATAGCAAATAAGGAAATAAGAATTTATTTCATAAGATTTAAATGGTCCAGGGTCTTGTCTTTTCTTTTTTTTGGAGGGGGGAAGGCAGGGCAATTGGGGTTAAGTGACTTGCCCAAGGTCACACAGCTAGTAAGTGTTAAGTGTCTGAGGCTGGATTTGAACTCAGGTCCTCCTGACTCCAGGGCCAGGAGTCTGGTGGTCTATTCACTGCACCACCTAGCTGCTCCCAGGGTCTTTTCTTAAAAATAAAAATGCAAACAAAGACACCCCTGCCTCAAGATCCATCTAGAGCAGTGGTTCTCAACCTGAGGGCCACGACCCCTTTGGGGGTCGATCGACCCTTTTACAGAAAACACCTATTTGTGTTTGATGGTCTTAGGAACACACCCAGTGCTCCTCTATCCGTGTCCAGGCGGGTCCTCCCACATGCAGATCCACCCAGATAAGAGTATTAAAGGGTCGAGGCATTAGGAAGGTTGAGAACCACTGATCTAGAGTCTCAAGGTGACTCCACCCTTTCTATGGTTCCCCAATCTTCCCTCCTTTTTTGCTTCTTTATAATGAACAACCTGCTCCTTGTTTTCAACCATTTCTTACAAGAGAGGTCTGCAGAGCTTTCAAAGACCTGGTTAACTTCAGTTTAGCCACTAGATGGGAAAGGACTGCTCATATTTTTGTGATGATCTCTCCATGCTTTGGATGAGGGAATAGATTAGGAGAAGTTCAGTGATTTACACCAGCTCACAAAGGCAGTGAGAGGTAGACCACCCTGTACCACAGGGTTTCAAACGCAGGGCCCCTGACTCCCAACCCAGTGCCCTCTCTGTACTACAAGGGTCTGTGTATCCCTGGGTTACAGAGCCCACAGGTGACATTTAGATAAGGCTTCAAAGTCTGCAAACCCCTTTACATCTATTATTTCACCCAAGCCCTGAAACAACTCTGAGAGTTGTTCCTTTGTGGAAAAGGCTTAGAGCAGTGGTTCTCAACCTTCCTAATGCCATGACCCCGTTAATACTCATATGTGGGCATATCTGCATGTGGGGTGGTGTCTTGGTTCCTAAGACCATTGGAAATGTGTTTTCTGATGGTCTTAGGCGACCCCTCTAACAGGGTGGTTCGACCTCCAAAGGGGTGGTGACCCACAGGTTGAGAACCACTGATTTAGAGGAAGCTGCCTCTACCAACACCAGGGAAGCAACCACCCTGTTTTGTCCATCCACCTGTTCTACCTCCCCTCCCCGCCCAGGTCTTTGAGCCCACTAGGCATCACCCAGGAGGACTCGGCCAGTGGCATGGGTGGAACTTGGGTGGTCTTGACTCAAAGGCCAGCCCTCCATCACTATGTCCTATTGCCTCTCACTGCCCCTATTTCACGAATGAGGAAACTGGGCTCAGAGAACTGAGTTGAAGCAGCCAGCACAAAGGATGGAATTTAAGCTTACGTCCAGCGCCAGCTACCCCCAGGTCATGCTATCCTAGGGCTCAGTGTTATGGGATCCCAGCACACCTGTTTCTGTGGTTGGCTACGACGGCCGACAGATGAGCAGTGCAGGAGGACCAACGATAGCCAGTCATGCCTATTTCTCTAACCATTCCTTCTCTCTGGCCGATTCTTCTTCCCCCAAACTTTTTAATGTTGTTATCGCTATAAATTCTTGATCTTTTTCTTTCTTCACTTTCCCTTGCTGATATCAGTCTTATCAACTACTCCTGCTACACAGATGACTCCCAAATCTCTCTCTCAGGTCTTGATTTTACTTCTGAGTTCCAATCCTGTGTCTCCAAATCCCCCTGGAGATCCCACCAGAACCTCAAACTCAACAGGTTCCAAATTAAGCCAATATCAGAATGAAAAGATCCTAGATTCAAAGCTGGAAAGACCCTTAGAGACCAGCCAGTTTAACCCCTCAACTACAGATGAAGAAACTGAGGCCTGCAGAGATCACGTGACTTGCCCAACATCACACACACAGAGTAGGCTTCAGAAGGACCTGAATCTAGGTCCACTGACTCTCAGCCTTCCAATCGACCTAAACTTAGCACAGCACTTCACAGTGCTTGATAAATGCTTGTTAACTAGAGCTACCATCTGGCTTCATTTTTTCTCTCACTGGAACCATCGTTCATTCAGTCTCCCAAGTTGGTGTTACTTCTATTCTTCCCTTTCCCTCATGTCTCACACCCAGTTGCCCAGCTTTGTCAATTCTACCTTCAAAACATCTCTTACATCCATTCTCTCCTCTGCTTTTTCATCACTACACTGATAGGCCTTCATTACCACCTCTGGACTTACTACCTCTAAACATATCTTCCTGGGCACTCTCACCCCCAATTTATCCTTGACATTATGCCAGGCTATTTCTTTACACACAAAATCTGTTTTCTACTTTGCTCAAAATCTTTCAATGAAGGGCTTCTTATTTCAAATTAAAAGGAAAGATGGACAAGCTATTTATTTAAGAGAAGAAAAGAATGAGGAAGGAGATAAAAACATACACTTGTATTACCCACTCATGGGGATATTATGAAGAAAGAGCTCTATTTTTGGCCAATTACTTGAATGGTAATATAGAAGGAATGCTAATTAAAACTGCAAATGAAACAAAGCTCAGAGGGATGACACAACAGCATCCAAAAATAACCCGGCAGGCCAGAATGAAAGATTGAGTCTAGCCAGATAAAATTCAAGAGGGATAGATGCAAAGCCCTATACTTGGGTTGAAAAACCAGAACTACACAAGTACAGGATGAAAGTGGTATAGTTCCTATAAGAAAAACCTGCAAGGAGAGGAAGTAATTAATGAACTGCAAGCTTAAAAAGAGTGTACTATTTGATATGGCCACCAAAAAGGTAAAATCAAAATGCTGTACTGCAGGTGTTTGGCCTGGAGAGAACACTTGGGGGGAGTAACAGAACTGCTTTCAAGCATCTGAAGGGTTTTCCTGGGCAAAAGGCAGTCAACACACATTTATAAAGCATCTAATATCTGCCAGCACTGGGGAAACAAAGAGGCAGAAGACAAAATCCACTCTGGAGGAGCTCAAAATTATGTGATTATTTTGCCTGGCCCTAAAGGGCTGGAGAAGGAGCAATATGGGAAATACATATTTTGTCTCAATATAAAGAATATATCTTAACAGTAAGAGCTAAGCAAAATGGAACAGACTACCTTAAAAGGTAATTCTCATTCATTGTCAGTCTTCAAAAGTAGATGACTCCTAAATCTACACCTGCATTAGATGCTGAAGGAGCTGCTGTGAAGGAGATTATTATTCAGGCACAGACTGGCTTCTGAAGACCCAGTTAAGAATTTTAAAAATCTGATTAATAGTAATAATGACTAAGATTAGATCTGCACTCACATCTGCTTCTGCTTTGAGCATGGCCTGGCGACAGGGGTGAAATCTGCCTAATTAAGAGTGGAGAGGCTCGTTATCAGAGGCTTGGCCCTCAGGTAGCGAAAGACTTTGCTATGGCAGCTCAAGACCTTCAACTGGCTAATCAATCACTCTACGGAAGGGTTTGATTAGGTCTAGGAAGGGGCAGCGTGGTGCGGTGGTGTTAGACCTGGGGTTCTACCCGGGGAGGGCTTGAGGATGGGGTGGGGGGCGCTGAGAAGTCAGAGTTTAAAGGCGTTTAAGTAAGGCGAAGTGGGGGCTGGGAAGGGGGCAGGAAAGCAGGGACACGACCCAGGAGGACCCTCCCAGGGACAGCCCGGGGGGCGATCAGGAAACTCTTCTCACCGCGCTCCGCGGGGCGGCTCGGGCAGCAGCCGTGGTGATCAGGCCCCTCCAGGCCCCGAGGCTCGGGGGCACCACCAGCGCCTGGCAAGGACAGACAAACAGACAGCCCGTGACCCCGATGACCTAGAACGGAGGCGGGGGCCCGGGCCCAGGCGACCCTCACCCTGCATTGTCCCTCCTCCACCCGCCGGTCGGCTCCTCCGGGGCCTCACCCGGCTCAGGGCACGAACTCCGCTCAGGGTCGCCATCTTCTCCGATGCCCCTGGGTTAAGGAGACTTGAGGGAGAAAGTCGTCGCACCAGAAGTGACGTCAAGACCAGAGCCGGCGGGGGCGGGAGCGAGAGCGAGAGCAAGTACAGTCACGTGGGATCAAAACTAGTTGAAAGACAGGACTCACCTCTCAACCTCACCGAGGAATTGTCGAGTGTCGATTCATAGATTGGCAGCCGTGGTGGAGAGAGAGTCGCTACATAGATTGGCGTCGAATGTCGATTCGTAGATTGGCATCTCTGGTGGAGGGAGTGTCGCTACATAGATTGGCGTCGAGTGTCGATTCGTAGATTGAGGTCCTTCGGGCATCGGCCCGCTTTCCTAGAGGTTCTGCGGGAGGGGGCTTTGTAGAACATCTGTTACAAATGTTGCAAATGAGGAGGCGTTGGCCCAGGGAGGGGAATCAAAGTATAGGAGACTGGGAACTGGGAGCCATTTATATGTAACGATTTAAGTTTGCAAAGCCTTTTAACAGCCCAAAGTTGCTTCATTTGATCGTCGCTGCTGTGGTGATCGCCATCTAACAGATTACGAAACTGAGGCAGAGACAGCTGGAGTCACTCATGTACTAAGTGTCTGAGGCTACAAAGCCAATGCATGCGCTGGACCAAATGAGAAGGTGGGTGTTGAAGCGCTTTGCAAACTTAAAGTACTATATTGTAGGGCCAGCAACACAGGGCCCTTGAATGGTTGGTCAAAACGTTTAGTCTTTATTTTGTGACCTGTAGGGAAACAGCAACAGTTTCTTATCCGTGGGAATTTACAGTGAAGATGATGTTTATAATAATGCTCTTTCATAACGGTGAAGTTTACAAAGTGGATCCTTCATAATTACCCACTGACGTCGCAATTGAAAATGTTACTTTCCCTATGTTATTCATAGAATACAGAGGCTCGGAAAGGTTTGTATCTCCCCCAGAACCGAGGACAGAGTGCCGTACACAAACGCTTAGGAAACATTTATTAAATTGTGTTATTTGTTCATTGTTGCGATTAGTAAGTGTTAGGGGCAAGACTTGAAACCACTTGAAACCGAATCCAAATCTAGCCCTCACTCCATAATGTGGTGGGTTGTTAAATTATTTTTCAGCTGCATCTGACCCTTCTTGATCCCATTTGGGTTTTCTTGGCAAAGATACTGGAGTGGTTTTGCCATTTCCTTCTCCAGCTCATTTTACAGATGAGGAAACTGAGTCAGATGGGGTTAAGTGACTTGCCCAGGGTCACACAGCTATTAAGTGTCTGAGGCCATATTTGAATTCAAGAAGATGAATGAGTTTTCCTGACTCCAAGCTCAGAAATCTATCCACTGTGCCACCTGGGTGCCCTGATAGGGTGGGCATACACTTTAAGTTCAGGAACAGAATGTAGAGAGAGGAGGGCAGAAGATTGATTGAGGAGCATGAAGTATCCACATGTAAGGGACTAGAAGAGATTAAGAATATGATCAGGTTCTGCCACCTACAAGATGGCACACTACTGGAGCCACTAGGTTGCTGATCTCAAAATCTCTGAAGCATGAGGGTGTGTGTGTGTGTGTTTGTGTGTGTGTGTGTGTGTGTGTGTGAGAGAGAGAGAGAGAGAGAGAGAGAGAGAGAGAGAGAGAGAGAGAGAAAGAGAGAGAGAGAGACGTTGCAGAGGTGAAATTACAAGAAGCTGTGGTTAGACAGAAACAGCTTTGAGTGACACCTTGCCTAGGTAGAGCAGTTTTGGGCGTTAATGAGATCCTTGCTGAGGCAAGAGCAGAGTCAGTGACTGAAGTTAAGGGAAGGTGAAATTGTAGGAGTTGTGGAACTCTAAGACCAAATGGGCCATTAATGTGGATGCTGAAGTTGCTGATGTTGAAAGAGGAAAGAGTGAAAAAAACCAAGAGGCAAGTACCTAAGTCCCACAGGGAGACAGATGGGTCCTGGAAATCAGTAGAAGATGATGAAGTCAGGAAGAGGAAAGAATGGGGAAGAGTAAATTAGAAATAAAAGAACCGGGGTTTGACTCCCAGATTCAACAGTTTTGCGTTTTAGTTAACATTTAAAATCTTTTGATTTTTGTCAATTTTTTTCCTGTCTCCAAGCTTCACTTTGCTTCTCTATAAAGACAGAGATTTGGACTAGATGATCTCTAAGGCCACTTGCAGCTCTAAATCCCATGAGGTCAATGACTTCAGAAGAGGAGGCCATTGAGTAGTGCCACTGGGACTATGATTCTGAACTAACTACAGAGACAGACATCTCATCTTAGGGTGCAGGAGGAGGAAATGGAATAGAAGTTTCTGCTTCCTTAACTCATTCTAATGTTAATTCCTTGTCTCTGACTCCAAACCAGGATTTGACACTAATGGAAAATCTCAAGAAAGTAAGGGAGTGTCTCCCTCATAGAACACACTTTGTACACAGAACAAAGGATTGATCTTAATTCATTGAACACCTGGTTGGTGTAGGGCTCTGGCTGTGAATAGTGTGACACTTTGTGATCCTTACAACATTCTTCAGTTCAGGCATTCCAAATTGTCCTCAAGTCTATAAAAAGGAAGTTGTATTTAATGACACTGTAATAATCCGGAGGGATATGTGATAACTGTGCTGTCCATGAGAGGGCACTCCACCAGAGCCTCCCGCTTATTGATCTCAGGACCTCTGAAACATAGGTGGTATGGATAGCCTTTTTTAAAAGTTGCAGTTTCCTCAATAGCCACCAGATGGCGAGCAGCCCACAGACATATAAGCTGCCTTCTCTTCACAATGCTGCTGAGCGTTTGGCTTCATCTGTGGGCCAGTTCAGAATTAATCTATGGGATGAAATGAAATATTACTCAAAACATTAAAACATAAAATCTACAATGTGTGCCCATGTCAGAGTCGCCTCCCCATCTAGTCCATCTGGGATGTCCACTTTCAGTTATTGATCATAGTGAAACATTGACTGTTTCAGACACAGAATGCTGAGCGAGTCAATCAATTAGCAAGCTTTTATTAAGTCCCTACTATGTGTCAGATTCTGCACAGGGCTCTGGAGATGCAAAAACAAAAATGAAGTAGTCTCGGCCCTTAAGGAAAGTACGTTCTGTAGGGGGAAACAACATGTAGGCTCTAGGTTCAAATTTTGCCTCATGTCTTAATTGCTGATTGCTTACTTTCTCAGATTCTTGTTTTCCTTACCTGTAATATTTACAGATAAGATCTTTGCAAGTGGTCCCATCACTTCCTGGCAAATAGAGGGAGAAGAAACGGATTTTTTATTCTTGTGTTCAAAAATCCCTGCAGATGGCAACTGTGGCCATGAAATTAAAAGGCACTTGTTCCTTGGAAGGAAGACTAAGACAAATCTGGGTGGTATAATAAAAAGCAGAGACTTCATCTTGATGCCAAGGTCTGTATAGTCAAAGCTGTTGTTTTTCCAGTAGCAATGTGCAGAGGTGAGAATTGCTGAATAAGAAAAGCTGAGTATAGAACTGTTGCTTTTCAATTTTGGTGCTGGAGAAAACTTTTAGAGTTTCTTGGACAGCAAGGAGATCAGATGGGTAATAATTAAAGAAATTAACTCAGACTATTCATTGGAAGGTCAAATGCTAAAGCTAAAATTAAATACTTTTGCCACATAATGAGAGGACTCATTGGAAAAGACCCTGATGTTGGGAAAAACTGAAGATAAAAAGAAAGAGGCCAGTAGAGGGTGAGATGAATAGATAGCGTCATGAAAAAGATGAACATGATTTTGGACAGACTTTGGGAGATAGTGGAGAACAGAAGGGCTTGTTGTTATATGTAGCCCAAGGGGGCACAAAGAGTTGGGCACAACTGAATCACTGAACAACAACATTTATTTTTAGTTTTCCCTCCAATTAATAAACATTGATTTTCTCCCCCTCCCTCTCCATCTCCTTCCATTGGGAGAAAAAAAACCTGACAAAAACAAACCAAAATCTTTGTAACAAATTTGCATAGTCAAATTCCCACATTCCCACATTCCTCATGGAAAAATATGTGTCTCTTTCTGCATCTTGAGTCTTGTGGTTGTTATTGTCTGTCCATCATTCTGGAAGAGGACCATGACATCAGGCAGGTGATATGGTGACATACAAGTGAATTGGATTTAAGTGAGGGAGGGCTGTGTGCAAAGTCACCAACCTCACTTTCTCCTCCAGAGCCACCAATACATTAGATAAGCCCTGCATGCAGTGGGAGACCTTGGCCTTTTTAAGCTAAGGTCTTTAATAGATCTCTCTTTGACTGAGGCAACACCCATTCAGTGATTAAGACTAGGTAAGAGGCAGAGAATGGCCTCTTTACCTAGTCAAAACAAAATGGATCTGGAAGGGAAAGACTCTAAAGGTTTCTGGCCAAAACAGAAACAATTGCCATTTACATTCCCTCTGAGTCAATTAGGGCCCAAACAATGACCAAGTAGGGTTTGGCCTGGGACCTAGTGTTGACCAATCAATGAGAGCCAGAGTGATTTGGGTTTAAGGTGGGGTCCTTAAGGAAAAAAAAAGGTTTCATGATGAAAATTTACATTCTTTTGGGCAGAGCACTGACAGATAACTGTAAGATGCCCTAGTGGACAAAGGAAAGGAAAAGAGCCATGTTGCTCAACCGGCTAGTTCCACTTGGGTCTCCAGCGGGACAACTCCTCTTTCTGCTCACAGAGGTTGTTGTCTGTCCTTCGTTCATTAAGGCCAGGTAAGAAATCTTGAAGTCAGTAGGTATCGTTCTTCATTATTAGGTCTTTGTAATCACCTCACCTGTAAAAACTAGATAGTCTCTGACTCTGAAGCACATTATCCTCTATAAACACGTAGAAAACATTTACAAATCAATACAAGGTAATTTTAATGGGGGGAGACAGCTACCAGCTAGCAGCTGGTATCAGAAGGGCCCTGTGCAGGAGATGTTTGACCTGAGCTCTGAAGGTTGCTAGAGATTCTGGGTGGGAGAGTTGAGGAAGGAGCATATTCCAGACATGGGGGACAGCCTGTGCAAAGGTGCTGAGTCTGGAGATGCAAAGTTGTGAATGGACAACAGCAAGGCCAGTTTGGCTAGACAATAGAGTGTGCGAAGGGGAGTAATCTGGAAAGGTAGGTTGGAGCCAGGTTGCAAAAGGACTTAAATGCCAAACAGAAGTGTTTGTAATTGAGCCTGGAGGTGATGAAAAGCCACTGGAGTTTACTGAGCAGTCACTGAGAGTCAGACCTGTGTTTCAAGAATATCACTTTGGTAGATATGTGGAGGATGGATTGAAGAGGAGAGAGACTTGTGTCCAGGAGACTATCACAATAGTACTGGGGCAGCTAGGTGGTACAGTGGATAGAGTCCGAGGCCCAGAGTCAGGAAGACTCATCTTCTTGAGTTTAAATCTGGCCTCAGACACTTATGTAATGCCAAGCAAAGGCAACTTCCAAGGTTCGGATTACCAGCATAGTAAACCTCATTTATTTGGCAAACATTCACAGAACAGAGAAAGTCAAAATACAGCGTAACTTGTTCCTTTAACAAGTAAGTTCTCAATTCAATCCAGGTGCTACTCCACCCCTAGACAGTACCTTCATTTAGTTAGTCAAAAGTCTCTTCTCACTGAAGCAAAACACGTTATCGTTCTCTTTCATGTTTGGTTTTGCTTTTTTTTTTCTTTTTTTTCTTTTCCCAGTGATCACTCATTGGTTACAACCCTTCTATATGACCAAACTATTGTACAATGTGAAAGTATTTGCAGATCCTATACATGATTGCACGCCACCATGGGGGGGGGGGGGAAGG
>CM053592.1:147604368-147694527 GCA_028646515.1 Pseudochirops corinnae
ACAAAGTACATTCATTTGGTCAATCACAGAGCACAAAAAACTCAAAGGCTTCCTACCCCTGAATCTCAAAAGGGGCAGGAGAACACAAAAGGCCATCCATCCACCCTTAAGTTACAAGGTTAAGCTCAGCATTGAATACCCAAGGAAAGGCCCTTCTTTCATCTTCACTCGAGGCAAGCCCTCAGCAATCTCAGTTCCTGGGGAGACAAGGCTCAACAAAGCCATAGCCAGTGTCCTCATCAAGTCACTCTCTGCCTGTAGAACAGCCCCAGAACCCCTGAAAACATCAGCAAGGCCCTCTTCCAGGATTTCTGTGCAGGTACCACAAGAACAGTTCCAATAGGCTCTTAGCAGTCTTTCTCTCAGCAATTCAAGCTCCAAGATACTGGATACTGCTCTTCCAAAGTCCTTCTCTAGGCTTGGGCCTCTCTCTCAATTCACGGCTCCTCCCAGTTCAGCCCTCTCTCTTCACGTCAACAAGTCCATCCCACAAGTGGGATTCACAAGCTCTGGGTTTTAACTCTCAACTCAAAAACCAAGCCAATACAGGGGCATCTCCAAATTCCATTACCAATACAACTTACTCACTGTGTGACCCTGGGCAAGTCACTTAACCCTGTTTGTCCTCATCTGTAAAATGAGTTGGAGAAGGAAATGGCAAGCCACTCCAGTATCTCTGCTAAGAAAATCCCAAACAGAGGCAGCTAGGTGGCACAGTGAATAGAGCACCAGCCCTGGAGTCAGGAGTACCTGAGTTCAAATGTGACCTCAGACACTTAACACTTACTAGCCATATGGCCTTGGGCAAATCACTTAACCCCAATTGCCCTGCCCTCCCCGATCCAAAAAAAAAAAAACCAAGCAAAAAGAAATTTATAATGCAATGAGGTGGAGAAGAATGAGAGCTGAGGAGAGGCTGTCAGATTTGGCAGTTAAGAGAATAATGATCACATTGAAAAGAGCAGTTTCACTTGAGGGATGAGGCTGGAAGCCAGATTAAAGGGTTTAAGAACCAAGTGAGAGGAGAGGAAGTAGAGACAATGAGGGCAGACAGGTTTTTCTAGGAGTTTGGCTGTGAAAGGGTGGGCAGATATATGATAGCTTGAAGGGAGAGTGGGGCCAAGTGATTTTTTTTAAGTATAGGGGAGACCTGGGTGTATTTGTAAGGCAGCAGATAGTGCTGGTAGATGTGGTTGTTCATCCTTTGTCCTCATAGAGTACCAATAAAATCAGCAGGATGATGTCTTGATTTGCAAGTGAATTGAATTTAAGTGAAGCAGGGCTGGGCAAAGTCACCAGTCTCACTCTCTCCTCCAGAGTCAGGACGACTGGAGATGGCCCTGGATGCAGGGGGAGACATTAGTCTTTTTAAGCTAAGGTCTTTCCCAGGTCTCAGTTTGTCTGAGGCAACAGCCATTCAGTGATTAAAGGCGAGGTAAAAATTGAGGCAAAAAAGGCCTTTTGTGCCTTCACAAAAAGAGTCAATCAGGGAGGGGAAGACCCTCGGAGTTTCTGACTAGAACAAAAACAATTCCTAACTCACTCTGACCCATCAAAATCTAAACAATGAACAAGTGAGGCTTGGGCTGGGATCTATTATTCGGGTAAATAGGAACAATCTGCTGGGAAAGATTGGAGGGGATGAGATTAACAGGAAGAAGATAGAGCTCTGAGTTGGCCGCCTTGTTATTTGCCTCTAAACCAACCCATCAATTAATCAACATTTATTAAATGCCTACTATATGCCAAGCACTATGCTAAGCACTGGGGATACAAAAGAAGGAAAAGATAGGCCTTGTCCTCAAGGAGCTTACAATCTAGTGGAGGCGACCACAGGCAAACACACATATACGAAGCAAGCTAAATGTAAGATAGGTAAGAAAGAATTAAAAGAGAAAAGGTTCTGGAATTAAGAGGGGTTGAGGAAGGCTTCCTGTAAAGGGGGGAATTTTAGTTGGGCCTTAAAGGAAGCCTCAGTGGGAGGTCCCTCCCATAGCTGGAGTGGAGGAGGGAGAGCATTCTAGGCACGGGAGACAGCCAGGGAGAACGCCCGGAGCTGAGAGGTGAGATGTCTTGTTTTTGGAACAGCCTGGAAACCGGCGTCACTGAATCAGAGGATGTGGTGGGGAGCAAGGTGTGAGAAGACTGGGAAAGTAGGAGCGGGTGAGGTTATGAAGAGTTTTGATGCCAAACCGATTGTTTTGATCCTGGCAGCAATAGGAAGCACTGGACTTTTTTGAGTAGGGGGATGATGTGGTCAGACCTGGGTTTTAGGAAAGCCATTTTAATGACTGAATGGAGAATGGATTGGAGTGGGGAGAGACCTGAGGCAGCCAGACCCACCAACAGCTGTTGTGATAATCCAGGTGAGAGGTGATGAGGTCCTGCGCCAGAGGAGTGACAGTGTCGGAGGACAGAAGGGAATGTATTTGAGATGTGATTCATATATGAATAATATTAGGAGGCACAGCTCAGGGGGAACCACTGTAACACCAAGCATGGGCAGCTTCCCAGAGGACTGCTGCTGTGAACAACCTTCAAGGTTCTGGCTACAAGCATAGTGAACTCTCCATTTATTTCAACTGTAAATTAAAGTAAAACCTTCACAGAAAATCAAAATACAGCACTCACCGTGTCACAACTCAACAACTTAACACTAAAATGGCCACGTAGTTTTCATCAAAGTGGTCACACAGTTTTAAAAAAAGTACATTCATTTAGTAACTCAATCATATATTAAGTCCTCAATTCAATCACAAAGTACAAAGGTTAAAGTTCTCTTTTAAACAAGGTGCATTCATTTAGTCAATCACAAAGTCCACCCCTAGGTCATACCATCTTAATCTCTTTGATCAAAAAGTCTTCCTTCTTAAACAAAGTACATTCATTTAGTCAATCACAAAGCACAAGGGCCATCCACCCCTAGGTCACAACTAGGTTACAATATCATCAGTCAGCATTAAGTACCCAAGGAGAGGTCTTTTCATCTTGATCAGAGGCAGATTCTCAGCTTCCATGGTTCGCCTTCCCACAGTTTCTGTTCCTGGGAAGACAAAGCTTAACAATGCCACAATAACATTCCCACACACTGAACTCAAGTCCTCCTGACTCCAGGGCTGGTGCTCTATTCACTGCCCCACCTAGCCTCCTCTCATTGCATTATTTAACATACACAACAAGGTCTGAGGCCTCTATCCAACAAATGAATCTGACAAAGTAACATCAAAATGGACAGACTAAATACCAGCCCCACAGTTGGTTCTTGGCAGCTCCAGGTGGCCCCCAAAAGTCCTGGGCAGCTCCAACTGGCCCTCAGAGGTCCTGGGCAGCTCTGGCTGGCAGTTCTCTCTGTCTCTCTCTATCTCTCTATCTGTCTCTCTCTGTCTCTGTCTCCCTCTCTCTCTGAATTGTCATTCCCAGCAGCTCTCTTTCTCTCTGCTTCCACAATGCTGTTCCCAGAAGTTCTTCTAGCCTCTCTCAGCATGGGCTTTTCCCTATACACAGCACCAGCTCCTCCCTGTTCAGCCTCCTCTCATCACATCAACAAGTCTATCCCACTGTGGGATTCACAAGCTCTGGGTCTTAACACTTAACCGGAAACCAAGTGCTAAATACCTGTTAGCTTACCAATACAAAGGGGATCTTCAAATTCCATTACCATCACAGCCACTGAGTATTGATCTTCACACAGCCCTCCATCACTTAAATCCAATTCACTTGCATGTCATGGCATCACCTTCCTGATGTCATGGTCCTCTTCCAGAATGAAGGACAAACAACAACTCTAGGCTTGTATTCAATCTTTGAGGCATGTGCAAGTGACTCTTGTGGGTTGGTGATATCTTATTTGTCCACTAAGTGGCAGTAAAAGCTTGAGCTAGACTACCTCACTCTTGATGGCTGAAACTTTTTGCTAAACTATTTTCCCCCCACCACTGGACATTCATAAAACTTACATGGTTAAGTCCTCATCCCGTTGAGAATCTGTCTAGGTATACTGTCTTTGAAAAATGTTTTTGCTATCAATTTGGATAAATGAGTTTTCTTGCTAAAGGAGAGAGACAGAGAGACAGAGATAGAGAGACAGAGAGAGATAGAGATAGAGACAGAGAGAGACAGAGACACAGAGAGACAGAGAGAGAGATACAGAGAGACAGAGAGAGAGAGACACAGAGAGACAGAGAGAGAGAGAGAGAGAGAAATTCTACTTTCTTTGTGACCCTTAAAGGACTATATATAGATCAGAATATATTTGCTACAGCAGAACTGAGATTAATAAAGTATAGGGTCAGGGTTCCAGAGTAATGGGGCCATTCCTGGGTCAAATATGAAATCTCAACCTCCCTCTTCCCTACCCTTAGTCTCCTCCTACACTTAGGTTTCCTTAAACTGGAGACCATATTTGTAGGAGATTCCCTTCCCCTTCCCATCCCACCCCAACCACTTTTGTATTAAAGCTAAAGGATGCAGAGTCAGTTCTGACTGTTCAATTAGTGACCACCATTCTGTGCCTACTCCATCTAGCCATCATCCTTCTAGCTGCTAACTAGGCAATACCATTGCAGCATAATTTATGGACAGCTCTGGTTAGAGCCTGTGATCAGGTACCATCTTGACATTTTTTCCCCACAGGCTTCCAGAGTCAGTCTCTGACATTTTTTTTCCTTCTTTTTAAATGTCTCCTTTGTAGTGCAGCGTTAGAATGATCTCAGGATATACATTTATTTACATTACATGCCCTCCATTTCCTATTCTTTCTGGCCTCTAAAATATACAGAAAACTGAAGAGAGGGAAACTTGAGCTGTTTCTATAAATAAAGGGTTATGAAAACATACACTGACTAAATGTTTGATATTGGGAAATTTTCAGCTCACAGACACAAATATGCAAATAGTTGTTTATAAAAATGAGAATTAGTTCAACTAAGTTAATTACTTTACTTTGGGAACTTAGTTTTTGTGTAGCATGGATAGACTAGCCAATGGGAAGCCATTGTTGGTGCCTATACAGATATTCTTGGTCTAGTTCCAGTCTAAGTAATCAAGTAAAAACTTGAAGGGGGGCCTGAGCCATGCCCATTTGTGACTCAGGGACTTGTACTGTATCTGTTAATTCAGCAGGCTGACACCCCAAAATTCTGGGCTAAGATGGTGTCTCTGAAATCTTTTCCCAAGGAATACCACTGGTGAGAGGGTTCCTGATTGAATCAAAAGAACATCAGTTCCCCTGAGTTTGTCATCACTCTTCTTTCCTGTACAACAGTGCCTTTTTAAACTTTCATTTCCCCCCCACACACTTAATATTATTTAATTTTTCCAATTAAATGTAAAGATAGTTTTCTTTTTTTTTAATGACTTGTTTGTAAAGATAGTTTTCAACATTCACATTTATAAGATTTTGAGTTCCAAATTTTTTCCCCCTCTCTCCTCTCCCTTCTTTAAGACAGCAAGCAATCTGATGTGGGCTATACATGTACAGTCATATTAAACATATTTCCACATTAGTCACATTGGGAAAGGAGGGAAAAACCATGAAAAAGAAGAGAAGAGAAAGCAGTATGCTTCAATTTGCATTTAGACTCCATAGTCCTTTCTCTGGATGTTGAGAGCATTTTCCATCGTGAGTCTTTTGAGATTGTCTTAGATTCTTGCTTTGCTGAGAAGAGCCAGTCTATCAAAGTTGGTCATCAGACAGTGTTACTGTTAACAGTGCCTTCCTTTTCAGATGTTGCCCTCAAAGTGCGGTATTAGATTGAGCTTAGACAATTGCTTTATATTAAATGCCATAGACAATTCCCCTTTACTTTCTTGTTCTTCATTGGCACTGATAGATAAGGGGAAAAAACGCAAATGGAAAGAAAAACTTGGACAAAAACCTAGGACAAGTGAAGAGATAATAAGAGCACTGGCTGTCCCAGATGAATTCAAATCACCAGGCAAGTGAATGAATGAATGAATGAATGAATGGATGAATGGATGGATGAATGGACAAATGAACGAATGAATGACTGAATGAGCGTGCAATTGCTGTGTGCAAAGAATGATGCTAAATACTAGGGATACAAAGAGACAATTAACACAGCCCGACTTTCAAGGAGCTCAGATTCTAACTGGGGAGACAACGTATATGGAAGGCTTCAACTGAGATAGAAAGGTCCCATAATCCTAAGGGTACAGTGGCAAAGCAGAGGGTAATGAATCTTCTTTAGCGCTGTTTCTACTGACCAATTCATAACAGTTTCCACTGTTGTACCACTTGACAGTGCTGAGGACTTTAGTGGCAGGGACTTTCTTTGCTGGGTGTTCAGGAGCTGTGGTCGAAACACCCGCTGGATTAGTTGCCAGACTACTTGTGGGGAGGCTGTTGCCATCATCACTGGATGATGGATTTGAGGGTTGGGTGGCAAGTAGGACTGGTGGTCTGTGGCGTGTTGCCATTCCTAATGTTCTTAGTCTTACTTGCCAGCTGGGGCACTTGGTGACCAGTTGGTGTTGGTGGTATCAAGAAAGATGGGCCCCTTTCACCATAGAGATTACTCTCTCCAGGGATAGCTGTGGAATCAGGAACAATGAGCTAAAGATACTATTATTCCCAAGGTTCTCGAGTTTAGTGAAGTAGTGACCAAGGTGGTTGTGGTTTAACTTGCCTGGTATGTACCACCTTCTACCTTTTCCTTGGGGTACCTTCTACTTCATCTAGATTGGCTTGCTTACTCTGTTGGTAGCAGCTGAACTACATGCCAGGACACTGAAAGAACTGGCTAATGTGATGTCTGATCAATGTTAATGGTCTTTAAAAGATTGTGAAAAGTAGGAGAAATCTTCCAGGACTTAAGAAGAGTAAATGTCCCAACTTTAAAAAAAAAAAAAAGAAGGAAGAGAGTCTGCAAACTATTGGATTCTTAGCAAGATTCTACAATGAGCAGAGGAAATAGGAGCTCATTTCAGGGTTTTGCAAGTGATTCCATTACCCATATAATCCATTAAAGAGATGATATATGGACATCTGGCTTAAACATGATTAGGTCATTCCAGGCTAACTAACTGCATTTCCATTTTTTTTTGACAGAGCTATTAGACTGGTAGATCAGGGAAGTTTTGCAGAGATATAGTTTGCCTATATTTCAGGAAGGCATTTAACAAGGTCTCTTATACTCATTTCACAGGCAAGATAGAGGGATGTGGACTAAAAAATAGCAGGTAGGTAGATGTGGAATACATTGAATAACTGTGCCTAAGAATGTTTTTTTTAAATAATAATTCAACGTCAGCTTGGAAAGTCTCTAATATTATGCCACAGTGATCTTTTCCTACCTTTGTGCTGTTTAACATTGGATCAAAGAATTGGAAGATTTAAGTATAAATGGCACATGTGGATGCTTATTTAATTTGTATAGGACACAAAGCTAGAAGAGATTGCTAACAGGTTGTTTGGTAGAACCAGGATCCCGAAAGTGATTTACAAGATAGAACACTGGGCCAGATCTGATAAGATGAAATTTGGTGGGTGTAAATCTAAAGTTTTAGATCAGTGGTTCTCAACCTGTAGGTTACGTTCAATTTGTAACAATGAAAACACATCCTGTATATCAGATATTTACATTATGATTCATAATAGTAGCAAAATTACAGTTATGAAGTAGCAATGAAAATAATTTTATGGTTAGGGGTCACCACAACATGAGGAACTGTATTAAAGGGTCGTGGCATTAGGAAGGTTGAGAACCACTGTTTTAGATCAACTGGAAAGTGGGGACAGGTTATAGCATGTTACCGATGACAAATCTATTTGGGAGATACAACATAAAAGATATAATCAGAAGTTACAGCAATGCGGAAAAGCCATAGACTCTTAAGGCAGAGGATCTGGATTCAAATCCTGATTTTCTTTTTACCTATTGTGTGATCTTTGGCAAATTACTTCAGTTCTCCAAGTTTCAGTTTCCTCATCTGGAAAGTCAATGGGGTTGGACTAAATAATTTCTTAGTTTCCAGTTCCAAATCTGTGAACTATGTGATCAGAAAAGGAGATGGGCAGGCCTTGTAGCAAGAGCAAAAGACAATCAATGTGTTCTACTGATACCTCTGCTATGTCAAGAGATTTCGGGTCCAAACCGTGGACAAGGGCCCCTTAACCCTGATCCTTCACATGGATCAAGTTCAGTCTTAGAGTAATTCCTAAAATATCAAGGTCTCTTTGGTTTATTTCCCTCACTCAGAGTTTACTCTGTGAAATCTCTGAATATGACATATATAGCTCATGTCTAGATTTCCAATAACGTGATTAACAGGGTCCCTAACTCCTATACGAGCACTTAATATAACAAATGTATATCAGGTATAGGAGTGCTTTTAATTCATCTCATAGAAAATGTAAAAGGCATTCATATAGGAGCACATAAACAGGTCCTAAAACAGACAAAGGACTAACAATAGTCTATGAGCAATCAACACAATTCTCCTTCCTGTCTGCTGGCTCTTAAATTTCCATCAAGTGCCTTTGTCAGTGTCTCTGTAGTTGGGTTTCCCTGGAAAGGAAACCGAACTTGGAGTTACCAGCATTATAACAGCCTGTTGTTTCAGTTACCCTCTAGATTTCCCATAGGGTCCTACATAGTCTTTCCATTACTTGAAGTGCCACCCTGTGATTTAGATTCCCTCTGAAAGGTCAACATACTTTAGGGCTTCTGGACAGGCAGCCTCCTTCCCACTGAACCAGTGCTATCTGAATAATGAGGTAATAGCAGGAAGAAAAACACTGATCTTCTGTCTCTGCATGTTATGGCTTTAGTCCTTTACTCATGAAACAACCTCCAAGGTTAGCACTGTACAAGAAGTGCCCCTTCTCTAACTAGAAGACTGGAGTCTGTCAACATGATGGCCCCAAAAATCTCCCCTTCAACAAGAGGTAGGGGTTCCAAAGTGGCATGGTCTGTGAGCTTCCAGTGGTCACGTGGGTGAACATATATAGTTCCAGGTCACTCTGCTAGAATTATCATCTCTTTGACTGATAAAGCCCATTATCAGGAACTCTCCTCTTTGGCTGCATGTGTGAGGCTATGCAAGTTTCATGACATAACCCTGACAGATAGTAGTAGCTCCAGTGTGGAAAGAATTGGAATGGAAAAATCCCCTTGCTGCTACACTCTGGAAGAAAGGTAAAAGGTAGAAAGAAGTGATGAGCAGTAGCTCAGCAGTAGACCAGCAGAGGGTATGGATTCTCTTTCCATAAAAATCTATTTTCCCAAAGGCTTGAACCAACCAAATCATCTGGGGGCAGCCTTAGTTGTTGAAATCCATCTCCTCAGAAGTGCCTATGTGGTTTGATTCTCAACCAACAAATTCATCTTGGTGTAGTTACTACTCACTGAAATGTAAACAGAAGTGGTCATGTTTTCTCTTAACTAAGGCCTATCGATGGGACCTAAGAAGAGCTAATTCTATCAAAGTTAGTCATTGCACAATGTGGCTGTTACTGTGTACAATGTTATCCTGGTTCTGATCACCTCACTCACAATGAGTTCATATAAGTCCTCAGGTTTTTCTGAAGTCTGCCTGTTCATTTCTCATAGCACAATAGTATTCCATTACATTCGTATACCTCAACTGGAGCAGCCATTGCCCAATTGATGGGCATCCCCTCAGTTTCTAATTCTTTGCCACCACAAAAAGAACTGCTATAAATGCTTTTGTACATGTGGGTCCTTTTCCTATTTTATCATCTCTTTGGGATACAGACCTTGTAGTGGTATTATTAGATCAAAGGATATATACAATTTTATAGTCCTTTGGGCATAGTTCCAAATGGTTCTCCAAAATTATTGGATCAGTTGAAACTCCACCAGCAATGCATTAGTGTTCTGATTTTCCCACATTTTCAACTAGAGCAGGATTTGACAGAGAAGGGAAGAGCCAAAGATGCTCCAGTGGCCTTAAGTCTATCCAGCCTGGCAAGTGTAGAGAGGCTCAGAACCACAGTTCTGGCCTTGGGTGATACCCTTCTTTAACCAGCAGAAGTCACTGACCTTTGAGGAGCAAGTTCAGTTCTACAGCCATTCATTAAGCACTGCAGTTACTCTGCACAAGGCAGGAGAGACAGATACAAAGACAAACAAATTACATGAGATGAGCACTGGCTCCGAATTTGGATGGCCTGGCTTCCAGGTCCTTACAACCTGCGTGACTTTGGACAAGTCATCACACTTCTCTGGCTCTCAGTTTCTCCATCTGTAGAATGAGAGGGTTGGGCTGGGTACTTTCTGAGGCCCTAGACCTGTGTTCCTATGACCTTGCTCTCGAGGTGTCTACATCTGGAGTGAAGAGGAAAAGACAAAGCATGTGTACAGACCGATTGGTATAAGGTGATTTGAGGAGGAAGACAGCATTAAGCATTGAGGGGATCAGACAGTCTTCCAGGAGGAAGTGGCACCTGGGCTGGATTTGGAGTGAAGGGGAGGATGGGGAGAATCCAAGGCAAGGCTGGAGCATATTCTGGGCCTGAAGATGAGGGATGGAGTGTTGGGCTTCAAGGACGACCAGGAAAATCAGTGATAATGGCTAATATCTATATAGTGCCTTAAAGCATGCAAAACATACATTATGAATGAGACACACAGAGGATCGTAGCTTTGAAGCTGGAAGGGACCTTGGAATCCAACCCCCTCACCTTAGAGATGAGCAAACAGAAGGAAAGAGTAGTTAAGTGACTTACCCAGGGTCACACAGCTGGTAAGTGTCTGAGGCAGGATTTGAGTCCAGGTATTCCTGACTCCCAAGACCCTATTCACTAAGCTACTCTGTCTCTGTCAAATGAAATCATGTAGGCAAAGCTTAAAGCACTAAATGCTAGTTCTTATTGTCATCTCATTTGATCCTTGTGGTAACCCTGGGGGGGGGGTGCTATTATCCCATTTTACAGATCAGGAAACTGAGGCTGGAAGAATTTAAGTGACTTGCCCAAGGTCACACACCTAGAAGGGGCCTGAGGTTAAGTTCAAAACTGGATGGTGCTGGCTCCAAGCCTGGCCCTCTCTGTGCTGTACCACAAAACTCATCTTGATAGCCCACTTTGGCTGGAGTACAGAGGTGTGGGAAGGGGATTGACATGGAATAGGTCTGGAAGGGGAGAGCCAGACAGAGTAGAAACCCAGGAGTCGCAGAGTTAGGGCTAGCTGGGGACAGATTCCATTCCCATCCGGCCCCCTCTCACATTCACACCGTTCCCACATCCTTACTAATCCTTCCCATAGTTCCATGACATCGGTTTTCCCCACTCACTGTCTGTCTCCCGTGCTTAGTTTCTCTTCCCTATAAAAACCTCACCCAGTTTCCAACAAAAACACTCACAAAAGGATCTAGATCTTGGGTGAAGCAATTTGCTGCCATCTCTCAAGTACCTAGAAATAGATTTCTTTGCTCCTGCCTTAGTCAACATCATCACCCAGGTCCCTGGGCTAATCTCTGAACCAGAGTAGGATGGAACATGGAGAAGTCCTGACCCCGGAGGAGCCTGGGAACAATACAAAGGATACCATGACTGAGCCACCAAGGGCCACTGTGGAGAAGAGCCATGTTGCATAGAGTTCTCCTCCACAATGTAATGAATAGCTACAATTGCCAAAAAAATCCCTAACTTTCTTTAGGAATCCATTATGAATCTATTACTAGTGAATTTCAATAAATTTCTGTAACACCAACTTAATAGCCCATCCCACCAAGATGATGCATATGCTGTTACTATACTAAATCTTTAAGAGGAAATGGAATCTTGGATTCCTGGCATTGCAGAGTAGGCCCTGTTAGTTCTTCTGCTCAGAGTCTGATAGTTCAACACATTCTTATCTTCCTCTTCCCCTTTTGATCCCTATAAAGTGACATATGTTGGAATACTGGACCATTAATAAAGTTGTAATGATACCACTAACCAATGGCTCTTTTAGATGGTTTCAGGGCTACTCTATCACAGTTAAAGGAATCTTCCTCAATTGTTTTCAAGACAGTTGGGGGCCAGTAAGGTATGTTCTATGAGTGGCTCCTTAAATATAATCCCACATCCCACTCATGTAATGAGAACACATTTGTTCTCTTTTTGAACTTCAATTTCTACTGGTCCTTCCATCTTTCTGGCCCTGGAGAGTCACTGAAGCTAAACTTTTCAAGACCCACTTCTGAGTTTGAAGTACTAATACTCTCAGGACGTAAAGTGCTACCACTTGTATGCCGTTTTCCCTGGAGAGCCTCTGCACAAGCAGCATGGATGGTCCAACATGCAGATATTGAGTCTCAGCTTTTTCGCTTATGACATCCAGCCACTGCTTTAAATAAAGTAGAATTACAAGCAATTTATGCTGACCATCCATGAAATTGATCAGAATATCCCACAGCCATTGGGTCCTCTTTCTTGTTGACACCAACAAATTTCTAAAGAAACTTCAAAGTTACTTTGATGTATCCCAACTATGGGTAGATTTTTGTCATTCAGTCCTCCAAGTCCCAGTCCCTTTCTTTCTGTGCCACATAAAATCTCTTTTAGACTGACAGCTAACTCCTTCCAAAAGACAGTTCAATTGTCTCTCCCCAAGACTTTGAAAAATTTTATTTATTTTTTTGTTTTTGTTTTTTTCTCCCCAAGATTTTTTTCCTTCTTAAAGAAATAGTAATGATATCCATAGTTTCGGTGGGAGGGGTTATTGAAGGTGATGTTACTCTTATCTATTTATAGTAAATCAACTTCATCTAATTCAGTCTGGGAATGATTTAGCCTGCTGAAAGTACAAGGGCTAGAGTCTCCTCCTGTCTGTACATACTCAGACATGTCGTCCTATACTGAGTTCATTGCTGAGGAAGTCAGAGATAACTAGAGGAATCGGATTCCCATTCTCATACTTACTGGATCAATACATGCCCACCCCATTGTTTTGAGAAAAGTTGCTAATTGTAGCAACAGTCATGGCCCCAAAGTGCAAGGAGTTGTCTAAAGGGTCAGCAAAAAATAAAAGACAGATGACCAATATACAATATGAAATAAGTACGAATCTGGTCGTTTATTTTTACGGAAAGTGATGTTAGACCTAGGGAATAACAGTGCACATAAACAGAATGATTTAAACAGGATTCAGTAACTTAATTTATTATTTTAATTTAATTTAATCTATGGTTAATTTAACTATGGTTACAGTCTGTTAGGAGGATGGTATTTAAGCCTTATTAAGACTGGGTGTAATTTGAAAGGCTGTTTCACATCTCACCTTGCTTGACCATGTCTTATCAGCTCCCAATATTGGCCGGCCACTGAAATGTCAAAATTGGCCAGTCCTTTATTCTGGTGGCCTCTCTCAGAGCACATACTTCCACTTTCATGCTGGTGGACATTGCCACCACCATGCTGGGAGGTGACACCCGTGCTGCAATGACATACTTGTAAACCTTTTGACACTTACAAAGTCATCTGCTCAAGCAAAGGAAATACAAAAGAGAGGCAAAACCAGCCAGTCCTGGTGGAAGCTTCTCTGGTTAAGTGCCCCTTCCCGCCCCCCATGATACTAGATACCATGTGAGTCAGGTCATCATGAAGGCAGGACCCTCTTTGTCTACCCATCAAAGGAATCACATCTTGTTGCTAGTCCAGCTGTTGAGGAGAGAGTGCCCCATGGAAACTGTCTCTTGTTTCAATGATACCGTGAGACCTCAGCTCTGGTTTGGGAACCAGTTGGGGATTCTCATAGATGAGTCACACATAACTGGAAAGTTCCCCTTCCCCCTTCCCCCAACTGAGCTTCTGTATGGTCTCCAAGAATGGCATCTGAGCATGGTCCAGGGGGAAAGCCATCAATTACATTCAGTTGGTTATAAAATACATTTAACACTAAAACATTATACAGATGTAACCTGGGGGAGTTTTGTTTTTCTCTCTCTCTCTGTCTCTTCTTTCTGTCTCTTCTTTCTCTGTCTCTCTCCTCTTTCTCTGTCTCTCTCCTCTTTCTCTGTCTCTCTGTCTCTGTCTCTTTTTGTCTCTGTCTCTCTCTCTGTCTCTCTCCTCTCTCTCTCTTCTTTCTCTCCTCTCCCTCTTCTCTCTCATTCCTTCTCTCTCTCATTCCTTCTCTCTCTCTGTCTCTCTCTGTTTCTCTCTGTCTCTCTCCTCTCTCTGTCTCTCTCCTCTCTGTCTCCTCTCTCTGTTTCTGTCTCTCTCTGTCTCTCTCCTCTCGCTCTCTTCTTTCTCTCTCTCCTCTCCTCCCTCTTCTCTCATTCCTTCTCTCTCTCTTCTCTCTCTGTTTCTCTCTGTCTCTCTCCTCTCTGTCTGTCTGTCTGTCTCTCTGCCTTTAAATCTCTGCCTAGATGATTCAGAGTGGAACGAGGTGGAACAGATGCTAGGTTTTCGGTGGCAAAGGGGTTAGGTGCTGGATCATTTATTATAAAAGAAGTATAAATAATGTATGATCCTCTTTTAAGGACTTCCAGGTGGAGGTGAGATAACGCTAATGGGGTAGAAGGAGAGACACCTGCAGGACCACACAGGGCTGAACCTGGCTTCATGGCGACATCACCCGCAATCAGTGGTGGCTTAGATCCTGCAGCAGACTCCAAGCTGTGCTTAGTCATTTGATGGGTGAGCCTGGGAGAGTCTGCTTTCTTTTATCCACAAGGTATTCCATGAAAGTCTTCCAACTCCATCCTTGCCCTCACCCCTAATATTCTATGAACCAAGGGCATGTATGGAGAATATCCACTAGGGGAAGGGGACAACATTTATCAAGTGCCTACTGTGTGCTAGGGATAGTACTAAGCACTTTGCAAATATAATCCCATTTGATCTTCACAACAGCCCCATGAAGTACGTTCTATTCTTATATTGAGATGAGTAAATGAAGACCCATCTCAGTGTATCTCTTTACTTAAAACTTTAATTTCACGTATATTAAAATAGCAGCAATCCATGTGCTAACATGGGAGAGAAACTGAGAATAAAAGAGGCGAAAGAATAAGAGGTGAAAGCAGAACTAAGATAACCATAGCAATTCCTCTTTTTAATATTTTATTGGTCATCTCTGGATGTGAACTTGTGGTGCTGTGGCATAGACAAGGGGTAAACTTGTTTCCTTGCAGAAGTGATGAGAGGCAGCTAGGTGGAGCATTGGGTCAAGTGTCAGGAAGACCTGAGTTCAAATTTGGCCTCAGATAATTACTAGCTGTGTGACTTTGGATAAGTCACTTAACCTCTGTTTGTCTTAGTTTACTCAATTGTAAAAGAGGAATGATAACAGTATCTACCTCAAAGGATCAAATATTTGTAAATATTTGTAAAATGCTTAGCACAGTTCTTATTATTTAGTCATTTCCGACCCCATTGGACATTTTCTTGGCAAAGATACTGGAGTGATTTGCCATTTCCTTCTCCAGCTTATTTTACATATAAGGAAACTGAGGCAGAAACCGAGGGTTAAGTGATTTGCCCAGGGTCACACAGCTAGTAAGTGTCTGAGGTCAGATTTGAATTCAGGTCTTCCTGACTCTAGGTTCAATATTCTATCCAATTTGCCACCTACTTGCCCTTTGGTACATAGCTGGCATTATGTTGATGATGGTGGTGGTGATTACAGGAAAAGGCAATAGCCTCTGGCTACAATTAAGGGGGATAATCCAGGTTTTAGGTGTCCTCTGCTGGTGAAGGGGGCCATTGCAACTTGCTAAAAGGTATACTGCTTTCCTGAGATGGAAAATACAGTACAAGTAGAATCCCATCTGGTGACTGACTGAGATTGCACTCCAAATGCCTTGATTTAGTCCTAACCTATATGACAGCTGTTTCCCAGGATGTTTAAAGGTGTAAGCAGTAACCCAGAGAAAAGTAAACACATGTCCCACAGGTTTTGTAGCAGGATTAGATCCTGGTGAAGCTAAAGTAGGTGAGCTTGACCTTTGGAAACCCTCAGAATTCTCATTAATCAATCAGTCATCAGCACCTTCTGTGTGCCCTGGCCTCTGCTAATGGTGCACCACCCATTTCTCTAGGCCCTTTCTTTCTTTGGACTGGAGAGCTCAACCAGCTTGCACCCTCACTAGCGGGTTGAGGATTTCCCAAAGGGGTGGTAGATGCTACAGCTAACTCTCTTAGGGTTCTAGGGGGGATAACCCTGGTTACTCTATCTATGCTGTAGCTCCTAACATTCAACAGATCAGTCACCTGACTTCATGAACTTTTAATCAAAACAACTAAACAGAAGGCAAAGAAAAAATAAGTATAACATCCCATAAACCTGATGTGCATTGCCCCCCAGTGCATTACAGTGTCTGTCAGAGAGAATGGGTACAAACCTAAATTACTATGGTAGTGAGGTGTATGTGTAGGGAAAACATGTGCTCGGGGCAAATTACAGTTGTAGAACTTGGGGACTTGAGGGCCTTCCTTTTTCCCAGGAGTCATCTGCACAAATTTTCACTGATGGTCATGGTGTCAGTGTTGGATGGAAAGCTTTACTGCTGAGCTGGGTTCCCTCAAGGCTGGACTGCTCCACTGATAAGCCAGATAGATCACTCCTCTTCATTGCCAAGCTTGTGCTACGCTCTTTCAGAAAGAGAAAAGACTCCTAGCTTGAGATTTGCAGGACTTTTTTAGTTCTGCTTCCTTGGTAGAGTTGTGAGGGGTTTGGTTTGTGCTGCCTGCTCTCAGGCAGCAGGAGGCAATGGAGAGAGGGGGAAGAGAGGGCAAGGGAGAGGGGAGAAAGAGATAAAGTTTTTTCTTCTATCAGACTCAGATCTTTTCTCACCCTACCCTTCCTGGTTCAAAGCAAGAGTCACTTTAGAATTCAGCGGTTCTCAACCTGTGGGTTATGTTCAATTTGTAACAATGAAAATACATCCTGCATATCAGATAGATTCATAACAGTAGCAAAATTATAGTTATGAAGTAGCAACGAAAATAATTGTATGGTTGGGGGTCACCACCACGTGAGGAACTGTATTAAAGGGTCGCGGCATTAGGAAGCTTGAGAACCACTGCAAATTTAGATCATATTTCTAGCTCTAATGGATTCCCAAATCATCATTCTGTCTAAGCCATAGCTAGGCAATGTACACTCGTGTAATAATCACAAAACAATTCTGAGGTTTGGGGTTTCCCAACTATTAACTCCAAAGTTCTTAAATCAGTCATATTCAAATCAGCTTCTGAAAAACAAATCTTTACCCTCTTACCCAAGTGCCTCTTCTTTGCAGACTGAGTTCCTAGTGTTTTCAAATATACATGTTTCATATATGTCTTAAGTTGTCACCCCTTTTGATAAGAAAAAATTGTCAAAATCTGCTAAGTGTATTCCCTTACACTAAGAATTATAGAGGCTACAGATAAAGGCTCATTCTTGCCCTCAATATGTTTACAATATAGTTGGAGAAACAAGACTAACGCACAGCCAGAACAATCTTCCTCAGACACAGTTTTCAAACTGTCACAGCTGTTCAGAAGTTTTCACTGGCTCCCCTACAAGAGAAAGTTCAACCTCATTAGCCTGGCATTCAAACCCTTCATAGCCTGTTCCCATGCTACCTTTTCAGTTTAATTTCCTATACAAAGTCTTCACTTCAACTAACTGGCTTATTTATTGCCCATAGAACATATGTTGCATTTTTCCACCTGTCTACTTTGCTTATGTACTTCCCACTGTATGAAATGCCCTCTGCTCTCTTGTCCATCTTTCTGAATCCTTCCCGTCATTTAAAATTCAACTGATGCAGCAACTCCCTGGCACAGCTTTCTATGATCACCCCAGTTGGAATGAATCTCTTCTGACTCCTACGCTTACCCCTCATTTGGTAGGTAGGAGCACAGGAATGAGAGGGAGGGCTTAGAGGTAAAATAGTCCAACACCTTCATTATTATTTATTATCTTGTATTGTCAGTTATCCTTACACTTGTAACACTTGCTGCAGCAGCTTCTAAGAGCGGTGAGTGTGATTTTTTTTCTCCCCTGGACTTTCTGTTTCTTTAGAGAAGAGCAGATAGCTTAAGGGCCAAGCAAAGGCTGTCATAAAGTACAGTGATCAAAGATCACACTGTCTTGAGAAGTGGGACTTTTAAAAGACCCAATGCAGTGTTTTGTCTCCTGAAGGAGGCATTGGAGCTGAAGCATGAAGGAAATGAAATGGAGGTGAGGAGGGAATGCCTTCTAAGCAGGGGGGGACAAGCCATGCCAAAATATGAAGAGAGCAAATGGGCAATTTGAGTTCATGAAATAGCAAATAGGCCAGTGTGGTTGGAAAATAGAGCATAATAATTCTGGAAAAGTAGGCTGGAACTAGACTGTGAAGAGCCTGAAATACCAAGCTGAGGAGTTGCTATTTTATCCTAGAGGCAATAAAGAGGCTGCTGAAGAGCAGAGGGATGATATGCTCAGACAGTAATTTGACAACTCCATGGAGGATTCAGGGAGATCAACGAAGAGGTTATTGCAGTTGGCCAGGTAAGGAGGAATGGTGACTTGAGCCAGGGTGATGATGGCTATGCAAGGGGAAAGAAGGGAACAGATGCAAGAAACGATGGGAAGATAGAATTGACAAGACTAGGCAACTAACTAGCTGTGAGGCAGAGGGAGACCTGGCAAAGAAGGAAGGGTCAATGAGGACATTGAAGTTTCAGGCATGGATGACCAGGAGAATGGTGGTGCCTCAACAGGAAGAGAAAATGTCATGGGAGAGCTGGGTTTAGGAGGTAGAGATGGGTTCCCTCAATCAGTCAATATTTAGTAAGCTCTTATTCTCTGCCAGGCCCTGTTCAAAGCCCTGGGGAATATAAAAAAGAGACAGAAGCCACTCCCTGCCCTCGAGAAGCTCACCAATGAGGAGACAATGAGCAAGTATGTACAAACAAGCCATGTACAAAATAAATAGGAAATGATTAACAGAAAGAAGGCACTGGAATCAAGAGGGGTTGGGAAAGGCTTTCTATAGAAGATGAGATTTTAATTGTGACCTAAAAGAAGGCAGGGGGTAGAAATGGGAAGTAGAAATGAGGAGAAAGAGCATTACAGGCAAGCGGGACAACCAGTGAAAATGCCCAGAGTCAGGAGAGATTAGGGAATAAGTCAAGGAGTTTTGAGTAAAGGGAAAAGAGGCTGTTCACAAATAGATGACTTCTGTTTTTCTCGGCAAGGCAAGAGGCAAGGGGCTCTGCCAAGAGAGAGCCAGGGAGTTAGTGGTATGGGAAATTTGAGGAGAGAAGAGAAGTTTTGGAACAGATGCCATGGGAATTTTAATAGAGTTAATTAGAGGAGAATAAAAAAGATTCCCATGTGACAGGGAAGACTCAGTTGAATATACATAACATTACTCTCTTAGGACCAAAAGTTGTAGAATAGTCACAGATTTCATTGGAAGAGGGAGTTTCATCACCGATGGTGGTTCCCTACACCAACAAAATCATTTTGCAGTCTGAGCACACACAAATATATTGTGGTAGAGCCGATAAGCAGGGAATATTTTGTGGAAGTGAGGAGACTTGAGTTGGTCCCCGAGGGATGAGTAGGATTTGGGCAGGCAGAAGAGAGTAGAGAGGGCATTGCAGTTGAAAATACAGAGGATGGAATTTTCAAGACGAAGAGGAGTTCAGCCTGACTAAAGAAGCAGCTTACTGTTAAGTGGCAATGAGATTGGTTAGGTACACAGGGAACACCAGTGTATAGGGGCAGAGAAGTTTAGACTTGATGTTGTAGGAGCAGGAAGCTACAGAAAGTTTTCAAATAGAAGGCATGAGGAAAGCTTGAAGATTTAATGTGGCAACAATGTGCAGGGTGAATTGGAGAGATAGGAAAGGAAGCAGGTAAGCCATCTAGGAGTCTGTTATCAGACTCTGTTATCAGCTGTGAGCTGATGAAAGACTGGAATACAGTAGTAGTAGGCTATCAAGGAATGATATCAAGGAACTATTGTTCTGGTAAATGTTTAACAACTGGCTTTCTGAGCAAAACAGGACATATAACACTTTTTTTTTGCTTTTTGGAGGGGGAAGGCAGGGCAATTGGGGTTAAGTGACTTGCTCAAGGTCAGTGTTAAGTGTCTGAGGTAGGATTTGAACTCAGGTCCTCCTGACTCCAAGGCCAGTGTTCTATTCACTGGGTCACCTAGCCTCCCTTATATATTTTTAAGTTTAATTTGTACTATTAACATTTTCTCAATCAATTTTTAAAGTCTAGACAATGAAAAAAATAACAAATCATTTGCTAATTTCCTAAGGGAAATGCTCATGCTGAAAATCAAACAATTGGCTGATAGTAACTGGCTACAGTATTCCTCTTGATAGGAGAGATGTTATGAATGAAGAACCAATGGGAATTGGTAATTGACTGGAGATAAGGAATGAAGGAGAGGGAGAGGTCAGAGGTTGTACTCAGGTGACTGTGAGCGTGGTGGGACTGCTGATAGTGACAGCCAAAAGGAAGGGACAGAGCTTACCTCTTTCTCTAAGACTGGGGTAAAAGAAAAGAGAACGAGTAATCACATAAAAGCTATTAGAGGAGTTTTGAGAGACATAGTAGGGAAGGATAAGGAGCTCTTGGCCGTTGGCCCCAATTTTCTTAGTAAATTAGAAGGCAGAACTCCTCAACTTGGAGGGATGGGATGACAAATGGTGCAGGAGGCTTGAGGGGACAAGAGCAACTTTGGAACCACTCTTTCAGAGACTATAATAGTCAATCAGGGGAAAATAAAAGGATTACCAGACAGTATTTATGGCACAGTTGAGATTAGACAACATAAATTTGTAACAGACTTAGTCAACATGATCGTGTGACTTTCTCCAGGAGCATTCAGTGGCACTTGAGTAGGAAGAAAAGGTAGATAGTGAACGTATTCCAGGGTTTTGCAAGGCATGAGTTTTGAAAGGACAAGGGGGCAGTAGACTAAAGGGTAGAAGACAATGGATCAATCAACAGTTAATCAAAATCATTTATTAAGTGCCTATAATGTGCTAGACACTGGAGATACAAAGACACAAATGAAATAGTCCCTACATTTAAGGAGCCCTACCCTTTTGCAACTATATGGTTTGAAAAACATCCCTAGACAAACTCCTCCTTGTAGTAGTATTCGTGGAACTGGTAGGCTTCACCCTAGTACTGATTATTGGTCCAATGGGTTTCATCTTATAAATACCCCTTCTCCACTTTGGAAGCAGTATAAAAACATATGTCATTTTCTTTAGTTTAGTTTTGTTCTTTGCTAGCTTTGAGCCCAGCTAGAGATAGTAGTCCTGGCAAAACATCTCAGTATTACAAGGGTTTGGGTCCTACAGCTTTGGCTTCTTTCAACTCTTTTTTCTTCAGCTCCATGTTCCTGCTCCATTCAGCAGAAACTGGGCTCCTCTTTGAGTCTGTCCCCTAGCTACAATGAAACATGGTCTATTATTCATCATCCTATTTCTTTTTTATTTGAAAATTCATACAACTAATTTGCATCTTATAAAAGTAACACCTCACCATTTTTTGCTATTAGTCTTCTGGCTCCTTTTCTATGAAAAACTCTTACAGCTTGTGTGCTTTTTTTGCGGCTAGGTGGCGCCATACTGCATAGAGTGCTTGGCCTAGAGTCAGGAAGATTCATCTTCCTGAGTTCAAATCCAGCCTCAGACACTTACTAGCTGTGTGACCCTGGGCAAATTACTTAACCCTGTTTGCCACAGTCTAGCCAACTGTAAAATGAGCTGGAGAAGGAAAAGGCAAACTACACCAAGAAAATTCCAAATGTGGTTGTGAAGAATTAGACATGACTGAACAATAACGTGCTATCTTTGGATACAATGTATAAATTATAGCAATTGCTGCTCTGAGAGGTAGTATTTAGATTGAAAAATATAACTGAGCACAAAGAAACCTTAGATAAATTCATGAATGATAACGAGTTATTAAAGCAAAGCAGAATGTTTGGGGCACATGGTCCATTACAAAACAAACATATCTTGAGCACACCATTTTAGAAGTCATGTGGAAGAGACACTGGACTTGGAGGTTTAAGACCTGGTTTTGAGATCAGGTTCTGCCACTTATTAACTGTGTCACTATGAACAAGTCATTTAGACTCAGGTCCTTCATCTGCAAAATACTTGAACTTACCACCTTATATGTCTATTATGAAAAAGCACTTTCTTGGATTTAAAGAATTAAATAAACAGGAGTTATTAAAACTATTTGACAGGATAATCTTTCTGTTATTCTCACATTTTTTAATTACTCTAGGTCATTCAATTCTTTGAAGAAATGAGCAGACGTTATTGAGAAGAGATACTTGGCTGGGGAACTGTGAACTGATCCAACCATTTTGGAGAGCAATTTGGAATGATTCCTAAAGAGTTATTTGTTTTGCTTTTTGGAGGGCAATTGGGGCTAAGTGACTTGCCCAAAGTCACACAGCTAGTAAGTGTGTCAAGTGTCTGAGATCGGATTTGAACTCAGGTCCTCCTGATTCCAGGGCTGGTGTTCTATTCACTCTGCCACCTAGCTGCCTCTCCCAAAGAATTATAAAACCTTATATCCTTTGACCCAGAAATACCACTATTAGATCTGTTTCCCAAGATGATCAGGAAAAAAAAAAGAACTTACATGTTCTGAATTTTTTTTTTCTTTTTGGAGGGGGGAAGGCAGGGCAATTGGGGTTAAGCGATTTGCCCTAGGTCACAGTGCTAGTAAAGTGCTAAGTGTTTGAGGCTGGATTTGAACTTAAGTCCTCCTGACTCCAGGGCTCGTGCTCTATTGACTGAGCCACCTAGCTGCCCCTGTTCTAAAATATTTATAGCAGCCGTCTTTGTGGTGGCAAAAACTGGAAACTGAGGGGATGCTCATCATTTGGGCAATGACTCAACAAAAGTTGTGGTATATGATTGTGATGGAGACTGTGCTGTAAGAAACGATGAGCAGGTTGATTTTAGAAAAAAAACATTAAAAGACTTGCATGAAATAGTGAAGAGTGAAATGAGCAGAACCAAAAGAATATTGCATATGGTAACATGCACCCCTTTGTTCTAAGAACAACTTTGAGTGACTAAGTTATTCTGAGTATTATATATAAATACTCAAATCAATCACAAAGGATCTATTAAAGAAATGCTATGCCCCTTCAGAGAAAGAACTGATAAATAGAAGTATGCATGGTGTGGCTTTTACATATATCTATAGTTATATTTGTGTCAAATGGGGGCCTTCTATAGAGCAAAGTGGGAAGGGAAGATGACAGTTCAGAACTTAAAATGTAACAACAAATAAATAAAATTAAGTTAAAAAAGAGATACTTGCCTCCTTGATTGAATTTGCATGTATTAGATAGGGTTTTGCCTCAATTCCATAGAACTGAGATTCCATTAAATTGGGTGAGAGGTATGTGGCTGAGCTCTATTCTATTGGGTTAAAAAGCTATGTTTAACTGACCTGTATCCCGTTAGGTTGAGGATTGCGTATGTAACTGACCTCCATTCCAATGGGTAGAGGGTATGTGTGTGTAACTGAGCTCCATCCTACTGAGGCGGGTATGACTAAGCGGTTTCATTGAGAGGTATGTCACTGAGCTCCCATCCCATTGAGTAAGAAGTGAATGTGATTGAATTCTATTCCATTGGGTGAGAGAACTGTGCTTATAACTGAGCTCCATTCCATTGGGTGAGAGGGGGTGTGTGTGACTAAGTCCCATTCCTTTGTCCCAATGGTGTATGACTGAATTCGGTTCCACTAGGCTCAACTGAAATGCATCCCTTTGACTTGAGAGGATTGTGTGTGACTGACTTGATCCCAAAGAGTGCCAGTATTGCATGTATAACTGACCTCCATCCCATTGAGAATGAGATGGGCATGACTAATCTATCCCCTTGGGTGGAAAGGTTGGGTGTAATTGAGCTATCATTGGGAGGTGGGTGAGAGGTGAGTGAGATTAAACTCCTTTTCATTGGGTGAGAGGTGAGTTGACTAAGCTCTATACCATTGGATGAATTGGGTGATGGTATAACTGAACTCCATTCTTACTGGGTGGGAAAGGGGTGGTAAATGAACTCCATTCTTACTGGTTGAAAGAGGGGTGTGTGTGACTGACCATTATACTATTGGACAAGAGTAGGGTGTGTGTATGTGTATGTATGTTTATGGATGTGTGTGAGAATGAAGTCCATTCCACTGGGGAATAAGAGGGTTATGATTTAGCTCCATCCAACTGGGTAGGGACAGGGGGAAAACCACTGAGGTTGCTTTTCCTGGATTCGCTGGGGGCAAAGTTTCTCCCATTCCCCAAACCATGGGTTCAGGTTCAGGCTGAACCTATTCCCAAGATAATTTCTCCTTACTTTAGGCCACAATGAGTTTATCTGCAGACCACCAGTCCCTTTCATTCTTGCCCTATGATTCCCAACTAGCTGTTTCCTTGTTTTCCGTAGGACCCTTGTCTGATACTTGTCCTTTGTTCTTACCCGCCCCCCCCCCCCCCCCCATTCATCCGCTGTCTAGTGTCTTCCTTCTCTGGACCCTGGTCTCTTCTTTTGCTTTGCTACCAGCTGTGTGCTTACTTTGCCCCCTCCCATCCCCCAATCCCTTAGCTTTTCTCCCGCTATAGAATTGGTTCCTTTCTATCCCCTTTCCCCCCAATCCTGCGCGGTCCCTCTATTCGCTTTCTCCATCCCTCTATCTTTTCTCCCTTTTCCATCACTGGTTTATGCTCCCACCTCCCAGACTGTTCCCCAAGGGCCTGGTCTCCTCTCTCCTGGCCAAAGGCAGCTGGCGGGCTGGCTCCTTCCCCAGGGGCCCCCCCTGGCCTGGCCCGGGCTCTGGCCCAAGCCCCAGGCCCCAAGCCCCATCTCCCGCCCCTGGCCCTCCTGCTCCTCCCCCAATGATGTCACGTCCCCGGCCGCCCCTCGGCCCGGCCGCCCCGCCCCCGCCCCCCTCCCACCCCCCAGTCCCCTGGGCCCGGCGCTCCCTCTCCCTCCCTCCTCCCTCCTCCCTCCCTGCTCCCCAGGGAGCGGCGGCGGCGGCGGCGGCGGCGGGATGGCCCGGGCCCGCGGCCAGGCCCCCGGGAGCGGCGGGCGGCGGCCGCGAAGGGGGGTCGGCCCGGGGCCCGCGGGAGGCGCCGGGGCCGGGGCCGGGGCCGGGGCCGGGGCCCGGAGCGAGCCGGCCGGACTGCTGCTGCTGCTGCTCCAGGTGTTCCCGAGCGGGGTTGAGGGGCCCGGACGACGGGGCGGGCGGGGCCCGGGCAGCGGCGGCGGCATCGGCGGGCTTGACTCCCCCCCCTCGCTCCCCCGGGACGCGCGGCTGCTGCTGCTCCTGCCGCCGCCGCCGCCGCCGAGCTCCGCTCCCGCTGCCTCCGCCTTCCGGATGGTAATCAGCGCTCCGCACCCGGCGCGCCAGGCAGCCCTGCGAGGCCGGCCGCTCCGTCCTCCCTGCCCTGCCCTGCCCTGCCCTGCCCTGCCAGCCCCGCGCTGCCTTGCCCTGCTCTGCCTCGCTCTCCCCTCTGCCTCCCTAGCGCGCTGCTTCCTTCTCTCCATCCCTCTCCTCCTTCCAAACCGCTGCAGACCTCCCTGCTGGGCTCCCCTCTCTGCGCCTCAACTCAGCCAGCCCTACTTCGCATCACTCCCGAGAGCCCCACTTTGCGTCACCCGCGGATTTCCCACTTTGCTTCGAGTTTTCGGGGTTGCCCACTTTGCAAAAGCTCTCGGGGTCCCCACTTTGTGTCAGTTCGAGTGTCCCCACTCTGCCCCACGCCAGGAGCCCTCTTTGGGCATTACATTCAGGGTCCCCTCTGCCCAGCACTGAGATCGCCACTTTGCACCTCGCCGGAATCTTTTCCCTGACTCCTGTGTCTTCGCATCCTTGCCCTGCGAGGTCCTTTCTGCTGCTTCTCCCCTCCCCTTCAGTTCCCCACTGCTTCCCCTGCTCCGGGCCCCCCTCGCAGCGAGTGGCCGCGGGGGAATCCCTTAGTCTCCCCGCCCCCCAGTGCAGGGGGAGGAGGCTGCGCTGCTGTTAGCGGGTCGGCTTTCTCCGAGGGAGCGGCCCGGGGAGCCAAGCTCTCACTGAGCTGGGGCCAGCAGAGAAGCCGTCGCGAGTCAGACGCGTCCCGCTGCTGCTCTCCTGCCCTGCCCTGCCCGGGTCTGGCCTGGTCCAGCCTATACTCGGCTATACTGGGTGGGGGTGGGGACTATACCCCAACTTCGTCGGAGCTCGGTGTGCGGGCCGTCGGGGCGCCAGGCAGAGCGGCGCCTGCAGCGCGGTCCCATGTTCTCCATGCAGGACTCCTTGCCCCGAGGAGGGCTCAGCCTGAAAGAGGAGCCGCTCCCTGCCGGCCTTGGCTCGGTGCGCTCCTGGATGCAGGGCACTGGAATCTTGGACGCCACCACCGCAGCGCAGAGGTGAGTCGTACTGAATGACGGGAGTCTCTCCCGGAGGGGCAGCAAAGAGCAGAGAGGAGGACTGGACCTGGACCGTTACTGGGATGGGGAGTCCATAAGAACACCAGAGAGCCTTGCTTCACCTTTCACTCGCCTGTGTTCCCCTGTTCTCTCTTGCTCCTCTCCAACTCCTCTTCCTCCCTCTTTCCTTCTCTGCTGCCTTTCCCTCTCGTTTTCTTTCCCCCAGTTCTATTCCCCTAATTCTTTCTGCTCTTAAAGTTGTGCGGGAATCTGGCTGGCTCTGGGCACAAACCTAGGCTAACCCTCCTGCCTGACACTGGCATTTGGAGCAGTAGCATGGGGTTGGATGTGGAAGGAGAGAAAGAGAAGTCAGTTTTCCCTAGTCTTTGCCTTCTGGTCCATGACCCCTTAGTTGCGAGTAGTGATAATGGACAGGGTCTCAGAGGATTCCTGAATTAAGCTTCTGACAGCTCTTCCTTCTCTCTCAGTTCTTCTCCTACTCCCATCTCCTCCTCCATCCTTATAGGGGTTAAGTTTCTGGAGGAGCCTATTAGGACACATTGCCTGTTCTTCTTTTTCCAGTTTCTGCCTTCTTTTTTGGAGCTCTTCTTCCCAATGGCCTTCCTAATGTTTCCCAAGTTGGTTGGGGAAGAGTGGGGGGGGGGGAGGTGTTGATGCTGGGGCAGGGAGGATGGGAGGGTGTCAGGGAGCTGGAGCTGTTGGGCTCATAGCCAATGAGAACCCCTCCAGGAATCTTGACACCCATTTACCACCTGCTTAGGAGACTCAGTGGAATGGAGAGTGGGAAGGAAGGAAGGCAGACTTAGGGGAGATGGAGACTGAGGAACAGGAGGGAAGGGAGGAGATGGGACAGACATCATTTTTCACATGGATGCTTTTTGCAGCTGGAAACAAGGTTTGGGATTTGCAGCAAGCAGCACAGGTTTTCAGGGCCTCTTCTGTACTGTTCCAAGCAGCTTCTGCCTGAGCTTAGGAGAGCTGCATCCCTATCAGACTTAGCCCTGTGGTTCTGTGGCCAGCAGGGATGCACCTCCTCTTCATCACTCCCCACTCAAGCCAGATTCTAGCTTCTTGCTTGGGTCAACTGATCTCCTCTCTGATTGGGGTTTTGCCTGAGCTCTGGGGCTAGAGAGACAAGGGAAACAGTCTCCTGCAGTCAGTGAGCATGGGAGCTAGATGTGATGCACTGAAGTGCAGAAAGTGACTGGTAGGAAGAGGCAGAGAGGGATGCTCATTGGGACTGGTGGCAGCTTTGGATTTGGGAGTGGGGGAAAGATGGTGATCTGGGGCTAGATCCTTAATGCTCTTTGAAGCCTGAATGGAGCTTCCCTGCCTTTCCTTCCTGGTTTGGCTGGCTGTTACCCAGATCCATGGATATACTTGCATAAAGGTACATCAGTTGTACCCCACATGTGGACCTCTCCCTTTCTCCCCAGCTCATTCTGCCACAGTTTACCCCCCTTATATACTTATTCATATATATTCATGACCACTAAGCCTGACAGAAGTCACACTACCATAGACATATATCCTAGGTGTCACATATACAAACAAGAGACTATCTACTTGGTTTTGCATTCAAGGTAACTCTCTGCTCCTTCCTTTTTGCTCTCCGTCCTCTTCCCCCACCCCCATTCATCCCAGGATTAGGTATCCTGGAGAGCTGATGTGTAAGAAGGATCTGTCTATGTGCATGGTGCAGATGGTGCTAGGGAGAACCTATGAGCAAACTTGGACCCCTCTCTTCAGAACCAGAGAAGTGTGTGTGTGTGTGTGTGTGAGAATGGTTGTCTGCTTATGTTTATGTTTCTCTCTTCCTAAAACTTGCTTTCATACGCTGGTTTTGAAAGGATTAAAGGAGACTTTTTTTCTTTTTCCTTGATGTTGTCCAGGACTGGCAGAATGAGTTGGGTGGGGGAAGGGAGCACTTTTGGGGGGGGAGGGGAGAGGGATGCTAACATTTGGATTTTTCATCTCTCCCCCTCCTAACCCATCCCCAAATACCCAAGACTCAATATCTATTTGGAGCCCTTGGTATTGGTCCCAGGTTGATTGATTGATCCTAGCTAGCCAGTCACCTCCCCCAGCATCTCCTGAGAGGCCCATTCCCCCTTATGCAGTATCCTTCCCCTTCAACAGCCCACCCCACCCCACCCCTCCTTTCCCACATACAACTTTTCTGCTTCTTCCAGGCACTTTAGAGGATGGGGGAAAGGGATGGGTGGGAAGTTCAGCTTAGTTATGGGGTGTTCGAGGATAGTTCATGTCCTTCTGTTCTAGGTAAACACAGTTATGGGTGTCTGCTAACAAGTCCCTCACATGCATGTCTCATCTTGTAGATATCTGCTTTTGACAGAACTCTGGGGATGAATGTGACCCAGGGCAATAGAGACTAAAGAGATGGGGAGGAGGAGGAGGAGGAGGAAGAGTGGGAATCCATCTTTTCGTGGGGACATTCCACTGGTAAAAGAAACCTGTGAAAGGTGGGTAGGATGATTTGGGGCATTGCCTACAATCTGCTGAGGCCTGTCTTCCAGGAGGCGCGTTGGACTTGGAGGAATTCAGTGTATCATGGAAGGACACGGTATGCTAGAACAGAAAAAACCTCTGAATTTGGACTCTAAAGCTGTGGCTTTACTAGCTGATTGACCTGGGGACATTTAGGTTCTTTGAGATTCTGTTTCCTCCTTTGTAAAGTAAAAATAACAATGTTTTGCTCTGCCCCCACATGGTTTTTTGTGATAATCAAATGAGAAAATGTGTTGTGGGAAGGTACTTTGTAAATTCTGACATGCTATATAAATATGAGACCTTATAAGTAGAGATGACTGCCTCCTAGGATGCTTTTCTGAGTCTGGGCTGGCTCCCACATCTAAAGGCCCTCCTAGAAGATGCAGCAGGTTCAAGTCTTGCCCTTCCCCTTATGTTCTCATCCCCTCTAGGATGCCCCACAGTATCTAGCCTCCTTCCCTAAAGGGATCAGAATGCCATCTTCTCCAGATCCTTGTCTCCTACAAGTATCTCTTCTCCCTCAATTACCTTATCCTTCCCACTGCCTCTTTCCTGTTTGCCTACCAATATGCTCAGGTTTCTCTGAACTGAAAAAGAAATCCTGCTCTCAGCCCAGCTACTCCCTCAAGTGAGACTGGCCTTGCTCACGCCTTCATTTTACCACCACATTTCTAGAGAGAGCAGTCTCTCCTCCCTGACTCTGTTTCTTTACCACTCACTAACTGACTTTGACTTCTTAGTCATTTGCAGTCTGACTTTCTTCCCCATCACTCCAGAGATAGCTGAAGGGAGGAAAAGAAATGTGGGCTAAAATGCCCATAAGTTCTAACCATTGCCTTCCTGACCTGGGAAAAAGAGACCATCCTTACTTTAGGAAAAAGGCCCTGTTAATGCACAGAGAATCTTGTAATTTTTTTGGTTCTGTTTTGTTCCCCACCACCACCCTTCACAAATTCTTTTTTAAAGTACTTCAGCTTTGTTATAGCTTTAAAAAAAAAAAAGCTGTCTCGAGGCAGCTAGGTGGCCAAGTGAATGGAGGAAAGACCCTGGAATCAGGAGGACCTGAGTTCAAATCTGGCCTCAGACACTTGACACACTTACTAGCTGTGTGACCTTGGGCAAGTCACTTAACCCCAATTGCCTTCCCAAAATAAAAGCTGTCTCTCCCTTGGTCAAGGTAGCTGGGGAGTTCAGAAGAGCCCAGAGATCAGGCTTGGTAGTAGCAGCACTTCCCTTGTAGAAATAGCTAAAATTTACATATTGCTTTAAGGTATACAAAGAAGTGACATGTCACCTCATTTGACCCTCACAACAACCCTGGGAGGTAGGTGCTACCCCATTTTTCAGATTTTCATATCTACAGGTGAGGAAACTGAGACTGAGAAAGGTTAAGGGACTTTTCTAGGGTCACATAGCTTGTGTTTCATGAAGGATTCAAACTCAGGTCTTCCTTACTCCAAGTCTATTGCTTTATTCACTGTGCCCCCTAGCGGCCTCATTAATAGGGGAGGGGTGGGAGAGTGGCAGGTAGAAAGAAATACTTCTCATGCTCCCAAATCTATATTCCCTCCTAGTCCTGACCTAAGCTACAGACTCATCTTTCTGACTGCCTCCCATAAATTTCCACCAAGATGTCTCTTTGACTCTTCAAAATGAACCTATCGCTAGAGCCCCAAGGTTCTTCCCTCCTGACCCATTTCTGTCTGTGGCACCAATGTCCTCCCCATCACCCAGGTTTAAAACTTTGAGGCAATCCTGACTTCTCCCCACCCGGTCACTTAGCAGACCCTGTCCTATGCAATGGCTCTTACATCTGGCTCTTCTCTCCACGCCCCCTGCTGCTTACCTCCAATAGGCCTTTGTGATCTTTCTTTACTGCCTAAAAGACAAGGGCCAAATGCTTGGCATTAAAAGACCTTGATGATGTGGCCCTGGCCTATCTTTCCAACTCCACATTCTGCTGCTTCCCTTCACATCATGGTACAGTGGGAAGGATGCTGGCTCTGGCTTCAGAGGACCTGAGTTCAAATCCTGATTTTGTTACCTATGACCCGTGTAATTTTGATAGACCTCAATTTCCTTATCTGTAAAACAAGAGGCCTTGAACTAGATGGCCTCTGTAGTCCCTTGAAGCCTAATTTATGTAAATCCACATCTAAGATGTTGTGTTCTTATCCCACATTCCAACCAAGCTGGACTACTTGTCATTTCCCAGATAAACTGTACCCCTTCCTCTCCCCTCTGCCTAAAATATCCCGTCCATACTCAGAATTCCTTCCTATTTTCCAAGGCCAAATGTGATTTCTTCCAGGAAGTCTTCCTGGATTCCTCACCTCCATTGGAAGTGATTTCTTGTTCCTCTGAAGTTCCATAACACTTTGCTACTGTCTTGTGGTACTTGTAACATTCTGCTTTGGTTTTTTTGTCTCCGTCTTGTTGCTATACCAAAAACTTCAGGCGGGCAGTAAACTATCAACTCTTTGAGCTGGAAGTGACTTTAAGACCAAAGCATGGTACCACGCTATATCTCCAACTGATGACTCCTAGTAACTGGGACCTCCCTACCTGCCCCAAACAGCCCCTTCTATTTTCAAACAACTTCTTTTGTTAGACGTTCTTTCTTCTGTCAAGCCAAATGTACCTCTCTGGAACATCTACCCACTGGTGGTTGTTCTGTGCCCTGTGGCCAACCAAACTAAACACAATAAAGACAATGATCACATGCCAAGTGTCCTCTTCTTCAGGCTGAACCTCCCCACTTCCTTCAATGGATCTCCAGATCATGTGGTTTCAAGTTTTCAATCTTGTTTCCCCCATAAGTACCAAGCATAAGACTTTGAGGGCAGCCACCATTGAATGGAGTACCTGATGAATTCTGTTGGAAGAACTCAAAAAGGAAAGGGAATTCCTGCCAGAGGAATCCACTCAACTTGAAGGGATCCTTGGTACTCTGGTTCTGATCATGTGAGGGTCAGGGATGTGGTGACCTCAGTGATCTGAATCTGTAATGCCTTTCTCCTCCTTGGTCAAGGGAAAGAGAGCCATTCTGGACATCCATAATTATGTGGGGGACAGGGTGTGGTGCCCTTCCTCCATCCCAGGCTATTGACTGTCCTTAGGTTTTGGTTACAAAAATAGGGTTGCCCTACAGCCCAGCCCAGCCCAGTGGCCCCAAGCTTCTCCATGTTTGGGGTGGGATGGAGTTGCAGAAGACAGGCATATCTGAGGGGCATATCTGGAAAGAAGAGGGGCATATCTGTAAGACTCTCAAAAGAAAAGAGAGTGGAAGAGTGTGAGGGAGTCTCTCTGTGAGTCTGGGAATAACAAGCCAGAGGAGGTGTGCTGGATGTGAGGCTAGAGTTAAGGTTCTCAGTTTTGATGTGTAGTAAGAGTAAGGTGTAGTCAAAAGTCTCTAACTGGTGTCTCTGCTTTAGAAGCTAGGGCCACTTCTGAAGATTATTTGGGGGAATGGTCCTTTCCTTCCTCGTCCTTCCTCTTCCCCACTTTCCCTGTCCCAGGTTCTGCTTCAGAGACTCACCCATCTTCCCTCCCCTCTCTGTAACTTAAGGAGGATCTATCCCTCAACGGAGTGGTACCTTGGATGACCATAACTGGCACCACCCCTACTCCCCTCCTTTCCCCCATGGACTTATTATCTATAGCCCTCCTTCATGACCTTTTACCCAACTCCACCGGCAACACACAAACACACTGCGGCTACAAGACCATTTCCAAGTCTCAAGTCTGGAACCCTCTCCTTTGGCAAAGTCCCTGGCCTCTCTACTCTTTGGTCAGAGGAAAGACAACCATCGTGGACTTCCAAAATCATGTGTGGGGCAGGGATGTGTGTACTAGGGGCTGGGAGGGGCAGAGGGAGGCTACTTAGAGCTTGGAGTAGCTCAGGGAGCTGACTTTCCTGTAAGCAGCTTTGGTCCGGCCCCTCTGCTAGGAAACGCTCCCATTTACTTTAATAATTAATAGCAGTGCCTCAGTGAACCTCCCTTCCCTTCCCTACCTCCCTACCCAGCCAAATGGGTGTTTCCACTGCCTTTTCATCCCTCCTAGAGGCACTTACCTTTCCCCATCTCCCTCATCCACCCTCTCTTTTCTCCTCCCAGCCCCTTCCCAGCAAACCACGGCTCAGGATTTCCTCAGTCACTAGCCCTGGCCCTAAGTACCAGGGAATAGTGGGTGGCAACCCAGGAATCCTGTTTAGGGGAAGTTCTCACCCCAACACCAAGGATTTCCATTGCTTCCTAATGAGGAACAGGGGCTCCCGACCTTCTGACTTCCTGCCACCCCCCAACACCTTTTGTTTTTGTCCTCTTCAGGTCTCACTCTCTGCTTCCTTCTTGTCTCTTCCTCCCCCACCCTTCTCTGCAATATCTTTCCCCTGAGTCTTGTTCTTTCCTACATCTCTCATCTTTCCCTCTGAGTGTTAATGGCCCCTTATTCTAATGAACTATGGATTTCCATAGTGAAACACCTCAGCCTCCTGACTTCCTATCACTGGCCTTAGTTCAGGGAATATGTGGGGGGGCGGGGGAGGTGGGGAGCACAGTCATTTTTCCTATGGGGGGAGGAGAGCTGATGCACTGGGCCTTGCTGGACCAAACCTGGAGGTCATTAGGAGTGAGTTAGTAGCAAAGCTGGAGTTTGGGCTGAAGGATCCTGGCTCTCAGCCCAAGGGGTGGAGGAGAAAGGAGTGGAAGGGAAATGGAGGTGGAAGAGAGAGATGAATACTTGTTGAATGAGAAGGCATGGGATGGGGAAGGAGGATATGGGAGTGTGAAGGAGGAAGGAATGGGGAGTGGTCTGTAGTGATGGGGATGCAGGGAAGAGGGTCCAGACAGGGGAGGTATTTGGAAGAGAGGAGGGGAAAATGAAATAGGGAAGAATTTAGGAAGAATGATTTAGGACAGAAGAAATGGAGGGGGGAATGAATGGAAAGATTTTAGGAGGAAACTCAAAGGAAAACAGGAGAGGTGGTACAGGAGACATGAAAGGGAGCGAAGAGAAGTCATAGGTGGCTTTTTTTTGGTTTTTGTTTTTGTCTTTTCTTTTTGGAGAGGGGAAGGCAGGGCAGTTGGGGTTAAGTGACTTGCCCAAGGTCACACATCTAGTTTGGTGTTGAGTGTCTGAGGCTGGATTTGAACTCAGGTCCTCCTGACTCCAGGGTTGGTGCTCTATTCACTGCGACACCTAGCCGCCCCCACAGGTGACTTTTTAATCGACTTTGATTATCCCCAAGCCTAGGACTAGTGGCAGTGGACTCTGGTATTCTTCTAGTTCATACTTAGGTTCCTTCACACCAGTGGCGGTGCCTCAGTTTCTCCACAGATAATACTGAAGGCAGGGGAATTACTTTAAAGCAGAATGAATGCCTTTCATATTTCCCAGTTTGGGACATTGGAGGCTCTGGATAAGGAGGGAAATAGGAAAGAAAGGAGAACAGCCAAGTAAGAGCAATGGTGGGAGTTGGATAGATCTAGGAGAGAGAAATGGCAAGAGGAGAGACAGAGACAGAAAGAGAGAAAAAGAGAGACAGAGAGAAACAGAGAGACGGAGGCAGGAATAGGGAGAGAGACAGAGAGAGACAGAGACAGAGAGACAGATAATGAGAGAAAAGATAGAAGGACAGAGCCAGGAAGGCTGGGCAGAGCGGCTTTGGAGGGAGCCTGAAGCCGAGTATCTCGCTACGCCTGTCTCTGGGGAAGGGGGGTGGGGAGCCAGAGTCCCGCCTGTCGGGAGGGGCGCTCTCCGGTGTGATTGCTCTAGAGAGCCTGTTAGAAGCGGGATTTTTTTTTGTTGTTGTTAAATTGCTGTTACTTATAATAACCGTTTAGTCAAGAATGTAAAGAGCCGCGGAGTCGCCTCCCGGGGAACGCTCGAAGAGAAATACTGGCTCTATTTCGAGACAATTGGAGCAGGCGAATGCTGTGCTGCTCTCCTCCCCTCCCTCCCTTTCTGCCCACCTCCTGGGCCTCAAGTGGGGGGACCACTAGTCCACAGCTGGGGTGGTAGGAGATACGGATTGATTGCATGGTCTTTTTGTCACTGCCCCTGCTTGAGACTCGGACTCGGACACACTGTGGTGTCTTGGAGACGAGAAGGGAGGTACATTTCCCTGTCTCTCCACCTTCCCCCCCACCATTCCCGAAGGTCTCAGCTCTGGGGATTAGCGCTGGCGGAGAGGGTAATAGGCACACTGGCTTCCTGGTTTTCTTGGTGTGTGACCGTCCTGGAAAAGGTGGAGTGCTGAGGGTGGAAGGGACAGGCACGCACAAAGCATTACCCTTTCCCTTTCTCCTCCCTCTCTCCCTGAGGTCTAGAAGGAGGTGATAAAGGGTCTATAGCTATGAATCTGTTATAGGGAAGGATCCTGAGGGTTTGAGGCCTCCAGAATAAAAGGTCAGCCTCTGAACCCTGGGCAGAGTCTATGGGATGGAGCCTGTCAGAGTAAGCTAAGAATCAAGACCACACCTCTGGCTTATAAGAAACATAATGGGAAAAGACTGAAGTAGACCCTTTATCTCCACCATCCCTCCACATGGACCTATCAGATGGGGACTTGCGGCTTTATTGTTATGGAGAACTCCCAGATGAGGAAATTCCCTTCACTAATGCTAGTCAGAACTTTCTATGCAGTTTATATAGTCTTAAAGAATTGTCCAGGGCAGAGGTGTCAAATAAGTAACCAGAACCAGATTAAAATGTCATTGGAGAACGTTTGACAAAATAAATCAAAATACAATAAAAGAGAGATGGCATTAATGTGTGGTTTTCCAAATCAGTATGTACCCACAGGGAGGCTTATATACAGTTTGGTGGCCCTTGTTTCTATTTGATACCCCTGGCCCAGACTGCTGATTTGCCCAGGGTCACACTTGTCCAGGCAAGGACTTGAACCCAGGGTCTTCTAGCTCCAAATGCCTCCTTGTTCCCTCTGCAGGAGCACTGTGCTGCTTTCCCCTGACACTTGGGCTCTGGGTCATCCACTGAACCTTCCGGTCTCCCTTAGTCTGTCATCCAAAATTAAATCTAAACTTATTTTGAATCTACAGGCACATCTGGACTTCTAGCAGTCTTGATCTTTGGAACATGGGACCCATGCATGTTAGGCACCTGGAGCTATCTTCCTTTTAAATCAGTCCATTTAATTTGCACCCAAGATGATTCTCCCTAGGATGGTAGATTAGAATTTGAGGAGGCAGAGGGTGGGGGTGCTCCTTTAGGGGTCACTGAGAAATGAGAGAAGTGTTGCCGAGAAGCCACATAGTGGGGGAAGGAAATGCTCTTGATATTGATCTAAGTTATCAAGATAGCTCGATAGAAGGCTGGATTTAGAGGCAGGAAGACTTGAGTTCTAATACCACTCAGACACTGGCTGGCTATGTGACCCTGTGAGTTAGGCACTTGAACCTCTCTCTCTCAGCCTCCCTATTTCCTCATCTGCAAAATGGGGATAATAGTAGTACCTATCTCACAGGGTTGTTGTGAAGATTAAATGAAATAATATTTGTAGCAAGAAAAGAGCTTCAAGACAGAGGCAGGTGGCACAATGGGTAGGACACTGGATCTGGAATCGGGTTCAAAGCCTGCCTCAGATGCTAACTAGCAGTGTGATCTTGGGCAAGTCATTCCACCTCTGTCTCTCAGTTTCTTCATTTGTGAAATGGTAATGATGCCAACAGCACCTACCTCCCAGGGTGGTGAAGATCAAATGAGATAATGTTTGTAAAGTGCTATATGAATGCTAGTTTTATTATAATTACAATTATCAAGAAGAGCTGAAATTAATTCTCAGCAGGTTGTCTGAGGGGATGGGGCAGGGAGAGTGTTTTGTATATTTTAGATTTTAATCAAAAGTAGTTAATTTATTTTTAATTTTTTAAAGTAGTTAATTTTTTAAAAAAGTCATGTTATTTAAAGGAGGCAGATTCAGTTATCTAGAAAATGGACATCTATGGAAGACTTCCTTCCCCGAGGAAATAAACCAGAGATGTGATTCGAATTTCTTTTGTCTTTTCCCTCTCTTGAGGCCATCAGTTCCATGAGTTTCCTGGGGGCTGCATGAAATAGGACTTCCTTTGATTTGTCCCCTTCACCATGAAGGGGGCTTCGTCTTTTCTAGCTCTAGGACCATGAGAGGGGCATCTGTTCTTCATGTCACCTTCATTATCTGCAAACCTTTGGTCATCTTCCTCAGCATTCATGGATGTGCATGTCTGTGTGTATGTCTGTGTGTGTTTGTGTTTCTGTGTGTGTTTATCTGTGTTTCTATGTGTGTGTGTGTGTGTGTGTGTTTCCACGCAGACCTAGGTGAGGATAACAACGTACACAACCGATTAGGTCACAAGGGAAGGTGTGAATCATTCCAGAGGAGAGGTCTAGGCAAATGCTCTGAGAAACCTGAGAAGGAAAACTTGACTTTCCCCTGCTGCTTCAGGGAAAGCTTTGTGGAGGAGTCCTATCTGGGTTGGATTTTGAAGGTGAAGAAGGTCTTCAATGGGGGACGTGACGGGGAAGGATGAAGAAACTGAGATAAAAACAGAACTTGTTCTCTTTCCCCCCAAATCCTTCCCTCTTCCAAACTTCTCTCCGTCACCCAGGCTGGAAAGCTCTGTCTTCCTCAGTCTCTCACTCTCTCTCACCCCCCATAGCCAACCTTTTGCTGAGTCTTGTTTCTTCTTTCACAATATCTCTTGTATAGTTAGCCTTTTCTTTCCTCCACTCTCATGGCTGCCATGCTGGTGCAGGCTCTTTTCACCTCATGGCTAGACCATTGCAACAGCCTGCTGGTGGGTCTCTCTGCTTCCAGTCTTTCTCAGTTCCAATCCACCACTCAACTCCCAAAGTGATTCTCTTTTTTTTAAATTAAAACATTTTTTTTTCAAAGTGATTTTCCTAAAGCATGCATCTACTTCACTCTTCCTACTTAATAATCTCCAATGGCTCCCTATTGCCTCCAGGATCAAATATAAAACTCTGTGTTTGGTATTTAAAGCCCTTCATACCCAGCCTCTTCCTGTCTCTTCCAGACTCCCCATAGTTTACTCCCCTTCACTTGCTCTGAGATCCACCCACAATGGCTCCTCTATCTCTCAGTTCCATGCCTTTCCATTGACCATCATCCCCTATGCTTGGAATACTCTCGCTTCTTTCCTCCACATCTCAGTTCTCCTGGCTTCCCTCAAGACTCAACTCTCACTTTCTGCAGAAGGCTTCTCCCTTTATGCCCCGCCCCAGACTTCCCTCCAGATTACGTCCTATGTATACCATCTGTCTCTATCTCTATCTGTATCTCTCTATCTACTTCTACATCTATATATCTATATCTGTATCTATCTTGTATGTACATAATTGTTAGCATGTTGTCTCCCCTATTAGAATGTGAGCTCTAGGGGCAGCTAGGTGGCACAGGGAATAGAGCACCAGCCCTGGAGTCAGGAGGACCTGAGTTCGAATCCGGCCTTAACACTTACGAGCCGTGTGACCTTGGGCAGGTCCCTTAACCCCAATTGCCCTGCCCTTCTCCCTCTAAAAAGAAAAAAAAAGAATGTGAGCTTTCTGAGGGCAGAGATCATGTTCTCCTCTGCTTTGTATTCCTAGCATAGTATCTGGCACATGGGAAGCAGCTCATAAATGCTTGTTGATTGATTGGGACTGCCCCAGGAAGATTACTTGGCCAGTTTAAGGACACATAGGTAGTCAGAAGCAGAGCTGGGATGTGAGCACCAGGTCTTCCTGTTCCAAGGTCAATGCTCTCACAAATCTCTCACAATGCTTCTTATATGTCCAGTGGGACCTTGAATGCCAGGATCATCTAGCATTCCTACTTAATTTGGTAGGATAACCAGATTAAACCATTAAACCATGGAGAGCTTCTTGAGTTTTTTGAATAGAGAAGTTGTATTGTCTGAGCAGAGCATGAAGAGAAAGACTACTAGGTGGTAGGTCAAGAATGGATTGGGGCGTGTGTGTGTGTGTGTGTGTGTGTGTGTGAGAGAGAGAGAGAGAGAGAGAGAGAGAAAGAGAGAGAGAGAAAAAGAAAGAGAGAGAGAGAGCATGGCCCCCAAAAAGAGATCCGAGAATATACCTTCCTTTCATTTCAGAGGTAGGGATTATGCTGCACACAATATTGGACTTTTTTCAATATGTTAGTCTGCTGAGCTGTCTTTTTTTTTTTTTAAAGAAATGGATCTTTGGAAGGAGTAGGGAGGGACATATTGGGAAATGAAGGTGGCATAGAAACAAAAGCTCGCAATAAAAATGTTTGAAAGAACAGATCTGTGAATTGGAGGGAGCATGGGAGAAAGACCAGCTAAGGTCTAGGTGAGAAAAGATGAGGGCCTAAGTCCAGTGGAGACAACTGGACTGCCCCTGGATGGATTTAAGAAATATTGTAAAGGTCAAAGGGCTTGGCAACTGATTATCTGAGGGAGTAAGAGAGGAAAGAGGCAAAGGGGACTCGAGTTGTGGGACTCAGTGATTGGATAGTGATAGTGCCAAGGAACTAGAGAAGAGAGTGGAAAGGGCAGATAGAGGGAGAAGATGAGGAATTTCATTTTGGAGTTGTTTGATCTGTGGCTGGCACTTCTTGGCAGAGATGTGTGCTAGGTAGATGGGCATGAGGTCCTGGAGTTTTGGAGAAAGGGCAGAGATAAACATTTGGGAGTCATCTATGTAGAAATGGCACTCAGTGCTATGGGAGTGAATGAAAACATTAAGAGAGAACACGGAGAGAGAGCAGACAAGAACGAGCTAAGGAGAGAACCATGGAAAACACTTACCTTAGGGTACTGTGAAAAAAAGAAGCAAAGAGTCACTCAAAGAGGAGAAACCATAAGAGGGCAGAGTCACAGAAAAGGTCATGGGGATGAGAACTGGAAAAAGACCATTTGATTTAGTGATAGGGAGGTCATTAGGGACCTTTGAGAGAACAGGTTCAGTAGGCTGGTAGGGCATGGAAGTCATATCAGAAACTCCAAAAGAGGCAGCTTGGGGTAGTGGATAGAGTGCTGGATCTGGAGTTAGGAAGACCTGGGTTCAGTCTCACCTCTGACATTTATTAGCTGTGTGAAACTGGGCAAGTTAATTATCTTTGCAACCTCAGTTTCTTTATCTGTTAAATGGGGACAATAATGTTGTACCAAATGAGATAATGCATGTAAAATGCTTTGCAAAACTTAGCTATATACATATTAGTTATTTCTTAGTTTAAAAATAAAGATAATAAAAACTAGCACCTATGTCACAGGGATGCTGTGAAACTCAAAGGAAATGATCCATGTGGAGCTTTTTTGCCCACTTTAAACAGCTGTATAAATGTTAGTTATTATTATTACTTATTGATATCTTCTGTTTTTATATCGCCTTCATTTCTGAATATTTCTTTACCCCTCATCCCTACCCAAAGTTATCCCTTGTAACAAAAAATAAAAGAAGGCAGAAGAGAGAAAAAGGAGCTCAGTAAAACTCTACATCAGCTGGGTCTGACGGCGCAGGCTGTGTTCTGCACTCACAGTAAAGAAGGGAAGGGCATGCACCTTTTCAGCTCTTCTCTAGGGGTGAGGTTGGTCATTGTTATCGTATAATGTTCAGTTTCTTTTTTCTTGTTCTTTCTATTTTCATTTCATTTGCTTTTTCCATTTCCATTTCTTTTATTATCCGATCATATTTTCTAGCTCTGGGGACCTGAAGTAAATAGAAGATTCTAGATATGAGCTTTCTATGGCTTGCACAAGGAGAGAATAGTTTTTGGTTTTGTGCCCAAATCTTTTCCTAATGAGACCCCACCCTTGCCCTTGTATTAACTAAAGAAGCACTCAGTGTTTTTAGGGAATAGTGTTTGATGCCTCCAGCATTCCTTTCTAGAGTCATGACAAGGAGCTCAGAGTCCTTGAAGATTCACTGGAGTATTTTATTCTCAGTGGGCTGTCAAGAGGTGGGTGGTATAATGGACCGGGTGGGAGAGGGAGGGAGGGAGAGGGAGATAAGGAGGGAAGGAGAGAGAGAGAGAGAGAGAGAGAGAGAGAGAGAGAGAGAGAGAGGGAAGGAGGGAGGGAGGGAGAGGGAGGGAAGGAGGGAGAGGCAGAGGTGGGGGAGAAAGAAACAGAGAGAGAGAGAGAGAGAGAGAGAGAGAGAGAGTGTGCTTTGGCCATGGAGTCAGGAAAACCTCAGCCATTGTGACCCTGGACAAGTCACTTAACCTCTTCATGCTTCAGGAAACTCATTAAGAACATAAATTTGCAGAGCAGGGCTGATATGCAATGGTAGACTGAGTTTTCTAACCTGGTGTAATTTCTCATCCACTTCCCATCTTTTTTCCCCTTCACTCCTCCATGCTGTAGCTCATCTCTCTCCTTTTTGCCCACTTACTGGGACCACCCAGAACAGTATAGAGTCCTCAGAAAACCTGGAGATTCCTGGGTCCCTTTGTCCTCCAGACCATTATAAAGGTGTTAGCTGAGCCCAGTCCTTGCTCTGGTCTTTGGGGATAACAATAATCATCTTTTAGATTTCTTTAATCAGAGAAGCACCAGGCTTTCCATGACAGAACATTCACCCACCACACACACACACACACACACACACACACACACACACACATACACACACACCATCATATACACTAACACCTACACATATTTCAAAGAACTGTGCGTATGTATCTATGATGTTTCCTTGTTTCCCTGTCTGTCTTCTGCTCTCTTTCAACATCCCTTTCCTTCTTTCTCATTATTTCTTCATGCCTCTCTCCATCCCTTTCACATAAATGTTAGGATGTCTTGAAAGAAAAACCTTCCCTCTGTTTGCTGTGGTTTCTTCAGTCCCATCTTTTGCCTTTCCTTCCAGTTTGTGGCTGGTGAAGCCGGTGCAACAGCTGGGGTGCTAGAGACATGTTTCTGCCTTGTGTACCCAATCTAGGCTCATTTAGTCATCCCTCTCCTACCTCCCCTCATAACCTTCTACCCCCTCCTCTGGAGGTGTAGATGGGATGGGACAAGCTAAGCTGGGCTGTCCTGAGAGTGGGGTGGGAAGGGACACTTTCATCATCCCATGACTCTGCAGCCCTCCTCTCCTCCACTTCCTGTGTCCTGTGCTCAGACACACATGAACATATGCCTCCCATCTCCTTTTTTTTTCTTCTCCATTCAAACCTCCACTTAAATTGTCTTCCTCTGACTTGAGTCCCTCATTCTTTTTCCCCCTTATGACTGTCTTCTTCCTCTCTCCCCATATCCCTCCCAGGGGCCAGAGTTGGCTCTCTAGGGGGTCTTAGCGAGTTGTGTGGTCTGCCTGGGAGATTCTTCTAAGTTCCCCTGGACTGGGCTAAAGCAGGAGGGGGTGGTGCATGTGTGGACTGAAGCCAATGTCGGTTTGACCAGGATAATGAAAATGAAATCAGAGTTGGGAATCTTGGGGAATTGGGAGGAGAGCAAAGACACACTGGGAGTCTCAGGGTGCAAAGGTGAGGGAGGCCACGTTGCTTAATTTGCCTTCAGACTCTTCTTGTCCATCATAATCTTTGCTTCATTCCTGGATGGATGCTTAGGGGGGAAGAATGTGGAAGAAGTTGGAAAAGAAATCCTTTTATACTTCTGCTCGATGGGGATGAGGGCATCTGTCATCCCCTCACTTCCCCTCTGTGCACAGATCTCTGTTTGGACTCTTTGAGAAAGCAGAAGAGAAAACACATCTCCTCCCTGCCTCACCTAACACCTCACCTCCCAACTCTCTTTTCCTTTCTGGTCTGTGATGAAAAGGAAGCTCCCTAAGGTAAAGTAGGGGCAGGATTTTGCTTTGAGGGTCAGACCCAGACTTCTTGGGCCTTGTCCTTGGTTCCTATAGAAGGGACAGGACAGGATTCTCAAGGCTCCAATATCTTCCCTACTTCTTGGAAGTGGACTCCAAACTCTATGGGCCAAAAGTAGCTATGGAGATCTTTGAGAAAGCACTGTGCTTCCTGTGCCTCAGTTTCTCTGTATTCTCCTAATGGATTCTCTGTTCTTTAGTCTACCATACTGGGTTTTATCTCTTGCTTGCTGGAAGGTGGTGGCGGGTAGAAGAGTGATCTCATAACTTTAGGGGAGGTAAGGGTCTCTCCAGAGACCAAGGCTGGGGAATTATAGCTAGCAAAGGGATTGAGTGTTGTTCTCCAAGATGAACAGAAGCCAGGCTGGGCTGCCCTCAGGGGAGGGTAGCAGAGTGTACCATAGTTTAGTCAAACCTCATTAATTTGTCATCCACTAATTCAGCATTAAATAGAACTTGCACTGGGTTGAGCTGCTGAAGTTTCTATCAGGGATGTCTAGGAAGCAAGAGCTTACAGGTGAAGAACAGATAGATGAAAGTTCCAAGGGTCTAAGCAAGAGGGCAGGAGTACTGATGGTCAACCCAGAGGTTCCTTTGTTACGTTATCCCCTGGAAAGGTGAGGAGGGCCTCCAGTGCATTAGGTGAATTCTCTGGGGAGGATGTATCAGGGCATAGGGACAGAAGTTGCTGAAAGAGAGATGGCTGGATAGGCTGCTGCTTGTATGGCTAAAGGAAAGGAGGAAGTGCTTCCAAGCATCTAGGAGATACCTGAGCTAGCCAAGTAAAGAGAAGAACCCTGCTTAATATCTTTCTTGATATGTGCAAATATACACGCCCTTGGTGCTTTTCCTAATTCCCCTGACTCTCCCATGGAAATTTTTCTTCTGACTTGCTTCTTAATGCTTTTGCCATGGTGGTCAGTGTGTGTGTGCTCCTCTGCCTTGCCCTTTTCACCACCAGATTGCTTTGACTATCCCCATAAATGCCTCTAAGACCAGGAGTGGAAAAGTTCTCTCTCATTTTTGAGAGAGAAAAGTAAAGGTGTAGAATTTGGACAGCTGAGAGTAGACAGAATATTGGGTTTAGAATCAGGGAAACCTGAATTTGAATTTTGCCTCAGACTCTTACTGTATGATGGACCCTGGGCAAGTGCCTTAGCCCACCAGGCCTCAGTTTCCTCATCTGTTAAATGGGGATAATAATAGAACTTACCACATAGTCTTATCATGAAGATCAAATGAGAGATTATATGTAAGGTGCTTTGTGATAGTTTAAATGCTATGTATATGTCATTATTATTAATAATATTGTTAATAATATATAATAATAATAATAAACAACTCTTCTGGGTAGTTGTGAGGTGAAAACTAAGCTGGGGGTCTGTCTGCTCTCTATTTTGCCCCTTCTAAGAGTTCCCTTTTGGGACCTTCCTGGGACTGGTCTTCAGGCTAGAGGCAGGGGTAGAAGGAGTATATATGTGTGGGGTGTGGAGCTGGAAGCTTTTAGCCTGGGACTCACTAGTATATTCATAAATAATAATCAGAGTTAATAAAGAAGCCATTATGACTTTAGGTAGCATCTCCCTCACCTACCCGTCCTTAGTCCAGGCCCCAAGAATGGGCCAGCCTGGCTATAGAGGGAGGCAGGGAAAAGGTTGAAGGTAGAAGGGAAGGCAGGAGATGGATAAGCCCAGGGGCTTTGGGGCAGAGAGTGGGAAGAAATGAGCAGTTCATAAAGTCCATAGGAAGGGGTATGAAGCCTAGGACAATGACCAGAGAGAGCAGGAGAAGAAGGGTGGCTTCAGAGATCATCTCACTGAAACCTCACCTTTGCAAAATCCTCAACAAATGGTCATCCACTTTTCATTTGGAGACCTCAAGTGAGATGGAGCCCACCACCTTCCAAGACTTTCTGTCCTACTTCAGGGTAGTTCTAATTGCTTAGGAAGCTTTTCTTTTTAACCAAGCCCCTCCCCTAAACTGCCTCTCCCACTACTACTCCTCATTCCTAGTTCTGCCTTCTGGGGACAGGCACCATAACTTTAATTCCACTACCTTGTGCCAGTCCTTCAATTACTTTTAGATGACTCTCACGTACCTACTAAGTCTTCTCATGCTAGGCTAAACGTCCTTCAGCTGGGTACAACAAGCAGGGAGCTGGAGACCTGTTTCCATCCTCATTGGCCCCTCAACCCCCAAAACAACAGGCTGGCCAGTTTTGTCATCCTTCTCCATATAGGTTTGGATGACATGGTCTTTGCCATGTCGTTTGCCCTTCTCTGGATGTGCTCCAGCTTATCCATCACAGTCCAAACTCTGGGCCTAGGCTTCTTAAAGAGAGAGTCAGGTACAGTGGAAACAACTGGAGACTTGGGATCAGAAAAACTAGCTCTACAGACTGCAATACCGTAGTATACTACAGATCTGGTGGAAAGAACTTGTGACCAATTGTATAACTACCTTGTCTAAGCCCATTATGTTCATCTTTAGAATTCAGGATAATAGTATCTGTAATACCTACCTAATGAAAATCCAGAGGGATAATGTATGTGAAGTGCTTTGTAAACCTTGAAGAACAATAATAGTTGATGTATTATAACAATATATTTATTATTGCTAATTTAATATTATTATTAATGCAATCTAGCTAGCATTTATATAGCACTTTAAAGTTTGCAAGGCAACCATACAAACAGTATCTCGTATGATCCTTACAACCCTGGAGGATACCTTCCAGAATTATTTTTATCACCATTTTACAAATGGGGAAACTGAGGTAGATGCCGAGTAATTTGCCCAGGTTTACATAGCTCCTAAGTGAAGCAGTATTTGAACTCAGGTCTTGCTGACTCCAGGTCCAGCGTTCTCTCTACTGGGCCACCTGGCTGCCTATACCACACGAACTCTTTTGTGTGTTGTTTTGCCCTCCTTTTTTTCCCATGTAAAAAGACCTAGAAAGCTTCCAGCATGGCAGGCAGATCCTCTGTGGGGTGTTCCTTCATTCTTTTCAAAGGCATCATGCTAGGTGTTGGTACAAAGGCAAAAATGGAAAAATCATTGAAGAACACGGACAAGAGTGTGAAGATGATCGTAGGGATACATGGTGTACCACCAAATACAGAAAAATGAAAGAATATTACAATGCTGGTTCATATTGACCTTGCACTGTTATAAAACCCCAGTTCATAACAACTGTAGCCTACCATGTACTCTCTTTTTGAACCCCGAGGTGTAAGACGTCACATTTACCCCTACTGATGCTATCTAGGTCTTCTTCTGAGTTATTGATTAAAAGAAAAAACATTCAGGGCAGCTAGGTGACATGGTAGATAGAGAACTGATTTTGGAGTCAGGAGGACCTGAATTTAAATCTGGCCTCAGACGCTTATTAACTGTGTGATCCTGGGCAAGTCACTTAACCCTGATTGCCTCCCTCTCCCCAAAATAAATAAAAACTTTATAAAAGCCCAAACCATTCAACAGCATAAGACCAAGGAGAAATCTCCCTGGAGATGGCCCTCCAAGTTAACATCCACTCTTGCATGGCTACTCTTTGGGCTGGGTCATTCAGTCATTTCTGAACCCCATCTGTCTTTTCCACAAGGATAGCAGGAGCACCTGGATGGAGCTACAAGGCATAAAAGAAGGAGCACTGAGTTTCTACTTAGCACTCTCTCTTTCCCGGTTAATGCTTCCCCCAGACATACAGAGGTGGGGCCTTTGGCTGCTGCCTGGCTGTCCCCATCATTCATGAGAACAGAAGGAAACCTCAGGGCATCTTTGCTAGAACTGGGATGTTCCCCTTAGCTCCTCTAGTAGGCATCCTCCCTAACTGCCTACTCCAGGGGCCTTACAAATTGCTTCCTCCTGCCTCATGCAGCAATGCCTTCATTGAATTCCTTCCTCTGTGAGGGGCCACAGGAATCTGGGGGAAGTGGGGAGGGTCCTGGTTGGGAGAGCACCTTTTTATCTAGGACTGGGGTGAGGATTTCCTAGGATAGCTAGCATTTACATAATGCTTTAAAGTTTGCTAAGTGTTTTAACATAAGTTTGCATTTGATCTACCAACCTTGTGAAAAAGGTGCTCTTATAACTCTCATTTTACGGATGAGGAAACTGAGGCTAAGAAAGGGATAAGTGCTCAGGGTCATGTAGTTAGGCAGTGTCTGAGTTTAAACTGTGCCATCTAGCTGTCTTAGGTCCCAGCTATGGGGGAGCTGGGGAGAGAGAGGCAGTGAGAGTTGGGAAAGTAAAGCCAGAATCGGTCTTTTCATTTATCTCTTTCCTTTCTAGTCCTTGTGGTCACAGTCTGATGGCTTCAGAGAGTCCCATCCCCCTCCAACCTCCCCCTTTCTCCAGTGGGCCAAGTTCTAGAAAACATTCATTCCTTGCATTTGGCCTAACCTGGTGTTCCTCCCCCTTCCCCACACACACCTCAACCTCCTCTTCTTCCTTCTGGCGGAGTTGGGCTGAAAGTTTGGCCAGCAGGTTACTAAAGTGTTCATAAGCCTTGGCTTCTAGAGAGTGGATTGGGCTTGCATCACTTTCCTTTCCATCAATCTATGATCTATCCTGGGAAGTAGGGGCTATCTTGTGCTCCTCTCCTAGCCCCACTCCTCTGCAATAACTTCCTGCCTAACACCTCACATCTCCCTCTCTGATGCTCTGGAAGCTGCTCACTAAACTAGGCTTGGTGAACACGGATGAGATCTTAGTTTGATTCCTCCAAGGATCACCGAAGGCCACTCCATCTCCAGGGATGCAGTAGCACCAGCCTATTCTCAGACATATCCATTCATTTCCTGGCTTCCCTTGAGCTTGACCCTGATAGTCTCTTAAAGCCTCTTGCCTGTATCTGTCCTCTCTGAACTGGCCCAGAAAACATACATATACTCTAGTCACATAGGCCCTAATGACTCCTTTGAGTAAGAGCTGTGTTCCTGAAAAGTTATCTGTAAAGCAGTTTGTGGTAAATCCAGCTGCCCAGGGAGCTGTTAGGGGAAAGCCTGCTGGGAAAGGAACTGCTTAGTAATATGAATGAACGATCACACAGACATTTAGAGAAGCTGGGCTGGAGCCTAGCTTGTTGGAGGGCTGAGCCTTCATGTTTCACTGAGGGGAGTTTGTGGGGCAAAGGGCTCATCCATGCCCTGTGATCACAGGCTCTCCTAAATGACCCTCACTTCTTACAACAGAGATCTTTGCCCTTAGCCAGCATCTAATAAAATGTCTGTTGAGTGAATGAATGAATGAATGGGCAGGGGGAAGGGGGAAGAAGAAGAGAGAGGAGGTGGTAGAGCTGACCCAGAATGACTACCTTTCCAATTTTTGACTCCCCACATCCTTCTCCAGGGCAGTGTAGCAAGGTGGCTAGCGAGAGCCCTGGGGTCAGGAAGACCCAGGTTCAAGTCAAGATTCTGACATTTACTGGTTGTGTGACCCTGTGCCAGTCTTAACCTCTCAGTGTCCTAAGCAACCAAGACTGTACATTGCAAATTAGGTGCCAATCTCTGTTGGTGGGGGGAATCTCCTCACCAGGAGTTCTGTGAAATCACTGGTCAGGTTAAAAACAAAACAACCCTCTGTTCATTTAGATTCAGCTTTTCTTAAGGTCTTCAGACCTAACTTAGAGCATGGACTGCTGGGGCCTTGCCTGCCTACCCTGTCTCTCTACCCAAAGAAAGTACTAGGAACCCAGAATGACATCTTCTCTCCTTCCCCCCTGTCCCCACAGTGGTGTGGGCCTGGCTCGGGCTCACTTTGAGAAGCAGCCACCTTCCAATCTTCGAAAATCCAACTTCTTCCACTTCGTGTTGGCCATGTATGACAGGCAAGGACAGCCGGTGGAGATTGAGCGCACAGCCTTCATCGACTTTGTGGAAAAAGAGCGGGTAAGGGAAGCTGGCAGATAGCTTGGTTCTGTGTATGAACTCTTCATTCTTTGGAAAACTTTTAGAGTCACCCTGGGGTGGAGAGAGTACTGTGCATGGCCAGAGATGGCAGCTAGGAGAAAAAGGGCGATTGCTCTTGAGCTGGGGGAACAAGTTTCTTCCCCCCACTGCACCCCTGTGCTCACCACCAGGTTACAGCTGAGCTGGCTGAATGTTGGGGGATTTCTCCCTGACACCCATCCTCAGCACTTTCTCTCTCCTGTCTCTCCAGGAGCACAGTGGAGAGAAAACCAACAATGGCATCCATTACCGACTGCAGCTGCTGTACAGCAATGGTGAGTTATCCTGGTGCTAGACTTCCCATCCTAGCCTAATCTTCACTGCCTTGCCCAGTTCAGCCTGCCCTGTCTCCCTCCCTTCTGCCCTCCTTCAGCCCTTCATGCCCTACTCAGTTATAGCCTGCCGTGCTCCAGACCAACCTTCCCTGCTTTCCCATCCCGTCATAGATTGGCCTGCCCTAGCCCATCCTTCCCTGTCCTAGCCTGTCTCGTCTTGCCTCCTTGTTGCCTGCCCTTCCCAAGAGGGAATGGTTTCAGGCTGACTGTAAATGTCATATGCATATATAGCGTTAGGACTTTAATCTCTGATCCTGGGAGAGAGGTGAAGAACCCTGAGACTTCAAAGAGCCCCCTTTCCTTGGCCATCCTCCTCACACCTGATTCTTCCCCCTCTTTCTCGTTCCCAGGAATCCGCACTGAACAAGACCTGTATGTCCGACTCATCGACTCCATGTCCAAGCAGGTGAGCTGGAGGGAGAAGCCCATTCTGTTCTCCGAGTCTCCTCCCTTTGTCTGAGGGCCTCTTTGGAGCTGTGTTGTGTGGCCACACACGTCCTGAGGTCATTCGGACCCCAGCTCAGCTCCTGGAAGGCTGGATCCATCTATTCCTACTTTTGTCTTTCTGCAGTTTGCCCAGCCCCCCATCTCTGACCCCAGAGCCCCCACTTTATTTGAATGTTTACTATGTCCCAGGTACTGTCCAAGGTGCTGAGAAGCTACAAGCTGCAGATAAGGCTGGATCTCTGCCCTCCAGCAGGATATAATCTACTTGGGGAGACCAGATGTGCATAGAAATAATTAGAGAACAATTCAAGACTTCACATAATTAAGTCATAAACATTGTAGTACTGACAGTAAGCGATAACGATTGTTTAGAATGGCGGGGTAGGATTGGGGAAGGTTGGTTAGTAGAAGTAGGAAGAAGACAGTGGGCTTGGAATCATAGGGGCACAGGATTTAGGGCTGGAAGCGGCCTTAGAGCTCAATTTGTGCAACCCCCGCTTCAATTTACAGAGGAAGAAACCAAGGCCCATAGAAACTGTGTCCCTGTAGCTGGTATTTGAACTCAGGCCTCTGGATCCAAGAGTAGTGTTTTTCCAAGAAGATAAAATTTGTTTTAGTTCACTATCAACATAGTAGAAACCAAAAAATGCAAAAGTCCAGATGTACAGATGACAATGAAAATGATTGTAATGAGATTGTAAAATAATTGTTTTTACAGTTTTTTTTGAAAATGTGAATATCAATTTTAACACACTAGTAACTAAATAGTCCTGTTTGTGTTCGTGTTCCCTTCTGATTTTTTTGTCCTTCCGTGTGTTTTTCTGGGTTTCATTAATGTTGATATGCTTATTTGCTCAGTTGTAGTCAGTGTGTGTACTGTTGTCTAAGTGCTCTCTGTGTTATATTGTGCTCAGGAGACTAGGGTTCTGGCCTGAGCTCTGCCACTGACCAGCTGGGTGACCTTGGGCTGGGACTTACTGGGGGAACTCTCCTTTGGGATCTGCCCATTGCCTCATTCACTTCTATTACAAGCAGGAGATTGTGCTAAGCCCAGGGTGGTTGGGGCTGGGATAGGAACGGTGATAATGAGAGGCCTGGTGGGAATTTCTGAGGCCTTTTCCCCTTTCCCCCTTCCTTTAAGGTCATTTCCTAGTACCAGGTAGGAAGAGAAGATGAGAGGAGAAAAGAGTGAGGAGGAGATATGAGAGCCTTTCATCACCTGACAATCCCTGATTGCCTACTATGGGCAGAGAACTGGGCTAGGTCCTGTGGGGGGAGGGGAATGCAGAGATGAAGAAGACACTGCTTTAGGATCCTACAGCCCAGTTGAGGAGACAGATACATAAAAGATAATAAAATAAGGCAGCATCTACAAAGTGCCCCACGAAGAGCTTAAAGGATCTCTGGTAGTCTGGAACAGTTGGAAAAGGTTTGGGGATGGAGTTGGATGGGACTGTGCTAAATTTGGACTTTAAACAAAGGCAGGATTTAGCTATATAGAGTGGTGTTTTGGGGAGGAAAGGAGCAGACCACTTTTATTGGAGTTTAGGGGTGTTGTAAGGGAGTAGTGGGAGAGAAAAATGAAAAGTCCCATTGTGGAGGGCCTTGAATGCCAGGATCCAAAATTTAGCCTTGATCCTGTAAGCCAATGGACTAACAGTTTTTTGTTAAGAGGAGTTTTCCTTTCCCGGAAACCTTTTGATACCAGGTATGGAGTGATGGGTGCAAGTAGCAAAGGCTCTGAGTGGGTGGGCTGGTTGAGGGTGGGAGAAGGATGAGCCAATTGCACCCCCATTTCTCTGGGAAATACAGGAAGCCACAACTTGTAGATTGACCGTAGAAAGCTTCCCAGTCTCTTAGATGGGGTCGTGAAACAATGAGAAGCTATTGAAGAAAGCTGAATTTGGAAAGAGACTAGAGTCGAGGGCATAATAGCCTAGATAGAGAGGGAGTCATGGGCACTGTCAACCTGGGGTGGCATCAGTGGGAATGGAAAGGGAGGGGCAGATAAGAGAGATATGAAACCCAGCCATTTATTGACTTTCAGTGTTGGAGAAGTCTAGAAACCAAAGATGTCTTGGGGCTACTGAGTCAGAGTGTGTGGGAGAATGATGTCAGCATCCTCTGAAAGAAGAAATTTAGAGGTGGGACTAACTCAGAGTGAATTATGATGTGAAACCAAGATGACTTGGTTTTTAGCTATATTAATAATAAGTGCACAACAGACACGCCCACATTAAGCCAATGTTCAGATGACCTTCCTGCTGTTGATGGTGCTGTAAATGGGACCACTTGGACAATCTAGGTAGCAGGGAGAATGGGGGCAGATTGGCTGGGCTGGCAGAGGGAGAAGGCAGGGGCGGGGGCATGACCAATCAAAAGTGAGAACCAGGATTCATATCTGGGTTGGGAGTTATAGTCAGGTGTCCTGTCACTCAGTTCAGTGGGGGTAATCCAGGGAGGAGTAAATCCCCTATTTTTGATCTTATAGAGAAACCCATGATAGGCTGTATGGTAGAGCAGATGGAGAGCTGGCCTCAAAACCAGAAAGACCTGGGCTAACCCTTGCCTCCAATACACAGTGTCTGTGTGACCCCCAGCAAGTTGCTTAACCTCTCTCCTCCCTGGGCAACTCTCTAAGGCTATAAGTTTCAGAGAAGGTACTGGCTTGCGTTGGTAGGAGTTCCCTCAACCAAGAGGTCCTTATGCCAAAAAAAATCACGTCTATATAATATCCCAGGCACTTTTCATCTTTTTGTTGTCATGGACCCCTTTGGCAATGTGGTGAAACCCATGCCTTCTGAGCATCATATTTTTTCAGCATAAAATAGGATGCATAGGATTACAAAAGAAACCAATTATATTGAAATACAGTTATCAGGAGATTTAAAAAAAAACAAGAGCCAAGTTCATAAACCCCAAAGTAGCCCTATCCCTGTGGTGAAAGCCAGGGGGCTTTGGATAAACCTTGACTTTTCAGTCCTTGCCACAGCTTTTCAAAAGGAGCCTGCGGATGATCAAAGAAGAAACTTCCCAACAGAAAGACCCCTGAGGAAACAGAGAAGGGGGTGACCTACAGTAGCTTCTCTTCCCACCTATGACCCCAAAGATTTCCCCTCTTTCACCCTGGTTCCTCACTAGCTTTAAGTAACTCCACCCCTGCCTTCTCTCAAGCCCTGGTTTTGTCCCACAGCTCAAAGTAGCTGACATCAAGGCACCTTCCTAGACATCCTCCCTCCCGGAACAGTCAGCACAGGTCAGAGGGTTAGGAGAAGTGAATTCTGAGAAAAATAATAAGTATCTATACACATACACATATATGTATTGTGCATATATACATACACACAGACATGCAGATAAATAGTTTGGATCTGGACTTTTATCGGTACAGGGAACTCCTAACACCATTTACCAATTCGGATATGTTACTGTTCTATAATTTATAGTCTCAGAATTTGCCTGGGACAATTCAGAGTTTAAGGGTCACACAGCCAGTATGTGTTCGAGGTAAGGCTTGTACTCAGTTCTTCCTGACTCCAAAGCAGGCTCTTTAGGCAGGATTCCGTGACAATAACTCACTTTGCTCTTGTGCTTTAAAGTTTACAAAGCCACTTCCTCACAACAATCCTTTGAGGTAGTAGTGCTAAGGACATCTGTATTTTACATATTGGGAAACTGAGGTTTAGAGAGTTTCAGTGCCTCGCCCAACTGTTACCCAGCTGGTCAGAACTGGGATTTGAACTCAGGTCTCCTGATTCCAAATCCAGGGCTCTTTCCACTACCTGGTTTGAGGCGGAAGTGTGAGTCCTTTGTGGCTTGCTCTTCCTTTTCCCTCTTCTCCCCTCCCCTTCTGTCCAACTGGTCTGTTGCCCCTGTCCCTTCAGGCCATCATCTACGAGGGGCAGGACAAGAACCCGGAGATGTGTCGTGTCCTCCTCACCCACGAGATCATGTGCAGGTGAGTGTAATGAGGGCTGGGTGGGGAGGGGACAGGGAAGACCTCATCATAATTGGGTGCCCATGTTGCTGACCCACGGAGCAATATGGGCGGGGACCCTGCGAGATGATGGGGTTGGGAGGGGTAGTGTCCAGACCAGCTACTCAGGCCTCAAACTCTTCTCATCTACCTCTGGGCCAGTTATCTAAACTGTCCCTGGCCCTATGGCAGGGCTAAGAGGGGAGGAGGAAGAATAGAGAGGAGGGGAGGGCCTCCCGGGCACTAGCTGAGCTGGCAGGTCCCTGAGGCCCCATTAGCCAGGGCTGTTTGTGCCGCTCGAGCCGTGTTTGCGCACAGGAGAGTCATCCTGTCACCGCTAATTGAGCTGCAGGAACTTTTACTAATGAGCTGGGGCCCAAGGGAAGGGGACTCCAGAGATGGGGGGGTGGGGGAAAAGAGGAGGCAAGGAACAAGGCTGTAGGGAGTGGCGCCTAAAGACTGGGAGGGGAATGGAGAAGCAGGTGGGCAGGTGTGGTCTGGTATGGACAGGGCGATAACCTGTTCTAGCCTAGACCTAGGTAGGTGTGGGGGTGGTGAGTGGGGCTCCTTTCCTTCCTGTCTCTGCTTCTCAAAGACTTAGCCACCCCATCTCTGCCCTTAGCTGTATAATGAGGATTCAGGATTTTAGTGCTGGAAGGAATCTCGGAGGTCAGGTAGATCCACCCTCTTCCAGGGCAGATATCACCTCAGCAACATCTCTGACAGGTGGTCTTCCAGACTTTAGTGTGAACACTTCCATTGGCACAAAGCTCATTACTTCATAGGGCAGCTGGCCCAATTGTTGGACAGCTCCAATTGTTAGAGGGTTCTTTGTTATCCTGAGCCAAAAATCTGTTTTCCTGGAACTCCCCCACCCACATTGTTCCAAGTTCTGTGCTCTAGTTTCAGCCACATAGAATAGGTCTATTCCCAGAGGTCTTTGCTTAAAGCAAACCCAACATATTGAAATCTGTTTTTGCATACAAGTTCAATTATGGGGTATTCTTCATGTTAAATAAGAATTCACAATAATATCCCTTAAAAAAAAAAAAAGGCATGCTCCCCCAGGACATGGGAAAGAGAATTGCACTTAGAAATATTTGATTTACACCAAATGAGTGAATAAACATTTCAAAAATACATTTATTGTGCAAATTGAGACAACCCATAGATGGCCTTGGACAGGATCCTTGCAGGCATGGATGGATACAGAATGGTCTCCCTATTCTTGCAGTGTTCCATCCCCTCCTCTCTCAATGCTGGGGATGGAAAGGGTAGAGGGAAACAGATATTTGACTCTTCCCCAAGACCAGCTCTGTGCATACCAAGGAAAAAGGAAGTGTATGTCTGGGCAGTGGTAGAAAGATAGAGATCTTTCTCTCACCTCAAGGAAAGGAAGAGCTGGACGTGGTGGCAGTGGTAGGTGAGAGGGCCCTCAGCTCTCTTGGTTCTCTTGGGAATCAAGGTTAGGTGGTTTCTTTCCAGAGCACCAAGGATACACCTTTTCCTATCAGCCTGTCTGCAGGCTGGGAGAGAGCCCTGTCTATGTATGTTCCTAGCCTGATAGACAATATAGCTTTTGACAGAGCTCCAGAATGTACTTTTTGATCTTTAAACTGGAGTCAGTGGGAAACTATACATGTATTTATTTTACCCATAGTTTCCTAGAATTCTTTTAAAATTCAGTTTTATTTTTCTACATTTGCTTCTTCCCACCTCCCACTAAGAAAGCAAGAAAAACAAAGCTTCAGTTATAGTTTCATATAATTCTAAAATCCCAGAGTTGGAAGGGAGATCCAGCCCCTAAGTGGGCAGGAATTTAGATGAAGAGCACTCTTTTGTAAATGTGGAGAGACCGGTGGTGGCTCCTGGCCTTTTTATTCCCTGTTCTTCTCTCTTCCCCTGATCCTAGTTGTAGCTTTTCTGAGCAGCTGTAGGGATTGAATCCCTACCTATTCCTCCAGCTTCGAGGGAGAATGAAGGACGGGGATCCTACCCTGAGGGAAATCCATTCCCCTTCCTTCCTTTCCTCAAATCTTTTACTCCTCACTTTCTTTTAGAAACAGGAAATTACCCTAGGATAGGGTAATTGGGGCTTTGTCCAGGGCACTAAGTTTAGAGGGCAAAGGAATTAGAGGTCCCTGATGGCATTTGCAGTCCCTTAGGAGCGTGGGAACAACAACAGATCTCAGCACATATTTAGCAATAATAATTAGTTAAATGGCAGACTGGGGTGAGAGCCCCCTTCACCTTGTCTGTTGATATCATGGGGTCAGTGTGTCCCCACACACAAGGTGGTCTCCTCCACTCCTCTCTCCACCTCCTTGGCCCCCATGAAGGCCTGTTTCATACTGCTTGCCTCAAGCACCGTTTGTGATGCTTTCTCTGGGTAAAAGCCATTCCCGCAGTGATAGTTTTCTTCCTCTTTCTTCCCCTGCCCTCCCGATACCCATTTGCCTTGTTCCTTGCCTCACTTTCTCTCTCTCCCCCACCCGCTGTCTTTCCTGACTTCTGTGTCCTCTCTTTCCTTCTCCCTTTTTAACTCTTATTTTACTCTCCTTACTTCTCGGGAGGGGAATAATGTCAAGAGACAGCTGGTGGCCCAGTGGAGAGAGCACTAAGCGTGGAGTTAGGAAGGCATGAATTCTATCCTGCCACAAACACTAGCTGTGTGACGTCCATCTTTTCATAATGAGATTTAAGTGACTTGTCCAAGGTAACACAGGTAAGTGTCAGAGGATGGTGGAGACTGGACTAGAGTCCATAGGATCATAGATTTAGAAAGTAAAGGGACTTAGAGGCATTTGACTTCCCACCCTTTCATTTTACAGATGAGGAAACTGAGGCACCAAGAGGTCAAGTGACTTGTTTAGTATCACATAGTTTGTCCATGACTGATGTGAGATCTGAACCCACATCCTCCTGATTCCAAGTCCAGTGCCTTTTCTCTTGCACCGTGCAAAGGTCACTCCTGGCTCTATAACTCTGTCCTCTCCTTACAGCCGCTGCTGTGACAAGAAGAGTTGTGGCAACCGAAACGAGACACCATCTGACCCCGTCATTATCGACAGGTAGAGAGAGGGTCGTGGGGGTCCTGGGAAGAGTGTGTATGGACATGTGTGGGCATTCATGTGTGTGCTCATGAGCACATGTATGTTTGTATGTGTGCATGCATTCATGTGTGCGCACATGAGTATATATGTATGTGTGGACATGCATGGTCATTCGTGTGTGCACACAAGTATATGTGTATGCGTGTATGGGCATTCATGTGCATGCACATGAGTATATGTATGTGTGGGCATGTGTGGGTATTCATGTGTATGCTTGTATGTTGGTGACTCTGTGTGTGTGCATGTATGGGTGTTTGTGTGTGTGCTTGTATGCTTTCTGTGAGTGTATATGAGTAGGGAAATAAGTGTCTTGGTTATGGTCACCAGCAAAAGAAGGGGGTCTGTTTTATTGTGGGTGGTATTTTGGTGGGGGGGAAATTGTATTTGGGGAGCAGAGACACTGTCATGGGGGAGGAAGCTATGTAATGGGGAAGGAGTAGGACATGTCATGGGGAAAAGAACTGTGAGATGGAATTGAGAGAAGGGGAGATCCGTGTGTTATGGGACCAGGGGAAGGAGCTGCTCTCAGAGAGTTTATAAGGATTGAGCCAACACATAACCCAGAGGCAAAATGATAATGGGACATCAAAAATTAGTCACTGCAAGAGACTGAATAATGTCTAACACATGTGCCCCCTACTGTGAGGAATTGCAGAATAGTGAATTTTTCTATGCTGAGTTTGCTTTATAAGGGATCGCTTACATGGAATTGTATACTCAGCCTGTGAACTCCAGGGAGTGCTGTTGGTAGAGCCTAGTGGTAGGTGAAGGAAGGCTTACTAGAAGGTCTTACCCAGGGAATGGGGGAGCTTGTTTCAGGCAAGAGAAACTGCCTAGTCAGGCCTCCCAAATTGAGGTGAATGGGAGGAAATTTGCTTTGATGGAGCAGAAAAATTTGAATTTAGGTTCAAGGCAGAATAAGACTAAGTACAAACTGAGAGTTCAAGATATTTACCTAGACAACAGTGGGGTAATGGGAAAAAAAAAACTAGACCAGGAATGAGAAGACCTGAGTACTGGTTTACTGTCCCACTTGCTATCTGTGTGACCTCAGGCAAATCATCTCTGGGAGCCTCAGTTTCCTCATATGTAAAATGGAGATAATATCTTCCTGCCTAATCTGTCTCACAGGGTATTTGTGAGAGTCAACAATTTGGGGCTATAATTATATAAGTAATAAAATGGTTTAATGGCTTAAGATCGTTTGCTCACAACTTAAGAAAAGAATTGTATGGGCAACCAATGTAACTTTGTTCATTTAGTCACCCTAACATGTTTATTATTATTATTTTATTATTAAGTGCTTGATGCTATTGGAAATAAAAATTTACTGAGGACACATTAAAGTCCCTGCCCTCCTGGGACTTGCAGTGTAAGATGACATAAACGTAGAGAACTGTACAAAATAATATATGATAATTGCATCAGATATGTGCCAAAGGAAGAAACGCAAACAAACCCAGTGCTGGGTGAGTTCTGAGAATGAAGGTTGTTACAGACCCCTGGGATAAGGGGAGGTTTTATGAATGAATGGATGAGTGAAGAAAGAAGGAATGAAAACATTTTTATTGAGTGCTTACTATGTGGGAGGCATTGTGCTGAGTGATGGAGATACAAAACAAGCAGATTCTGTCCCTGCCCTCAAGGAGTTTACATTATAATAAGGGAAGACAGCACAAATAGGGGAGCTAGATTGGGAAAGTGAAGGGCTGGGTACTAGTTCCAGTGAAAGGAAGAGGAAGCCAGAGTTCAGAAATGGACAGGAGGTGGAATAGAGGGCTTGGGACCCACTAAGATAAGGTTGAACTCACAAATCAGAACCTAAGGTCATATGTTTTGCATGGATTTGCATGTCTCATTGATGTTATATTGCCTCAGTGGGTGGGAGAGGGACTGGAAAGAAAGAGAATTTGTAATTCTGAGGGGTGGGGAGGAGAGAAGGAGGCTGAATATAGGCAGCATGGCTTCGAGATGCCTAAGAATTGGCATGGCAGACTTTGGACTGGACAAGATAAGGTTCAGTAATCAGAGCTCAGAGGCCTTTATGGAAGAGGTGGCATTTGAGGTAGCCTTTAAAGAATGAGTAAGAATTCTTTGAGCAAATAGATGGAGAGATGTGGTAGCTAAATTTTTGTAGGTGACTTTTGAAAGATGCTGGGGAATGTGAAAGAGGTACCATGAAACTAGGGAAAGGCAGATGGCATCCTCATTTTCAAAATAGAGAGGGTGAAGTCTGTAAACTATAGGCTGATAAGCTTGACCTCAATCCTTTGTTTGCTAAATGCTAGAACATTAAAGGGATGGCATCTAAGAATTTAGAAAGGAAAGCAGTGATCACAAAGGGCTCGTGTGTCTTCATGGTTTCGACAAGAACAGGTCATGCCAACCAATCTTGATACCAGAGGACAGATGATGAAACAGACTTCCTCTCCTCTCAGAAGAGAGGAGAGAAGAGTGTGGGTGTAGAATGTCACATAGACGGTGATATATATGAGCTATGGTTTTGCTTTTGTTACCGGGAGGGTTTGGGGTCAGAGGAAGCAGCACTGACTGGTATGAAAAACACAAGGCAGCATCAAAACCTTCTAAAATGCCAGATTAATCTAGTTTCCTTTTTTTGTGTGGCAAGGTTACTAGATTAGGGAATAAAAGACCCTCATACGTATATAGCTTTAAAGTTTGCAAATCCCTTTGTGTGCACCATCTTATTCTGAGTCTCACAACAACACTATGAGACAGGTATTCTAGGAATGATTTTCACGACCATTCTATCACTTAGTCACTCTCAGCCTGTTTACTCATCTGTAGAATGAGGGTAACAAGAGCACTTATATCCCCAAGAGTTGTTGTAAGGATCAACTGAAATGACATGTCACTTTGCCAACCTTAAAGCGCTAAGTAGGGGCAGCTAGGTGGCGCAGTGAATAGAACACTGGCCCTGGAGTCAGGAGGACCTGAGTTCAAATGTGACCTCAGACACTCAACACTAACTAGCTGTGTGACCTCGGACAAGTCACTTAATTGCCCTGCCCTCCCCCCTCTAAAAAAGACCAAAAAAAGTATAAAGCACTAAATAATGTTAACTCTCATTAGTGTTGTTGTTATTTTCACCTTCATTAAGAGAGGCATAGTGTCCAGAGTGAGGCAGGGCTGGATTCTGCACGGGTGTCTTGTTCACTTGTGGGCATTGGATTCTAGAAAGGGTGTTGACAAGCTGAGGAATTTCTGTAAAAGGGGGATTAGGATGGTGAGGGTACTTGAAACCATGCCCAGCATCATCTGAAGGAATTGAGGCTACCTAGCCTAGAGAAGAGATGACTTGGGGGGATGAGGGAACAGGCATGTGGAAGAAGGGTTATTCTGCTTGCCCCACAAGGCAGATAGAGGAGTAGTGGGTGGAAATGGAAGAGGCAAATTTCAGTTCTATATAGACAGAAACTTCCTTACAGTCAGGGTGGAAAAGGCTATCACCGGAAGTGGAGGGGGCGGTTCCCCTGTCCTAGAGGTCTCCTCATGGAGGCTGAATGAGCACTTACCAGGGCTTCTGCAGACCGGTAGTCTTGTTCAGCTATGGATTAGACTAGGACCCAGGGGCACCTGCGGCCTTGAGGCCACATGTGGTCTTCGAGGTCCTCAAGTGTGATCCTTTGAGTGAATCCAAACTTCACAGAACATCCCCTTAATAAAAGGATTTGTTCTGTAAAACTACAAAAGGATTTGAATTTGTTCTGTGAAGTTTGGATTCACTCAAAGGGCTGTACTTGAGGACCTAGAGGGTCACATGTGACCATAAGGCCGCAGGTTTCCCACCCCAGTCTTTGAGGTCTGCCCTTCCAGCTTTGAGTGAAAGAAGGAACAAAGATTTATTAAGCACCTACTATGTTAAATGCTTAACAAATATCATCTCATTGGATCCTCCCAATAACTCTTAGAGGCAGGTGCTGTCACTATCCCCAGTTTGCAGTTGAGGAGTTGAGTGATGTTCTCTGGGTTATACAATTATTAAGTGTTTGAGGTTGGATGTTGTCTCAGGTCTTCCTGGCCCTGGGCCTACCTCTTCCCACCCTAGCATCACCCTAGCAGCCTCTGAGAGTCTGAAACATGAGATGATGGTTGTGATTAGGAATATAGAAATCTTTGTATATGTTACCCCTTTGCAGCTTGTCTCTCCAGCTCCTGCTTACAGCCCTCCTGACATCAGGCTCAGACATTCCTCTTTGGGATTGCTTGGATTTTTAGGGTTTCTCCTTGCTTTGGAGCTAAAATCTGCTTCCCTACAACTCATCACCTCCTGCACTGTCTAGTTCTGTCCTCTGAGGTTGAGTACCCTAATTCCTCTTTTGCACAAGAACCCTAGGGTACTTGAATATGGCTGTCATATCCGTCTCGCCCCTGTCCTCCAGATCTTTTCTTCTCTAGGCTAATTCATAGCTCAGAAGGTCATAGACCTAGAGCTAGAAGGGGCCCTACACTTCATCTTCTCCAGAAACCTCCAAAAGGAAATAACAAAAATGGGAATCAGTTTTGTCTGGTATGAACTGTTCTTGCTGAAACTGTCCTGGCTCTTGGGGGATCATTTCCCCCTTTCTAAATGTTCCCAAATTAGGCCTTTAATAATAGAGTCTAGATTTTTTTTGGAGGCAGTTGAGGTTAAGTGACTTGTCCAGGGTCACACAGCTAGTAAGTGTCTGAAGTCAGATTTGAACCCAGGTCCTCACCTAGCTGCCTTGTGGGTTCTAGAATTTTGCTAGAATCAAAACCATTGAATCAGCTTATAGTTAAAAATGAAACCCCTTTCTCTTTCATTAGAAAGCACATCAACATTTGCTTTTCTTCAGTCATTAGGCATCCTTCCTATTCTTTAGTATTTTTCAAATATTATTGATAGTGGTTCCACAGTCGTATCTGTCACCTCTCTCAGTGCCCTGGAAAATAGTTCACTTGGCCCTGTGATTTGAACTCTCTGAGGGCAGCTAGATGCTCTCTTATAATCACCTTGTTCATCTTGGTCTTCAGTATCCTAGATTATTTTTTGTTTGTTGCAAAGTACTTGGGGCTAAGTATTTTGCTCAGGGTCACATAGCTAGTGAATGTCAAGCACTTGAGGCTGGATTTGAACTCAGGTCCTCCTGACTCCAGGGCTGGTGCTCTGTCTACTACTCTAGCTGCCCCTTCAATATCCTGTTAACTATTTTTGTTCTATCCTTTCCAGGCTAAAGATTATTCTCTTTGATAGCAACATGAAAGAATTGAGTAGTTCTGCCTTCTCTCCATGGTCTGCTGACATTAATCTGTCTTCCTGGAATAGCAGACCTGACCCTTCTTTGCTCTTCCACACTCATATCTCTCCAATTCATCCTCCACACGACTGCCAAAGTGATTTTCCCTTAAGCACTTGTCTGACCATGTCCCTCCCTTCATTGTTCCCTCTAGGATCAAATATAAACTCTTCTGTTTGGCACATAAAATCCTTTATAACCTGGCTCCAATTCATCTTTCTAGCCTTATTGTGTATCACTTCCCTTCATGCACTCCACAATACAGCCAAACTGGCCTAGCCAAAAGTTTCTCGCATGTCAGTCCCTCTCTCATATGCTTGCCTTTGCACAGGCCGCCTGCCCCCTCCCTGCTCCAAGCCCATCTCCCTACTTAGATTGTCCTCCCTCTTCACCTTTGTTAGAGGACCCTAGTTTTCTTCAAATGCCAGTTTGTGACACTTTCTACATAAAGTCTTTCTTGAATCCTTTGGTTGCTAGATCTCCCCTCCCTCCCTCCAATTACTTTGTATATATTTTGCGTAAATTAGAAGCCACTAGATGGCGCTGTAATGGATAGAGTAGCCAGGAAGACCTGAGTTCAAATGCAGCGTCAGATATTTACTAGCTGTGTAACCTTGGGCAAGTTACTTAAACCTCCTTTTACATCAGTTTACTCACCTGTAAAATGGAGATGATAACAATACCACCTATCTCCCAGGATCAAATGAGATAAAATTTATCAAGTGCTTTGCATGGTACTTGGTACATAGTGTTTAATAAATGCTTGTTCCTTCCTTCCAATATGTACTTCTATGTGTATGTATTGTCTCCCCAATATCATAAACTCCTTGAGGACATGGTCTGTTTCTCACTTTTGTCCTTGTAATGCAGAAGCTCAGCATATAGTGGATGCTCAGTAAATCAATCGATTGATTGCACTTACCCATGAAACCACTACAACTTAAAGTGGGTTTTTGTCTTTCTTAGCATTCATTGCCAGCTTTAGCTCATTTTGAGTTTTAGCATTCTTGATTTTATTCTTACATGACTTTGCCTCTGTTTTGTATTCATCCTTCATTACCTGCCCTTGATTCCATTTTCTACATCAAAAAATATAATTTGGTCAATGAATTCCCTCTGCACAAGTCTCCCTTGGTCTTTTTAGGCAAATCATCATTTTCTTCCTCACTGAAATTTCATACTACCATTGTCAGACTTCCATTTCTGAGGGCTGCCCATCTCTTCTTGACTGACTCCTTTTGAATATTAGCCTATGAAATCTGATCCTTTCTCTGAACTCTTTGAAATGCTCTCACCTAAAATAGAGGTTCTCACCCCCTCCTCCTGGATACTTTCTCCTCCTTGACTACTCATGACTCTCTTCTCTCCTGGTTCTCTTTCCACCTGTCTGTTCCTTTCCAGACTTCTTCAGAGGATTATCATCCATGTTCCTTGAACCCTATGCATGGGTATGCCTCAGGTTTTTGTCATGGGGTCTTATTTCTGTCACCACTTTCTCTTCTGGTGATGTCATCATCTTTCAGGGGTTAAATTGGCTAGCACCACTATGCAGGTGATTCCCAGATATACATATGCAGTCCTCATCTGTCTCCTGAACTCTGGTACTATATCACCAATTGCCTTTTGGAACCCTCTTCAAACGCAGCATATCTAAAATGGAACTCATTATCTGTTCCCACTGAACTCACCCTTTTCTCAACCATCCCTCCAGGCAATCAAGCTCAAAAATTGAGAGTTCTCCTGGATTTTTCCCTCTCCTTTACCCCTCATCTCTACTTCTAGGTCAAATCAAGTTAAAAACATTTATTAGCACCTACCAGGCACTGTGGTAAGCACTGGAGGTACAAAAATAATCTCTGATCTCAAGGAGCTCACAATCTAGTGGCAGAGACTGCTATGTATTGTAATGTTAATGGGATATAAGATCTTCCTATCCATTAATGAGTCTCATGTGAAACCCATTAAGGGAAGCTTAATTGGGGGAGGCTTATTTTTCAGGAAGGCCCACACCTTTTATTACTTTGTAATAAGGCAGTAGGTCTGACCCTGAAAAAGGGTATATATACTCTGAGGTTAGCGTTTTGCTTTGGGGTTCACTCATTGGAAGAGTGTTCTTGTGATTTGACCAGATGAGACTCTGGGTAGCTGTTAAGGAGCCACCTGGCTTTGAAAAACCCAGATGTTGGTGCTTCTCTCTCTGGTAACTATGTATGTATTGCCTTGGTCAGACAGTTGGATCTGTCTGTTGATTTGTGCTAATTTCTCAGACAGAAGCCATGTCTGTTGGTCTTTATTTCTCTACTTGTATTTTCTCTATTTTCTTTGTTTGGATTTTCTCTGAAGTTCAGGGTGCTGATTTTTCCTCTGAACTAATAAATGTAATTAAAAGAAGATTATTGACACCTTTTTGAGCAGTCTTTCCTAGTAAAGCAGATCTAAGGACCTGTGCTAACAGCCCTCCTGGGTATGCTAGTGTGGTTACCAAAAAGATGTGGACAGGAAAAACTAGAGATAATCTCAGAGGGAAGGCTCTGGCATTAAAGGGGATCAGGAAAGGTTTCTTGCAGAATGTACAATAGATAGAGTGCTGGCCCTGGAATCAGGAGGACCTGAGTTCAAATCTAAACAGGAACTTAATAGTTGTGAAACCCTGTTTGCCTCAGTTTCCTCACTTGTAAAATGAGCTGGAGAAGGAATTGGCAAACCACTCCAGTATCTTTGCCAAGGAAACCCCAAATAAGGTAAAGGAGAGTCAGACATGACGGAAACAAATTGGTAACCCACAACAGCTCTTGCAGAGGGTGGGATTTTAACTGGAATCTGAAAGGGGTCAGGAAAGCCAGGAAATGGAGATGAGAAGGAAGAATTTCAGGCGTGGGGGATACCCACTGAAAATGAATGGAGTCTAAAGATGAAGTGTCTTATTTTAGGGATAGCAATAATGCCAGTTTCACTGGAGTGTGTGGAGGGAAGTAAGATGTAAGAAGTCTAGAAAAGTAGAGAGGGACCAGGTTGTGGAAGGCTTTTAAAACCAGAGGATTTTATATTTGATCTGGAGGTAATAGGGAACCACTGGAGTTGATTGATTATTGAACATAAGCAGACTCACACTTTAGGAAGATCTGTTTGTTAGCTGACTAAAGGATGGGAAAGAGTGGGAAGAGACATAGGGCAGAAAGACCAACAGAAGGGATATTGCAATAGACAAGGCATGAGGTGATTAGGACCTGGGCCAAGGTGGTGGCAATGTCTGATGAGAGAAGGGGATATATACCATAGGTGTTACAGTGGTAGAATTGACAAGATTTGACCTGGGGGTGATGGTGAGAGAGTGAAAAGTCAAGAATGACACATAGGTTACAAACCTGGAGACTGGGAGGATGGTGGTACCCTGGATGGTAAGAGAGAAGGTGGGAAGGTGGGAAGGGGAAGGGTTTGAGATGTTGTCCATTCTACCTCCACAATATCTGTTCTTCTTACTTACACACAACCACTTGAGTCCAGTCCTTTATCATCTCTAATGTGGACTTTGAGAAGAGTCCCTTAATTGGTTTCCTTTCCCCAGTATCTCTCCTCTCTAATCCATCCTCCACCCAGATACCAAATTGATATTCCAAAAGCACAGATCTGACTATGTCAGTCCCCTATTCAAAAATTTTCAATGGTCCCTTAGGATAAAATACACTTTTCTCTTTCATTTAAAGCCCTTCCTTTACAATCTCATTCCAGTGTATCTTTCCAGCCCTGCTTCATGTTACTGTCTCTCATGTAGAACCCAGGGGTGCTTAAGCAAAACCATCCTAATTGCTATTTCTTGTTTCTTCTGTCATTTCCCACTTTTCTCCCTCTGCACATGTCCCTGTGTCTGGAATGCTTTTCCTCCTCATCCCTGCCCCTTGAAATTCCCACATCAATTCAAAACTTAGCTCAAATGCCTTCTCCTCTGGGGCCTTCCTGATTCCTGGAGTTGTCGTAGCTCTCCCTACTTGGTACTTGCTTATCTGTGCCCATGTTTCCCCCTATTCTGGAGGCAATATCAAGGGCAGGGACCCTTTCCATGTTGTCTTCATATTCCTTATGTTAAGCACATTAAAAAAAAAATCAGACTTATGATTTCATGGATATGGGGAATTTCAAGTATGGAAACTTCTTCTGCCAATGCAGAATATACATTAATCTGTAACTTAGAGTTCTAGAGAGCTACCCGGAGGCATTGAGAGTTTAATTGACTTGCCCAGGGTCATATAGCTAATTGATATCAGAGGCAGCATTTGAACTAAGCCTTGATGATTCTGAGACCAGCTCTCTATCCTTTATACTGTGCTCTGCCTGCCTGGAACATGGATGCCCAATAGATGCTTACTCAACTGAATTGGATCAGATTCTTTTCAGTTTCTCCTTCCTTTTAAAAAACGAATCACAAATTCTAAGATGGAGAGCTCAATTCAACCCAAATTTCTCAGCATTCCTGCTTCAGCAACGAGTTCCTTCTTATTAATAAAAATCAGATCCAGGTTCACTCTTCCTCTTTTTTCTTCCTCCACTTTTTGAAGAATGAAGATATCCTCAAGGAAAGTCAAGAATTTTTTAGCTGCTTTGCTTTGAGCAGAGAGAAAGGAAGGAAGGAAAGGAAGGAAGAAGGAAGGAAGGAAGGAAAGAAAGAGAAGGAAGGAAAGAAGGAGAGGAGGAAAGAATGAGAGAGAGGGACAAAAAGGAAGAAAGAGAAAGAAAGGAAAGAAGAGAAAAAGAAGGAGAGAAAGGAAAGAAAGAAAGAGTGAGCAAGAGAAAGTGAGGGAAGCTCCAGCAAGTGTCTAGAGAGTGAGATTTCCCTCACATTCTGTATTATGCCTCTGTCAGGTTTTGTTCAATTTCTCATCCATTTCATGAGTGGGGTACTTCCCCACAATATTGCTTCTAGTCCTCTTCATCCTCACCTAAATATTCTCTATTTTCCTTCCTCCCTCTAGTTTTTAGAGTTCTTCATATGAGAATATGGTCTTAATCTCCCGAGCTGTGCCATCTTTCCTTCCATCCAGTCTGCTCCTTTTGAATAAAGTTTAAGATTCCCTAGCCATATTCCAGTCATGAATGTCCTCCTGTCAAGTCTCATGCCTATGGGGTTGAATTTACAGAAGACCTGGGTTCAAATCTTGCCTGTAACACATGCTAGCCTGTAACACATTCTCATGGGCAAGTCACTTAACTACTCATTGACCCCAGGCAACTCTTTAAGATTGTAAGTTACAGTTGAGTTACTTTTCAGTATTGGTGGAAGGAGTTTCCATATTGGAAGTTCCCTTTATTAATGAACTTTCAGACTTAGACCCATCATCCCTAACCATTCCCCTTACTCTGTAAAGCCTTGGGTTTCATTGTTGGCCCTCTTGCTGGTTATTGCCAAATGAGAATTACAGTTCATTTTTACCAATAACTCTTCTTCCTATTTATTCTTTATTATTGGGATTGGTGGGTTCCCATGGACAGATTTTCCCTCTCTATCAGTTTTCATTTAGAGTCACACAGATTAGATATCCAAGGCAAAAATATATATATATATATATATATGTATATATGTATGTATACATACACACATATACACATGCTTATACACATATACATACCCTTTTTTTTTTTTACTGGCCCTTGTTAAATACAATTGATCCTTGGCCAAGACCCCCTCTTTCCATATTTTAAGCAATGATCCAGAAACCCACACCATGTCCTCAGGTACCATCGTCTTCACTAGCTGTACCTACCCCAAACCCATTTTTGTTTTCTGCAGCCCATGTTTTCTGCTGGCAGCAGCAGTGAAAACATCACCTGCACCCCTGATGTTCTGAGGTTCTTCCCGAGGATATCATGGCTCCATCATTTGTTTCCTTTCATATGAGTCACCAGAAGTAGATGATTGTTGTCAGGCTTGCCAGGAGATCCTCTATTACATCTTGGACATGAGGCCTGGGAGGATGGTACCTTCCTCTTGTTCTTGTTGAGTTGACATATGGACATATGATACCTCAGTGTAGATCCAACAGCTATCACTACTCACCTTTTTTTTCTGACCTGTCCTAGGTGGCTTCTCTCCTTGTGGAACCATTTAGGTGATGCAGTGGATAGAATTCTAGCTGTGGAGTCAGAAAGACCTGAGTTCAAATTCTGCCTCAGACAGTTAATAGTTGTTTGACACTGGGCAATTCACTTCGTCCTTCAGTTTTTTCATCTGTTTCATTGTTGGTCACTCACTTTTCAGTCATATCTGATTCTTCATGACCCCATTTGGAGCTTCCTTGGCTGAGATACTGAAGCGGTTTGCCATTTCCTTCTCCAGTTCACTTTACAGATGAGGAAACTGAGACAAACAGGGTTAAGTGATTTGCTCAGGCTCACACAGCTGCTAAGTTCTAAGGTCCAATTTGAACTCAGGTCTTCCTGACTCCAGGCCCAGTGCTCTATCCACTGAGCCACCTAGCTGCCTCAAAAGGTACCTTTTGACTCTAAATAAATCTTTGATTTTAGTTATTTCTGGGAGCACAAGAAATTTTCTCCTCAGTAGGTCCAACTCTACCCTCAGTGAGAATAGCCTCAGGCATACCGGTACATAGTTTCCAAAGGTTCAGGCTCAATGGTCTTCCTCCTTCTCTTAGTTTTTTCTCACATTCTTTCCACACCTCCCTCTACCCCCTCTGCACTTCCCTCACCCTCACCCCTACCCAGCTCCAGACACATTTTAGGATTCCCTTTTCTGTTTTCTCTTGAAGCACTTTCTTTATTCCTTAAAGGGGCACATTCTCCCAGTTAATCCTGAAGTTCCTCCCCAACCTTTGGCCTCCTCTAGGGAGCCCAGCAGCCTGCATTATTATGCACAGGTGGTGTCTACCTAGCATTGGCAGGAGCCTATCCGCGCATGCTCTGTGGATCCTTGGACAGTTCCTCTTGCTTTTAGAACTGCTACCTCTCAGCTCTCTGGTGCTCTCATGGCTGACCATGGCAGCAAACTATCTGAGTATTGTGGTGAGAGCCCCTGTCAGACACTTTCTCTATAGTAGGTTTTCCCATCTTTTTCTGGGGACCTTTCCTTCCTTTTCATTTACTATCTGAAGCAGTGGTGTGAAAACACAAATAGAAATGGAGGCCATTGATCTCTACCTGAGGATCCCTACAGCTTCCATACTGACTTATCCTGAAATTTTAATGTGATTAGTGTTTTATTGTGTTTTCCTTCATTTTTGATAAATGTTTCCCAGTTGCATTTTAATCTGACCCAGGTCTTATCTGTGTCTGAGACCTTTGATGTTAAGCACTGAATCTCGCACAAAGTTCAGATTTGAAGTGACCAAGGAATAGGGAACCCTATAGACATCAGGCTAAGGGATAAAATTATGGAAATATCGTTGAAAGAGATCGTTCCAACAATTGTCTTGGGGTGGCCTTAGGAGGATGCTGAAGGGTGACAGGCAGATTAACTCCAGGATTGTATAACAGGACATAAGAGCTATAGAATCAGAGAAATACTCTTAGAATCATAGAATTTAGAGTTGGAAGGGCTTTTCGTTATTTTCTAAGTCTATCACTTTCTCAGTGGAGAAACTGCTACTTACGGTACCCTGAAAAGATAGGCATTTATCTTCTTCTTGAAAACCTCCAGTAATGAGAAGTTAACAGCAGCCCAAGGTAGCCCATTTCTTTTGGGGGCAGCTCCAGTCTCTAGAAATTTTCTCTTGTATTAAGCCAAAATCTGCCGCCATTCAGTCAGTCAGCTTGGTTTTGCCCTTGAGCAACAGAAAATGTCTGCTCTCTTTCCTTTCTGAGTCTTTCAAATATTAGAAGATAGCTCTCCAGGCTTCCCTTTTCTCCCCCAGGCTAAATATACTCATTTCCTTCAGCTTTTCCTTACATAACATGGTTTCCATCCTGATCACCTCTGGATGCCCTCCAGCTTGGCAATATTCCTCTTAAAAGGTGATGCCCAGAACCAAAAGCACATTTGAACTGCTGTTTGCCCATCACAATAGAAAGGGGGACTTTCACTTCCCATGATGGGGAGATGCTATTTTCATTAATACAGATTAATGGTGATACGGAGTCCTACTTATGTAGCTCTTGACTATAATCAGAAGCCAAATCTGGTTTCTGCCTCCAGGACATCTCTCACATCTGCCACCTGCTGGCCACCCAGAGAACTACCCTACCCCCACCCAGGTACAGACCCATCACCTCTCACTCAGACTATTGCAATAGCTTTCTTATTGGTTTCCTTGCCTCAAGCCTCTCCCATCCCTAATCCATCCTTTACAAAGCCGCCAGAGTGATTTTCCTAAAGCACAAGCCTTGGCCGAGTCACTTGTCTACTCAATAAGCCCGCTGGCTCCCTATTACCTGTTGGATCAAACATAAACTTCTCTGTCATTTAAAAAGCTTCACAAGCCGTCTCCAGCCTTCCTTTTCAGCTTTATTGTACACTGTTCTCCTTTAACACTTACGGTTCAGCCAAACTGAATGCCTTGAAAGTTCCGAATACTTGGTATTCCATTTCCACTTTCTGTTCCTTTGCCCTGGATATCTCCTGTCCCTGGAATATACTTCCACCTGACCCCGGACGCTCAGAATTTCTAGTTTCCTTCAAGGTATGGTGTATAAGTGGATCATCGCAATGGAGGCTTTCCTGATCCTGTCAGCTCCAAGGGTCTTCCCCTCCAGAATCACATTGTGTCTATCACACAGCTTGCCTTCCCTGCCTAACTGTAAACTGCTTGAGGGTAAAGATTATCTTTTATATCCCTCCCCAGACCTGAGCATAGTGTCTGACACATTGTAGGCTCTTATGAATGTTTGTTGATGGAGTTGAAGAACTTTCACATATATTGATCCAGCTTTTTTAGCAACCACTTTTGGGCAACAAAACTCCTAGATTTGTTTTTAACATGAAAGGTTTTAAAGTCACATCTCTCCATCCTATACTTATGCAGTTGATTTTTTGGGCTTAAATGCAAGGACTTCACATTTATCTCTGCTGAAATGAGCCTGGTTGATTTACTGTCCGTGTTTATCAGTCAGTGTAATTTTTGGGTTTTTTTAATCATCTATCAATCAATAATTATTTATTGACACCTACAAAAGGCGCAGTGTTAAGTGATGTCGGGGATTATATGTCATATAAGACAATAGGCCCTGAACTCAAGAAGTATATAATTGGGAAAAAAACCTAGCATTTCTATTGTGATACAAGTTTTGCAATATGTTATGTCAAATTATCTTAACAACAATACTGTGGGGTAGGTACTATTATTATCTTGATTTTAGAGATAAAAAAATAAGGCAGGCAGAGGTTAAGTGACTTGCTCAGAGTCATACATCTAACAAGTGTCTAAATCCAGATTTGAACTCAGGTCAATGTTCTATCCACCGTCCCACCTATTTACAAATAATTTTAAGATTTGTAAGAATTGTAAGATATAGCATAAACACAAGGCACCATAAGACTCAAGAACAAAAAAAAAAGGTAAGGGCAATACAGGAATCAAATCACTCTTCAGTGTAATAACAGAAGTCATCTCCCAAGGTAGTCCATGATTGATGGCCAGAGGAGTTGTTTAAACTGAAGAGGAATTAAAAGATAGAAAGTGCCACTCTGGGCTGGGAATGCCTCACAGAGTGGGTTGGGATGTGTGTGTGTGTGTGTGTGTGTGTGTGTGTGTGTGTTAAAATTTGCCCTTGAAAGGTACATCAGATCTCTACAAAGAGGGTGATGGGAACAGGGTGAGCAAATCATAAGGGAGAACATGTGTTAGGAGGAAGTGAAAAGCCTGGCCAAGATCCAGTAGGAAGATGTATGTTGACAGCCCAGATCCAATGGGAGCTGAGATTGAATAGTTAAAATGGGACCAGGAAGAAACGGAAGGCAAGGCCTTTCTCCTGGAAAGAATGGTAGGATAATCCTGCTAAAATCCTGCAAACTAAGCCAGCACATAAATGTGTTGTGGCTTCAGTGAAGAGACGGGCACAGTGAAGAGGATGGCAAATAGGATACTGGGAAAATAGGGTTCAGGTTTAAAAAACAAAAAGTGAAAGCAACTTATGTTGCAAAAAGAAAAGAATTGGTTACTAATATGGGAGATGTAAGAGAGTCTGCTGGTAATGGGCAGGCAGTTTGTTGACTAATTAGAACAAAGATCAAAATCAGTATCAAATTAGGAGAAATAAAAGCTAATATTTATATAGTGCTTGCCATGTGCCAGGCACTGTGCTAAATGCTTTACAATTATTATCTCATTTGGTCCTCACAATAACCCTGGGAGGTAGGTGCCATGATTATCCCCATTGTACAGATGAGAAAACTGAGGAAGAATTTAATTGACTTGCCTAGGGCCACACAGAAAGGATAAAGATGAGACTGATCACTGCATGCTTTTTTGTTTTAAACTTTCATCATTATCTTTTGTTTTTAAGACACTTATATCTCCCAATATTCCTCTCCTCTCCCCTCCCCTTCCATCCCCTCTCTCCTTCTCTCCCCTGTCTTCTCCCCTCTCCTCTCCCCTCTTCTCTCTCCTCTCCTCCTTCCACACAGCCATCCCTTAGGACACAGAATACAAAAGAAGGGGGAGGGAGGGGGCAGTTCAACAAAACTGATCAATATACAAAACAAGTCTGACAGTATGTGCTCTGTTCAGCTCCCTAGTCACCCTACCTCTGCAAAGAAGGGAGGGATGTGCATTCTTATAGCTCTTCTTCATTGTCATGCTTGGTGTTCTTTCCATTTATATTCTTGCGTCATTGTGGACATTGTTTTCCTGGTTCTGCTTGCTTCACTTTATATATCAGTTCCTATAAGTCTTCCAGTGCTTCCCTGTATTTTTCTTATTCATAAATTCTTTTTTTCATAAATTCTTAAAACAGTAATCTTCCTGTGTCTTGCAATTTGTTTAGCCATTTCCCAATCTACAGTCATCTGCTTTATTTCCAGTTCTTTGCTACTACAAAAAGTGCTGCTATAAATATTTTGGCATATATTGGACCTTTCTTTCTATTTTTTGACTTCCTTGGGTGAATATAGCTAATTTACATGTAATTATAAAAGCTTCAATCTAACCTATCCAAATAAGTTGTTGATGTCAAAACATGGGAAATGGAAAAAAGACAAAAATCCTGACCTTGATTATCACCATTTCCTATAGAAGTTTAACTGATGTGAGCAGTTGCTACAACAAGGAGGCCAAAGAACACTATAGCACTTTATCTCCTCGCTGAATCAAGAGATGTGGCAGCCCAGGGGAGCACTGGTCCAGAATATAAGCTCATTTGTGAAATACTACAGGAGAAGGGGCAGCTGGGTGGTGCAGTGAATAGAGCACTGGCCCTGGAGTCAGGAAGACCTGAGTTCAAATTTGGCCTCAGACACTTAACACTTACTAGCTGTGTGACCTTGGGCAAGTCACTTAACCCCAATTACCCTCCAAAAAGAAAAAAGAAAAAGAAAACCAAAAGCAACAACAGCAACAACAAAAAGAAATGCTATAGGAGAGAATAGTGGAAGTGAAAAGTAGTAGAGGTAAAAATAGACCAACTAAGTTATGTCATCCCAAGGGTCCCATACATTAAACTAGCAGGGGGAAAACAAATAAATAGAAAATGAAACTGATTGGTCAGTTTCTATAACAATCTATTTCCATCATCAAGAATTATGGAACCAACATATTTTGATGCTTCACACTTTGATCTCTAATGTGCTTAACATAGTACAGTAACAGTAGAAATAATGTTTAAAAAGACAAAATTGGGAAGAGTGGCTAGACCAGGCCAAGTCACAGAGGAAGTATATGCTGAAGTAACACAATCCTGAAAGCATTAAGGTAATGTTATAGAAAATATTTTAGAGAGAAGATACCAAAATAATGGAAAAATCATGGACAATATTAAGACCCCCAAAATATCATTGAGAAGACATCAATGTGTTTACCCATATGCCTACTTTTTATCATCTTAACCAGATTTTTGTTAGAATGATCTATACGCATATTACAAGTAGTCTTGAGAAAAATATGAGGAGTAAAAAAGCAAGGTTTTGCAAATGACTTTGTCTAGCAAATCACAATTTTTTGTAGTCATAGCCTACATCTGAAAGATGAAGAAAATACAAGATCCTGATGTTTTTTTTTTTAATTTCAAAAAACCATTTTGTTCATGTTGAACAAAACACAGCCTTAAAGTCTCCTCTCTAGCAAGAAGCCTGTCATATATATATATGTTAAGGTCACATAAGATTCCTTGATAAATTCACCTATTTGAGGTTTCCTGATCTTAAGCAAGGCATAAAATAAGGAGTTGTATGCTTACCCAACGTCTTTCTTACTGTTATAGAGGATGCTCTGTGCAGGGTTCAGTTGGAAAGAGAGCATATAGGTGAGGTTTTCTAGATGTTCCTGTTTGTGGATCACCTTGTGCTGATTGTATCAAACCTCACTGGCGGTCCTCCTTGGTGAAATTCATGATTATTCAGGACAGCAATCTAACAATCCAAATAAGAAAAACCAAGTGGATGAAACATGCCTGTTGTTCAAACAATGAGGTCCAATGCATTGATTTAGTACATATATCTTTTGACAGATACTGCAGATGAAAATTGAGCTAAGCCAAGAATTGAATAGGAGGAGAAAGGAGTAAATTGTATTTGGGAAATGGTTAAATACCTTCAATAATACCAGGTTGTTTCCAAAAAGAAAAACCAAATTTTTAAACAACATTATTCTCTCCGTGATGCTGCATAGTTGCAAATCTTGGGATACTAAAGTTTCCAAAGAATCAAAGTTGTAGGTCACCTATAGGGCAATGCTGAGATGATTGTGGACATAAGCAGTCCATAGCATATTTTCATGAATGACCTTTGTGTAAGAAGGAGCTTAAGGGATCTCATCCAGGAAAAATGTGATTAGAAAGGGAGGTGGGCCGGTCATGTACCCAGTGAGGAATAACAGAGCTGCAGTGGTACCCTCCAAATGCAAAAAAACCCTAAATCCAAAAGTCACCAAACAAGAAAACTGAAGGAAGTCTTTTATGTCATTAGCTAAATTTTCTGTGGAGGATCTGTGGGAGATGATGAACAAGAATTTAACTGAGAAGGTGTGGGTAAATTGCTTTCTGCCCCAATGGAAGAAATACTTTTATTGAGGAGAACAAAAAAAGATCCATTGAGATATGGAGTGTGTGATGATAGCCAGACATTTAGATAGGGATGGAATTCAGATCAGAGGCTGAGGCCAAAAATTTAGAATTGGGAGTCATCCAAAAGGGATCATTAGGCATATAGAGATGGGGGCGGCTAGGTGGCACAGTGAGTTCAAATCCGGCCTTAGACACTTAATACTTACTAGCTGTGTGACCTTGGGCAAGTCACTTAACCCCAATTTCCCCTCCAAAAAAAAAAAAGAAAAAAAAAGGAACATAGAGAGACAAGATCAGAGAGTTGAAAACTGAGCCCTGAAGAATGGCCACTGTTAGAGGGGAGGAGGAAGAATAAATATCAAAGAAAACAGAAAGAGTGGTCAGAAAGGGAAGAGAAAAAGCAATATGACACAATGCCATAGGAACTAAGAGGAGAGAAAAAAAAGATGTGGTCAACAATGCCAAAGGCTGAAGAGTGGGCAAGGAAGATGAGGGATGAGAAAAGACCTGGCAAAGCTGCCTATAAAGAGGTCGCTGACCCTGGAGAGAGCAACTTCAGTTTAGTTACAGGGACAGAAGCTAGACTGTAAAGGATTAAGGAGAAGCAGATGGTAAAACAGAGAGGTAGCAGGTATTGACGCTTTGCTCAGAAGATTTGACAATAAAAGGGATGAGAAAAATAGAATATTAGTTACATCAGGGGTAATTGTGGGTGTTGTAATACAAAGACCTGGTTTCCACATCAGCAGTTACCTGTTGGTCATCTTTGATTGGATATCCCATTGATAGTTCAAACTTAACCTGCCAAAAATGGAACCTATCACCCACAATGAAAAAATACCCTTCCTCCAGATTTCTTTCTGTTAAGGGCATTACCATTCTTCCTACCACCCAGATTTGAAGCCCTTAATTTCTTTCTTGTCATTACCCCCCTAATCTAATCAGCTTCCGATGCTTGGCCATTCTACATCCACACCATATCTTTTATCAATCCCTTTCTCCACTCAAATGGCCACCACTTTGTTTTACAACATTTCTCTGTACACTTTCTCTAAGTGAGAACTTAGACTGTTGCAGTAGTTTTTTAATTGGAATCCCAGTTTCTAATTTCTCTTGTCTTTAATCCATCCTCCATGCAGTTAAAAAATAATGGGCTTTTACACAGTTAACTAAATTGTTTCTTAGACAAGAGACAATCTAGCATCATTGGGTTTACCCCCAAAGCCTTTCCAGTTTGACCGGATCTTCCAAGGCAGAAACAAGAAAGAGTGAATCCTTCTTCTAAGATTCTCCTGGGAGAACCTCCTTTTACTGCACAATATTTGACCAAGAATATGAATCCTGTTCATGTGACTAGGAGCAAAATTCAGATGATGAGAGAAGCTATGTTATCCCTTCTTATATGTATGGTCATCTAATTGCCCCAGGAATAGCAGTACTCTTCACAGACCACCAGTTCTGTTTCTGGTATGACCCCCGCCACACACAATTGTCTGGAGGAGGGGAATAACCCCTGTGGAGACGTATTTCCCCCATCCTTGCCACCACCAACAATAGACCAGCTGTCATCAACGGGCAGGCAAGCTATCCTCGCTGCTCTGAGGTGAAGAAAAGAAATGGAATGTGCCACGTGGGTAATGCTGCCATCACTACCACCATCCCCCTTCACTCCTTTGTGAAGGTACCTAAGAACTCCATGTATACCAGAACCTCTCAGGTTAACAGCCCTGCTTTTGTCCTCAGCCCCACAACCATCTCCCAAGTGAGTAACTCCTATAGAGACATGGCCCAGCCTCTGTCTCTGCAAATGCTGCAACCCTGACTTCTCAGTAACCACATCTACTGAGGACCAAGAAAAGGAGCTTCTTGTCATCAGAGTCCTTGGCACTGCCAAAAAGTTTGACATCAGAAATGGATATGGTTTTATCAATGGAAATGACATCAAAGAAGATCTATTACCATCTGCTTTGTAATTGCACTGTAAAGTCTAATGGTCCTTTTTATCTGACTTACAGCTAAAATCTATGTGTTGACTCCATCTATTAGAAAATGAATTTGTTTATCCCAGTGCCTAGCACAGTGCTTGCACATAGTACAGAGTAAGCACTTAAATGTTTTATCATTAATTCATCCAGTCACTCATGTAAAATAATAAGTGCTGAATAAGTTTTTTTAAAGTTGTGTAGTTTAAGTCTATATTGACAGAAAAGCAGCCCACATAGCCCATCCAAGCTTATCTCCTACAAGTCTATACTACAAACTCTCTGTTTCATTTATGCTCACTGTCCCCTGAACTCACCTATCCCAGGCCCACAATGATGATACATGTATTGAACGTATTCAGAGGATTACTTGTCCAGCTGCCTGTCATGATTTGGTCCGAATGTGTTTTTCATCCACTTTAGGTATCTGGTATAGCTTATTGGATGGAATTCTCTTGCATTAGATTGCTGAGAAAGTCTTGTAATATTCAGGGATTCTGTGATATTAGTGTGATGCCATCTGTTAATTAGGAATTTTTGAAGAAGCTTACTGTCAGTACAGAATCAGAAAGTCCTGTTCTGATATTCCATTGTGGTATAAAGATGACTCTGAGTATTTCAAGGCTATGATATCAGAACACCAGCACTAGCAGATCTGACCAAATTAGAGGGACTTTGAGGGTGAGTCCAGCAATGCTAGATTGTCTCATGTGAAGACCACCTAGCTAAATGTGGAGAAGGTCATCACCAGAAAGTGGGAGCTCCTAACAAATCAAGTTCTCCAAAAGTTGAATGGACAGCCTTCCACTGGTTATCTTCAAACAGAGGCAATGGGTTGTGGGTAGGAGCTGAATTAAATGATCTGTTAGTTCCCCTTCAATTTGGAGATTCCATAATTCTGATCCTTGCTGGGGGGAGGTGTGTGTGGGGAGGACAGGGTAGTGGCAGTAGAGTGGAGGTTAGCGTGTGTTCCTGGAGTGAGCTCTGTAACTTTGTGTGGCAGGCTCCTCTCCTTTAAATTGTCCAGCTTCTGGTCTTCTGAAAGAAAGGGAAGAATAGAAGGGGATGGTCCAGATGATGCAACAAAAAGGGCTTGGGGAAAAAGAAAAGGTCTAGGTCTGGGGTTTGCTATTGGGGTTATGTTAGACCTTTCTTCCCCTCCAGTCAGGACTATATTTTTCATTAGTTACTGTGCCCAGAGTCTGTGAAAAACATTTTGACCATAAAAAATTAACATAATTAGAAACTATTACAAAGACCTCTATCTGAGTCAGGTTAACAAGCATTTAATAAACTCCTACTATGTTATCAGGCCCTGTGCTAAGCACTAGGGATAGAGAGAAAAGCAAAATAAAACAAAACAAAAAATCCCTGTTCTCAGGGAGCTCATAGGTCAATAGGGAAGACAGCAAACATAGGACTATATATCTTTTTTTTTCTTTTTGGAGGAGGGAGGGCAGGGAAATTGGGATTAAGTGACTTGCCCAAGGTCATATGGCTAGTAAGTGTGTCAAGTGTCTGAGGACAGATTTGAACTCAGGTCCTCCTGACTCCAGGGCTGGTGCTCTATTCACTGCGCCACCGAGCTGTCAGGATAACAGAGGGAAGTCAGGAGGAACTAAGGAGGACCGGGGAAAGAATTCTTATAGAAGATGCATTTTAGCTGGGACTGGAATATAACTTCATATATCCATGTATGTATATATGTATGTATGCATATATGCATGTATAATGTGTGTATGTTTGTATTGCAAGGACAGGCACAATACATAGACAGTGGGTAAAAATGTGCCCACCAAATGGTCCTGCCAGAAACAAATCTAAGGGCCCTTAGTCTTAATCCTTAAACCTTAATCTGATTATTCCCCCTGACCCCTGAGACTAGAACTATATAAGGGGGGCAGATTCAGGTGAGCCCAAGCTCCAACCCTGGAACAGATGGGGAAAGCATCATTTCCCATCTGTATTATCTTCCATCTTTCTTCCAAGCAGCAAACAAATGGCTCCCATCCTCCCTCATTGCTCTTTCTGTGTATCCCTTCCCCCAACTCCCCAAAGCAGTCAACCTTTCCTATTTCACAGATATTACAGTTCTTAGAGATTTCAAATTCCATCACCTCTGGGCTCCTTCCAACCCCTTTTCCAGCATAGCCTCCCAGGGACTGTTAACTGAACTCAGATACCAGGCTTCCCTAGCCTCCCTCCCAGCCCTGAGCTGTCCAGAGCTTTAGGCTTCACATCCCTCCTGACCTAGCAGCCCATGCATGGCCTAATCTCTCCTCTCTTCTCCTGTGTCCCCCTTACCCCAGTGGGCCTCTTCATCCCATCCTATGAGGAAAGGAGGCATAAGTCCATATGTATAGGTAACTTCTTCATGCCTTAGCAATAGTCCAATATTGGGTTGACTTGCTTGCCCATATCTTTGTCCTGTACTCATAAATTTCACGTGGGAGTGGGAGACCTCTGAGGCCTGCCTTGTACTTGCTTTGACATCTGAGTATGGAGCAGAGCCTGGGAGTCTTTCAGGGAGTTCTTGAATGACTATGAGTCACTTTTTACTTCAGTTTTCCCATCTTTTCAATAGAGGTAAAACCATATCTTTCAATGAAATTAAATATTATGTGCCTACAGTATTCAAGGCACTCTCCTAGGCACCAGACATACAAAAATAAAATATGACACTACTTGTAAGTAGATGTAGATAGTCGTATATACTGCTAAAAGTAGATGCTTACTACTTTTAAGCCATTTCTGTCTGACTAAGGGAATATGACTTTTGCTGAGATGAGCATGACAAAGGTAGGGTGTGATGGGGACTGAAGAGAGAAGAGCCACTTGGAGGATCAGAGAAGGCCTTAGAGAGGAGGCAGCCTCTGAGATGGGCCTCGAAGGAAGAAAAGAATTCCAAAAGGTAGAGATGTGTTGTTTCTCCTACTTAGTGTGAGCCCCTTGAGAGCAGGGACTGTCTCCCGTTTTTGTTTATATCCTTAGCACATTGCTTGGCACACAAAGAGCACTTTAAAAATACTTTTCATTCATTAATTCATTCATTCCATGGATTGAACAAAGCCTACACAAGCGGACAGAGATGAGAAGACAACAGATCAAGTTCAGGAAACACTGAATTTGCTTCAGATTTACAAAGGGAATAATGAAAAATAAGACTAGAAAGAGAGAATGGAGCCAGACTGTAAAGGATCCTAAAAGGCAATAGGGAGCCAATGGAGATTCCTGAGCAGGACAGTGTCATTGTCAAAATTGTGCAATTGGAAAGATTATTTTGGCAGCTGTGTGAAGGATGGTTTAGAGAAGGGAAAGAATGAAGGCAGGGAGACTAGATAGTGAGGTGTTAAAACAATTTGATACAAGAGGTGATAGGCCTTGAACTGGGTTAGGATGATAGTTTTGTGACTCTATAGGGTTAGGGACTGGGCCAGGATTAATTTGGTATAGGGAACTCCCAAGTGAGGAAACTTCCTCCACCAATGCAGATTGGTACCTTCTTCTATAACTCTGTCTGTGATACTGAGAGGTTAAGTCATGTCGAATGTCACATACTCAGTATGTGTCAGAGGCAGGGTTAGAATCCAGGTCTTCTTGGCTTTTGAAGCTAGATTTCTCTGCATTACAGCATGCTGCCTTTTATGAGTAGATAGGAAGTGATGAATTGGAGAGAGATATTTTTTATTGAATTTTGTTTTATTTTTGAGTCTGCATTTTCTCCTTCCCATCTTCATTTGTCAATCTGCAGAGAGATATGTTGTTGAGGCAGCAATGGCAGGATTTGGCATCTGATTGAATATGAGGGATAAGGGAGCTAGAAGGGCCCAAGATGACCCTGGTTCCAAGCCAGAGTAACTGGGACAATGGTTGTTCCCTCCATAAAAATAGGGAAATTTGGAGGGCAGGCAAATTGAAGGGAGAAAATACTGAGGTCCATTTTGGATACATTGAATTTGAGGTGCTAGCGGGACATCTAAGTAGAAGTGTCTAGAAGACCACCATACAGGAAAGCCTGGAATTCAGGGGAGAAACAAGAGCTGATTGTCAATTGGGAATCATCTGCATGAAGGTAATAATTGAGGACAGATGAGATCACTGAAAGGATAAGCTTAGTACAGTGGATAGATGACTTGCCTTGGGAACAGGAAGATCTGAGTTTAAGTGCTACTTCTAAACAAGGGGTTTGGAGTCAGAGGTTTTCAGTTCAAATCTGAGCCCATGTGTAATATTAGCTGTAAGACCTTGGATATTGGATGATGGCTCAAGGGGATAGCAGGATCAAGGGACAGGTTTTTTTTTTTAAGGCAATTGAGGTTAGTAAATGTCTCAGGCCAGATTTGAACTCAGATCCTTCTAACTCCAGGGATGGTTACTCTCTCCATTAGATCACCTAGCTGCCCCAGTTTTTGCTTGGTTTTTAAGAAAAGGGAGAATAAGAAAGAGATCTAAGCATATTTGTCAGTAATAGAAAACAGCAAGAAAGGCTAAAGTTGAGAGAGAGAGAGAGAGAGAGAGAGAGAGAATGATTGGTGGTCCAAACTCCCAAAGGATATGGATTGAGAGAACAAATGGAAAGGGCTTAACCTTTGCAGGAAACAAAGAATGAAAAGCTGGGTGAAGATAGAAAGAGGTTTTAAAGTGTAAGTGAGGTACCAGCCCTGGAGTCAGGAGGACCTGAGTTCAAATCCAGCCTCAGACACTTCACACACACACACACACACACACACACACACACACACAAACTAGCTGTGTGACTTTGGGCAAGTCCCTTAATCCCAATTGCCCTACCTTCCCCCCTCCAAAAAAAAAAGCCAAAAAAAAGTATAAGTGAGACACGAGGCAGGTAGGTAGTGCAGTAGATAGCTATACTTGGAATCAGGAAGACCTGAGTTTGAATCCTACCTCTGACACCTACTAGCTGTGGGACTCTGGACGAGTCATTTGACCTTTCTTAGCTTCAGTTTTCTCATCTGTAAAGTGAAGATAATAATAGCACCTATTGCATGGGATCGGGAGGATCAAATTTTATATGTATATGTGTGTGTGTGACTTTGCAAACCTTAAAATGTTAGACAAGTGATAGTTCTGATAACTATAAGGATACTCACCACAAATGGCTTCAACTTTCTTAGTAGAGTAGGAAGCAGGGTCATCAGCTTAAAGGCATTGGGGTGAGGAGGTAGCTCTAGGGACTTAAGGAGAGAGAAAAAGTTTGAAATCACCATTGTGGGGAGTGTGATAAAAAGTGGTAGGAACACACACACACATACACGCATGTATATATGTGTGTGGGTATTTACATGCATACACATACTTACACATGCACCCCACACATACTCAAATATATATGAAGTGTTTTGCTGATGGTCCCATGAGAGGTGGGTGTCAGAGACAGGATTTGAACCAAGGTCCTCAGACTCCAGAGCCAATGCTTTTCTCACTGTGCCACAAAGATGAATTCAAGGTTTGTTGTGCAGCAGTGAGGACCCAGTTGAGCTTAGGCAGCATGAATCTGTAATGGATCCAGCTGGCAGTTTCATGCCTTCCTTCAGCAATGTTCAGCAGAATAAAAGCCCAGAAGGCGGATGGCAGAAGTAACCTGGGTCTGAGGATCAGCAGGACACAAACCAGTGGACCTAGGGACAAGTGATTAAAGAAAGAAAGTCAGTGTCTTGTAGAACTGATCAGCTGTAAGGTAAATGCTATGAAGGGAGGGTAGGAAGGTGAGAACAGATGTGATGGACTTGGAGACTAGAGAGGGAAGAAGAGGCTAGAGGTCTCAGGAAGGATGATGAGCAGTATTAGGAGGAATGAGGCTATGGCATGGGTAGAGGACTCCTCCTCATGGCCTAGGATTTTTGTCTTGGTTTTGGAGGAATTTTTTAGAGAGGAAAAGACTGAGAAAGGGTGGCAAGAAGGAGCAGCCAGCACTGAATAAGGTAGCAAGGGATGAGACTCTTCAGGAAGAAGCCAGACTTGAGCTCCAGCCCTTTTTTCTTCCCCTGACCCATCACTCTATTACAAATCAGCTCTGCCAGTGTCCTGGACAGAGCTTCCCAAGGTTGTGAGGGGAATGAAGATAATTTAATGTAGGCTTCCCTTCTCTTACCATCAACCAATAAGTATTTCTCAAATGCCTAGTAAAGTTGTGACATGGGCTTTGGCTCAGGGTGCTGACATTTGGAGGGCAGGGGAAAGGGAAGGGGAAAGAATGAGCTTCTTCCTTAGGGGGAAGGACTCACATCCCTCCACCAACTGGCCTGTACTTCTTGGTCTTCCCCTGTTCTCTCCCAGGGGTCTGATGCTGTGACATTCCTTTGCCAAGACCTGTCTCTTTCCCAGCCCTCCCATCTCAATCCTCTGAGGGATGCAGGTTGGACAGTCTGAGGGATGGGCCTCCCCTTCACCTAGTACAGCTACCTCCAGGTCCAATTGCCATCTGCACTGTCTCACCTACTGCCTCCCCCAAATAAACAACCCACTTTTGCTGCAAGTGAGAGAATTACCGGTTATAGTTTTGTTGCTTGGTGTAGGTAGGTGCTTGGGCCAGCCCACTTTCCTTCATCCTCTGAAAGGCCATTTGGCTAGCTCACTGCCATTCCTGCCAATCTCTTTCCCCTTCAACTATTTCTCTCTCCATAAAGTACTTCCTGTTCTCTCTGCTCTTCAACCTTCATTCCATCTGCCCCTCCCCTGGGTTAGCTCTATCCCTGTCCTTGTTCCTGCAACCTTCCCCCCACCCCCACCCCCCAGCCTCTGGGCTTCCCAAGGAATCCAGAGAAGCTCAGATGTTGGGGGAGGACAGGTAATGGTGACCAGCTATCATGGGACTGCCTCTCTAAGTCTTCCTACTGGTCTGGGATTGAAAGAAGGGCGAGTCAGCCCAGCAGGGCTGGGAGTCCTGCATCCTGGGGTCCCTTGGCCCCAGCCCCCAGCCCCCAGCCCCCAGCCAGCAGTCTTCCCCTCCCTCACCTCCCCCCTGTCGGCCCTGTGCCTGGCCCCGAAGTTTGGAGGGCCTGGTAAGTGCCCTATCAACATGTTAATCAAATTACTTAGGAGCTAAAATTGACGCTGTTCATTAATTATACAAGATTATGCTAATTGCACATGCAAATGTATGCGCTTGGAACAGAAGGTGTTCAGCGCGTGGCGGGCCATTAGCATAGTGGATGGGGCGCGGGCACATTGGCATGCTAATGTATGCATCCGTGCTATTTATAACCCCGCACCCATCTGCGCTGCCGCCACTGCTGCTGTGAGGGGAAGGAGGCCGAGGGCCCCCCTCCCACCTTTCTCTGCCCTGGCTTGGCACATGGCTGCCACTCAGGCCGGGGCAGGGGTCCCCAACCCTGTGATGCCTCCTCAGCTTGGCTGGGGGTAGTAACCCCCGCCGTCAGGCTCGGGCAGTAAACCCCTAGATCTCCAGCAAACAAGGTGAAGCTTTTGGGGACAGGGGAGGACATTGGTCTGGCTTCCGATTTCTTTCCCTTGGTATCAGGGTACAGGAAACTCTGGGGTTGGATCATGTATTAATGGCTCCGGGAGAAGAAACCAAGATTGCCTGATGCCAGTCACAGCACAATGCTACACCAGCAATTCTCTTCTCTGCCTTCCTCTTCTCTACCTCCATGACCTGTTCATTAGGAGAAGAGGAAGAATAAGACAATCCGGGGCAAAGTTCAGAAGAATCTGAAGTGAAATTTATAGTGAATTGTTTCTGTGATGCTGTACTCTTAACTTCAGTTGTGGGTATCTGAATAACTTGTGAGTTCTGAGCACTAATATTTGAAATTCTAATTGGTTGGTGAACCAATATTCAGAGTTCTTTAAATGCTCTTTATCCACAGAGCTTTCAGAGGTTCTGTTCCTCATGGGTCAGTCACAGCAGTCCATTGGGGGGAAATAGTAACTTTATTGGAGAGAAATATCCTTCAGGCCAGAGATCCCCCTAACTTCCCTCTGCTTACTCTGTGTATGCCCAGCATTTCAACTTCTACAAATATTTGTTAAGTAACTGAGATTTAATATACTATGTGTCTTGTGCTGAACTCTGGTGGGATTAGAGAAAGGGAAGGGAGAAAGAAATAAACCAGGACAGGACAAACTCCTGTCCTCATGGAGTTTACTGTCTTGTAGGAAGATACAAAGTATATACAACATACTAAAAAAAATGATACAGTCTAAGGGCACAAGAGATAGAAGAGGAAAGGCCAGATTTCAACAGGTAGATCCAGAAAAGGCAATCAAGGCAGAAGGACCAGCATGGGCAAAGGCATGGAGATAGGAAAACAGGGTGCTAACACAGTAGGGGAGTTCACCAGTTAAATGCACCCCAACAGTGAATCCTTTCTATAAAAGATTCTTTTTCCTTGCAAATAGCTACCCCAATGCTGCTGGGTTTATACCTTTGGATTCTTTTTATCAGGTTTTCTTAAAGAGGGACACACTTGTATTCTTTTATTTATTTCAAAGTATGTATGTTGGGGTTCTCCTATTGTTTCATAGGAGAACAGGGTCACAAGTGAGCTGACCCCTACCAATTATCCACATTCCTGGAGCAAGACCCTCTACTCATAAGTCACCATTTCTCTAGTTTATTCCCCTTCATGGTATATACTCAACTACTCCCTCTCTCCCTTCATGCTCTCATCTGTCCTCCCTTCTGTAATCTTCCCCACAGTTTCTCTTCCCAACCCTTATCCTCCTGTGGGAGTTCCTCCACATCCTGGGACATCCATTTTAGGTGTCCCATTGAGGAAGGCTGGGATGGGCAGGGGAGGGTTTTACACATGAGAAAACCACTCTGGTCAATAAGTTGGGGAATGAGGCAATTTCTGAGGAGAGAAGAACCGAGATGGAGCAGATGTAGATTCCTGGCTCTCTCAAAATGGAGAAGATGAGAAAGTGAGGATCCAACCTTCCCTGAATCTATGACTTCCTCTCTCTTCTCTTTCAATTTATTTCTCATCACAGTCAGATCTCTGTCTCTCATTTTGCTCTCTTTCCTGCTGTTCCAGAGGGCAGGTACGTGGCACAGGGCATAGAGTGCCGCACCTGAAGTCAGGAAGACTCACCTTCCTGAATTCAAATTCAGCCTCAGACACTGTGTGACCCTGAGCAAGTCACTTAACCCTGTTTATCTCAGCTCCTTATCTGTAAAATGAGCTAGAGAAGGAAAGATACTCCAGTATCTTTGTCAAGAAAACCCCCAAACAGGGTCATGGAGAGTCTAATGTATCACAGTTGACTCATATTAAACATTGTAAGCAATTAAAGCCCCCTTTTCAGAACTACTGCTTAACCACGCCTCCTCCATCTTGTATTTGTGAAGATGATTTTTCTGAATCCAAATGTAAGACTTAACATTTATCCCTATTAAATTTCATCTACTAATTGGATTTGGCCCAATGTTTCCAGTCTGTCAATATCATTTTGGACCTTGATTATTTTATTCAATGCACTTTCTTTCCTAGCTTTGGGCCATATGAAAAGTTGATAGTCATGCCTTCTCTGTCCTTATCCAATCAGTGATAAAGACATTAAATAACACAGGACTAAGCACAGACCTCTGGGACCCTGAACCATTAATGATGACTCTTTGGGTAGGGTCGTTCAACCAGTTGTGCTAGCATGTCACTTACATCTGGTCATCCTTTCCTCAAGAATAGCATGGGACGCTTTGTAAAATGAGTTTTTGAAATCTATCAACTGGCAAGTATTTTTAAGTGCCTACTGTGTGTCAGGGATAGAGATACTAAATAATTAAATAATGCCTACTTCAAGGAGCTTACAACTGTTCAACTGTCCAACTGTCCAAAATTACCATCAAGTTAGTTTGGAAGGCTCCATCGTGTATAAGCCATGCTGACTCAGTGACCACACCTGACTTTCCCAGCCATTCCTTTGTGTTCTAGAAGTTTAACAGCAATGTAATAAAATAATAGTAACAATGAGCATTTATATATAAATAATATTTATATTATATAGAATATAAATATGTAACAATCTATATAAACCTCAAGGTTTACAAAGTGCTTTATCTGTGTTATCTCATTTTGTTCTTTGTCTTGGTGTTTTTCTGAGCTCCTGGCTCCTGCTTATGGCTCTATACCATTCCCTAGCTGTCTCTAGATCCCTTTCTTTGTCCTGGCCGTGTCTCTTTTTCAAGGTCCTTGACTGCCTTATTTCCTTCCCTTGTTCCCAGGCATCTATATTCCAGAGGCTCTGAGAAACATAGCTCAGTTGTCTGCTGTATACACTCTCCAGAAGTGTTGTAAGGATTACTTGCCCAGCATTCACTTCTCCCTCCTCTCTCTCACTTTCTCTTATTCATTCCCTGACCCTCTGGCAGCCTCTCCCCCTCCATGACCTTTCTTACCTGGCTCCCTTCTTCAATCTCTCCCATAGTTTCTCTTCCCCAGTCACTCCCCCTAGGGAACTCTACCCATTCCAGGACCTTCCACCTGTTGGGGAAGGCTATGGCCGGGTGATTAGGCTTATAGCTCTTTTCTACAAGTTGGGGAAGGGTGATGAGGTGATTTCTGAAGTGGGGGAAGAGAAGAAAATTTATTGTCTACTCTATATCAGGCACTGTGCTAAGCACTTTTCAAATATTATTGCTTTTGATTCTTACAACATGATATTATTACATCCTTACTTTATAGTTGGAGAAGCTGAGGCAGACAGAGGTTAAGTGACTTGCCCAGGGTCATATAGTTAGTGTCAAATGTCTGAGGCTGGATTTGAACTCAGGTCCTCCTGACTCGAGGGCCAGTGCTCTATCCATTGGATCACATATAACTGCCCCTATTTTTTTAATTAAACATGTTTTCCCCCTCTATGCCTTTGTTCAGCCTATCCCCCATACCTGGAACGCTCTTCGTCTTCTCCTCTTAGCCCCTTTTAAGGCTCAGTTCCTTCAAGTAGCCTTTCCTGATTTTCCCAGTCAGTACTCCTCTATACTCAAATTGCTATGTATTTTTAAATATACAAAAATGTAGTCTCTATTCCATGACCATGCAGTATCCCCAAAGTAGGACATAAACTCCTTGACAGCAGGGCTGTGTCATTTTTGTCTTTGTATCTCCAGTACTTTGCCTGCTATCTGGCTTTTAGCAGGCAGTTAATAAATGCCTATTGATTTTCCCTGGAATTGGCCACAGAAGGTGAGAATCTTTCTGGAAAAGCAGTGACAGCAGTTTCCGTTCCCTGCACAATGTTAGGAACAGCTAAAACTTCTGTGACATCAGCTTAGATAATGGGTGAGAGAGGCAGTGGTTCCCTTCTTAATTCAGGAAATCTTTGAAGACCAGACCATGTGCTTCGCCGTGTTTTGAGAATATATTTGGGGGCTGTCAATCTTATTAAATTCAGAATTAGAAGGGACCTTTGAGGTTCTCCGAGCAAGAATCCCTTCAGTGTTGTTCAGTTGTTTTTCAGTCATGTGAGACTCTTCGTGATGCCTTTTGGAGTTTTCTTGGCAAAGTTACTGGAGTGGTTTGTCATCTCCTTCTCCAAATCCTCTCAATATCACCCCACTATCCAGTCCTGTCTTAGAGATAGTAAACTCCATACCCAACAAAGTAGCTCATTCCACTTTAGGACCAGTCTAATCGTGAAGATGCTCATATGTCTGTTGAAAAAGGAGGAAACTTTCATTCTTTCTCTTTTAAAAAAAATTAAACATTTTGGTTTTTTCCGTTAACAAGAATTTTTTTTTTCTCTCTTTCTCTCTTACTTCCCCTTACCTCCACTGCAAAAAAAATAAAGATAAAACTCTTGTAACAAATAAACATAGGTGAGTAGAACAAATTCTCACATTGGCCATGCCCAACAAAGAGATGGCTTATTAGAAAACTTGCGTGCCTGCCACTCTCAGGAGTTGGGTATCTTTAGTCATTTCAAATCATTCTTAGTCATTGCCTTGATCACAGTTCTTAAGTCTTTGAACATTGCTTGTTTACAATGTTGTCATTGTACATCTTATTCTGGTTCTGATCATTTCAAATCTCTTTTCCATGCAATGGCCCTCCAAATCCACAATGTCTTTGTCCAGTTTTAAACTATTAAAGCTGTATTTGAAGATAGCTGTCATGGCCCCCTGAAATCCAGTCAAGCTGTCCTCAGTCTTGGTATGCCCTGAACTAGGGAGGCGGTGGTATGACTAAAGACGAGGGAACAGGTGGAAGAGATATCACAGTGAGAGAATTTTCAAGACTTGCCAACTGGGTGGATTCCAGTCTACACACTATGTTCCTAACATGCTAACTTTTGTGGTAAATTCTGTGTAGCCATGGCTATACAACAGATCTATACTTTGGGAAGCTAAGTTTTGAATCCCATGTGTGAGACTTTACAATTACATTCTTCTCATTAGTTTTAGTCTATTGTGCTATCCTATCAGGATCTTTGGGGATTTTGTCACTGGACATATTAACTCTCCCTTCCAGTTTCCTGTCATCTATAAATTTGATAAACATGCCATCTATGCCTTTATCTGAGTCACTGATAGAAATGTGGAGCGTCATGGGACCAGAGGCAGGACCGGAGGCAGGCCATTAGAGATGCTTCCTTCTAGGATGACATGCACCCATCAATCACCACTCTGAAGTTCTCTGGTTCTTTCAGCTGGTTTTCTGGCCATTTTTCTATGATCATTGAACCCTTATCTCCATCTTGGCCACAAGTATATCTCAAGAGTCTGTCACAAGGCTTGCTGCAGCTGAGATATGCTGTATGTGTGTGTGTGTGTGTACACACCGCACATAATATAGTTTCAACTAATAGGCATTTATTTTCTGAGCTATTTATTGGCTAGGTTGCTGGAAGGGGTTGGTAGTTCAGAGGACCACACATATAATACATAATTACACACACAAACACACATGGATGGATGGATGTGTGTATGCCTATACATATAGGCATACACATATACATGCATGCACACACACACGTGCACACACACACTCACATATATGTACTATTTGTTGTTCAGTCATTTCAGTCGTGTCTGACTCTTCATGATTCCATTTGGGATTTTCTTGGCAAAGGTACTGGAGTTGTTTGCCATTTCCTTCTCTAGCTCATTGATGCAGATGAAGAACTGAGGCAAACAAGGTGAAGTGGCTCACCCAGGGTCACACAACTAGTGTCTGAAGCCAGATTTGAACTCTAATCACTAAGCTACCTAGCTGCATATACTACTACTAT
>CM053592.1:147695027-147780574 GCA_028646515.1 Pseudochirops corinnae
ATATATAACTACATACATACATATATCTATATCTATCTATTATCTATCTGTGTCCCCTAACCTACCAACCTATTCTAGTAATCTAGTGAAAAAAAAAAGGAAATGAAATTAGTCTTCCTTGTTGTCATTCTAGACAGATCTATGCCCCCTCTTAGGGATCATTATTTCACTCTCTAAGTATTCAAAAGCTACTTCTTTCACAATACATTCTTGAATTTTTCTGACAATGGAAGATAATCTTACTGCCCGAAAGTCTGCAGACTCTCTTTTCCCTTTATTTGAAAAATAGGAAAGTTTCCCTTCTCCAGGCTGATGGTATTTTCCCCATCCTATATAAGCTTTCTTTCTTTCTTTCCTTCCTCCCTCTCTCCCCTCTCTTGTTTCTCTTCTCCTTATAGTCTTTCAGAAATCATTGACAGAAGTCACACCACCAGATCACAGGATCATAGATCAGTGGGTCACTGAGACTTGGAAGGGACCGTAGAGGTCATCTGATTCAACCCTCTCATTTTGCGAATGAGGTAACTGAGTCCCAGGGAAGTTAAATGACTTTTCCAAAGTTGCATGGGTAATTAGCAACAGAGGCCACCTTTGAACTCAGGACGTGTGACTCCCAAGTTTAGCACTTTTTCAGTTCTCTGGGATATTGTTTATCAGAGCCTGGTAACATGAACCCATAGAGAACCAACTGGGCACTCACATCTCACTTATCCTGGGTTTTAAGTCTTTGTTCTATCCGGTCTGACCTGAATAAAATGGCTCTTGGTAAAGAAAAATGAAATAACAGAAATCTTTGCTTTCTGTGTGTCTGACCCTGTATTTAGCTATGTTAGGGAAGCCATAAGGAAGACATTTGTCCTTCTTCTCGAGAGCTTTTAGTTTAAGGAAGAGAGGAAAGGAGCAGACTCAGGTCCTATTTTCAGGCAGCTTTTAGACTAGGGGGAGACGAGACTCAATTTTAGGCCAGTACAAATAACACCACAGGGCTATGACCAAATGCCAGAGTGTAGAGTTCCACGAGGGGCAAAAACCAGAGTAAGATGGTGGGAAGCTTCATGGAAAAGTTTGGGCTGGAACCAGGTATTCTCCATCGTACTGAACATACAGTTAGGTCCTTAATACTAATTGTGTTGATATATGCTTTGTGTGTTGGCATGACGGTTGGTGTGATGGTAGATATATTAAGTGGATTTATGAGGGGAATATGTGTGGATGGCACTATGTGTCATCAGGGTAGGTGGTCTGTGGGGAGCTCGTTCATTGTACCTCAAAGCAGATCCAACTCCACATCCATTCCCAAATGACCTCAGATTTTTTTTTCCACTGACTACCCCCACAAGCAACAGCCCCAAGACCTACTCAGGGTTCACCTCTTCCTCCCACTCACTAGAAGCTTTTACAATAGTCCAGATGAGAAAAAACAAAGGCCTGAACTAGGGTGGTGGCAGTTAGGAGAGAAGATTGCATGAAAGAAATATGGAGAGACTTGGCAGCTGATTAGATGTGAGTGACAGATGAGAGGGCAGAGTGAAAAATGAGTCCAAGGTTATAAGCCTGGATGGCATCGAGGATGATGGTGACATCAATAGAAATAGAAAAGTTGGGGAGAGGAAGTTTGGGGCAACATGCTGAGTTCATTGGATGAGGCACCTGTGGAGAGGCACTGGCTACTAGGCAGTGTAGACTCCCATTTCTTTTTTGTCCTCCTATCATCAGTGTCTTGCTCTGTTTCTGGCATAATCTAGGTACATAATAGACATTTATTGATTGATTGGAAATATAGGACTAGTTTGATGAGAGGTTAGTAGGGGTGGAATTATAGATTTGGGAGCCATCTGCAGAGAAGTGATAATTGAAGCCATGGGAATAGATGAAATCACCCAGGAGAAAGGGAAAAGGGAGAAGAGAAGGAGGCCAAGGAAGGAACCTTAGAATATACCCAGGATTAAGCAGTAAAAAGAGGATAAGGACCCAGAAAAAAAGATAAAAAGAAAAAAAAACTCATCTCATTTGGTGAAAAGGAGTCATTAGTGACATTGATCGTTACTGACATTCTACCCTACTGCCATCAGCATAATTCAGTCCCTCTTTACAACCCCCCTGGGTTATTGCAATGGCCTCTTAATAGGTCTTCTTATTTCTACTTTCTCCCCTTTTAATCTGTTCTTTGTTGTCGTTCAGTCCTTTTTCAGTCATGTCTGACTCTTTGTGACCACATATGGGGTTTTCTTGGCAGAGATACTGGAATGGTTTGTCATTTCCTTCTCCAGCTCATTTTATAGTTGAGGAAACTGAGACAAACCCTTTGCCCAGGGTCACACAGCTAGTAAGTGTCTGAGGTCAGATTTGAACTCAAGATGAGTTCCTGACTACAGGCCTGGCACTCTATCCACTTCACCACCTAGTTGTCCAATTCACCCTTTACTTGACTGTTGAATTAATTGTCCTCTGACATCGATTGCATCAGGTCACATCTCTACTCAAAACTCTTCAGTCCTTTTGCCTACTGAATCAAGTCCTAATTTCTTTGCCTGGCATTCCAAGACCCTCTACAATCTAGCACCATTCTACCTTTTCAGACTCATTTATACTCTGCTTCATGTATTCTTGACTCTAGCCAAACTCATCTACTCATTGTCCTTTATATTATACAACCAGTGCTTTCCTACTTATGTGCCTTTCCTTTTTCTTTTTTTAAATTTTTATTTATGTTTAACATTCTTTTAAAAAAAATTTGGGGGGTGGCTAGGTGGTGCAATGAATAGAGCACTGGTCCTGGAGTCAGGAGGACATGAGTTCAAATGTGGCCTCAGACACTTAACACTTACTAGCTGTGTGACCTTGGGCAAGTCACTTAACCCAAATTGCCCTGCCTTCCCCCCTCCAAAAAGCAAAAAAAAAAAAATTTTTTTTGAGTTCCAGATTCTCTCCCTCCTTCCAGGCCTTCCTCCACCTATTAATGAGGCAGACAATATATCTATTAAACATGTGAAGTCATATAAAACATGTATCCATATTAGACATGTTTTAAAAGAACAAGCAAAAGAAGGAAAGTGAAAAATTACACTTTAGTCTGCACCCAGAGTTCATCAGTTTTCTCTCTAGAGCTGGATGGCGTATTTTTTTATCTTGAGTCCTTCAGAATTGTCTTGGTCTTTCACAGTTTATCATTGTTACAATATTGCTGTTACTATGTACAATAATGTCCTGGTTCTACTCTCTTCACTCTGCATCAATTTATATAGGTCTTCCCAGGTTTTTCTGAAACCATCCTGCTTGTCATTTCTTATAGTACAACAGTATTCCGTCACGATCACATACCATAGCTTGCTTATGCATTCCCCCAACTGATGAGCATCTCCTCAGTTTCCAATTCTTTGTTCCCATAAAAAGAGATGCCATAAAATATTTTTGTGCACATATATCCTCTTTGGGATACAGACCTTTTCTTTGACCTCGTTGGAATACAGACCTAGAAATGATATTGCTGGGTTAAAGCGTCTGCACAGTTTTATAGCCCTTTGAGCATAGTTCCAAATTGCTCTCCAGAATAATAGGACCAGTTCACAACTCCACCAACAGTATAATAATATCCCTATTTTTCCACATCCCTTCCAACATTTATCATTTTCCTTTCTGTTATGTTAGCCAATCTGATAGGTCTGAGGTAGTACCTCAGAGTTGTTTTAATTTGCATTTCTCTAATCAATAGTGATTTAGTGCTTTTTTTCATATAACTATAGACTTTGATTTCTTCTGAAAACTCCCTGTTCATATCCCTTGACCATTTATCGACTGGGGAATGGCTCTTATTTTTTATAAATTTGACTCAGTTCCCTATATATTTGAGAAATTAAGCCTTCGTTAGATAAATTTGCTGTAAAAATTTTTCCCAGTTTCCTATTTTCCTTCTAATTTAGGCAGCATTGGTTTTGTTTGTGCAAACCCTTTTTAATTTCATGTAATCAAAATTATCCATTTCACTTTCTTCAATCTTTATTTCTTGTTTGGTAATAATTCTGTGCCTTTTCTCATATTATTCTCTTCCACTTGAAATGCCCTCTCCCCTTTGGCTCTGCCATTTGAAATTCCAACTATTCTTGAAAACCCAGTCCAGATGCTTACGTTCTAGAACTTTCAACTCACCCCCCTCTGCCAGTCAGAAGTGATCTCGCTGTGTTACTCTGAGCAAGAACCTCTGTTTGCCTTAGTTTCCTCAACTGTAAAATGGAGGTAACAATAGTACCTACCTCCAGGGTTTTTGTGAGGAAATTAGATAATAATTGTAAAGTACTTAGCACAGTGCCTCAAATATAGTAGGCACTATATGAATGGTAGCTATTTATTCTTATTATTAGTCCTCCAATAGGTGTAGCAACTTGTATTTCCACCACGTTCTTATTATAGTCTGTGCTTAAAGTTATTTTATAGTAATTCCTACTAGCATTTATGTAGAGCTTTAAAGTTTGCACAGCACTTTACAAATATTATCTCATTTGGGGGTGGCTAGGCGGCACAGTGAATAGAGCACCAGCCCTGGAGTCAGGAAGACCTGAGTTCAAATCCAGCCTCAGACATTTAACACTTATTAGCTGTGTGACCTTGGGTGAGTCATTTAACCCCAATTGCCCTGCATTCCCCCCTCTAAAAAAAGGCCCCCCCAAAATTATCTCATTTGATTTTCACAACAAAACCCTGAGAATAGGTGCCATTATTATCCCCCATTTTACAGATGAGGAACCTGAGGCAAAGATCACATAATGTGCCCAAAAAAGGAAGTGAGGTTAGTCTGTTATGACTTGTTCTTGATGAAACCGTGTGAGCTTCTTGTGACGACCACTTTCTCCTCTAGAGCGTCACGTCTCTTCCATAATCCATCCTGGACACTTTCCAGGCGTTAAAAGTCAGTTTCACTGGTCTCTAGTTTGCAGAGAATATTCTTTTACTTTTTTTATATAGAATTGGGACATTTGCTTTTCTCCAGGCTCACAGCACCTCTCACATTTTCCATGATCTTTATTTTTGGAGGGGGGAAGGCAGGGCAGTTGGGTTTAAGTGACTTGCCCAAGGTCACACGGCTAGTAAGTGTTAAGTGTCTGAGGCTGGATTTAAACTCAGGTCCTTCTGACTCCAGGACTGGTGCTGTATTCACTGCGCCACCTAGCCGCCCCTCCATGATCTTTCAAAGACCACAGACAGAAATTACATCTTCCAGTTCTTTCAGCACAATTTATCTGGACCTGATCACTTGAACTCATTAAGGACTAAGGTGTACTGGTTTGTCTCTTTCTACTTTTCTTGTGCATCAGTTCCTTATTAGCCACATCTGTTCTCTCCTTTCAATCCAAGGATTATTTTCCTTGACAGAAAATGGAAAAGGAATAAGAATTGAGCAGCACCACCACTCCATCCACTTGGAGCAATGGTCCTCTATCTTTTTCTTTCAATATATACCTCAAAACCAAAACCAAGTCACCAAACCTCATTGTGGTCTTTAGCTTTCCTCACCAACCTTCACTCATTTTGAACTTTAGCACTCCTGAAGCTATAGTTACAAATGGTGCCATGCTTCTGTATTCCTTGTTCCCATCTATTGTGTTTGTTTTTAAAAATCTACGTTGGTCCATGAGTTTCTTTTGCATCCACATCAGTATTTTTAGACAGCAACTCCATTTTCCACCCCCTTCATATTCTTTTTTATGTCTTCAGAATTTAATTCCTGAGAGTTTCCTATTTCTCCTGGTTCGACTTTCCTGTAGAATTTTAGCCCACAGGAGCCTATCTGTCCTTTTTCTGAGCCTTTTGAAATATGCTTTCCTCAAATCTAGGAAAGCAGATGTCACATTGAACCCAACTTTTGTCTTCTTCTCTTTCACAAATTCCCCCTACTTCCCAAAGTTTCTATGATTTCTACCTTAGAAACCATTTCTTTCCTTTTCATGAAGATTAGATCCAGAAGAGAACTTTCTCCACCTTTTGAAGAATGAAATTATCATTAGTAAAAAAAAACAAACAAACAAACAACCAAAACAAAAAGCAAGGCAGATGATTATTTAGCTGCTCAGCTTTTGATAGAGTAAGCTTCTATAGATATTTGGATAGCTGAAGTGCCCCATCACTACTATATTATATCTCATGTAACCTCTTGTGATCTGTTTCCCTAAGCTCTATTTCCTCTCTGTCTAGGTGGTCTCTAGTACACTCTGATGCTAGTAATGCTTCTATTGATCACTCCACTGACCTTCTCTCATCATGCTTTCCCCCTCTGCTTCCTAGATTTCCTCACATGAGTTTGTCTTAGTATACAATATCACTCCAACGCCTCATTCCCACCCATTTTTTCCTATCCTGTTCATGGCCCACCAAATCTTTACGGCATTAATCAGGTCTAATTTGCCTCCTTGAGTTAGAATTTCTAGTTCCTCTTGCTTGTTTTATCCATATTTCATGAATTTGCATAGCCATATGAGACTATAAGTTTTATTGTTGGGGTAGCTAGGTGGTGCAGTGAATAGAGCACCGGCCCTGGAGTCAGCTGGAATCAGGAGGACCTGAGTTCAAATCCGGCCTCAGACACTTAACACTTACTAGCTGTGTGACCTTGGGCAAGTCACTTAACCTCAACTGCCATGCCCTCCAAAAAGCAAAAAAAAAAAAAAGTTTTATTGTTGATATTTCCTTTGATTTGTTTACTGTGAATTTGTGGGCATTTCTACTTCATCCTGTGTTGCAACTACTCTCTATGATACCCAACATAGTGGATATAGAGAAACAATTTTCATCTTCCTTCTTTTGTAATTTAAAGCTCTTTTGATTAGATGTATAAGATTCCAGGCAAGTACATTCTTATCAGCCCTAGTCAAGTGCCCCTCCATCCCTAGCCAGAAACTTGTCCTTCCTGTAGTTTAAGCCTCTGTCCAGAAATGTAACTCCCATTCTCAGACACCATTTTAACGAGCTGTTCACTTATTGAGTCTTCTTTCTCTTCCAAAGCACTTGCTTTTTGCTCACAGTGATGAAAACACCACCTGTACCCTTGAGGTTCAGTTTCTTCTCTGAGACTTCATAGTCTTAGGAATATTTATTCCAGCAATGCAGCTGTTGTTCAAAACACATCTGGAAATCTTCTTTTTTTGAATTGTTTTTAGACTCTGGCTCTTTCTGTTGAATATCCTCCTAAATCTTCTCATTTTTCCAGGCTAAACATCCCCATTTCTTCAGTTTTTCCTCAATATGATATGATTTCCAGACCCTTCGCCATTTTGGTTATTCTCTTCTGGATGTGTGCTATAGGTTGTCAGTATTCCTCTTTAAATGTGACATATGGGAAATACTTGGGAAGAAGGACTGAAAAGGTGTTATGCTTTCTGCTCTAAAACTAGTCAACTCAAATGTAAATAGTTTTTAAGCAAATTCAGTTGGTTATATTGACATTCAGTGTTAGATTTTTAATAAAGCATTTAATTATAAAAAAAACCCTAAAAGATAGGCATAACTTTTAAAAAAAATGTCATACCCAATGGAGAGGCAGTATGGACCTTAAAGTTGGGAAGATCTGAGTTCAAGTTCTACCCCTGACACATAGTGGCTATGTGGCCTGGGCAACTTAACCTCTCGGTGTCCCAGGAAATTCCCTAAGACTATAAATTGAAGAGGTGCCAACCTGAATTGGTAGAAGAATTTCTATGCTAGTGAAATCACAGGTCCAAGTCCCTCTCCATGCCCCAATCTCCAGATGTAATCTGACCAGGGCAGAGATAGCAAGTCTGTTTACCTTCCTTATTCTGGACCTTTGACTTATAGCAATGCAGACGTGGAGAAGAAGAGTGCTTGATTTTGTGGTAATAATTTTGTGCTATATTGGCTTATCTCAAGTGGGCAGTCTGCTAAAATCCCAGGCCAGTTTCACATAAACTAATCACATCCCTCACCTCTCCCAGTCTGCATTTGTGTAGTTGGGTTGTTGTTTTTTTTTTAATCCAAATGCCAGGCTTCATATTAATCCTTATTAAATGTAATCATCTTCATTTCATTCCACCATTCCAGCCTGTCTAGCTCCCTTTTATCCTGATTTTGCCATTTATTGTCTCCCCAACCCCTCCCCTCACGCCACCTTCAAGTCTTCCATTAATGGGAGAAGCATGGATTAAACTGTTGAAGAGAACAGGGGTAGGATGGAGCCCTGGGGCGATCCACCATTGGCCTCTCCTTGGGTCTGGAAACTGGCTGACATTAATCCATTAGCCAATACTCTACAGTTAACTGCCATCCAGCCTCACATCGTGTCTTCATGGCTATCATGAGGAACATTGTCAGATACCCTGGTGAAAGTGACTTATTCAGCAAACATCGGTTAAGTACCCACTATGTGTAAAGCTCTGTGCTAAAATCCAGGTTTATTATCTTTGTAGCATGCCCCTTCATCATGGCAAAGCCCTTTGAGGGCTTTGAGTTTTCTCAACAGCCCAAGGGCATTTCGAGCTAAGGCTATGGAATAAGTTGGGTGATCAGTCTGGGTGATAGTTGTTACTGCTAAGAATAAAATAAAGACCCCTAGAAATGACTCTAAAACCAGCCAAGCATAACTCTTAACATAGCCAGATTGGCATTCTTATGTGGCTTGTAGATTGTCTCTGCAAAGATTTCCAGAGAGGAATTCCAAGCTTGATTTAAGCCATGGTAGCATTAGTGGACAGCTAGGTAGTGCAGTGGTTAGAGCCCTGGGCCTGGAGTCCGGAAGACCTGAGTTCAAATGTGGCCTTAGACACTTACTGGTGACCCTGGGGAGTCACTTAACCCTGTTTACCTCACTTTCTTCACCTATAAAATGAAGTAGAGAAGGAAATGGCAAACCACTCCGGTATTTTTGCTGAGAAAACCCCAAAAGGGGTCATGAAGAGTCACACATGACTGAAACAACTGAACAACAAGAAGAAAAAAAAGCATTATTGGAATATGCACATAGTCTCCAGAGAGACTACTTTGAAGGATATATCTCATTATATATATACCCTCATTTTTTGTTCAACTTCATCACTTTTATACCTTACCCACTATATGCAGAGGGATTGTACTGTGTATATGCACTTTGTATGTAGAAGGGTATGTACACGCTCTAAAGCTGTGAATACTTGTAGATACAGTGCAAGCAGTATATACACTGGGAGAAGAGTACATGGAAGTTGTACCAGTGTGTGTGTGTGTGTGGGTGGGTGTGTGGGTGTGTGGGTGTTTATAGATATACACACACACTTTGTATACATATATGCAAGAAGACTAATAAATTATAGGGAGGTTAAACACACAGTAGTGGGCTAGGGATATACGCTCTTTGTGACCATGTATGTGTATCATATATCCATACACATTCATGTATGCGTATATATACACACACATATATATGTACACGTAATCTTATATGTAATTAATTATTTGCATGTTACTCCCCCTTTAGAATGTGAGCTCCTTGAGGGTAGGGACTATGTTTTTTGCCTTTCTTTGTATTCTTGGAGCTCAGCTTAATAAATGCTTGATATTGTTGCTATGGGTGTAGAGACATGTACTACATTGTGCTGGGGTGCCACACCCCACGTCTGGCACATAGCACACTGGGGAAGGACGTTAAAGGTTGTTTTGTCGTCGTTGTAATAATAAGGAAAGTAAGGCCTAGAGATGTTAAGTGATTTGCCCAAAGTCACACAGCAGTACTGGGTTTTGAACCCAGGTCCTCTGGCTCCGTCTATTACTGTTTCATGAATTTGTTTAATAAATATTGGCTAAGTGTGTACTTTGTACAAGACACTTCAAAAGATCCAGTTATGCTTTCCTCATCGCCCTGCCCTTCTGGTAGTACGAGTCTGGTGGTTGGATTCCTCCCTGTGCCAGTTAGATGCAAAGGAATCTAGGTAGCCAGATACACAGTGTATAGAGTGCTAGGCCTGGAGTCAGGAAGACCTGAGTTCAAGTCTGGCCTCAGACAATTGCTGGGTAAATGACCCTGAGCAAATGGCTTAACTTCTCTCAGCTTCAGTTTCCTCAGCTGTGAAATGGGTATAGTAACAGCATCTACCTCCCAGGGCTGTTGTGAGGATCACAATGAGATCATATTTACAAAGTGCTTAGCACATTAGTACACAGTAGGCACTTAAAAATGCTTGTTTCCTTGCTTTTCCACATGTCAGCCTTTCGAATACAGCTTGATTGCCCATTTAAACTTCTTCAACCAGTCCTCAAATGACATAATCTCTTGTCCCTTCATCATCAGGTCCCTCACCTCTTGACAGGCTCCATCTTGTCAACATCCTTCCTAGAACTAAACATAGTACTCCAGAAGTAGTCTGGCCGGGGCAGATTACATCAGTGCTATTACTGTGTGTGTCTTGTGCATCCATTTTGTTGGCTGGGATGCCATACTCTTGACTCAGTTTGCCCTTACAGTCTACTAAAATCTCCTGGTCCTTGACATACCAACTGTCATCTAGCCATCTCCCCTCCATCCTAAACTTGAGTGGTTGAACTTTTGAACTCAAGTGTAGGACTTTACATTGATCTATACTGAATTGCATTCTATTGGGTGTCATCCAGTGGGTTCATTTATTCCTCCTTGCTTTATGATATCTGTGAATTTGATCAGCATGACATCTGTGCCTTCATTTGAGGTAGTGACAAAAGTTTTGATCAGAATAGGGTCAGAAGTAATGGACCTTTGGGATCAGGTCTGAGTCAAGCTGATCTTGGAATCAGGAGGACTTTAGTTTAAGAACTGACTGGCATAAACTGGCTCTTAGAGTACAATTAAAGTAAATCTCTAATCTCCCAGGTCCCTAGGCAGTTCTCTAAGACTATACATTGCAAAATAGGTGCATTGGTAGACAGAGTTTCTACTTCCCCATACCAATGTTTGTTTTAAAGTATAGGGCAAAAGACAGATAGATCTTGGGCATAGTCACTAGATGCCTCCTTCCAAATTGATAGCCACCCATTTACGTCACCCCTGGGACTGTATTGTTTACTTAGCTTTAGACTGTCCAGCATGCATCTCTCTATCTGGCCCACAAGGGTTACAGGAGGCATTTGGCTAAATCCTTTGCTAAAATGTAGGCTTATTATGTTTATGGTATTCCCTTGATCTTCCAGTCTTGTTGCTCAGTCAGAAAAGGAAATGAGATTAATCTTTAATGACTTGATTCTGATAAAGGACCTTTACAAAATCTCAGAGTTAGAAAGAAGCTTAGAGATCATTTAGTACAGTCCACCCCCAGACAGTAATCTCTTCTAGAACATCCAGGACAGGGGTGGCTAGGTGGCTCGGGGAATAGAGCACTGGCCCTGGAGTCAGGAGGACCTGAGTTCAAATCTGGCCTCAAATACTTAACACTTACTAGCTGTGTGACCTTGGGCAAGTCACTTAACCCCAATTGTCCTGCCTTCCCCCCACCAAAAGAAAAGAAAGAAAGGAACATCCAGGACAAATGGTCATCCATCTTCTACCCAGAGACCTCTCATGATGGCAGGCTCACTACAAGCAAGTTTCACTTTGTTTTCACGTTGGGCTCTAATTGTTTTCCTTTTATCTAGCTTCCATCTGCCTCTTTATTGCTTCTCCCTGTTACCTACATCCTTCTAAATCGACGTCACAAACCAAAAACATGTAAGCCTCTTGAGGTCAGAGCATTTTTTAAAAATGTTGTCCTTATAACCCTAGCACTTAGTACAGCACTAGTACATAGCAGACACTTAATAAATGGTTGGTTGAATCTAGCTGAATGAAGGAACAGAAATGGCTCTTTTCACCTACCAGTTTCCCATTCTTGGGGTGACCCATCCCCCCTGTGACCTAGGAGGTAAGTGCTTCCCTTTCTAAGATTCACAAATTTCCCTCTCCTGTGCTCTTTGATTTTGCCAGTGAGTGGCCTATGGTTTAAAGACTCCATATCTTCTCCTTTTTGGGGTGGGGGGAAATTGTGACCTTTGCTTATCCCCAGCCTTGGGGCACCTCCCCCCTTCTCCAGCCTTCTTCAAAGATCCCTGGCAGCAACCACATCAATCAAGTCTTTGTCCAGACCTGACACCTTGAACTTACTCAAGGTAACTAGGTGCTATCTTATCCTTTCTTCACTTGTCTTGGGCTTCAGTATCCTACTAATTATTTTTGTTCAGTGCTTCCCAAAGTGAAGACCATTCTCCTTGGGAGAGAAAATAGAAGCAAAAATAGTCGAGTAATCCTGCTTTTTCCTAAATGTCTGTTACTATTGTCTCTTCTACTCCAAGCTTTGGTATCCAGGTGTGTAGACCTCCTTAGGTCTTCATCTTTATCCCAGCATAGCTAATCAGTCAATAAACCTTTACTAAGGATCTACTATATTTCCATTTACTGTGCTAAGTTCTGGGGATACAAATACAAAAAGAGATAGTTTCTACCCTCAAGGAGCTTACAATCTAATGGTCAAAGACAACAGACAAAAGAAAGCTGAAAATTGGGAGGTTGATGGACAGGGAAGGTACCTGACACAGGAACATGGTGGAAAAGTCAGAGAAGTCTCAAAGGCTTGCAGCCAGTTGAGAAACAAGATATTTGAGCTGAGTTCTCTCCTTAAATGGAAGTTTATCATCCATAGCCACACCTTCCAATCAGAGAGTCCCAGGGCTGATAGGATCTTGCAGGATGATGAGGTTTTCCCAATAATGAGCTTCTTGGGACATGATGAGAAAGTCAGAGCAGACTCAAAGCAGTGCAGCCAGGTAAGAAATGAGGAGAATTTCAGCACCACTACAGGAACCTTGTCATCTTAACATTCATCACTAGGCTTAGGTCATGCTGAGTTTTACAGTTCTTGATACTATTCTTATAAGATCATGCTATTGTTGTGTACATGGTTTTTAAAAACCTCAATTGGCGGATGAGTTCCTTATGCATTTATGCTGGGGTTAGAGAACTTCCCCTGTCTTTTTTTTTTTTTAATCAGAATCTTTTGTAGTTGTGTTATTAGAATTTCATTCTACCATTCTTCCTCTGTAGAGTTTTAGGCCTATCCTATCTTTCTTTAAAATCTACTCTTCCCAAAGCGAGATCTACTTTGGGGCCTCCTCACTCTAGAATATCCTACTATCTCCCCCTGTAAACTGCTCATCTTGGATATGTATTTGAAAGATCCACCACCCCCTTTTCCCACTGGCGAGTCCCTGCCGGAACCTCCATTTTGTAAAAGCGCCAAGGCTGGCCTGCCTTCATTCTTCTTCTGGCCCTGTTCCTGATTTTCTGGATTTCAAAATCATGCCTGCAAACCTTCATCTTTCCCTCACCCCCTTTAAGCTTCCTTTTGTATGTTGTCTTGCCCCATTGAAATGAACTTTCTTCTTGCTTCTTTTTTGTATCCCCAGCACTTAACACAGTACATGCTGAATTTTTTCCTTCTTTCCAAAAAAACTGTTCCTTACTTTCAGCTACTTCACTAGCATTAGTTCTAAGGTTCCTAGGATTTCTTTTTCAGCATCTAGTTTCTGATCCTTATTATTCAGAACTGAATCAGAATAGCAGTTCCCATTTTTTTGCTTTCTTTTCCATTTGAAAGATGAAGTTATAGTTAAAGTAAGCAAAAAATTTATCTACTAGTTGGTTTTTGGAAGTAGAGAGAGCTCTAGCAGATGTTTGGATAGCTCAATTCATCCCTCATCCCCATCACTATGTATCATACTGTCTTGCAAGATTTTAGATGTGTTTCCTGAACATCTTATCTATTTCCTCCTTCTGTCCAGGTGGTCTCTACCATACTTTCACAAGGCTACCACTTATTTTTCTCCTTTCACTGATCTTGACCCAAATGATCTCCACCACACTTCCTCCTCATACTTTCTTGATTTCCTCACAAGTATATCTTCTTAATATTCAGTGCTACTCCACTGCTCCTTTTTTAAAATCTATTTTGTCCTTTTTGAATATGGGACAGCATTTCGTATCTTTGGTCCTGTCATGAGTCCCAGCATACCAAGTTGATAAAAGTCGGAATTTCCTCCTATCTTTAGGATGTCTAGTTCACTTCCATTTGACTTCTTCTAGGCTGAAAGTTCCCTCTTGCTTATCTGGCTCCCTCTTATTCCTAGAAAAGGATGGTATTTTTTGCCCCAAGATACCCCTCCCCAAAACCCATAATGGAATCAGACTTACAGCCTGGCTGAGAGTGAGCCAGGAATTACAGTTATATAATATGTAGCACATTCTATGAGTTGGTTCCGATGTGCCCAGGTTGGCCAACATTCTCGTGTAAACTTGGGACCTACCTTTCCTTAAATATATCACTGGGAAGCCTGGGCACGTAGTTAGAGTACATAGAGTCCTCTGGTAGTAAGACATGTGGCCAAGGCAATTTATGCCTCTGACCCTTCAGGGATCCAATGCCTTCTCTCTTCTTTTCATCTCCTCATGCTACTCCTTCATGGGCACAGACAGCATCTCTACTAGTTGTGTAGCTTAGCTGGGCTTCCCAGGCTCCCAAGTACTATTCTTCTTGTCATCTCAGCTCCTTATTTTCCAAGCCAATTGTCTTTTGAATCCATAATTGGTTCTCTTCTCTCTGCTGGATTCTTACTCTTTGGGGCTCCCTCCATTGACAGTTTCCAGAGCTGCCAAGCTAGCTTTTTAAAGGCCACTTGAATGGGCAGTATTTGGCCACCCAATGTTAAACTTTTCTCCAATTCCATCAGGTAGAACTTCACACTTCATCAAGGTATAACCAAGAGTAGACATTTCATTTAACCCATTAATACCTGATTTTCTTTAACCTGCTCCTTCTGGAGTTCATCTACTCAGCAAGGGGAGTCCATTGTTTTTCCCTTATCATAGCTAACTTTTCTCCTCCTACATCTGGACATGGGGAGCCACTGGATGTTTTTTAATCAGGGAAATGGCATGCTCTTGTATAGTAGGGCAATGAATATGGCAGAAGGAGATTCAGACGGACCAGCTAAGAGGCTATTGTATAATCTGGGCCATGGTGGTGTCAAAGGAAATAGAAAGAAGAGATCAGATTCAAGAAAGAGTACAGAACTAGAACTGATAGGGCTTACAGGCTCATAGAGAGGCTGTGGTATCCAGCACCTTAATTTTATAGATGAAGGAACTGAGGCCCAGTGGGCAAGCAAGGTTACATAGGCAATAAGTGTCAGAGTCGGTACTTGAACCTAGGTCCTCCGTTTCTATATCCTATGCCATTTCCCCTGGTCTGTCCTCCCTCTACTTGGCCACAGATTGGGTAGGGTTGGTAGTGGGGATGAATAGTTCCATTGACAAGAAAAAGAAAGTCAGAAGGAAGAGTGAGTGTGTTTGAGGGAAATTAATGCACCCAACTTGTCACTGATTGAATTTGAGGTTTTAATAGAAATTTAGAAGACTTTTTTGTGCATTTCAAAATGCCGATGATGCCTCTCTATCTGGATGTCTGACCAACATCTCAAACTCATAATGCTTAGAACCTACTCATCTTTCTGGTTTTCCTTCTTCTGTGAGAGGTACCCAGAGATAGCCATGCGCAAAACCTTGGGGTTACCTTTGATTCTTCCCTCTCCTTTGTCTCTACCTTTTCAATAGCTTCCATTTCCTATACCTCTTCTCCATTCCTATCACAACTGGCCATTGCTACCTGTTAGAGCAGCGGTTCTCAACCTGTGGATCACAACCCCTTTGGGGATTGAACAACTCTTTCACAGGGGTCGCCTAAGACCATCCGTAAATACATATTTCCTATGGTCTTAGGAACCGAGTCACTGCTCCTTTATCTGTCTCCAGGAAGGTCCGCCCACATGCAGATACGCCTACCTACAAGTATTAAAGGTTCGAGGCATTAGGAAGGTTGAGAACCACCATGTTAGAGCAATCACAATAGCCTCCTCAGAGCTCTTACTCATTGCTGCTTTCCTCTCTCCAAGTCATTCTTCAGATTCTGCCAGGCTAATATTCCTCATCAGATCCCACAGATCTGATCATGTCCCTTCCCAGCTCAAAACTCTTCATTGGCATCACATTGCTCGCTGACAGTATGTGAAATCTTTATCCTCACATTTGAGACCCTTTAAAATCTGGTGTTCTGACATTTTTCCAGCCTTATGTCACTCTCTTACTCTATGCTCCTCTGCTACCTACACAGGAGCATTTATCCTATGACTACAATCCAAAAACTAAAAGTGATTTTGGAGATCATTTACTCATACCCCCTTGTTTTACAGATGAGACCTTAAGAGGTGGAATGATGTCTTCCATTTTCCAACCTCTATTTGTTTTCTCAAAATTATCCCTGTTCCTTGAATGCTGTCCTTACTGTCTCTCCTTGTTGAATTCCTGCTGATCCTTTAGGCCCCTGCCACCAGGCTGTGATATCTTTCTCCCTCAATCCCTGACGTGGAATTTGGTGCATACCACTTACACTCTCATTGTGTTACATTTTGTGGTTGTATCATATTCTCCTACCAGACAACGCTCAGGAGACTACAGACCATATCTTCCTCGATTGTTGTATCTCTCCCAGCCCCTCACACATTGCTCTCCATATAATAGTTATACAATAATTGAAGGTGTACAATAGGTAGTTGAAAGCAAGGGGCTAGAAACATAGACCTGGAGCCTGGGAGAGATGTTGGGACTAGTGACGTGAATTTGGGAGTCATTGACATGGAGGTGCCAGTTGAAATTGTGGAAATGGATGGGATCACCAAGAGAGATCTGAGAAAGGGGGAGAGGACAAGTTTCAAGAAAGTCTACATGTAAAGAGTATCCACATTTTCGGGAAGTTTACACTCTGTGGCTGGGGTGGGGTTGGTGGGAGGGAGAGGGTGCAGCATTGGGTGATACACTATTTAGGAAGATTGTGTATTGTACATGGAGCTGTGTTCACTATAGAGTGTATTTCTTTGTCATGGAAGAGTAGATAAAAATTGTGTCTCAGAACCAGAAAGACCTGATTTCAAATGCTCCTGCTGATACTTAGTGGATGTGTGATTCAGGGCAAGTCACCACTTCTTGACGTTTTAAGTATCTCAGTCTACGACTATGGGTTGCCAACAAGATGTCAGCCTGAATTGAGAGTTCCTCACAAGGAACTTGAATGGTCTTTAAACTAATAAAATCACAGATTCACTTATAATCCCCTATATACTCTGGGGTTGATATACAGGAGGTGGAGAAGCATATGCTGATGCCTTTATCATCATTCTTGGTGATTGGACACCTACCTACCATGTAGGGGACTAGTGCTTGGCCCTGAGTCTTCTGTCTCTGAAAGTTTTACAGTTTTGTTGGGAAGACAGGACATGGACATAGTGGATGAATAATAATAAATACAAAATTCAGGTATAAAGTGTCCAATGAGAGACAAAGATCAGGAATGTTTCAAGAACTTAGTGTATAGAACAATCCTTCCTCACCTTCTACCTTGATTGAAACTGAACCTTAATAGAAGGGCAGACCTAAGGCAGGAAGTGTGAATAAATGTGTGGAGGTAAGAATGTGCATGTCACATTTATGGAACAAATAGAATAATTTGGCCAGGTCCAGGAGTAGGGGAGTGGTGGGAAATAAGAGCAGAGAAGTAGCAAGGTAGGTAGGGGACAAAAATTGTTGAGGGCCTTTGAGGACAGGCTAAGGAACTTAACAGCTTATTAGGAAGATAACAGTGAGCCCTTGAAGGCCTTTGAATGAGTAAGGACTTGAGACTGGAAAGGGGACACCATTTGGAAGACTATTCTGGTAGACTAGAAGCATCCCAATGAAAGCATTGACTAGGATTATGGCAGGGGAAATAGAAAGGCATGGATTCAAGAAATTTTTCAAAGAATAAATCAGCAGAAGTTTGGTGACTGGCTACATGAAGGATGGGAGGAGATGAAGTGGGAAGAGCCAAAGATGCCTCATTCATTCATTTAACAAACATTTAGCATGTCCATCAGTATGGATATAGTCCTCTGAGGAGTGAGAACTCACTATCTGGGTAGGATCAGGGAACAAGGTGGTTTTTGAATAAGGCATTGAAGTAAAGAAGAGATTTCAGTAGACAGAGATGTGGAGGAGGGAGGCATCTGTTCCAGGCATGAGAGAAGACATAAACAAAAGCATTGAAGTGGGAGACAGAAAAATGGAACAAAAACATAACCAAGGGTTGCTGTGCTCGAGCCAGAAACATGAAGTTGTGGGTCCTCGCCCCATCCTAATGGTATAGTGTGCTTGGGAGAGTAGATGAATATTTTACATGTTTTCTGCAACCCTCAGCTTTGTGCACCCAAGGCATGAGCCTCAATTGCCTCGCTTTTGGTATGGCTCTAGGATGGAGAGTAGTCCAGTTTGACTGAAACGTAGAACCTGAGAAGAGGAGTAGTGGAAGGTAAGGCTGGAAAAGTAGGTTTGAACCAGACTGTGGAAGATCTTTAATGCAGCAAGAGCATATCCTTTATTTACTAGGCAAAGGGGAACCGTAGAAAGCATTTGAATAAAGGAGCAGCATGTTCAGAGTTCTGTATTAGGAAGATTCTTCAGGAAGCAAATGGATGAGGATAGCAGGGATAGAAGCAGGAAAACCAGTTAGTAGGGGATTAGAGGAGTCTAAGTGAGAAGAGCCATAACCAAGATTTTGAGCTTCAGTCAGGGATGCTTAACCTTTCTTGAGTCATGGACCCCTTTGTCAGTCTGTTGAAATTTATCAACCCCTTCTCAGAATAATGTTTTTAAAGACATAAGATAAAATGTATAGGATTATAAAGGAAACCAGTTATACTGAAATGTAGTTATGAAAATATAAACCAAAGTTCACAGACCCCAAAGTAGGTGACTGGGAAAATAGGTGTACCATTGACAAAGAACGGGTAGAGGAATTGATTTTGGAAACAAAGAAAATGAGCCTGGTTTTAGATGGCCTGACTTTGAGGTGGCACCAGGGTATTCAGGCTGTTGGAGAGAGGTCAGGGCTGGAGATGTAGAGTTATAAGATGCCTATGTAGATGAAGTCATGGGAATCAATAAGATCAGTGAGGAAGAGTGTCTAAAAAGAGTTGCAGAAGATTTCGGGTTAAGCTTCTTAATATATTTATAATTAAGGGTTGGACTAAGGAAGTAGACACATTGAAAAGGTAGAAGCTTTGTGGATCACAGGCTTAGAGCTGGATGGGACTGAAAAGACCCAATGTGAGGTTCTTAACCTTTTCTGTCATGGGTTCCTTTGGCAGTCCAATGGAGCGTATAGACCCTTGCTCAGAAAAATGTTATTGAATGCCTAAAATAAGATACACAGAATTACAATGGAGTCAAATATAATGAAATAAAGATATATTTTCCCATCCAAGGTCATGGATCCCCTGAAATCTATTGATGGATCCCTTGGGAATCATGGTCTTCAGGTATTAACCCTGACCTAGTCCAACCCTCCCCCCGCCCCCAATGTCAATGGGATATAAGATTTTCCTGCCCAATAATAGGCCTCACCTGGCTTTCACACCTTTTGCTAATTTCTGATTAGGTGCTGAGTCATGAGAGCTGCCTCTGAGAAGTGTATATATGTTCTGAGTTGGTATTTTGCTTTGGGGATTTGCTTATGAGAAGGATCTTGTGATTCCCTGGTTGAGATTCTGAGTGGCCCTATGTTCAGAGCTCTCCAACTGCTCATATGTAAAGGCTCTCTCAATCCAGGGATGTATGTAAAGTGTATAGCAATATTGCTTTGATTCAGGCAATCAAAGCCCTCTCTGTTGGTCTTTATTTCTCTGCTTGTATTTTCTCTGAAATTCAGCGTGCTAACTTTGCCCCTGAACTAGTGAAAAGATTGTTGACCCCTTAAACAACTCTCTTTCCTAGTAAAGCAGATGTAAGAACCTTTGCTAGCAGCCATCCTGGGTATGCCAGTGTGGTTGCTGCTACACTCCCTTATTTTATGGAGAGCCAAGAAAGTCAGGGGAGACTGTGCCAAGAGTCAAGGGAGGAAAGACTCTCCAGAAGGAGGATGTGGCCAGTGGTGCAGGACACTGCTGAGAGGCCAAGGAGGATGAGGACTAACAAAGGGCATTGGATTTGGCCATCAAGCCACTGGTGAGCTTGGAATAAGCATTTGAGCAATATATATTGGGGGTGGAGGGAGAAGTAGCTATACCCTTCTGTTCTGGGAAGAGTCTGCATTGTGTAGTGATGGCTATACATTATTTTTAGGAATGCATTGTGCCCTGGGAGAGGAGATGCTCCATCTGGTAAAAACTGTACTGAATGTTAGGGGGACATAACTCCTTTGGGTGAGATACAGACTGTATAGACTGTGATGAGAGCTGTAAACAATCGATGGAGGGTATTTGCTGTGGGAATGAATTTAGGCTGTGAAGATGGCTATTAAACCACAAGGACTTTTCTAATTGATTTCCCTACAGTTTATACCCTGCAGCCCTACTTCTCCTTGAACCCTACCTCTGCCATACAGGGACCTGGCCTTCTTTCAGTTTCTCCCTCTCTCCACCCTGGGCATAGTCACAGGTTGCCCCCCACCCTCAAACCTGGAATGTTCTCCTTCCTTGTTTCTACCTCCTAGCCTCCCTGGCTCTCTTCAAAAGAAGATTGTCCCAGTCCCCTTTAATTCTAATGCCTTTTCTCTGTTGATTATATCCAGTTTATCCTGTCTATATTTTTACTGGTTGTTGACATATTGCCTCTCATATTAGATTCTGAGCTCCTTGAGGGCAGGGACTGTTTTTATGTTTCTTGGTATGTTCAGTACTTACCCAGTTCCTGGTACATATATGTTTAATGACCAACTGTAGGAGGTAGGGAGAGATATATACTATGTGTGGGGATGTGAACCCTGGGGGACACGTATTATAGGATGTACACTGTAGGAAAATACGGGCTGTGGGGTGAGAGTGCACACCGTGCTGGGTGATCCCCATTGGGTTACACTGCAGGGGATGTCTCCCATAAGGGAATGGGAACACTGAGGGGGATGCCGTGTGGAGAGGGGCATATGCATTATGCTCTGGGTAGGGATGTAAATATTGTATAACGGTACGACTGTGTGCTGTGTGGGGCTGTATGCTCTGTGTGTGTAAGTGTGTACCCTGTGTGTGTGAGAAGGAGTGTGTGTGTGCGTGTGTGTGTGCGTTTGTGCGCACACACAAACTATGTGTGAGAATGTGACCACTGCATCTGGAGGGAGGTCTCACTTCCTGGGGAACAGGACAAGTGGGACAGGTTGATCTGTGAACCCTGTTCTCTTTTCCCTTTGATCCCTCAAAGTCCACCACCCTGACCCCAGCCCCAAGCCAACCACCTCCTCCTCGTTTCAGGTTTTTCCTCAAGTTTTTCCTCAAATGCAACCAGAACTGCCTGAAGAATGCGGGCAACCCTAGAGACATGAGGCGCTTCCAGGTACCCACCCCCTCCCACTCCTGACCCAGTATTTCTTCCTTCCTTCCTTCCCCATCACCACCCATGACATCTGATGCAGTGAAGGCTAAGGGGTGAGGTGGGGACTGAAGAGAACAGTGGCAAGAGACCAGAGTAAGGGGAGTTTTGAGGCTAGGGTGTAGGGGACGACTTACAAAATTATCTTGGGAGCCCAGAATTTTAAAGTGATTCCAGTGTTGGACCCTGGAGGCCCCCAGCCTCCCTGTGCCCTGAGACTAAGCAACTGTTGAGGTCCACAACACTGCCCCCCCCTTCCTGTTAGTTTTTCTGTTCATAGCTCTACATTTCCTACCAGGATTGAGTGATGGAGGCTTCCTCTCATTCCCTAAGCCCTTCCTCCTCTTCCTCAGGACCTTAGAGGGCTGGGAACCTGCCTCTGTCTCCCCTGGACTAAGACCTGAATGGACAGGGTCCCCCCCCTCCCAGGAAAAGGGCCCAGGGTGGAGTCCTCTCAGCCATTTCTGCAAGTCCTCCCCCATTCCCAAGATCCCTAGCCCTGAGGGAGCTCATGGCCTGTGGAGGTGAGGGGGGGGTTGTGGGTGGGGGGTGGAGCAGCTCCTTCTCCCCTGGCTGCTGAGACCTCATTAGGGCCCCACTTAAGGAGATGATAATTGTGACATTTTTACATGATTAACGACCCAGCTAATTTACATAGTGTGAGGCAGAGAGCAGCTGCCCGGTACCACCCTCCCCCCCCCAACTCCCACCCCCCAGGGCGCTGAAGAGTTTGGGAGGGGAGCCCAGTTAGTGCCCCCCCTTTACCTTCCCAAAGGGTGGGGCCTGCCCACACCAGATCCAAAGGGCTCCAGGCCAGCCCTGGTGAAGAGGCTGGGCCACCAAGGCAAAGGTGGGGGTAGCGAGAGATCTGCCAGGCTAAGGAGGGAGACCAGGGGGCCTAGGTCTTGCTTCTCCCTGCTCATTCCTACCTTCCTTTCCTTGGAGCAGCAGCATGGCTCCTTCTCCCTTTCCCCCTCCTCTGCTTCCTGGGACCTGATCCCTGTTTGTGGGCCCAGGACCCCTTCCTCAGAGTCCCACTTCAGAGACCACCTGAGGGGTTTGAGGGGAGTGAAGAGTGGCTCTATGAAGCTGTTGCCTCTATACTCCGCACAGAGGACCAGACATGCCAATTTAAAAATATAAGTCCTCTTTCCCAATGACTTGGACCATTTGAGTTGTCCAAGACTTAACCACAGCAAATGTGAAGTCCCTATTTCTATGACCAGAAAAGGGAGAAGGATTCTCAGCCCTGGGTTCAAGGTTGGCTGCTGGGTGGGGTGCATGAGCATCTGCACATCCTCTCTTGTTCCCCCTCAATCTGGTTGGTCACTTTGCCCACAGGACTGAAGGACTGAAGCCAGGGAGTACTCAGAACCAAGGGGAGGGGGGGGACAGGGGCTCCCTGCCCCCAGACAACAGTTACATTCATGGAGATACCCAGGGTTCGAAGAAGTCAGCTAGAAGGCTGGAGGGCATGCCTTGGGAGTACCTTTGGGGGTACATTTGCCTTGGGTACATGCTTCTAAGCTGGCATCTTAGCTTGTCATCCTAACCTCAGGATCAGAAGACAGTGTTCCTGCCCAGCCCCCATTCCCATACCCATGAATAAATATAGCTTCACTCCTCCAGTCCTGGCCTGGCCCTGTGTCTCCTGTGCAGGTGGTGGTCTCCACGACCGTGAGTGTGGATGGGCACGTGCTTGCTGTGTCTGACAACATGTTTGTTCACAACAACTCCAAGCATGGCCGCCGTGCCCGCCGCCTTGACCCTTCAGAAGGTCAGGATTCTGCCATTTGGCACCCTTCCCTTGGCCAACCATGCCCCCTTCTCTCCTCCCAGGGGAGCCCTATCCTCCACTCTTTCAGACCTAGTCATCCTTCCTTCTTTTACTAGGCCTTGTTTTACCAATTACAGTTAGCAACCTTCAACCCAACTCCAGGCCCAGTCCTATCCCCCAGGCGCAATCACTTGGGGTACCCTTCTCCTTCCTCCATTCTCCTCCCATATCATCCCAACTGGGAGCAGCCCTGCTCTCCCCTTTCCTCATGTTACCATCCTGACCCCAGTTCCCCTGACCCACAGCAGCCACCCCCTGCATCAAGGCCATCAGCCCCAGCGAGGGCTGGACCACGGGGGGAGCCACTGTCATCGTCATCGGGGACAACTTCTTCGATGGTCTCCAGGTCGTCTTTGGAACCATGCTGGTGTGGAGTGAGGTGTGGGGCTGTGGACAGGAGGGCTGGGGGCAAGACAGGACAGGTTGGGACTGAGGGTGGCCACCTGTGTGTCAGTGGGACAGTCAACAAGACTGATGCTTATTTCTATGAAGACTGAGGGACACTGAGCCTTGAAACCAGAATGGGCTCCAGTTTCAGATAGGGCTTCTCACCTCCTCTCTCTAGCTCTTATTCTTCCTTTCTTCTCACAGCTGATCACCCCTCATGCCATCCGGGTGCAGACCCCGCCAAGGCACATCCCCGGGGTAGTCGAAGTGACCCTATCCTACAAGTCCAAGCAGTTCTGCAAAGGGGCCCCTGGCCGCTTCGTCTACACGGGTAATGGACTGGGCTGCTCTTACCCTTGCTAAGTGAGGCAGGTGGCATGCCCCATTTCCCTGGTAAAGTAGGGTGGGTCAGAAGGGAAAGGAGTGTGTGCCATAGGGAGCCTATAGTGATCACTCTAAACAGTTACAGGTTCAGTCTCATATAACTGTGATCTTCTCCAAGGAGTTCACTCCTTTAGCTTTTCCCATTGCTCTCACTATTACTTATAGATCTTCAATTCTCCTGGCCCCCTCCCAAAAGAAAACCTTCATTCACTTCCATCCCAGATACTCCAAGAAAGAGTTGTCTCTCCCATTTTGAAAGGTTCATCTGTCTACCAGGCTTTGGCCCCATCCCAAGCTTATCTTTCTACTGAAGAATTCCTTAGTCTCTCCCTCCTCTCTGGTTCTCTCCATTCAGTTTATTTGTTTGTTTGTTTTTTGGAGGGGGAAGGTAGGGCAGTTGGGGTTAAGTGACTTGCCCAAGGTCACACAGCTAGCTTTGTGTTAAGTGTCTGAGGCCAGATTTGAACTCAGGTCCTCCTGACTCCAGGGCTGGTGCTCTATTCACTGCACCACGTAGACACCCTCTCCATTCAGTTTAGAAGCAAGAGTGAGCTTCACCTCCCTAGTTTTGAGAAAGTCAACATTAAACCATGGTATCCCGACCCCCACCCAGTGCCTTGGCCAATGCCTTTCTCTCTCCACAGTTGCATTTCTTGAACTTGAGGACTCTCTTTGTCATCCTAAAAGTTTGTTTTCACCTTCATCACTCAATCAATGAACAGGCATTTATTTAATGCTTCCTGTGGGTCAGGAACTGAGCTTAAATAGCTGGAGATGCAAAGAAAAGTGAAAACACACAAATCAATCCCTGTCCTTGAGAAGCTCACAGTCTAATGAGAAAGACAGCATGGAAATGCGAAGGCACATCCAAGGGACATACAGAGTAGAAGGAAGGTAACCTTAGAGTTTACTTCCTCCAAGAAAGAGCTCAAGCTCGTGGCCAAGTCCAGCAGCCCCTGTCTTGACCTCTTCTTATTTCTCCCGGTCGTCTTTGACATCAGTCAGCACCCTCGCACTCACTTCTGACGTCAAAGTTTCTTCATTCACATTCCTTCCTGCTCTCCTCTCTCTAGTCTCTCACTATCAGCCTCTCATTCTTAGTGGAAAAAATACTGAATTTGGAGCCAGAGAATATGGGTTCAAAGTCATCTCTGGGGCTGTCACACTTCCTGTGTGACAGGTTGGACTATTGGCCCCAAAAGTTCCTTCCACCCTAGATCAGTCATTCTGTGAGCCCTCATCTCTGGGCTAATTATTCCCAAATCTGCCTCTCGAGAAATCAAGTCAACGGATATTTATTAACCACTTGGTGTTTGCATGGGCACTCTGCTGGAGGAGCTGGTGCTGGAGGAGCAGCAAAGTTTACATAACTCACAGTGCCTGCCTGCCCTCGAGGAGCCCACTGTCAAGTACAGGGACGAGACCCCAACAGAAATGGCCATTATGTATAACAGTCTAGCACAAGTGCATTAGAGAGGCAAGCCAAGTTACAGTAGAATATTGTCCACAGTAAACAATATGAAGATCGTCTTTAAAAAACCTCTTGATCCTTAGTTGGTGCCAAAATCCCATCCCAGTGATGGTGTAAATGATGATTTAGTTATTTCCCCCTCCAAAAAGGAGCTGCCCCTCCCTTTTCTCACACAGTCGGAACCAGGTTCACTCCCTGCTCTCCTGGGAAGGATCCAGCATGGGCAGGGATTCTTCTCAGCTTCTACTGCTGCCTGACAGATTAGGGGCTGGGTAAAAGAGGCATTTGGGAGAAAACTTGACTGGTCCCTTCACCTGGTGGTGATGTCCTGGGACACTGTTTTCTGAGTACGAATGCTCTGTACATGTATGAATACACACATTCTGTGAATATATTCTCCATGTACTGAGCTGCCCCAAGAGTGCTTGGTTCAGGAGGCTAAAACCTTGAAGACTGGGAGGAGGGAGGGGACATCTCTCCCTGTCCCTTTAGGGATACTTCTCCCCCACACTGTTCTCCCCCCCACCTCCCCCAAGCTCTCAATGAGCCAACCATCGACTACGGCTTCCAGAGGCTGCAGAAGGTGATACCACGACATCCTGGAGACCCTGAGCGGCTTCCTAAGGTACAGGATAAGAGGGGCCAGACCACAGGGGACAGAATGGGGCTGGATTCGGGTTGTGTTTGGTACTGGACATAAAAGTAGAAAGAGGCCTGAGGGGCTGAGGGATTGGAAATGGAGGAGGTGGGGACTCTTGTCTCTTTGCCCCATGGGATTGTACCTCCTTTGGGCTGATCCTCCCTCACCCATCCCATCCCTAGGAAGTGCTGTTGAAAAGGGCAGCTGACCTGGTGGAGGCTCTCTATGGGATGCCACATAGTAACCAGGTATTAACCCTACCTAAGGCTTTTAGCCACCTTCCAAGAACCTTCCAACTCCCTGGTTCCCCCCTTGTCCCATTCCCTTCCTTCCCCGGGCTTTCTGACACAGCGGCAAGAGGGCTGGGTTCGAATCCCAGCTCTCCTACTTGCTATCTGTGTGACCTCGGGCAGATGACTTTAATTCCCTGGGCCTCAGTTTCCTCATCTGTAAATCTGGCTTCTAAAGTTCTCTGCAGCTCTAAATTTATCATTTATCCCTCTCCCAACTTGCCGGTTCCTTCTTCTCCTTCCCTCTTGTCATCCCTCCCAAGAGCTGGTGGGGGTTGAGGGGTTGGGGGCCAGCCCTGCCCTTACCTCCCTAGGATCTCATCATAAAGCGGGCAGCAGACATTGCAGAAGCACTCTACAGTGTCCCACGCACCCCCTCCCAACTTGGCTCCCTGGCCCCAGGCCATCCCCACACAGCCATGATGGGCATCAACTCCTTTGGGAGCCAGCTGGCAGTCAACATTGGAGACTCCACCCAGGGGGCTGAACAAGGTGGGTCTGCCCTTTCCTGTACTGTTCCCTTCCCTGCTCACTCTTGCCACTCTGTGTCCTGCCTCTCTCTTATCCCCCCATCTCCTATACACCCACCCTCTCCCCCTGTGCCCATCAGTACCCTAGGGCTCTTCCAAGTCCCCCAGTGGACCCCACACTGACCTGTTCTCCCTGGCTAGGTTACTCCCGGAATACCAGCAGTGTGTCTCCTCGGGGCTACGTGCCTAGCTCCACCCCCCAGCAGAGCAGCTACAGCAGCATCACATCCAGCATCAACGGCTATGGGGCCACTGGCATGGCTGGCCTTGGGGTACCCAGCTCCCCCAGCTTCCTCAACGGCTCCACTGCAAATTCACCCTATGCTAGTGAGTTTCTATGGTGGGCAGGACTCGGGCATGGGAAGGTGGGTGCTACCAAGGTCTTAGTAGGCACTGATCCCAGTCATCTGCAGAACAAGGGGGTTGAACTCAATGATCTCTAAGCTTTCCCTTGGTTTGCTATGACTCTCTGCTATGGTGCCCTATTGGGTGGGCTACTCTATCAAGCCAGCCCTTGGTGGATGACGGAGTCCTGGAGGCAATAGAAGGCTAGTTGTTGGGATGGTAGACCCCATCTGAGGAGTTCAGTCTACCTTCCCTTCCTAGAGTTCCCCCACCCAACTCTTCCCAGTGACCCCATTAGTGCCTAAACCATTGCTCCAGCCTACATCAGCATGTTACATATACATATACACACTATGTATACACACATATACATACACATACATACACACATGTATATATACACACATATATGTATGGTCATTCAATAGACTCATTTCCCCTTATGTACATATATATGTATATATATGCAATTCCCTCAGTGCCCATCCTACGAACTCAGAGAAAGGCAACTTCCCATGTCAGAGGTGAGTAGTTCAGGATTCAGAAGTATCTTTCTCTTCAGCTGCTCCATTGCTGAAAACCACCAGCCTAAAAAGGAGTGGTGGGAGAAGATCTCAGCTTCTGGGCATTTCTGAGCCCCAGGGCAAGGGTCAAGAGAGTCACTGCTCCAGGCAGGGCGTCACTGTGACTTACCTTCTCCTCTCAAACCCTCTCAGCCCTTCTTCCTCTGCAGCCTCCCATACCCCCAAGATTCTGTCTTCTGCCCCCTCTGGAAGACTACAGGAGGTCATTTGTTACACATTTCTAACACAGCACCAAAGATTCCCTCCTTGGACGCCAATCCCATGCTGCTCCCGACTGCTGGAACTTTGTCCTCCTCCTCTTTCTTTCTGTCTCCTGTTTGCCTCTGGCTGCCTCTTGCTTTTTCCCTTTCTGATTCTTCCCTTCCCCCAGACTCACAGGACCTTTCTTTGCCTTCTGATCTTTAAGGCCTAGAGTTTTCTGGCTCTGTCATCCTGCACCGAGCACCACTGGCCCCTACGTGTAGACCATCAGCAGACTTTCCCTCCCTCCCTCTCTTCCTCAGTCTTTCACTTCTCCCCCTCTCCCTCCCTCTTCCCCTCTCCTCCTTTCTCTGCTATACTTGTGGGATTCAGCCACCTCTGTGCTATGCAGCACACGCCCGTGTTATGTTGTTTGTGGATGGTGCTTGGATGTCAGGAAATCTTTGCATGACTATTAGCCATAATTGGTGTCCTCCTGCCTCTGGTTCACATTTGCATTTCTTACTAGAAAGCCTCAGGCCCCCTTTGCCTCTGAGGGTCTCTGGCTTCACCTCCCACCTGCGGGTTCTTGGTAAACCCCTTTCCACATCCTGTTCCCAGACTTTTCACGGTGGCAGGAAAGATGGAAAACTCCCTCTCTGTTTCTTTCCACTTTCTGGTTGAGGGCAGAACCACAAGAGGGTAAGCAATTTCATTGTGGGCATTCCCAGGCCTCATCCTTCTGATGCCTGCACATCTGAGAACTGGTTTTAGCCCTGTTTGCTCTCGTACTCACAGGGCCAGGAGACTGAGGATGGATGACTTAGCATTTCTCCAGCATTTTAAGGTTTCTAAAGCTCTCTCCTCAAAACACGCATCCCCATGAGGTTCTATTACTAGCATTTTACAGCGGAAGAACTGAGGGTTCAGAAGTGAACTTACTTGCTCAGGTTCCTACAAGTAATGAGTGTGAGAGCTGGGATTTGAACCCTGGCCTCCTAGCTGCTGGTCCAGCCCTCTTGTCACTACACTGAACTCCCAAAAAATGGCTCCTTCCATCACTGTCGGGAAATTCAGCTTGATATCTAGCCTAAATCCATCCTGCTCTGATTTGAACTCCTTTCAAGTGATTGAGTGGCTTCTCCGTGGACATACTGGGGACTCCCATGGCTCTATCTGTTATCTCTACCTCATGCATAGAGCACCTACCTCTAATCATATCTTTGTTTTTAGTTCTGCCTTGGTGAGCATCCTGAAGTCTCCCAGCCTAGACCCCTGGGAGAGCCCCACCTCCATGCTGACAAGTAATCTAGGGCTTCCTCTCAGAGGGGCATTGCCAGGACCAGGCTCTGCTAGTACAGGAGATACCCCCTTGGGCCTTAAACCCTCCATGTGTCTGGAACTGATTTCTCAAACTTACCCTCAACAAGTCCCTAATATCACAGGAAAGGTGGTCTTCTTGCATTATGAGGAGCCAGATGGCTCTGCTCAGTTTTCACCAGAGGCAGGCAACCATGAAACTTCTCATCTGGCTGATATCCTATTCACTGATATTCAGTTCTTACCTCCCCTTCATCCCCACTTGCTGTTAGGCTCATCATCCATTCATCTCTCCATTGTCTGGCTGGTGCTGGTCTTGGTCCCCTCTTGGTCCCCTCTCTTGACTGGCTTCTTCTCCTAGTGGCCATGCTGGTCCCAAGTAGAGCTTGACTCTGGCCTCTTGGCCTCAGCTTGTTAATCTGTACCACTCTTGCTGAAGCTGCTGAGTAGTCACCAACTTCCTTTCTCTTGCTGAAGACTTGGCCCAAATTTTGCCTGCCAGATCTGGATCAGACCCTAGTAACTAAAATCAGGAGATGTCTATAGGCCCCAGAAGGTCCCCGGAAGGTGTGAGAAGCCATAGACCCTTGCAACCCTTACTCCAGACTTGCAACTCCAGACTTCCCTCTTGGTTCTAACCAAAACTTGCCATGGAATATGACACCTCCCCAGGAGGTCAGACAAAAAGAAATGTGATGATGGACACTGGACCTGGCTTCCCAGCTAGGTCCTTCAGGGTCTCAGTGTTTAGGGGACCCTTGGGTGTGTATTCTTTCCAGGAGTAGACAGAGCTGGGGGAAATTTTGTTAGCAGGTGAAAATTGCAGAATTCAATTGGGTTCATTAAAACATTTCTTACGTACCTGCTGAATATGAGTCACTGGCAATAGAAAGACAAACAAAAGACAAACAGTCCCTGCCCTCAAGGAGCTTACATTCTATCAGTTAATAGTATGTATCTATAGAGTCTATGTCTGTGGAAAGGCAGGTTTAGCTCCATAAAAAGGAGAAATTTCCTAACAATCAGCTGCTCTGAAGGAAATAAGCTGCTTTGATAGTGAGTTCCCTGTCATAGAAGGTATTGAAGTAGAGACTGAACCACCACTTATCCAGGACTCTAGAAGGGATACCTGTTCTGGTACAGGTTGAACTGGGTGACCTCTGGGGTCCCTTTTAATTGTGAGATTCTATAAAAACTGTCTAGTGCTCTGACTCCTTTCCGCCTTCATCTCCCTTCTCCATTCTCCCTAAGCAAGGTCCCTTGATTTCCGATCAGGATCTTCCAGACCATCTCTAGCTGATTCTGCTCAGATATGAGATGGGCATCTTAGACTCCTCCTCCTCCTCCTCGGTACCAAAGCTACCCCTGGCCTGGATCCAGTAACCCTGATCTGGTCTGTTCTCCCTAGCCCTGACTCTTAGTCTCTTCTACCAACTGAGCCCTAACCTCTAACCTTTGACCCCAGTTTTCTACCCTACTTTGCATACAGCTGATTGCCAAGTGGCTGGGTGAATAATGTTTTCTACTGGGTGAGTGAGACGTAGAAAGGGAGAACAGGGGATAGGGATGGATGAAATAGGACAATGGATGGAGCCCAGAGGGGAGTGAGAGACCACGAAAGCATGCAAGGTGGACAATGGAGAGAATCTGATGGGGACATAGGCCTTAGAGCATTATCTGTTAAATCTGGGAAAAGCACAGCCATTGGGAGATTTGGGCAGCACTACCTGTATCCCTTATGACCAGGAACTGTAGAAGATGGTTCTGAAGGAGGGGAGGAGTTGGGAGAAAGACCCCAATCCCTCAGGTCCCACAGAGTCCAAGAGTAAAAAAACTCATTCTGCCCCCAGCTCTTCTTCATTCTGCACCACCCACCTCAGCCTTAGTGACTCGCACCAGCCTAGCAGATTCAAACCTCTGCTTGACTGTAATCAATCTCGCATAATCCCATTGCTAACCACTCAATCCAGACTAATGGATTAAGCCTCTACCATGTACAAAGCCCTGAATGATGAAAACAAGACAATCAGATGAGTACAGGTGCCTGGCTAGTTGGTCAGTGTTCAGTGGGCTTGCACATGGACCCCAGCTTGTGCCGTCTCAGGCAGACAGCCTGGCACATGCTCTCCTCCCTCCTTGGGATCATCTTCAGTGATCTTATCCAACCCGATAAAAGTGATATTTGAGAAGGGTTATCCTGGCATCCCTGCAGAGGACTGAACAGACCTGGCATAAGCAGGAGGCAGTCAGACCAATTAGGAAGCTATCAATTTGCAGTGGTCTAGGCATGAAGTAATGAGGCCTGGACAAGGCTGGCGACAAAGGAAATGGAAAGGAAGGGATGGAGATGTGAAAAACTGGAGGAAGGATTAACGGGTCTTGGTAATTGACTGAATAGAAAAGATAATGAAGCAGGAAGGGTCAGAAAGTCCCAAGATTCCAAAAAGGAAGTTGGCTGTAGAGGAATAGGAGAGCCCTATGAACAAAATCCTGCCTATATAGGCTCGAATGATTCCAATAAGGGAAAAAAGTGTGAGGGAGCTGTCTAAATCCATCACTGTGACTGCACAGGGTGGTAATAACGATGAATTCAGATTTAAAAGGTCCTGAAGTAAACAGAGCACTGGACTTGGAATCAGGAAAACCTATATTCAAAGCCCACCTCCAACACAATCTGGCCTTGGTCAAGTCATTTCACCTTTCTGTGACTCAGTTTCCACACTGAGAGCTCCTGGCCTATGAAGGATGGCAGGACCATTGCCAGAAATAGACAAGACAGGCCAAGGAGCCGTTCTGCCAAGGAAAGAGGACGGTGCTTTGGGCCTGCCAAATCACTGGTAATAACAGAAAAACCTTATGGGACAACTGGACAGAAGAGAATCTAACTACCTCTCATTTTAACCACTGATCACAAACCTGATCACTCACCCAGCCCTAACTTAAATTTCACCTAATACTCATGGTAATTTCACCCTCATCTGATTCTAAGGTAAGAAGGTGGAAGGCGAACATTTTGGAGCCTGTTATGACCAAGGAGGATGGACTTGTTGGTAAAGTGGAAACCACTGTAACCTTTGGAGAGAGTGACCACAATGTGTTTGTTTGTGATAGTTAAGGAGAAGAACGTTGTTCTTAGGCCAATCTAACCATAGGCTTTAGAAGGGATTTATATTATAGTGTCCAGAGGGAGGAATAGGAAGCATGTCAAGCCCTGAGATTCTGAAAAGGAAGTTGGCTCTAGAAGAATAGGAGAACCTTATGAACAAAATCCTGCCTGTACAAGCTTGAATGATTCCAAGAAGGGAAAACGTGTGAGAGAGCTGTCTAAATCCATCACTGTGACTGCACAGGGTAGTAATCCAACAAATTTAGATTTTAAAATGTCCTGAAATGAACAGAGGACTGGACTTGGAATCAGGAAGACCTACGTTCAAAGCCTGCCTCCAACACAATCTGACCTCAGTCAGAGGTTAAATCACCTTCCCGTGACTCAGTTTCCTCATCGTTAGAAAGAACGGGCTAAATTTTATGGTCTCTTCCATCTATGATCTGATAAAATGGAATTGAGGCTGCAAAGTCAAGGATGAAGGTGAAAGAGTCACGGTCTGGTGAGGACAGCTCCAAGAAAATCTAAAGGCAGGAATTAGTAAGGTTTGGGGGAGCAAAAATGCTACAGGGAGCATGTTTTAAAGCAACTTTGGATGAACAACGAAGACATAGCCCTAGCAAATGGGGTGAAGACAGATGATGGAAAAGAGAAGACAGAATTATTCCACTCTTATTTTACTCCTGCATTCCCTGCCAAGGAGAATGATTTTCAGAACATAAAGGATAGGAAAAAAGTAGTTCAAAGAGAAATTAAATCGAGATAATCAAGGAAATAGTGAGGCTGTACCTCTCTGCCCTCAACTTGTTCAATTCACCAGGATGAATTATAATAATCAGGTCTGTAAGCCACTTCATGGGATCTCTTTGATCATATGTGGTGGTATCGGTACAGGGACATGCTGCTAAATGTTTAACAGGCTCTCTTGGAGGGAAATGTGCCACCACACACACACTTTTGACTTGGATCTGTATTATTAATATTTTCTGCCATTGTTTTTCAGTTGTGTCTAGATGACTTTGTGACCCTATTTGGGATTTTCCTGGCAAACATACGGGAGTGGTTCGCCATTTCCTTCTCCAGCTCATTTTACAGATGAGGAAACTAAGGCAAACAGGGCGAAGTGACTTGCCCAGGGTCACACAGCTAGTAAGTGTCTGAGGCTGGATTTGAACTCAGGAAGAGGAGTCTTCTTGCCTCCAGGACTCCACCCCCTCTGCCCCCAGCTCCCCAAGATACTGTCATTTCAACAACATTTGAAAGATCACAAGCTGAAATGCCAGAGAACTGGAGAAGGGCAAAAACAGTCTGATATTTTTTAAAAAGGGGAAAAGTTGGGTCCCATAAACCATGAGCTGGTGACCTGGCAGTTGATTCTTAGTAAAATTTGTATTAGAATGTCATATTATCTTCGTTGAATTATTCATGAAAAGGGCAGCTCTGATCTGACAAGTCAGCATGGATTTGTTAAGAAGAAATCCTGGCCAACTAAAGTCGTTATCTTCTTTGACTAGACTGGTGTATTTGGAGGATGTTGTAGACAACAATTTACCTGGATTTTAGTATTTGACAGTTTCTCAAGATAACCTTGTGGACCCGAGTTAGAGAAATGCAAAATTGTACAGATTTGTAACTCGCTACATCCAGAGTTTGGATGAATGAATTGCTGTTAACTTGGAGGGAAGTCCCTCATGCTATGCCTCAGGATGCCTTTTCTGTTTTAAATTTTCATCAGTGACTTAGAGGAAGGTGTGGGTAACCTGCTCTTTCAAGTTTTCAGATAGCTTGCAGCTGAAAGGGAGAGTTACCCCTTTGGGTAATTTAATTAGGATCCAGAAAGAGTTGGCTGAATATAAGAAAATGAAATTTAAATGGGATAAATGTAAAATCTTGCACTTAGGATTCACAAAATCATCTGTCCAAATACAGCATCCAATTCACCAATCATTTATTAAGTGCCTATTATATGCAAGGGGTCTGTCCTAGTCTGTCCTAGTCCCAGTCTGCCCTAGAGGACTATCTATATATATATTCTTCTGGGGGAAAGGGAAGGAATATACCAGGGGTCTATATGTGGCTAGGTCCTCAAGTGTGGCCTTTTGACTGAATCCAAATTTTACAAATCTATTCTGTAAAGTTTGGGTTCAATCAAAAGGCCACACTTAAGGACCTAAAAAGCCACATGTGGCCTTAAGGCCACAGGTTCCCCAAGCCTGCAATATCTCATGTACTTAGATAAGAAAGAAGCTGGTAATTCGAGACCTCAGAGATCACCAACAGCTGGAGACAGGGAAAGCTTCAAAGAAAAGGTGCTATCTCTTCTTGAAGAAGAGACAGAGGGAAGGGAAGAGTATCTTCCAGAGATGGGAGATGGTCTGTGTGAACACGCAGAGGCAGAAGATGGGATATCAAATATTTTGGGGAACAGCAAGCATTCCAGTGTGGCTAGAATACTGAGTACACAAAGAGGAGTACAATGAGATGAGGTTGGAGCTTAATTGTATAGTAAATTAAATGCTGAGGGGGTTGTATTTTTTCATAGAGGCAAGAGGGGCAATTGAAGATTTTTTTTTTAGCAGAGGATGGCCAGGAATGAAGGAAGCAGCATTTATTAAGTAAGCTCTCAGGATACAAATCCAAAAGTGGAGACAGTCCTGCTCTCAGAGATCTGACATCCTAATGAGGAGGGAACAACTGTTATAAAGGAGTGGTAGCCAGGGAGCTATATTTTGGTTTGGGGAGTTACAAGCGAGTGAGTGGACCAGAATGGTATACATCGGCATGCCCTTTCTAGAAGCATCACTGGTTTTAATTATGATTCCAGAACTGGAAAGAGGTGATGGTGGTGAAACTGCCTGTTACATAGGGTGACCACTAGAGCCACTTGGATAGAGTGGGCCTCATCAATCAGGGTAGCACCAGATCTATGCCTTGGAAACATTATTTAGGCAGTTGTTTGGAGGGTGGAGCGGAGAGGAGACTGGAAGCAGGGAGACCAATAGTCCCAGGTTAGATTGGAAGAGGGCCTGAAGGATGGCGGCTATGTGAGTGGAGAATGAGGAATGAGTCAAGTGTGATTCCAAGGTTACAAACCTCAGTGACTGAGGGAAGGAAGCAAAAACACTGAAGTTTGGAGGATGGGAGGGGTGTGTGTGTGTGTGTGTGTGTGTGTGTGTGTGTGTGTGTGCGTGTGTGATGAGTTCTGTTTGCACAGGCTGAGTTGGAGTTAAGGGAGTGGGGTGTGTGTGTGTGTGTGTGTGTGTGTGTATGTGTGTGTGTGTGTGTGTGTATGATGAGTTCTGTTTGCATAGGCTGAGTTGGAGTTGAGGGAGGGGTATGTGTGTGATGGGTTCTGTTTGCACAGGCTGAGTTGGAGTTGAGGGAGGGGTGTGTGTGTGTGTATGTGTATGATGAGTTCTGTTTGCACAGGCTGAGTTGGAGTTGAGGGAGGGTGTGTGTGTGATGGGTTCTATTTGCACAGGCTGAGTTGGAGTAGAAGGAGGGGTGTGTGTGTGTGTGTCTGTGTCTGTGTGTGATAAATTCTGTTTGCACAGGTTGAGTTGGAGCTGAGGGAGGGGTGTGTGTGTGATGGGTTCTGTTTGCACAGGCTGAGTTAGAGTTGCAGGGAGGGGTGTGTGTATGTGTGTGTGTGATAAGTTCTGTTTGTATAGGCTGAGCTGGAGTTGAGGGAGGGGTGTGTATGTGTGTGTGTGTGTGTGAGTGAGATGAGTTCTGTTTGTACTGGTTTGAGTTGGAGTTGCAGAGAGGTGTGTGTGTGTGTGAGTGATGAGTTCTGTTTGCATAGGCTGAGTTGGAATTGAGAGAGGGGTGTGTGTGTGTGATGGGTTCTGTTTGCACAGGCTGAGTTGGATTTGCAGGGAGGGGTGTGTGTGTGTGTGTGTGTGTGTGTGTGTGATGAATTCTGTTTGCATAGGCTGAGTTGGAGTTGAGGGAGGGGTGTGTGTGTGATGGGTTCTGTTTGCACAGGCTGAGTTGGAGTTGCAGGGAGGGGTGTGTGTGTGTGTGTGTGTGTGTGTGATGGGTTCTGTTTGTACAGCTGAGTTGGAGTTGCAGGGAGGGGTGTGTGTGTGTGTGTGTGTGTGTGTGTGTGTGTGTGAGATGAGTTCAGTTTGTACAGGCTGAGTTGGAGTTGCAGGGAGGGGTGTGTGTGTGAGATGAGTTTGGTTTGTACAGGCTGAGTTGGAGTTGCAGGAAGGGGTATGTGTGTGAGATGAGTTCGGTTTGTACAGGCTGAGTTGGAATTGAGGGAGGGGTGTGTGTGTGTGTGTGATGGGTTCTGTTTGCACAGGCTGAGTTGGAGTTGCAGAGAGGGTGTGTGTGTGTGTGTGTGTGTGTGTGTGTGTGTGTGTGTGTGAGTGATGAGTTCTGTTTGCATAGGCTGAGTTGGAATTGAGGGAGGGGTGTGTGTGTGTGTGTGTGTGTGTGTGTGTGATGGGTTCTGTTTGCACAGGCAAAGCTGGAGTTGCAGGGAGGGTGTGTGTGTGTGTGTGTTTGTGTGAGATGAGTTCGGTTTGTACAGGCTCAGTTGGAGTTGCAGAGAGGTGTGTGTGTGTGTGTGTGTGTATGCGCGTGTGTGTGTGTGTATGCGCGTGTGTGTGTGTGTGTGTGTGTGTGTGTGTGAGTGATGAGTTCTGTTTGCATAGGCTGAGTTGGAATTGAGGGAGGGGTGTGTGTGTGTGATGGGTCTGTTTGCACAGGTTGAGTTGGAGTTGCTGGCAGACCTTCCAGGTGGAGATGTCTAGCACACAGTTGGCTGAAGGGGAAAGTGTGGCTAAACAGCAGTTCAAGTGACAAAACCCAGGGGACTTGAGTGCGTCAGCCGTGGGATGCTGAAGCCAGCAAAGCAGATATGATTGCCTAGAGAGAAGGAGAATCCAGGATGAGAGAGGCAAGAGTGCGGCCACTGAAATCTGCACAAGGCAGCCCTGGGGGCTTCTGGGACACTGTGCCCAGCTCTGGGTGTGTTGCCTTTGGAGAAGGACATTGCTAAAGTAAAGAATGTGCAGAGGAGCCCCTGGGATGGGGAGGGATCTCAGAGCCATGTCTGAAGATCTAGGGAAGGAAGCTGGAGTGTGCCTTCAAACATCTGCAGGGCTGTCCTAGGGGAAAGGGCCTGGACATGTTCTGGTTAGCTCTAGAGGGGCAGAACTGGAACGATGGGGGAGAGGTCATCTAGAGGGGAGGATTTCTGTGGACTCTAAGGCAGAATGGCCTGGAAATTGCAGTTGTTCTGAGAGTGGCCTGCCTTGGGATGCCGTGACTATTGTCAGAAGTATGTGCTTATGCTGGCCGAGGTGACTCCTGAGGGCTCTTGGAACGCTAAGCTTTCATAATTCTTTCCTGACTCTTGACTCTGCCATCCCTAACCTCTAATATGTGAGCTGCTCAGAATCCTGTTAGTGCCTAAACTCAACAACGACCTTGTCTGGTGCCACCTTCTGATCACTCCTTCATCCCAAGCTTCTCTCTTTTTTAAAGCCAGTGTTCACATGGGCCAGATCCCTGATCTTGATTCCAACCCTGCCCTCACCCTGAGCCCAACCTTGCTTCAGATCGGGCTCTAGGAAAGCATCCTGCTCCAGTTCAGCCCGCTTCCTGGGATGGCTTCAGCTGCTCTAGACCTCACCAGTCTTGACCCGTCTTGTGTCCCTCTGGACTCAGGCCTATCTATGATATCCCAGTCCCTCAGCAGCCTCTTCCACCCCAAGCTGCTCTTGTCAAGAAGTGAAGGGCAAATCACTAATTCCACCTATGCCCTGCAGTTGTTAGAGGAGCTTGACTGCTGAGATTATCAGCAGGCTCTAAGGAGACTCGTCAGATCAGGACTGGGAAAGCAGGGCTCTTCCAGGGCCTGCCAAGCTCTAGAGTGTGTGCTCAGCTCTGCCCCTGCCTCAGCCTAGGCCAGAAGCCAGAGCGGTGCAGACCTTTCCTCTCCACTCCCCACCCCAGGGCTGCCTCAGAGGGGAGGGTGGCCGCAGCAGCAGGTGCCCAGCAGACTCCCACCCTGGATACTCTCTATAGTGCTGTTTCCCTGTTGTTTCTCCTGCGTCACTCCTGCTCCCCACCCCTACCCCGGAGTCATGCCCTCCAGCCCTCCCCTGGCTGCAGCTTCCTCCATCTCCCTTCCGGCCGCTGCCCCCACCACCAGCGTCTTCTCCTTCTCGCCGGTCAACATGATCTCTGCCGTCAAGCAGAAGAGCGCCTTCGCCCCTGTGGTGCGCCCACCTGGTTCCCCGCCCCCTGCCTGCACCAGCACTAATGGCAGTGCCCTGCAAGGTGAGTCAGCTACCACTCCACCAGAAAAGGTATCCGTGGAGGAGAAAGAGCTGAGCTAGCTGAGGGTGTTGACTGGCAGTTCTCAACTGAAGAAGGCCTTGGGCCTTGGCAGTGACCAGCTCACAAGGGTGGGTCCACTGTTCTAGCCCTCTGATCAGTGGTATGAAAATGTGGCCACCAGCTGGCTGCTACTGGGAAAGTCAACTGGGACTGAGGTCCTACCTCCCCCACCTTCTCTCTCTGTAGCATGTTCTTGTACCACCACGTAGGTGGAGGTAGAAGGGAGAAGTAAAAGTGCCTATAAATGTTAGTGGAATGAAAGAATGAATGCTTGGTGACCCACTGCTTGGCCTTCTAAATGGCAAGTCCTTATTGACTCTTGCAGCTTCTCAGAGTTGACAGGTGGCCATCTTGAAGGCCAGCTCCCAGGCCCTGAGGGAAGGAGGTGCTCTGCTTGGGTTATCTATGGCCAGGGCTGAGCACAAGCCAGAAAACAGCCCTAAGTCGCAGCTAGAAAAGACCTTGGATCATACTCATGTGGAGCCTGATCTCTGTAGGATGAAGACCTGGAAAGGGCAACCTGAGCTTCGAGTGACCATCTTGGGTGCACTGGGGCATCAGCAGAACAAACTCTAATACCAGGGTTAGGCAAACACCTCGAGAATGGGGTCCCTGGTGGACTGGGTGTGAGAAAGTAATGTCAGTTCCCACCACCCTTCTCACGTGGATAGCCCTTGATTCTTTTCAAAGCGCTTTCCCAGACATTGGTTCAGTTTGAGCCTCACAAGCCCTGGGGGATGGGTCAGCTGCAACGTCCAACCAACAAGCAGCAGGGGGTGAGGCAGTGGAAAGCACCTTGGAGCCAGAAGCCTTGGGTCTATATCTCAGCTCTGACACTGGGGCTGGGTTCAAGTTTTCTCATGTCATTCATTCTCAGTTGGACTAACCATTGGGAATAAGACCTACCTCACAGGGTTGTTGTGAGGAAAGCGCTTTGTAAACCTTAAAGCATTATAGAAATGGGGGTGATTAGTAATATACAGTGATGGGCTGTGAAGATAAAGGGGGAAAACAGATGTGACTCAGCATCTGGATTCCACCCACAATCTTGAAACATCTGGCACTTGTGTAACAGTGGGGGAGCGAGACTTGGGGCTGATTAGAAGGGGAGTCCTTGTCATCTGCTGTCAGCCTGGGACTGGGCACAGAGGGTGCCAGAGCCATTGATGCATGTTCACAACGATGGGAATCTGTTCATCAGATCCACAGATGAGCTGAGAAGGCAGGGGCAGAAACAATTCAATTCAACACTTAGAAATGTTTGTGAAAGGCCCTACTATAGACCATGAAGAGGTTTCCCAGTGCTCTGAGAATGTCGGAGAGAAGCTGGGTCAAAACTGGGATGAAGGTTCCAGAGTTAAGAGTGCACACAGGTGGAAAGGCCTGGCAGGGCCAAAGGAACAGGGGAATTAACAAAAAAAAATTGGGAAAACTTCCTTGGCCTAACCACAGACCCTATGTCTGACTGTGTGTGACTACCTTCACATGTAGGATGTAAAGAGAGTACAGAGGCCAGAAGAGATGGGCAGAAATATTAAATACTTCACTGAACAGGACCCGAGAGGATCCTGGTAGGACAACAGGCTGGGTCTCGGTATTTCTGACTGTTTATCTCAGGGTAAATGAGAAGAGGCCTTGTTAGACACAAGGAATAACTTTTCTGGTGTCAGGATGATCAGGAGAAGCTGTAGCATACGTGAGGTTGACAGTTTTGAGTGCTAGGCTCCTAGCCCTTGTTTACCTTCGGGGGTGGGGGTGGGGTGTTCTACTATGGCCCTTGATCTGCTCCGTTGCTTCCCCCTCCTGATGTAAGATCACCTTCACCAGGCCCCTTCAAGCCCAGTTTGGTGGTTCCCAGCCTGGGAAAGCTGCAGGTTCCTTGATGCCCACAGCCCGAGTGAGCCAGGCCTTTCCATGCCAGGGGTGGGGAGCACCCAGAGAAAACCCTGCAATGAACCTGTTCTTGAACCCAGGGGCCTTGATGGTGAGGCCAGATGGCCTGTGGGAAAAACCCCTCCAGGGCTCATGGAAGGTCTCCCTGCCTTAGCAGGAGTGGGTCTGGCTGGTGCCTGTGCGCCTGGGGCAGTGCATTGGTCCAACCTTGGTTCTGACTGCTTTCATTCCCAGTGATGGCAGGACAGTGAACTTTGGGGGAGGGAGGGCCAGGAATCATTGTGGGAGTGGGAGGGACAGCTTTTAGCTGCTGCTCCCTCTGGCCACTCATTTTGCCCTTCTCCATCTCTCCTTCCTGCCTTTTCCTTTCCCTCCCTCCTGGATCCCTGCTATGACTCCCTGCTTCTCTCCCTGCCCATCGGTGCTTCACTCCTCTGTCCTCTGCTTGCCCCCCTCCAACCTCCTCCTTCTGGACACAGACCCAGCTTTTGAGGACTCGGACAAGTTCCATTCCCCCCCTGGGGCCCTACAGGGACTGGCCTACTCCTAAGCACAGTATGTGTTCTGCGGCCCAGCCTGAAGGGTCCCCCTCTGTCTCCATCTCTGTTGCTGTCCCCTGTCTCTGTTCTCTCCTCTGTCCTTGGAGCCTGGCACCGTCTTCCAGGGATTGTCGGTTGTGAGGCGACCCCCCCCCCCCGATAAGGTTGAGGACTGGCTGGGGTGGGAGCAGGGGCTAAGGTTCTCTTGTGCTGTCCCCCGATGTCCTGGCCCTTCCTGGCCATTCAGCGGGCCTAGTGTCCTGCCCGTCCCTTCCCCTCTCTCCCAGCTGGAACTGAGCCCAGAACACAAAGTGGATGAGATGCTTGGGGAGGTGAGGAGGGGGGAGGAACGGAGCTACAGGAGGACCCCTTGCTTTCTTGGACTTTTCTCTCCCTCTCCCTAGCCATGTCTGGACTCCTCATCCCCCCCATGTGAGGCCTGCACAAAGACAACCACCTGGCCATTGGATACAGATCCTGGGAACAGGCAGGCCAGTGGCCTGGGATGAGCTGCAGAGGACTTCCTGCTGGCAATGGGAGAGATGCCACCTTCCGTGCTTTGGGACCCTGGGCCCTATCCTTCCACAACCCTTTTGTCTTTTCCCCTCCACTCTCAGGACTGGCCACAGGAGGCTTCTCTCTTCATAGCACCATTTTAACTTGAGTGTATGTTATATGTGTATGTGTGTGTGTACATATGTACATATGTATGTGTGTGCGTGTGGTTCTAGGGGGGACTGATCCCCCCATCCTTTTCCCATTATAAGCTTGGGGTGGGAAGGGGGGCCTGGGGATGGGTTGGGGTGGGGCAGGGGTTCAGGTGAAAGGTCCTGCCCTCTAGAATGCTCAGGGAGAGATGATCTGGTGTCTATGGAGCACTGCCTTCCACTGCTGGGAGGATTCACCACCCTGCCCTTGCCTGATGCCTCCAACATGTCTGGCCTGGACAGCTTCTCTTGGGGAGGGGGTCATGTGCAGAAAAACCCCAGGTTTTTCTGGCTCTGCCTGCCCACTTCTGGTTGGGAGGTAAAGACTTGGGGAAGGGATTGGGCCAAGAGCCACAGGAGACAAGGGTAGGTACTGGGGTAGAAATGACAGGTCAGGGGAAGGTGGGGTTGGGGAGGGGAATGGGGGAAGACCCCAGCTCCCCCACAGGGCTCAGCTTTGAGGTAGGAATAGGAGCATTATTGTAGGACCAATCTGTCTGACTCCATTTCCCAGGCCTGTGGCCCAGCAAGCATCCTTCTTCTGGCTTGCTCCTAAGGCCAACCCCACTTCACGCACAATGCTGGCTTCCTGGCTTCTCCCATCAGGGATAAAGTCAAGGTTCCAGATTCTTCCTCCCGAGTTCTGGGAAAGGCCACCAGCAACTCTAGGAGATTTATCCCTTTAGGCCCATGGAACAAGCTCCTAGTAGCTGGGGGGTGATGCACCCAATTCTGAAGCTATGCCCTTTTCTTACCTCCCCCAACCCCATCCTTAAGGCTGCCAGAGTATATCCCCTTGTAGTGGGCTCTAGCCTCCAGCCTGGAGGCCTGCCTTCTTTCCCTTCCCTGCCTCCCCTGGGGCTGCTCCCATTGTCTCTGTCTCGGACTGTCTCTTCTCCTGGTGGCCCTTCCTTCTCTCCAGCCCACCCTCATCTCCCAAGGGCCTGTCCTGCCCTCCTCTTTCCCTGGCTGGCAGCCCAGAGTCTGGCTTTGGTCATTTGGTCCTGGAAGGGGTTTGGGAGAAACAAAACAATAAATGGAGATGCTGATGCCCCTTCTGCCTCCGGTTCATGCCTTCCACAGATCATGGGCCCCCAGAGACAGAAACACCTGGACTTGGTCCCTGTTTCTTTCGTTGGCCATTTCCTGGCCCTTCCCCACAGCTCTACGAAAGCCAGGAGGCTAGGGTTGGGGATGGAAGGCCTCATTTCCCTCAGAGGTCTTGGCTGTTTTGTTTACTGAAGTTTTTTTTTTTTTAACATCTATGCATCACTGCTGACTTCTGGGTAGTTGAGATCCAAAGTTTTCTTTGCTGCCATTTTTTCCTCCTGGCTCAGACTAGGTTGTGCGTCTGTGCGGAGTACGCGTCTACAAAGTGCTCAGCCAGGCAGGGAGGCCAGGGCAATAGATGGACTCTTGGGGAGATGAAGGCCATTTGTAATCCCGGGAGAGGTCTGCAGGGCCCGAGCACATTCCTCGGCCCCTTCCAGGCTGGGACAGCTGGGGCCATCTGGGCAAAGGCCTCAAGGACCAGACTTCTATCTGCTGTTATCCCCTTCTGTTTTTTTCTTACCCCACAACCAATTACCTGTGCAAGTGGGGTGGCAGGATACGGTTCTAGATTCCCAACGGTAAGGTGAAAGGCAAAGAAATGATTGGTTGGTAAATATCTTGCAGCACACTGCCAGTACGGGGAACTGTTTTTGAACTGAACTTAAGTAATTAGTCTATTTTATAAAGTACTTCAGGTTTACAAAGCACTTTGTACAGATTATCACGCCAGTCCTGGGGCATAGGTACCATTATTATACTCATTTCATTTTTTCTAATTTATTTGAGTTTACAACACTCAGTTCCACAAGCTTTTGAGTGTTAAATTCCCCCTCCCCCAAGATAGTGTGCAATTTGATATAGGCTCTACGTATACATTCATATTAAACATATTTTCACATTGGTCATGTTTTAAAGAAGAATTAGAACCAATGTAATGAACCATGAGAAAGAAGAAACAGAACAAAACAAAAAAGAGGGACAGCATTTATTCGTTTTAGAAGCAAGAGAAGTGAATGAGGCAGACCAGTTACATGATTCACCCAGGATCACACAGCTGCTAAGTGTCTGAGGCAGGATTTTAACTGGGATCTTCCGGACCCCAAATCCAGCACTGTATTCAGAATGCCACCGGCCAGCATGTCCCCAAGGGGCAAAAGTACAAGGTATCCCAAAAGACTTAGTACAGGTTTAAATTAGTTTAGTTCTCTACTCAAGCTGAGTCAGGAAAAGAAGGGAAACAGAAGAGGGTCCTTGGCACTACTCAGAGTGACCAAAGAAGGGCAGAGGGAAGGGACTGAACACACAATGTTGCCACTGGCCCCGGATTCCTACACATGGCCTCAGTCACATTGAAGGCATGGAAGAGAAATGGAGGCCATATTCCTCCGTTGTCTCTGTGGTTCTGGGAGGGGGGCTCTGCACAGTTTGGAGCATACGGCCCATTATGCAAAGCCAACAGTTTGGGGAAACAAATCCTACAGTTTGGGAGCTGCTAGGGAAGGTGAGAGCCAGGGTAGGTCTGCCATCTGTGCTGGGAGGGACCCAGGGAGAGTCAGAGACTTGGAGATACAGAGAGAAACAGGGAGAGGAGAAGGAGACAGGGCTGATGGCCAGGAACCATCTGAATCCCCACATGGCTAACTGCCCTCAGAGCAGGGCCTGCTGCACAGATTGGCTAGCCATGCCACCAGAGATGGAGAGATATCAAAGCAGATGAGTACAACTCCTGTTGGAGGAGATGGGGCAGAAAGTAGCAAAGTCCTTGGCTAAAGAGGAGAAAGGAGCCCAGGCCCAGGGTCTCAGACTCCACACTCAGCTTCCCAGAGCACCAAGTCTTTTTTGGATCTTTGCCCTCAGCTCTAGGACTTTCTCAATTTCTCTACCGGCTGAGCCTTCTTCTAGGCCCTCTGCCCCTCTTGGTCCTTAAGCCTGCCTGGCTCAGAGACCCTTCCTGCATGGTTTGGTCTATCAATACTGCTGTCCCTCCAGGAACCCAAGCAAGGTCACAGCCAATCTTCCATTTCCCCTCCATCATCACCACATACTCCAGTCCACAAAAAGTATTTTCTGGATTTATTTACAGGGAAAAAGAAAATTATAGCTTCAGGAAATCATGCACTAGGAAGAGGCTCCACACTGAACAGCCTTTTCTAGAGGTCCCAGAAGGATGGCTCTTTTGTGGTCCAAGCAAGATTAGTCTTCCTATCAAAACACACATGTTAAATCTCGGTTGAGTGCCCTCCTCCTCAGGCCCTAAGGGCCTGCCAGGTGGGCTTCTGGGTCTCCATTTCTTACACCACCTCCCATGACTTTCACAAACAAGGGCAAAAACTGGAGTAAACAGAGACAGGCTTCCTTCACAGATACTCCTTCCCTAGTCTGTACTCCCGTGTCCCTTCTCCTGACCTGGCTCCCTGACTGTTTCCCAGGATCACCCAGAGTCAGCTGGACTCAATGCACACCCCCCCACCCCCCAAAAGCCAACAGGAGACATGGATCAGGGACAAGGCTGGGAACTCAAAGGCCTACCGGAACTCCAGCCCAGGCCCGTAAAGGGACCCTGTAAAGTGATCTAAAGGCAGCTCAATAGAGACTGACAGGGCTGCCCTATGAGGGAACAGATCCCTATGAACAGGGAAGGCAAGACTCCCCAATTGGCTTGGAGGATGCCCAGGGTTTCTGAATGAATCAAAGCGCTTGGTCCATCAGACCCAATGTGGTGAGAGCTTGCAGCCTTCTGGAAGAGGAGCCCAGGTGCTCTGTCTTGCCTGAGGCAGGGAAGGGAACAGGTGACATCTCTAGGAAGAACCCCTGTGCCAGGCTCAGAGGCTGCTCAGTCTGGGCTGGGGAATTTGCTTATCTATGATTTACCTCTAATGAGTTTACCCCCATATATTATTCTCGGTTCTGTTCTCTGAGAAATAAATTATTGGAAATGCCTAGTTTACCAGAAGGACCCAGCCCAGGAGAGAGAAGAGGAAAGGGTGGAGAAGTCAGAATCAGGCACCAGGAGGCAGCAGCAGCAGCCTGAGATGATAAATGACAAGAGTAACAGAGTGTCTGCTCTGGCACTTGGGCCCACATCCCATTGTGTATGCAGTACCCAGAACAGTGGCTGGCACAGGATGAGTGCCTGCCGACTGACTGACAAGGCACTCTGGACAGGATAGGTCTGATTCCTCTCGTTCTGACGAAGCCTCAGAGGGGTGAGTTGTCTTATGAAACATCACAATCCTCAATCCAACAAGAATATAAGAGACGCTTCTCCTGTACAGAGCTCCCTCACCACTGTCAAGGTCAAGATGCCCACAATGCACTCCACTCCAGACTCCACACTCTTTCCACCACAGCAGGTGCCCTTGGGAAGCCCAGGGAGTCAGGCAGCCCACAGATTAGAATTAGCAGATTAGCAGGGAAAGAAGCCCTGAGCAACAGTCCTTGGGATGACCCTAAGGGAGGATCCCTGGGAAGAGGTTCCACTCAGTGAGACTTAAGGCCCAAGGTTGGGTACTTCACAGGTTCAGGCTTATCAGCTTACATGGGGCAGGGAAGATGATATGGGCATACCCAGATCCAATATCTCTAAGAGAAGGGAGGCAGCAGATGCCCACTTTCATTTTAATAATCCTCTGAAAAGTCTCCAACAGAGAGAGAAAGAGCTGAACAAGGTGGGGAATCATTTTATTTTCTTAGGCCCTGTCCACACCCTAATCCAACAAGTATTCATTCAATGACTATGTGCTAGGTACAGGATCAGCCTGCCTAGCCCCAAAATCCAAGAATTAAGAAAAAGCTGAGAGGGTAACCTCCTTTGTAAGCTGGAATTCTGCCCCATCCTCCACCCCCTTAACTCCTCTGACAAGTGATCATTCAGCTTCCACCTGGAGCCCCTCAGCAATGCTGAATCGTATCTCCCAAGGTAGCCCATTCCACCTGGGGCAGCTCTGCTAAGGTTCTTTCAGCCAAACCTCCTATCCGTATGGCCTGGTGACCAGCCCAGTTGCTGTGCAGATGGCTGGAACCTCTTTCAGAAGCCATATGGAGCAGAATGCCCCCTCCCTATAGTTTCTCAGCTCAGGCCCCTGAAAATTGTTCCCAGGAAACCCATCTGAGTCTGATCCTTACCCATCGCCATTTCCAGCCCCCAGAGTCATCCTCCCACCTCACAGCTCCAATGTCCACCCACAACAGGCTCACCAACCATGTCTCCAGGCTGCTGAGTTGCCATAAGGACCCCCATCCCCAGCAGCCCCAGCAGCCCCAGCACAGAGGCCTCTCTGGGCTGGCAAATGGGGGCTGATGGAGCCTCAGTCCCCTGGATGACAAATAGAAGCTTACTCCTCATTCGCTGGACTGTGCACTTCTGTGTTGTTGCCAGTCAGGGCATAGCGGTAGCAAGTGACAGGGAGGTCAGCCAGGAATCCACTAAGTGTAGGCTGTAGGCATGCAGGGCTTGGATGGAAGCCAAGGCTGGAGAAGAGCCTCTGGGCAGGGCTATGGAGCATATGTGTGTCCAGCACCACAACCCGGCAGCCGGGGTAGCCATGGGCAAAGGCCAGCACAGCCTGGCACAGGGCCCTGCCCACCCCATGACCCCGATGCTCTTGGCTCACGGCCAGAGACCTCAGCTCCAACTCCCCATCTTCACTTTTCCCAATCCCTGACACAGCCACCATACCCACCACACTGCCATCTGTGTCCTCAGCCACCCAGAATCTAAAATCTGTGGCCCCTGGAGCCCCCAGACCAAGGCTCATGTTTTGGAGAGCATAGAGAGCCCAAACATGGGCCAACGCAGGGCGTCCAACAGCCAGGAGCAGTGCCAGGACCAGCAAGGGCAGCAACAGGGAGTGGGAGGAGGCTGCCAGAAGTGCAAAGCCACATCCTACTAGCAGCAGGAACCATGGCCGCCGCAGCATCCGGGCTCCAAGGGCTGAACCCAGTTCTGCTGCCACCACCACCAAGAGCTCACGAAGGGCAGCCTCATCCCCTGGGGCCATGGGCCGCACCTGTACCTGAAGACGCCCATCACCATCAGCGAGGTCTGTGGCCCTGGCCTCCATCCCTCCGTCCAGACCTGCAGGGGTGAAAGGGACCAGAAGAGGGCTAAGTCGTGTTATACCAGAGGTTCCCAGGGTTCACCATACCCCAAAATCAGGGCACTGGGTTCAAGTCCCAGCTTCCTAACTCACACAGAGAAGAGATTTAGCCAAATGTTCCTCCCCTTTCAGACTGGCAAAAGGAAGCCAAGGGGCCTGCTACAGGGCAAACCCACTGTAGGACTCAGAAGGTTTTATGTCTCTGGGGAGACTGATAAACTTTTACCTGCTGCTGTTTTGAATGAAACATCCCCTTTTTTTTTCATTCGTGGGAGTGTAGAAGTGGGGCTGAGTAAGGCCAAGATGAGGATGGATGAGGCTGGAGCACCCTCTGAAATCAGGCAGTTCTGATGGCATGAAGAAGACGGCTCCAGACAAGGTAATGACTTCCAGGCCAGCAATCGGGGTCCTCCTTTCACAAAGAGACTAGGGTTAGATGAGAAGAGTCAGGAAATCAGGAGGGCCAGTCTGGCCTGGGCAGCACCTCCAGCCTCCCCTCTGGGCCACCAGAAGAGATCTTCCCTATTCCACCATCTTCCACACAGCTGCCAACATCTGCTTCCCAAGGCCCAAGTCCAAGCATCCCCACCCCCCAAACCTTCAGGAGCTCCCTCTGCCCCACTTTGGCCTGGCACTGAATCCTAGAGTTGGTTCAGCCCTCTTTATTTCAGGACTCTGCTGTCTGGTCAGACACGTGGCTCCCCAAAGCCAACACTCCCCCGGCTTGTATCATGATCCAGACTCCTGAGCTCAGCTCAGGGCCCCTTCCTTGGTTTTCTCCATGACTCCCCCCCCCAATTGTTAGTGCATCCTCTCCCACATCCTATGTCTTTATTTGTAAACAGGAGGATGAGGACGGTTCCATTTGGGTTTTGTATCCCAAGCACTAGTGGTCCCTCAACAGTTGTTGAATGAATTGGGGATTTACTTCTGAAATAACATCCCCTTTTCTCTCATGAATAATACTAATAGAAAAACTGAGACTTGGTATTTTACACACATTATGATGCGAGGGAAAGACTCTGACCTTGAGGCCAGAAGGTCTGGGTTCGAATTTGAACTCTGCCACTTACTATCTGTGTGACCCTAGATAAGTCACAACTTCCATAGGCTTCCTCACATGCAAAAAGACAGAGTTGGCCCAGAGGACCCCCAACATTTCCTCCAACTCCACATCTCTCAGCTTACGACCTGGTCCTGGTCTGAATAAGTCTGGAACAGCAGACTGAGGCCAGAGAGAGGGGCAGCCCTTCCCGGGATGCCAGAGGCTATCTCCTTGAGGAGCTTGGCCTACCAATTAATCCTCCTCATCAATCTCTCCCTAGATACTCCTTCCTTCCCTTCTGCCTAGAAACATATGCAGGTCTTCCTTATCCTAAAACCAAACAAACTAAAACAAATCCTTCCTTTGACCTTCAAGCTATCCTCATCAATGCTCAATCAATCCTCAATCAATGCTCATTTATTATTAGCCAGAGACTGCTAAGGACTGGGTATATAAAGAAAAATAAAACAGTCCTTTCCCTCAAGGAGCTCACATTCTAATTTATAAAACATGTGAATCAGACCACACAAGAGAAGGACTGAGTATATGGAAGTAACCTAGTCCCTGGGGACACCCAGAAAGGAAGGAAGCCAGAGATTCTGCAAGTCAGAGGTTGAGTGAGGCAGCATTGCAGCGATAGAGAACAGTCAGTGCAAAGCCCCAGAGTCAGGATATGAAGGGTCATATGTAAGAAGGAGCAAGGAGGCCGATCTAGTACACTGAGTGGAACAGTGGAAGAAGAGTGGAAAGGAAGGGGCCAGGTTGGGAAGAGCTGAACAAAGGATTTTTCACTGGATCCTGGAGGCAAAAGGGAACCACTGGAGTTTAGTGAGTGGGGGTGTTGTGGAGAGGAGGGGTGACATGGTGAGACATGTGAGTTAAGAAAATCACTTTGGTAGCTGAGTGGAAAATGGATTAGAGTGGAGAGAGATTTGGGGCACAAAAACCAATTAGAAGCTATTGCAATAGGTTAGGCCAGGGTCAAATTGAAATTGAAACAGGACCACTCACCCAGGCCTGCAGAACAGGCAGCCTGCCAAAGGATTTTAGGTGGCCCAAGAAAAATGTACAGTTGCCACTGTGTACTTCTCTGTTGTCATGAGACTCTGGCAACCAACCACTGTAAGTCTATCTCTAGTCTAACCTAACTGTGGCCCAAAGAAGTTTAGCCTATTTTAATCTTGGCCTTACCTACTACCAAGTTGTGCAAGTTTGCAACCATACATAAGGATCCCTTTGAGCTTCAGATTGCCTTACTTTTAAAATATATATTATGCATATTTTATTGTCTTTGTATTTATTCTGTTAAATATTTTCTGATTATATTTTAATCTGATTTGGGTGGTGGTACCACAAGGGCTGTCCACATGTCTGACACCTCTGGTTTTGGGGAAGCTGTGTGTATGAAGAGAAGGGGACATTTCCTAGAGGTCTGGTAGGGAAAGAAATGACAAGTTCTGCCAAGTGACTGGATATGTAGGGTGAAGGAGAGAGAAGTGCTGAGCAAGATACCAAACTTACACATGTGGGTGCCCAGAAGGATGGGGATGACCTTGTACAGTAATGGGAAACTCAGAACAGGCATGGTTTGGGGGGGATAGATAAGTAGAGAGAAGTTCTGTTTGGGGCTTGTTGAGCCGGAGATGTCTACATGACATTCAGTTTCAAATGTCCACCAGGCAGTCAGTGATGGCAGATTGAAGCTCAGGAAAGACATCTGGGCCACAGAGGTGGATCTGGGAATTATCTGCATAACTGATTAGATCGCCAGACGAGAGAGTTGAGAGAGAAGAGAGATGAGGGCCCCAGACAGAGCTTAAAAGGACATACACAGTCAGAGAATGTGATGTAGATGAAGAAAGAGCAAAAGAGACAAGAAAGTAGTCAGGGGAGAACATGGTCAAAGGCCAGTACTCTACCGTATATAGTTCCTCCCTCTTACTGATAAGAGCCTAAGAAGTCACCTGGACTTTTTATTCATTGCGTCACCAGCCACTCACTTGCTCCTCACCTGGCTCAGAATAGAGGTCAAGAGCAATTATTTCTGTTCTGGCCAAAAAGCCCAATGGTCTTCCCCTCCGGACTGATTTTTCTTTTGGACTAGATAAAAGAGGTCATTCTTTGCCTCATTTCTTACCTTTGCCTTAATCACTGAATGGACGTTGCCTCAGTTAAACTGAGACCTGGGAAAGACCTCGGCTTAAAAAGGCCAAGGCATCCTTCTACATCCCAGGGCCATCTCTAATTGTCCTGATCTATATCTGGCCACTAGACCCAGATGGCTCCAGAGGAGAAAGTGAGGCTGGTGATTTTGCACAGTTTTCCCTCACTTAAATCCAATTCTCTTACAAGTCAAGGCATCACCTTCTTGATGTCATAATCCTCTCCAGGAATGAAGGACAAATGGGGCAGCTAGGTGGCACAGTGAATAGATCACTGGCCTTGGAGTCAGGAGGACCTGAGTTCAAATCTGGACTCAGCCACTTAACACTTACCACCTGTGTGACCTTGGGCAAGTCACTTAAACCCAACTGCCCTGCCCTCCCCCCTGCAAAAAAAGAATGAAGGACAAATGTTAGGGGCGGGGTATTGCTGAGTGCTTTACCAAATAAGGTTATGAATATGGTTCTTGTAGCTGATTGGTTGATGATTGTTATAAATTCCCCTGAATACGGAAGACGGCGCGCTTCTGGGATGTAGCTGTTGACGAATAAACACCCCATTAACTCCTCGGGCGTTTCCTCCTCGGAGGCCAGTGACGACTGAAGACTTACCTTGAGGATGGGTAAGTGAGAGGGCGGGGGTCCCTGCAGAAGGCTCGGGACAGACAAATGACAGCTTCCACCCCTAAGGTAATGGCTTTAAAATCACCAGTAATATCCTAATCTACAAATTTAATGACCTGTCCACATTCTCTTAGACATTTCTGCAGCATATGACTTTGAAAACCAACTACCCACTCCTCCTAGGCCTAGACTTTTCCTTGGCTTCTGGGGAACCTCCCTCCCAGACTGTTTGCCTCTTTGGCAGAATCATCCTTGAACCTAGCTAGGTATAGCCCAAGGTTCAGTCTTCAGTCTTCTTCTCTTATGGGATCAAAAACAACTTTGGGGATCATCTCGTTGAACCTTTTTCATTTTACAAATGGGTAAAGTGAGTCTCAGGTAAGAAACCTGCGGGAGGTAGAGACATAAGTGGCAAAGTCCGAAACTCACCCCAGTTCTTACCCTTACTCTTTCTACTGGGAAGCATTCCTCTTTGATCTCTATATTCTCCCTCCTGGTCTCCATCACTCCCATCTACCAGCTTCAATGATCAGCACTATTCCTGCTCAGTCTAAAGCAGTGGTTCTCAACCTTCCTTAATGCTGCAACCCTTTAATACAGTTCTTCATGTTGTGGTGACCCCCAACCATAAAATTATTTTCGTTGCTACTTCATAACTGTAATTTTGCTAGTTATGAATCGTAATGTAAATATCTGATATGCAGGATGTACTTTCATTGTTACAAACTGAATATAACCCACAGGTTGAGAACCGCTGGTAAAGCCTGACCACGCATCCAACGCTACTCTCTGCTAACTTGAATCTGTCCCCAGCTTTGGGTGGAAGCTCTGACATCCCTGCATTCACTCAAGCTGAGCTCCCCTTCTCCTCCCCTAAGCCCCGCCTTCCTGCCAGTTTCCTCCTCTAGGACAACGATAATAGTGTGACCACACGACGCTGGCCCCGGACGAACGGCGGGACCCAAAGGGCTGTCACCAAAGGTCCCCTGTCCCCCAGGAAGGCCGTCTCCAGTGGCTGCCCAGGGTTTTCTCATTGCACTTTTCGAAGAGCAGATGGCCTCTTCTTGGTCATGGAGGGGATGTTCTTTTCCCCTAAAACTGAGCTTCTGCCCTGACCCCACCCTTCCTCCCCGGGTGCCCGTAATGCCATTCGATGGCACCGCCGCACTCCCGATCGCCCCGCGGGCTCCTGTCTGGGTCTCTGCCGGCCCACTCCCTCCTCCCAGCCCCAGCTCCCCCCAAGGACCGTGTCCCCGGTCTCCTCCTAGGACGCCCTGGATGGATGGACAGACAGGACGAGGGAGCTACAGCCTAGAGTGGGCTTTCCTTCCCGAGCCCACCCCGACCATGCATCTATCTGCGGGAGGCTGAGGCCCAGGCTCTCGGTGCGTGCTTAGAGATCCGCGTAGGAGAGAGAGGAGAGGTCCCTCCTTTCTCCACCCGGGCCCGATTCTTCGGACTGGACCGTCCACTGCGGGACCCTAGGCCGCGACCCGCCGAGGCCCCCCCGGGCGCTCACCTGGCTCTAGCTCCCGGGCTGAGCTCCAACGGCCGCTCCTTCCGGGACCACCCGGCAGGGCCCACGTAATCCACCGCCGCCAGTGCCGCCGGAGACCGCTGATTGGATAGCCCCGAGGGAGGCCCGCCCCCTCCGCGACCAATAAGGGAGCAATAGAAAGGGGTGGGGCCGCGCTCTTTCTGCCCTCCCGGCCCCCCACGTGGGTGAAGGTTGGGAGCCCGGCTCCTCCAAGGGCTCCGCGTTGCCCGCCTGCATCCCGAGCCTAAGCATCCCTTAAGCGTCCCGCGCAGATCACACACCCTCCTAGATGTGCGCCAGTGTCCAGTTTCGTTGTGAAGGACTCTTTGCGACCCCTGGACCATAGCATGCCTACGCCTCCTTAGGGCTTTCTTGGTAAAGATACTGGAGTGGTTTCAGTGGATTAAGGCAAACACGGTTAAGTGACTTGCCCAGGGTCACACGGCTAGTGTCTGAAGCCCGATTGGCGCTTCCATGTTCCTGATTCCTGTCCCCAGCTATATCTACTGGGTCATCCAGCTGCCAGGGTACGATAGACACTCAATAAAGACATCATCAGAGTCCACAACAACAGTAAGAAAATTGTTCAGTTGTGTCCCGCTCTTTGTGACCCGGGTTGCAGAGACGCTGGAGCCGCTCGTCATTTCCTTCTCCAGCTCATTTTACAGATGAGGAAACTGAGGCAAACAGGGTTAAGTGACTTGACCAGGGTCACACAGCTAGTAAGTATCCGAGGCTGGGTTTTAAATCAGGTCTCTCGGACTTCAGGCCCAAGACTCTATCTACCGTGCCACCTTGCTGCCCCCAAATAATAATAATAGCTAACATTTATAAAGTGCTGTGTGCCAGGCAGCAGGCAAAGCGCTCTACACCTGTCTCATTTGATCTGTGCCTGGTCTTGCTCCCCTAGACGTCATATCCTTCCCCTTCTCTCCTCTCCCCTTTCCTGCCTCCTTTTGTATGAGGTCTCCCCTTCAGACTGAAAACCCCTTGAAAGTGGGGATTGTCTCTTTTTACTAACTGTATCCCCATCCCCTGGCACAGTACCTGAACCATAGCAGGCATTTAATGATGTTTACTGGATTGAACTGGATCCTCACAACAAGCCTGGGAGGTAAGCACTATTATTATCCCCATATAGAGAAGAAACCAATTGACTGGTTGATTCTGGGGTCATCTAGCCACCTACCACAAATATACATACACAGGGAGCTCACTACCTGTGGAGAGAACTCCTTACTTGCATTATTCAAGGTTGGGTTATTGCGCACCTCAGAATGTTGTTCATCTTAGCCAGAGTGTTACAGCTTCACAGAACTGCAGAATCTGAGAGCTGAAAGACATCTGAAGTCACCTAATCCAACCATTACTTCAACACTAACCCCTTCTGTAACATCCAGCTTCCTTGTGAAGAACTCTGGGAAACTCACCACATCCCGGAGAAATCCATTTCACTTTCCTTCTCTCTAATAAGTTTTTTCTCACATCAAACCTAAATCTTACTCTCTTCGATATCCACCCGTCAGCCCTAGTTCTGTCTTCTGGGACCAAGCAGAATAAAACTAATCTCTTTTCCATGAGATAACGCCTGGAATACTTGTTACCAAAAAGATCTTCTCTCCTCCAGTTTAAATATCCACTGTTGCTTTCAGATGCTTGCTTATATGACACAGGAATCTTGGAGACTATCTAGACCAGCCCCCCTAATTTTACAGAGGAGAAAACTGAGGTCCAAAGAGGTTAGGTGACTTCGGAGATGTTACAGAGGTAGTAACTGGAGAGACAGGATTAGAACCCAGGTCCTCTGATTCCAAATCCAAGACTCTTTGTACTATGAGAACATCAACTTGTCTGCCTTCCTCGAGTCTAGAATAATCTCCAGTTTATCCATGTCCTCTCTCTTTTTTTTTTTGAGATGGGAAGGCAAGGCAATTGGGGTTAAGTGACTTGCCCAAGGTCACACAGCAATATCCTTCTCAAAAATGCCCTAGAACTGAACACAAAATTACGGATCAGGATGGAATGAGTAAGAATGGTCTCCTCCTTAGTCTTGAACCCTGTATCTCTCTTTATGCAGCCTAAGATTGAATAAACTTTTTCCTGCTATCATATCGTTCTATCCTGTTGACTCATATGGAGCTTGCAACCCACTAAAACCCCAAAATATTTTTCAGATGAGTGATTATCTAGCCATGTTTTCGCCCATCTTGTACTTATAAAAGTCATCTTTAAAAAAGATCCTACATATAAGACTTTGCATTTAACCCTATTAAATTTCATCTTAGGGGTGGCTAGGTCAGTGAATAGAGTACCAGTCCTGGAATCAGGAGGACCTGAGTTCAAATTCAGCCTCAGACACTTAACACTTACTAGCTGTGTGACCTTGGGCAAATCACTTAACCCCAATTGCCCTGCCTTCCCCCCTCAAAAAAAAAAAGCAGAAGAAAAATTCATCTAGATTCAGTCCAACATTATAACTTGTCAAGGTTTTGTTCTGTTTTGTTTTGGAATGTGACATCCAGCAAGTTAGCTATCTATCCTACCCTTGTTATCTCAAAATTTAGTAATCATACCATCTATCCCTGTATCAAGCAAGGTCCATGAAAAAAAAAGTCAGAAGGCACAAGATCAGATACAGATAGATCCCTGAGGCACCCCAGTAGGGACCTTCTTCTAAGAAGTTGATATGCAATCAGCTGATGATGATTTCATACAACTGTTTCATTTTGGGGGTGGGAGGAGGGAAGCTGAAGGAAGCTGAATGATCATTGAAGTTGCCACAGAGGAAGAAACACACTGGAACAGAAAATCCTGCTTAGAAGAGAAGAAATTTGTGCATGAGCCCGTCAGTCTAGGGTTCTCTTTTTCTTGCATTGTCAGTGATGGATGTCCTGGTTACCAGGCTGAGAATGGGGAGCAAAGAGCTGGGTAGGATTCCTGCTTTCTATAGGAGGGTGACCTTTCTTTTTCTGTGCTTTCATTGTCTATTTTTAAACTCTATGAACTGAATCTAGAGTCCTGGATGTACATACCTTTTCTTCATTCCCCAAGCTGCGGATGAATGAGATTCAGGAATCTCATGCCTGAAGATATAGGAACAGAAGTGGAAAGAATTCAGGGAATGGGCTAGGAGTGGAAGGCTCCATTTAGGAACACATAATGTTTTTCCTTTCGTTTTTTCTACATTTGATGAACAATGTGGGCACAGTATGTTCAATACCTATTTCCCTGTGAATGTGGGAGCTTTTTCAGATAGAAAGAGAAGATCCTAAGGAGGTCACATTGATGTCAAATATGGATGATTACTGCTGCCTGAGGAAGCAGCACCAAGACAGTGGAGATTAGAGTGAGAGATGGTGTAGGAAACTGAGTACAAGGAACCCAGGTCCTGGGGAGCAGCCAATCAGGGCCCAGAGGGGAGTGATGAGTCTGGACTGGGTAGGCAAGGTAGACAGCTTCCCAAAACCTCATTGACTGGTTTGAAGGTTGGAAGATGGATTTGCCTCCTGACACCTGACCCAGTGGATCATAGGTCCCTCCCAATTCTTTGAGTTTTACCCAAAGCTTAAAAGCTTAATAGAGGCAAATGTGTCAATGTGTGATTAAATTTATCTTACATTGTCTGAAAATGTCTTACATTTCAAATCCTACCTCTGATACTATCTTTGTGACCTTGAGCAAGTCACTTGATTTTCCTTGGCTTCTGTTTCCTCTGTAAAACAAGGGGGTTGGACCCGATGGCCTCTGAGGTCCTTTCCAGCTCTAATTCTGTGACTGGCAAAGATGGGTCATCTGGACCAGTGACTTGAGCTCATAAAGGGTTCTTTCACTATATCCCTACTTAATCCTGGGCACCAATGCCATATTAACCATTTTTATAGTCCAAAGATCATTCTTCTTGTCAGAGAAAACAGGCAAAATAAGAATAAATTTGTTCTGTCTTCTCACTCTTATCTGTTCTCATCCCATCCTATTTACCCCAAGCAACAGCCCCAGCTCTTCTTTGATAGCCATCTTTCCCCCAAAGTATTAAAAATACCTTTTACCCCCTCATCCTTACCTTTCATCCTCATACTTATCTCCTGTTGAGCTTTAGCTCTCCTGATACTCTTACCCTAACATGTCATAACTTTATTCATCTACTATTACCTACTCTTCATTCCACCTTCTGTCTTTTTAACCTAAATTAGTTGACATGGTCCCAGTACATTTGCAATGGTATCTTTTGACAGTTCCCACTTTTTTTTTTTTTGCTTTTTTCTGGGCAATTGGGGTTAAGTGACTTGCCCAAAGTCACATGGCTAGTAAATGTGTCAAGTGTCTGAGGCTGGATTTGAACTCAGGTCCTCCTGACTCCAGGCCAGTGCTCTATTCACTGTGCCGGCTAGCCACCCCAACAGTTCCCACTTTTCTTCCTCATCAGAGAAGATATTAGTGATATAGATATTAATGAAGCAGTTTGTGTAGTGAGAGAAGGGAATCAGGGGAGATCTGAGTTCAAATCCCACCTTTGATCATTTGAGTTATGTTACTATGGGTTTTGGTTTACTCATATGTTAAAAAGGGGATAATAATATCATAGTGTTTATCTGGTAAGGTTCTTGCAAAGATCGAATGAGGTAAAGTATGCAAGTCCCTTTAACTTATCATGCAAATGTGTATTCTGAGATATCTCACTGTAGAAAATTAGACTTTATACTCTAAAATAACAAAGCAAAAAACAAAAAAAGGGGGACTTCCTTCTGTTCACTGAACACACCTTATGCTTTCCAGCCTTCCCACCTTTGCTCAAGTTGTACCTTATCCCACAATGCCCTCCCTATTATCATGTTAGTTTTTGTTATTGGAACTGCTTTTCTCTGTGTCTTCTAAATTTCGTTCCTTAGAATGAAATTCTCACGATGAGAATTCTTGAGTTGATTGCCCAAAGTAAAATTTTAATCCATGGGATCCTCCTTACACTTTCTCTGAACCTTTTGAAATTTGTTCTTCCAGAATCAAAGTTTCATGTCAGACTAATGCTTGGATTTCTATTCTATCACAGATTCTAAGATGGAGTAATCACTTCCCCACAAAGTTCTTATCATCTTCACCTCTGCAACCAATATGAGTGAGAATCAGGTCCAAAATAGAAGTTACTCTTCTTTACACCACAATATTTTAAAAGGTGAAGTAATCTGCAAATGAAATTAAGAAATTATTACCTTCTGTTTTTGGCAGAGAAAGAGGGAGACACAAACAAAGGAGAGACATAGACATAGAGAATGAGAATACCATCAAAGAAAATCAAGAATTTATCAGCTACCCTTCTTTTGAGAGAGAGACAGAGAGAGAGAGACAGAGACAGAGATAGAGAGACAGAAGAGAAGAGAAGAGAGGAGAGGAGAGAGAGAAATAAAGAAAGAGAGAGAGAGACAGAGAGACAGAGAGAGAGAGACAGAGAGAGAGAGAGAGAGAGAGAGAGAGAGAGAGAGATGACATTTCGTATCAGTACTAACTATATCATGCCTCTCTGCTAGGCTTGTGGTCTGTTTCCTGAACTCCTCATCTATTTCCTCTCTCTATCATTTCTCTGCATTATACACACTAGGATGGGGAGGAACAAACCATAAAGTCTATCTTTTCAATATTACAAAACCTGAGGAGCTGAGGCTTGGTGGAGGGGCAATCTATAATTTTGCTTTCCCTGAGATATTTGTAAAACAGCACAATTCCTGGGATGTAGTAGGCCTAATAAATGCCTTTTCCTTTTCCTGGTACTATAAGTCATGTGGACTACAGGAGTCCCTGATGACAGTGGAACCAAGAGAAAAAAAGAGTTTTTCTTAATTACTTATGTGCTCTTTTTGTTTGCTGTCAAGTTAAAAGTTTTAATGTCTTGTTAGTCCAAGTGATGACAGCTGAAGTTCTTCCCCCACCCTTTTTTCTTGTGGACACCTAGGCATGAGCCAAATGGAGAAACCCTAGGCAAGAGCATGAGTCCTAAAGACTGGTTACTGAGAAATTCTCATAGTTGAACTTGGACTTTGTGAGTCCAAAGTTCTGGTGATTGATCACAGGTTACATGTGGGCATTGTTCTTTTTCAAATGTGTATGTATAACACATGTATATGAAATAAGAAAAAAAACAAATTTAAGTATTACTGAATTTAAGGCACATTTTAATCATTATGCATTTTCTTAATCGGTAGATACTAGTAATACAATTACTATCATGTAGGCAGAACCATAACTTTTTTGTTTTAAAAGGCGGGTCTTTTCATATGTAATAGATTCTAGATCATAGATTTGGGGAGTTTAGAGACACCTAGTGTAGGAGTGAGAAATTTCCTTTGATCCACCGGTCTAATGACTTTCCCCTGATGCATTATTTCTGAGCCTGTTTGTTCTTTCCTCTCATAAATGAACCCTAAGAAGCACATTCATATGGCTTGGTATGCTGACCAGGGGAGAAGCAACAGGGCTGGGAAACCATCCTAGGGCATCCAGTGATAGGAGCAGTGACAGAAGGGGTAAAGTAATTATGGTTCAAGCATAGAAGGTCTGAATCCATGGGACAGGAAAGAGCATGGGTTGAGGGGGTTCTGGTCCTTAGGCTGGAATCTAGAGATTAAGATTTAGAGTAGTGAAAGATGAAAGCCCTTGGGCTGGGGACAAGGATGTACTGGACTAAGCTTGAGTCTTTATTCCGGGAATTGGCACATCACAGCTTACTCCCACATAATTCATAGTCTACTAGGGATAAAGAACACAGAAAGAACTGAACCTGATCCATGCAAATAAGAAATACTGACAAAGTGTAAGGGGTTGGGAAAATTTCAAAAAAGGGCAAAATCATTTCATGATTGGAAGAGATTGGGAAAGCTTGGTAGAGGAGGTAGCAACTGAGGTGGACTTTAAAGAATGAGTAAGATTTCCCAGACAAAGACAGTGAGGGAGGGCATTGTGGGATAAGGTACAACTTGAGCAAAGGTGGGAAGGCTGGAAAGCATAAGGTGTGTTCAGTGAACAGAAGGAAGTTCCCCTTTTTTTGTTTTTTGCTTTGTTATTTTAGAGTATAAAGTCTAATTTTCTACAGTGAGATATCTCAGAATACACATTTGCACTGCTCAGTTACAGTCCAGCTTAAGAAGTGTAGTTTCTTTCTTAATACTTAGCTTAATCCCCAAGTCATTTTGGTTCCTTTTCAAACCCCTGATTGTTGACAAAAGCAAAATCTTTTAACAACTTGAAAAGACTGGATCAATGCAACGACCAACCATAATTCCTGAGAACTGGTCCTCCCCACCTTCTGACGAGTGGTGACAGCTTCAAGATGTGAAATGAAACATACATTTCTGAACACGACCAAATAAACAGAAATTTGTTTGGTTCAACTATGCTGTTTGTTGCAGTGGTTTTGCTTTTCTTCTAAATGGGATCAGGAGGGTGGGAAAGAACAGAAAGTAAATGCTTGTTAAATAGAAAAGGAAAGGTAAAGACAAATGTAAGGTCTTTGGGGCTGATTTTCCAGAAACAGCCGCTGAGGATGAGGCTAAAACAAGAATAATCCAGTTGGGATGATCCAAAGAGTATTGAACAACATGTGAATGATAATAATGTGGGTTAAACCTGGAAACATTGTTTGGAATCAGACAAAGGAGGCAATATAGCGTTTCCTGCATTCCCTGCCTAGAGAAGCTGAATTTCAGTCCTTCCTCTTATACTTACAGCTGTGTGACCTTAGGCAAGAAATTACTTAACCTCTCAGCCTCACTCTCCTCACCTGTAAAATGGGGATAATAATAGTGCTTACCCCCTGGGTTGTGGAGAGGATTTATCTTTAACATATGTAAACCTCTGACTAGAAAGCCATGGGATCCCCAGAAAGATTCTAGAGCAGGGGAGTAAAATAACCAGATCTGTGCAGAAAGATGAACAGGATGCGAGAAGGGTGAAGGGTCCTAAGGCATTGTCTGAGCCAAGTCATTGAGCTTGGACCCCATCCCTACATCGCAGGCAGGAGTATCATCGTTTTCTGTGTCTGTATCTTAGTTTCCTACTAAGCTCCGAGCTCCATGAGGACATGCGTCTGTCTCCTTTACAAATGTTCCCCTGGCCCTGCCCAGGTGCTTAACAAGTCTTAAATGAATGAAAAATGAATGAGTGAGTGAGCGAATGAATGAATGAATGAATGAGGTTGACGGGAGTAGCTGAGAAGACTCGAGCCACAGACACTGACACACGTGGTGGAGACATGAAGGCTTTAATCCAGGTCCTGCCTGTGAGAGCCTCCAGGTCAGCGTCCTGCGCCACCCGCCCGCACCCTACGGCCCCGCAGGCGGTCCAGCCGCCGCCTGAGGTCGGGGGGCACCTTAGCACCTGCCGCCAGGAGCTCTCGAAGCCGCTGCTTGGGCGTCTTGCTGAGACGGAAATGGCAGGGTGTGGGACCTTCCTCGAAAGACACTCGGCAGGGCTTGGTGGCCGAGTGGTATCCCTCCGCGCTGGCCGTCACCATGTAATCACCGGGTGTTAGCATCCGCCAGTAGTCTCCACCTGGGGCTGGGGAGGGGGACAGAGGCATATAAGATTCTAGAGCCGAAATAGTTAATGACTGCCCAAACTGACCCTCTCTCCCTGCTCAGACACCTGTAGCATCTCCTTCTCACACACTCAGAATCCTATCTGCCCTCCCAAGTTTTGCAGGGTTCCCCCAAATCTAGGGTCCAAGTCACTCTACTACTCTAAGGCTTTAGACTCCAGATCCCACTGAGCTAGCCCCACCTGCCCTTGCCACATTCCAAAAGACTACTCTCAAACTTAGGACTTCCTCCAGTGAAAGGTAATTCTCACCCTATTCTGGGGCCTTTTCAATAACTAGTCAAGGTCCTTCCCTCCAGATTTTGGGGTCTTAGCCCCCCCCCCCCATGCCGGAACACTCCAGCCCTAGCTACTCTCAGGCTCCCCCTCCACAACTCCAGCCAAAGCCTAGCAAGGTCTTCAAACCCAAAGCTTGATCCATGTTCTAGAATTCCTTAGTCATTCCTCAGGTCTCTCCCACACCCCCGATCAGTCTTTCACATCTTTCCAATTGCACCTGCCCTCCCCTATTCCACAGGATTTTACCCCAAACTACAGTTCTCCCAACCCAGACCCCTTTATACTCTGGAAACCTCCAATTCAGATGATTACCATAGTCAACCCTCAGGGCCTCCACTAACTCCCCAACTCCCACTAAATCCAAAACTTCAAGGATGGGAGATACTTTTTGGCTATATTGGGTTGGGGAGAGAAGGAGGTTCCTAGTCTGCCTAGCCATGTTGACCTACCTGTGGTAACATCATGGTTGATACCATCCACTGCAATGACAGCATCTGGGATGCCTTGTTCTGTGTCTTTGTCTAACACAAGCCCTGAAATGCCCATTCGCACCTGGGGTAGGCACAGACACAAGAAGGAGCAGGTGGCCCTTGGGTCCCATTACTCCTGCCCCTGTACCCCCTAAATTTTCCAGTCTTCAATAGTGAGGGGAAAGAGGGGCTACAGCTGCCCCAGAGCCCAAGCCCCTTTGTGATGGGTGGGGATCAGAGATGGTGACTGAGTGGGACAAGCAGGGGTCAGAGGTTAGAGTGAAACCTGCTCCAGGTAGGTGATGAGGGCGTCTTTGTTGTTCTCCCACTCCTGGGGCAGCTCACTCTCATGTGGGAACTTGTCACAGGAGAGTTCCACTGTAACCTCAAAGCAGTTTGTGTGGAGGTAGCTGAAGTCATTCATACCTGAGGGTCAAGGGGGATGTTACTCTGGGGGCTTCACACTCCAGAGATCCAGTGACACCAAGGATAGAGGTGTCATGGAGAGCTGGTGACTCACATGGTTAGGGACACAAGACAGATACATCAACCAGTTACAAAGGGGAGGGGGCTTCACAGGGCAAGCCTTGGTACACTTTAGGGAACACAGTTGTAGAGTGTGGAGTTGGAGGTTTAAAGGATTCTGGGGTACGTGGGCACAAGGTTATAGAACCCTGGGAAGGAGAGGTCACAGGCCAGAGGTTTGCACACTCCTGGGGATATAGGGGTAGGGGTGGGGCTCACGCACTCCCAGCGACTGAGTGCCATTGGGCGCCATTGATGATGTGACCATGGTGTGAGAAATCCTCGCTGTGGCAGGGCCTGCGGCCCGGGTCATGCATGGCTCGGCTGGTCCCTGCATAGACAGTGCTGAGCCATCGGAATACAGGGTCATCAGGTGTGGGTGTGAGCTCCCGGGCTTCCCAGGGTGTCCGAGTCATATCAAAGGGATAGGATACCACCAGCTCTCCACCATGTAAGTTGGCACTCAGCACAAATGGAATCCTCTGCATCCAGTCAATCACAGCACGAGTCTCTGGGGCTACCTAGGGATAGAGATCAGAGGAAGGTGAGAGGTGCTTCCCAGGAGCCTTGAGGTGGCTGCTGGAGTGTTTCTGGGTTGTTATTGAGCATCTTTAGGTGATCAGTGTGGGGTGTCCCTGCTTTCTGAGTACCCAGTGGGGTAACTGTCACTCACTGTGGCATTGGGCATTGTGTAGTAAGCCGGCAGTGGCAGGTGGTGGTTGGGGAAGGTATGAGGTACCAATCCATCATCCTCAGCTTCCCATAAGGGTGTGTTGAGGTCAGCAAAATTGTGGTTTAGGTCAATGAACTGGCGGGTCCATCGTCCCTCCGCCCACCCAACCAGCTCTGAGCCCTGTGGGATCAAACAGAATCAGAACACTCAAAAAAGCATAGGTGACCTTGGAGGCTCATGGACCAGGGATGGAGCCTGGTGCTCTGGGCTTAAATATGACAGTCAAGTCACAAATATGGTCACTGGGTGTCACATAGGATAATCAGGACCTGGGAGTCAGGAGTTAGAGGGTAAGACTCTGGTAGTTGGGTTACCCTGTAGTTTAGATGGCTCACAGAGAATAATGGGGGTTGAGGGACTAGGGGCCCAGGAATGAGACACTGACAACCACCCCTGGTGATTTCATAACCATCAGGGCTTATGGAAGGGAACTGGAATCCAGTAGTTGGGGCTCAGGGATTACTTATGGCCTTAGGATAACTCCAAAATGTTAGTGCACTTGAAGGTGAGCATGATTTCAGAGTCAGAGTCCCATCTAGGGATCAACTGTCTTGCAGTCATCAGGGCCTGGGATTTGGAGGTCAAAGGTAGGGGGCATACCCGTTGGTAAGCTATTTCATAGCCATCAGGGTTCATAGAGGGCAGCAGGTGGATTCGAGTCTCAGTGAGAAGCCGAGTCACTCGAGGATTCCCACGGAGAAATTCAAGACATAGATATTGCATGAGCAGCAAAAGCAGTTCCCTGCCAAGGGCCTCATTCCCGTGCATGCCAGCTACATATCGCACCTCTGGTTCTCCTAGAGAAGGTACAGTCCGTGAGCAGACCCCTAGGCTCTCGGAAGGAGGATGACGACAAATCATAGACCCTACATCTCAGTTCATACTCACCTCAGGTGACCCTTAGGGAGAAGTAGGACACAGAGCCCTCCCATTTATCTCTGACTTCCCCTGGGAGAACACACATTCACCTGCCCCCTCTCACTCTTTCGTCTCTGAAATCATCTAATGTCTCCATCAGACTGCTTTTTACACACATATCCCATACCCCTCTCTTATTCCCTCAGTCCCTTCCATACCTTTCCTCCTTTCTTCATCCCTTTCCTTTGGCCTTGAGTTCATAACCACTGGAGCTTTGGGGACTCTGGCTTTTTAGATCCTTATCTTGTTTCTGATCCCCTCACTACTCATTCCCAGGGTCACGAAGATGCTGACTCACCCTCATCTCTATTATCTGTTCCCTAGTTCTTGTGCAATCCAAACTTAAGGGTGGGATTGTAGAAAGGGCTCTTGTCTGGAAGTCATATGATCAAAGAATTTGAACTGAAAGGGCCTTAAGAGCTTATCAAGTCACCTAGTGTTCTGGAGCTTCTTTTTGACAAAATAGATAGATGATAGATAGATAGATAGATAGATAGATAGATAGATAGATAGATAGATAGATAGATCGATAGATAGATAGATAGACAGATAGATAGATAGGTAGGTAGGTAGGTAGGTAGGTAGATAGATAGACAGACAGACAGATAGATGACTGTATTGAAGCATAATTAATTTCCTTTGTAATTTATCATGTGTATTTCATTTTATGCATTTAAAAATTATTCTGAGAAGGGGTGCATGGGCTTTACCAAAGGGGACCATGACAAAAAACTTCGAGAACCCCTGATCTAGGCATCCCTCTCATTTTATGGAGGAAGCTGAGCCTGAGAGAGAACTGAATTGCACAGAGTCACACAGAAAGTAAAAGAACTAGGCTCCAAATTTGGAGTTCTTCACACCCCTACTTCCGATGTTTGAATCCTGCCTCAGTCACTTTCCTCTCTCAGAGTCTCTGTTTCCTCCTCTATAAAATGGGTACAATAATCCATGCTATGCATCTCTTCCAGGGCTGTACCAAATACAAAGTGCAGACTGATCACTTTCCTAGAATAGCAGGTTCAAGGACTTTCAGGTTTTCAGGGAGAAGAACCCTGAAAAGGTGTTTTAATAAGGAAGAAGAAATAATGAGTAGTAAACAAACCTCACATTGTTGTTGTGAAGTGCAAATGAGTTAATAAATATAAGATGCTTTGCAAAGCTTCAAACCTTATGTAAATGCCAGATATTTTTATTTCCTTTTTTTAAAAGGGAAATTAAACAGCTATATCATGACCAGAGATACACAATATAACTAGATTTCAAAGACCCAGAGTAAATAGCTGAACCAAAGTATAATCATTCATAGATTGAGGCTGATTTAGAGAGAGGTCTCTAGTAGAGTGCCACGGGCATCTATGGTAGGGTCTATCCTGTTTCAGCTTTTTATCAATGACTTGGATGAAGATATAAATGGCATGATTTTCAGATTTGTAGATAACAGAGCAGGTAGTCATGATTCCAAAAGAGCTTGCCCGACTAGAATGATGGGCTAGATCTGACAAGATTAAATTTAATAGGAACCAATGTAAAGTTCTATACTTGGGTTCAAATAGTCAACTTCAGAAGGACAGGAGACATTTTTTCATGAAAAAAAGATCTTGGTATTTTAGTAGATTATAAGCCCAAGATGAGCCAGCAGAATGATTAAGGGGTAAAAAGAAAAAAAGCTTACAGACTTGGGGGATGGGATTGGGGGGCAGAGATACAACAGCCAGGACTAGAGGCAGATGGAACAAGAAACAATGGAGCAAGGTCACAGAGATGTTTAGACTTGATGTAAAGAAAGATTAGTGCTCTCCAAAAGCAGAATAGTTGACTACATATTAGGAGAGCAGGCAAACTTCCTGGCTGGTTGACATGTTTAGATGTTCAGATGTGGGTTGATCTAGATGAGCTCTGAGGTCCCTTTCAGCTTTGCTATTCTGTAAAGCTCCCTCTGGAACAGCGGTTCTCAACCTGTGGGTTATGTTCAATTTAAATACACCCTGCATATCAGATATTTACATTACCATTCATAACAGTAGCAAAATTACAGTTATGAAGTAGTAACAAAAATAATTTTATAGTTGGGGGCCACCACAACATGAGGAACTGTATTACTGCTCTAGAAGGTCATCATGAGGATTATTTCCTTGGGCCCTGTGTCCATACCTAGCTCATGTTCACCAGGCTGGTCTGTCATTTCCATCACATAGAGCTTCAGGCCCTGGTGACTTTTCCCAATGCTGTAGACACGAGTGATATCGGGGCACTGCTCATTCACCTCCTTCATTAGCTGTGAGGGTGGTAGAGTAGAGGAAATGAGGTTCATTAAAGGAGGAATCTAGGGAGGGGAGAGGAAGGATCAGGTTTCAGGGGTGTCTCTGACCTTTCTCATAGCCTTGTAGTTGTGATGGCGGAAGTCCAGGGGGTCTGAGGATAGAAGCTGAGGCTCCCGAGGGAAGAGCCCATTGGGATCTGGGTAAGCAGGGGAGACCTTGTCACCAATATCCTACCTGGCTTTCCTCCACCTTTAATCCCAGTGATCTCCAAAATTCATCATCCTGGCCCCATAGCCCCAGCCACAAATTTCCTCTTCCTCTATTCCCCCAACCACTGCCTCCTGGACCTCCCATCCTGCTTTGTGATCACTCCCTGGGTCTTCACCTGGGAGCAGACAGGCTAGCACCTCAAGGCGGAGGCAAGCTGCACCCCCCTCTAGCCAGGTCTGGGGGTGTAGCCTTATGTATCGGGCCACCTGAGGCTGAGAGAGCAGTGCCAGCACCGGTGTGTCAGGGTCCGAATTCCCAAGGAACACCTGAGGAGGAGAGGAGTCATAATCCACTCCCAGGGAATTCTCACTTTAGTGACCCATGGGACCAGAACAACATCCTGCCCAGCCCTACCCACACCCAAAAGAGCCTAGGACCTCAGCAGTGGTCTCTGAATCCATTTGTTTCTGTCTTACCATCTCCTGTCTATCTTTGTGTCATCTCTCTCTCTCTCTCTGACTGTCTTTCTGGCTCTCTCTATCTCTCCATGTCTCTCTTCCCTGTGTCTCAGCAGGCTCAGAGCAGGGTCAGTCTGGTGCCCATGTGCTCTATCCTAAAGCCACAGAGGCCTGAGCCCTGGGATGCTGGTGACAGGATGGCCTGCCCACAGCCTAGCCTGCTCCCATGTCCTTCCCATGTTCATCTTCTCCCGCTTCCATTCACCTCATCCAGGCCACTGCTTCTGTTCTTAGTCCCCCACCAGGTGAGAGTGTCATTGCTGAATAGGACCTTGTAGGAAGTGACCCAGTCATACCTTCAGTAGGGAAGAGAAGAAGAAATCCTGAGGCTGGAGGGATGAGCCTCTCTCTCCCCCTCTCACACCCAGTTTCTGATCTTAGTATCCTATCATGCTGCCCCAGCTACAGCATTCCTAGAATGCCATCCTCTAGAGATCATTGAGTATGGTTTCCCCATTTTACAGCTGGAGAAAATGAGCCCCAAAGGGAGGCAAAGTCACACATCTGGGACAGAGCCAGGAGAAGTATCAAAGTATTCCAGTTCCCAGGCCCAAGCTCTGTCCCAATTGTAGATCCTAACTTTAAGACTGAGGCCCCCATAAGTCCTTCTGAATTCACTGCCTAGATCAGAGGTTCCAATATGGATTCTCTGACCTGAGTCCTGCCTGCCCAGCCCACCCACTTCCCCACCTCCAATTCATCATAGCCCAACCGGGCTTGGCCTGTCCTCAGCACCTCCAGATGGAGTTCCTGCCCTGGATAATGACACCGGTGAAGCGGGCTGTCCGACCAGCGTCCACTTGTAGCCAAGGTCGATCATCCTCTGGCTCTGGGCACCAGGCCCCATCAAATAGATCCCCATCCTCTAAGCCTGACTGCAGGACAGACAGCAAGAGAAAGAGGGGAGGGGGCAAGAGATTTGGGGAGAGAATTGTTTTCTTTTAGGGGGAAGATGTCTGAGATGGCATTCTCCATGATTTTTTTTTTTTTTACTAAGAGGTTCTCTCTCTCTAGGGGATTCTCTCTGTCTTTTCAGAGATAAGCATAGGGGCATCTCTTGGGTGGATTGCAGTCTGTTGGGAGAGGTATATCTGACATGGGGGTAGGTCGGTGAGGAGGGATTTCTGACCTGGATGTTGAGCCTTCCTCGATGGGCTCCCAGACCATATGACTGGCTACTAGAAGCCTGGAGCTGTTCATCAGAGACTCGAAGAGATTCCAGCCCCAGGGGTGGGCAGCCTGTGTAGGGGGAATAAATGAGGGGAAAACACAGGAAGATGGGATCCATAATGCATGTGTTTCTGTCTGTCTTGGCATGAATCCTTTCCTGTGCTTGGATGTGATGGTGTACATGTATCAACTTGTATATCCAAACACATCTGTATCTACATGTATGTGGCAGTGTATCTGTGTCTTGATGTTTCTATGTCCCTGGACTGAATGTCCTCCAATTGGGAGCTACCTGGCTCTGGATCCTGAGTGATCTCTTGGTTTCCTGGGCTAGGGTGGGTTGGACTCAGCTTCTTCCTCTTCTTCACAACAACTTTTTTCTTTTTGACAACTCGGAGCTTGACTCGAAGCACTGGCTTTACTGAGGGAGGAAAGGCAGGAAGGTTGGAAGAGAGCCAAGCAGGGCAAAAGTTGAACTACATCCCTGGAGACAGACATTCCTTATTCAGATTCTTTGGGGGATGGGATGGGGGGAGGGACAATGTATGATACTGTGCCCTCCCTTCCGCCCCTCATACACAGTTTCAATTCAGCTTACCAAATATTTGTTGTTTCTGCCTCAATTCCTTTTCTCTAGTCATTTTTTCCCTCCCTCCCTCTCACCCACTCCTTTTCTGTCTCTATTTCTACCCTTCTTTCCCCCTTTTCTCTCTACCTCCCTTGCCTCTGTTGATTCCACCAATTTCTGCATGTCTTGTGTCTCTCATTCCGTCTCTCTCTCTCTCTCTCTTTCTCTCTCTTCTGTTTTTCTGTCTCTGATTTTCCGTTTCTGTTTTTCTCCTTATCTCTTCCTCCTTATCTCCTAATCTTCCTTTTCCTCCTCCTTTGTCTGTTTCTCTCACTCTCTCCATATTTAGATTCCCACCTGAATTTCCTGTTTCTCTCCCTCTCTCTTTCTCTCCCTGGCTGTGTCTCTGTTCATTTCCTCTTTGCCCCCCATTCTGAAGCCTTAAACCTCCTCCCCTGAGCAAGAGACCCCATCTCTCATCAGTCTTAGGTCTCTTCTCTTTTCAGAGCTTTTCTAAGTCTGAGATCCCAGGAGGGGCAAGGGAGCCAAGTCCAGATGGAATCTCCAATGCCCAGAACGTGGGAGTGTGAATAAGCAAGTATGTGTATGTTGGAGAGAGAAAGAGAGAGAGAGAGAGAGAGAGTTTTTAAGAGTTGGGGGAGGGAGTGTGGAAGGTTTTGAGTGAGTGTAGGGGGAAGGGGCTGAGAAGTATGAGACTCCGGGCGAGGACGGGAGTGCAGAAGTAATAGACTGAACCAAAGAGGGCTTGATTCCTGAGAAGGTTCCTGGAAGTACCAACTGGGCTCAGAATTAGACCTTGAGACAATTCAATTCAGTTTAACAAAGAGCTATGGAACTGACCCGATCTCGGAAAGAACCGACCTGAGAAGAGGGACAGGAATCTCACCTTTCTCCTTCTTCGCCTCCTCTTTGGACCCCCCAGGCCTCGGAGTGTTGCCGTGAGGAGCTCGGAAAGCCGGGGTCCCCGGTCTTGGGGTTCGAGGAACGGGAGCCGTCTGTGTTCCGGGTCGTGAGGTAGGGGTAGCAAGAGCTGGGGAGGTTGAGGACCAAGGGATTCTAGGGGTCAGAGACTCAGGGGTCCGGGGATGAGGGGTAAGGAAATTGGGGATAGAGGAAGCCGAGGGCCGAGAGGTTCGGGGAACCTGGAGTTTCGATGACTTGGACCATGGGGTGGAAGTGGCAGCGTCCGAGGAAATTGCAGGCCTGGGGGTGAAGGGGACCTGGGACTCCGAGGTCCGGCGGCGGGAAGTTAGGCTGGCAAAGGCTGGAATTGCCCCCAGGCCGGGGCTGAGGCGAGAGGTCTGTGCCAGGACGGTCAGGGTAAGCAGGAGCCCCCGCATGGTCAGGGCATGGAGGAGGTAGACAAGGGGATAGATTGGGGGGGGTGGAGCAGCTGTGTGTTGTCTGTCCGTCCGTCAGTCTGTCCGTCCGTCAGTCTGTCCGTTCGAGTCTCCCTCCTGGTCTTGGCTCCTTCCCCGGTCCTGCCCCTCCCCCTTGCCCCTCGCCTCCGCCTCTTCCTCCTGTTCTCCCCTTCCCTCTAAGTTGTCCCAACCCAGAAAGTGAGGGGAGGTTGTTGCTAAGCCACTTCAAGCCCAGGTCCCTCCCCCAACCAGCGCCCCTGCGAAACGGAGTCACAAGTTGGGAAACTGAGGCCCAAAACTCGGGGCGGTTCCTCGTGTATTCCTCTAGCTACCTTCCCCTACCCCAACACTGACAGGAACCTCTGGACAGTGAAATCCAGGAGACTAGGAGTTGGGGGAGGGCGTGGGGAGATAGAAGAGAAGTTCATCCACGTGCCGGGCTGCTACCTACAACTTCCCACTCCCCCTTCCTCAGGCTGTCCAGTAACCCCCTCCCCTTTTATATCTGGAGGAGCTGGAAGGGATGCCGAGGAATCTCCGTTTCCATCCCCCCTGGAGGCTCTAGCAGGAGGCGGGACTGTGGGAGGAGTGTGGGGCCTTGAAGAGGGGGATCTGAGGCATGGGGGAGGGGACTTTGCTTGGGGAAAGACCCTAGGAGCTGAGAAGCACTGTAGGAAAGGCCAAGCTTCGGATCCAGACTTGCTGGCGCACAGCCCGACCGTACTCTCCACCATTTCTGAGGGAAAGTTGAGAACGAAGCAAACTGAGGCTGAGGGAAGAGCGCGGAAGGTGAGGGGAGAGTTCCATCTTCGTTCAAAGTCAGGACCGAGGACTGGAGGCGAACACTGGCATCGGAGCTCCCCAGTCCACTTTTCTTCTCTCCGCCCCCACCATCTGCCACGTTCCCCGTTATGTAACTACAGCTGAGGCTGCAGATGCAGATGGGAGGGGACCGGGACTGAGCACATGTGGGAAGGGGCGGGGGCAGAGGTGGGGGCCGGGGGTCGTTCGGTTAGCTCTGGAAGATCTAAATCCCTCCGCTTTAAAAGTCTACCTGAGTCCAAAGGAACTGTTTCAGTTATTCCCTTACTTCTTGGCCATCTTCTCAGGCTCGGGGCAGATTCCATCTACCTCAATAGACATTTATTAAGTAGTTATTATGCTAGCGGCTCAGGATACACTCGGGAAAACAGAACAGTATCTACCCTCGAGGAACTTATATTCCAGAGTGGTTGGGACGAATGTGAGGGGCTACCCCCTAATATCCTTCTGCATCAGACCAGGGACTGTCTCCCCCCTCCCAGTTCCGGCTCTTGGGGTGCCCCACCCACCCATCCAATGGGTCACAATAGGGCCAGGGTCGCCTCCCAGGAGCTGAGACTGGACTGGAGAAAAGGGGCCCGGGCAGCTCCAACAGCAGGGGTGAGACTTCGGCACCTGGAGCGGGGCTGATTGAGGCTGAGTTCGAGCTCCCGGCGGGTGGAGGCGGCCAAATGTGGCAGCCTCTGGGAAGGGAGACAAGACTGAAGATGGAAAGACTGAACTGAAGCCGGGAGGAGAAACTAAGATGGGAGAAAAAGGGCTAAGAGTAGGGGCGGAGAGGAGCTTTGGTTTCGGAGTAGAAAGGAGAGGCGGGGCGGAGCTGATTTCGCAGAGACGGTGCTTTATGGACCTCCTCTCCACCCTCCAGCCCCCAGCTCCTATATTCCATCTGGAGTTGGCTGAGTCCCGGGCCCCGCGGGTCATCAACGGCGGGAATGACCTACAGAAACAACTTAGATTGGGACAAATCGCTGGGTTCGGGGAACACTGATAACTCCCAGGCTTCTCTGCTCCGGAATCTGTGAGTGAGGGAAGCCGTTGATCCGAAGCTCTCCCAGAAGTTCCCGCCCCTACCACCCCCACTCTCCCAGGAGCCCATTTGCCTTTCTAGACCCCCTACCTTGCTCTCTACACTTCCCCTGCTCCTCAGCTCGCCCATTTCCCGGTGCCCCACCCCTAGTCCCTTAGGCTCCTATGGCCTCAATTCAGGAGCCCCCGCTAGGTTTGCGCCCGAATTCTGGGGACAGAGGAGCAGTTTTAGGAGGGATCTGGGGGGGGGGGAGTACCTCTGGGTGGGGAAAAACTTTGGGGAGGGATTTGGGAGTGGCATTTGAGAAGGGAAGCATCCCCCTGTCCCCCTTACTGCCCTCTGTCCCGCCCATAACCCATTGCTCCACTCCCCGTGCCTCTTGCCCTCTGTCCCCCCACGTTCAGGGATTTACAGTTGGGATGCTTATGCAGTGTGCAATGTCCCGGGTGCCGGGACAGGAGGAGGAATGCTCAGTGCCAGAGATGGATTGAGGAGTGTGCGAACGCGTACGCGATCGAGCAGGAGGACAGGGACCGAGACCTGGACGGGGACGGGGATGGGGACGGGAACGGGGATGGGGACGGGAACCGGGATAGGGATGGGGACGGGGACGGGGATGGGGATGGGGACGGGGACAGCTCCACGTGGTGGATTCACTGCCCGAGCGGAGCCGACCACTGCTATATCCAGAGAAGCTCCCTTTCCTCCGAATACCCTCGGACAAGGCAATGTGAGGTGTTAGGCTTGCAGGGGCTTCCTCCTTTGGAGCTAGCCCTGTACGTGACCGCCGGGCTGGCCCTGCTGTCCTTGCTAGTAGGAGAGAACTTCGAAATGATGGTGGCGCCCTTGCTCCTCTTTGTCCTTTACCTGCTGCTCACGACGCCCCTGGCAATGTTACTGGGCCGCAGGAGGCCATCTCGACGCCAGACTCGGAATCAGTTTTAAAGCAGAGCTTTAAAATTCACTCTCAGCCCCGAATGCAGAGGACGTCTCCTCGGAATACACGCCATATCGTCGAATATTGAAGTCCACACCTGGAATACAGGGCCGCGACCAGAATACAGATCCCGATCTCCTTAATCTCTGCCCAGCCTCCAAGAGGAATCTTGGCCTGGAAAGCAAACAGAGGAGCCCAAAATACAGCCTAAGTACAAAGGACCCCAGTCCCAAACAGGACCCAGACCGGAAACATCTGACCAAAGTAATAAAGGGGCCCTGACCCAGCCATCTATCCTGTTGCATCTTGCTGGATTGGGCTTGGGAAGAAGAGGGGGGACGTCATGTTGTTCTGCTCTGTTAACCTCCAAATAGGGGAAATGGGGGTATGTGATGCTAGGTCGGTCTAACCATGGATGATACTAATAGTTTCAAGGTTTGCAAAGTACTGTTCTCAAATCAACCCTGAGGTAGGAATTTTACCCAATTTACAATTGGAGAAACTGATCACATATATTTAGTGATTTAGCCAGGTGACAATCTAGTTTCTGAGCCAGAATTTAAATAACCATCTCCCCAAACTATAGTATACTTTCCACCTAGCTGCTGTGCCATTTTAGGCCTTGGTCCATTCATGTGAAGGGGCAACAGGGAACAAAATCTGAGGAGACAGACATACTGGATTTAATTTGGCTCTGAGGATCTAGGGGAGGGGAGACAGGAATGGAGAAACAACAGCTCAAATCTGAAATAAACCACACCCTTTGAGACAGTACATACACACAGAAGACCCAGAGATAGAAATTAGCTGGTAGTGTTGGGCAGGTGGAACTGTGTTCATGGCTATGGGAGGAAGGGGAATCTAAGAAAGCTTAGAGGGAGGGGCATAGTGTGGAAAGAAAAGGACTCTGGCATGGAATGGAAAAGGGTGTGGCAGAAATGGGAGCCAGCAGAGGGAGCAATGAACTAGAAAGAGATTTAGGAAGGTGTTCGCAGTGCTCACTGAGCCTACAAAGTGGTCAGAGAGCTAGCCCTATGGCCTCAATGGACTAAGCTTGGAAGCCTGAACCTGGAGCCTCAACTCAGTTCCCCTGCATTCTTCTCCATCTCATTTTTAGTTCCCCTACACGAACAGGAAAGGATCTCAGAGGTCACTTAGAACAACCTTTATCTGAAAAATACTATCTCCTCCATGATATGCCAGACAAGTGGTCAGTCAGCCTTACACTGGGTATGGTTCCAATTCTTAAGAAACTTCTTACATGGAGCATAGATCTGCCTCTATACCAGGAGTAGGGAACCTGCAGCTTCAAGGCCCCTGAAGTTTGGAATCAGTCAAAGGGCTGCACTTGAGGACCTAGAGGGCCACATAGGTCCTTGAGATGGAAGGTTCCCCACTCCTGCTCTATACTTTCCACCCATTACTCTCTGTTTGGGCCTCATGTGCCAAGGCAAACATCCAATCTCTTTTCCACTTGACAACAAGCTTCAAATACTTTGAGACTCCCTTAAATGTCCTGTTCTCCAGGTTAAACATACCTACTTCGTTTAATCTACTCTCATGGCACATAAACAGGTAGCCTGGTGCAATGGAAAAGAATAGATTGGCAGTCACATGCCTTGGCTGCAATCCTGGCTCTGCTAGTATGAGACTGGACAAATAGCTTCATCTCTTACGGGGCTCAGATTCCTCATCTATAAAACAAAGGAGTTGTGCTGCTAGATGAGTGTAGCTGGGTGGCAAAGTGGATAGAGCATCAGGCCTGAAGTCAGGAAGACTCATCTTCCCAAGTTCAAATTTGGCCTCTGAGTAGCTGTGCAAATCACTTGTTTGTCTCAGTTTCCTCATCTGTAAAGTGAGCTGGAGAAGGAATGGCAAAGCCCTCCAGTATCTTTGCCAAGAAAAACCCAAATGGGATCACAGAGTGGGACGTGACTAAACAAAAAAGTTGCTAGATGTTAACTCTCTTCAAGTCTGAACCCCTAAAATCCTAAAGTCTTTTCCTGAAAGTGATTACCATCCCTTTGAGAAGCTCCGAGTTGTCCATATTCTTCCTAAAATCTGGATTCCAATGTGGTCTGATCCTGCTGGTGGGATTATCACCTCCATCATTTTGGACTTTAAGCTTTCTCTCAATAAGGCTGTAGATTGCATTAGAGTTTCAGGTTTTTGACTTTTTGTTGACTCAATTTAAAAGATAGGAAGAAGGGTCTCCTGAAGGGGAATACAGTATACCCAACAAAGATTTCTAAGGAAGGAGTTTCCTGGAAGCTTGCACATTTAATCCAAGGGGCTTTAAACTGTAAAGGAAGAGGGAAGGCGAAAGTACCTCCATGGGTCCACCAAGCTAGATAACCAGTGTAACTACAATGTAGAAAGGCCAGTAGTTGAAAGGCTCAGAAATGCACATACTAAATCCAGAAGAGAAGCCAGCAGTAAAACTTCCTGTTGAATTATTGTGGGACATTGTGATTGGACATTAATTAAACAGCTACTATGGCTATTCAGATGTAAGAAAATTAGTACACTTTCTTAGTGATTGATTCAAACTAAGAGCTATTTATCTGGAGGACAACGAAATTACTATGATACTTTAGATACCATAGTTTAACTTACACTAAAACAAATGATCTAGTTAGGATACATTTCAAGGAGAGGTAATGATTTTGAGAGTTAGTTACAGCCTATAAAACATATATATATTAAAACATATATGTTTATATGTGTGTGTGTGTGTATAGGACACACACACACAAGAAAAAGGTTTCATTGGGTCTTAGTATTATTATATCAAATACCATAAGCTTGAATCAAACATTTTAATTAAAAATAATTGAGATTAGTGGCTACATGCAATAGTCCTTGTTACCTTCCCTATTTTACCCAGTTTGAGTTCATATTTATATAAATGACTATTCTAACCCCTTATTTTCACTCTCTGAGTTATCTCAGACTAGCTAATATTATATAATTTCTTACATTGTAGTAGTATAGAACAGGACAATTGACTCAAAATAGACACACAGGGTAAACACCTAGACAAAACTCAACCATTAGTACCCAAACCACTGCACCTCCCAATCACTGGAGACAGAAGTTCACCCATTCAACCTGACCCCAGCCCCATAGCCAAGCAAACAATGCCCAATTTTAGGAATCAGGAAATAGCAGGTTAATAATTTTGTGTAACTGAAGACCAGGCTGTCTTGTCGATTTTGTTGTCTTGTCCATAATCACACCTCACCTAAACCTGTATATTTTCAAGACTCTTAATGGTAGCCATGTGTGGATTCCATTGTGGCCAATGGTCACATTAAGGAAGTGGAAAGAAGCATTGAGTTCAGTATCTGGTGTCAGCAGAAAGTGAGGGAAACCTCAGTATCTACAACTGAACTGCCACATCAATTCCCTAAAGTCTGTCATCTGGAGAAGAGTAAAAAAGCTGGAATGTCTGTAAACTTTGACCAGATAAGACATGGCATCCAAGGAATCTCCTATCTATCTTCTTGGTCTGCTTTCCTTCTCCATCTTCCTTTTTCCTTCCACTCCCTGCTCCAAACTTTGCCTTCTTATCTCTTTTTCTCATTTCTTTGTCCAAGTCTGATCAGGAAGCATGCTTGGTAAACCAGAATCCTTCTGGGTGACCTCATATGGATGACAGGGCCGGTTATTTTGACTGCCACAATTCATTTCATAATGTCTGGAATATGATTACTATGACCATTTTCCATAGCATGTATAAGGATGCTTGCTCTTCAAGACCTTCCTAATTGCAAGTGCCATCTTTCCTTCGTGAATTGCTTGTTAGAAAATGTTTATAAGGCCACATATATTTGTGATTGTCTTCTGGCTCATTTCATAGACATTCCGATATATGAAGCACTAAATTAAAAGCCTTGAGTGAATATTAGACCAGAGTCTGTAACTAGAGCATGCTTTTGTGTCTGGACACAGGCTCAGGAGAATTAGGAGCTATAATAAAATGTTACATATTTTGGTGAACTGTATATGAAATATAGTAAAATAGAACAAAAATATATAAAATATAAAAAATTCAGGCTGGGAACAAATTGAATGGCACATTTTGTTGTTGTTACTTTTGTTTTAACCATGAGACCTGTTGTGCATTAATGGTTATCTGAATAAGGTAGGAGCTCTGAGGCTCTGAGAATGTTTTTCAGAGCCCTGCTAAGACTATAAAAGCAAGTCTTCTGTTTCCATGAGAATGAATCAAACACACAAACAAGCCTACACCAATCATCCATGAGTTTAAGTCAGATTCTTTCTCTTTGCTTTTCTTTCTTCTTTACCTCTTCAAGCAACTACAAAGCTAAAAAGCCCAAAGTGTACATCTGGGAGAGGAGGTAACACTTTGCATTTCCACCAAACAATTCCTTAGAAACTCTAAGATTCAAGAAAAATGAACACATGTCAGACATGGACCTTTCCTGTATAAAAAGAGAATACTGAAAAGTCATTTTTCAAAATGAATGTGTGCATCTCTTTTCTCCAGTCCCCTCCAGATGAACATATACCCAGGTCAATCTGTATATAACAGCAATTGGAAATCTACCTCAAAGAGCAGGCTAGGGAACTTCTATTACCCCTTATCTCCAACTTTCCTGAGGCCTTGCGTTTACAGTAAAGGATAATCTTGGAAACATCATTCAGATATTTAAGTTTAGTGCTTGAGGGCCATGTTCCTTTTCCTTTTTAAAGTATGGATATTGAGGTACCTAGGTGAACCCATGTTCCTGGCTGGTTTCCTCTGTTTCTATTCTTCCCTGAAAAGAGATCTATATCCAGAAACCAAAAAACCTATGAAAAAAGGGCATTTTCAACCTTGATTACTTATTTTGTGAATTCAAGAGCTCCTGTGCTCAAGAGCTCCACAATTCTTGTAACTGTATAGCTTTTTGAGGAGGAGATGGCCACCAGAAAGAGGATGCTGCAGCTGTTAAAGCTCCAGGCAAGCTTAGACTGGCCAGGACATCTGAATCTTATTGAGTTACCTAGATAGCAAAGGTCTGGGGTGGCTAGGTGGCACAGTGAACAGAGTACCAGCCCTGGAGTCAGGAGGACCTGAGTTCAAATCTGGCCTCAGACACTTGACACACTTGCTAGCCTTGTGACTTTGAGCAAATCACTTAAGCCCAATTGCCCTTCAAAAAGCCAAAAGAAAAATAGAAAAAAAAAGAAAGATAATGTAGGGTCTGAAGTGAAATAATCTTTTTTAGCAATCTCACAATGTTGTCTTTACCTTTCAGGGGAATATAATGATGGTAACAGGTCTTTCTTGTTTAATATTTTAAGTTAATGCACTCTTTGTGTATGTGTGTATATGTGTATTTAAAGCATTTCTTTTGTGGTAAAGGAAATAAATAGCTGTCCTATATCTTAAATATGTTTTGAACATCTTGTATCTTTTCAGAAAAGAGACGTTGTTAGTCAATTTGGGAAGGGAGCATCAATGTACATTTTCTGAGAGAGGGGTCTATTAATCCCTTTTGTAGGGGTCTGAGACATGAGACATATCTAGCCTTTGTGTTATAGATTTTTTCCCTCATGGTCTTATTCTATAAGCCAAAGAGATCAAGAGACACTTGATCTCCTGACTTTGTAGTTAAGCAACCCCTAAGATGAATCCAGGATCTGTTTGAGTACAGAGTCAGAGTACTTTCTGTGTAAGGACCTCTGCATGCTGTAGGTCATGGAGAAAGGAGAAGAAAATCTTATAAACTCAGAAAAATAACTCTCAATATTCTGTGAAGTTCATGACACACTGATGGCAAAGGCAGTTCAGAGAATCTCTTTGAGGAGTAGAACTTTTTCCCCAATTTTTTGGGGAGACATAAACCACAGAGAAGCATATGATTCATGCCTACCTGGATGTAGGTCCCTTACATGTGCTTTGATAATATTAATTTGGCATCCCTGCAGAGAACAGATTGAAGAATTATGAGTCTGAAAGTAAGGAAGCCAATTAGAACAATATTAAAATAACCCAAAGAAGAGGTGAGGAGAATTCCCAAATAGGGTAGGAGTCAGTAATGGGTGGATCTGACTCCAATTGGTCCCCATTGCATCAGATTTGGTATTGGAACAAATTGAGATGCTCATAGGTTACCCAACAGTTAACAAAAGGTTTACTTACCATACTATAGAGAGAATATTCAACAAAGATACTGCCACATTTGGCTTAGGTAGACAAGGTCTCCTTGGAAACATGTCTGGTTGAGGGGAGTGAGGGGACTCTGGTAGATAGCGGTCCTATCATAAAACCATATGAGTACAGATAAAGGGACAGACACTAGAGATACTGGGGATTAGGATCTGATTGAATATAGGAGTGAGAATGACCAGAATAAAAAATGACTCTGAGGTTGTCAAGGAGAATGGAAATGCCTTCAATAGAAACACAGAGGTTTGGAGAAGGGCTAAGATTGAGGGAATTTTTAGTTGTGTTTAACTTACTGAATTTGAGGTGCTAGTAGGACATCCACATACTGCTGTCCATAATGATGTGGAACAGGGTTCAGGAGGGAGACAAGGCCAGTGTAAGTAAATTTGGGAGTGATCTGTATAAAGAGGCAGAATTAGGTTTGATAAAAAAATTATAATAAATCTTATGAATAATTAGACTTCTACCAGAATGGGATGGACTTCCTCCAGAGGTAATGAGTTCTTCCTTAGCAGAAGCCTTCAAGCAAAGGCCAGACAACCAAATGTCTGACACAGAGTGGAGGGAATTCTTGTCCGGGCACAGGTGGAATTAGATGGACCTGGAAGTCCTTTCCAATTCTGAGATTCTAAGATCGTACTGATCCTACTGTTTGGTGAAGGCCCTAGGATTTTTTAAAATCAATTTTGTTTTTCATCAGTTATATTTTCCAATTATATCCCATTCCTGTCCCTTCCTAGAGAGCCATCCCCTGTAGTGAAGAGTTTTAAAAGAGGGGGAAAAAATTCACCATCCAGCAAAGCTGACCCACATATCACCCAAGTATGACTATATACATACATACATACACACATACATACATACATGTATTTGGGTGTATATGCATAAGGTTCTGAATCCATAGGTCATACTCTCTCTCCAGAAGGGAGATGCTGCTTTTTCATCTCTTATTTGGGACCAAGCTTGGCCATTATAATTTCATAGCATTGATTTTTTTTTAATTTGAATTGTTTTGTTCATATAAAAACATCAGTCCTGCCCTTAAACCTGAGATCTCTTCTACCCTGGTCCCACCATGGTTGCCTTGCTGGAGCTGCCCAGGCTGAGGGAACCATACTCATTGTCACCACCATGGATTCTCAGTTTTGCCAGGGCTGAAGATCAAGAAGGCTGTGCAGGTTTAGGAGGCTGTGGGTGAAGGCCCAGATGGTCCTGGTGTGAGCATGGTGGGAGGAGGAGAGGAGGCTGTAAGTGATCTTGGTACGTCCTACCCAGTTACTCTCTATTTCTATCTCCTATTGTGCCCATGTGGGTTATGTGTGTCTACATGGGTCTGTCTAGATGTGGCTTGCAGGGAGGCAAGAATAGATATCTTTAGAGTATAGCCCCACCCTTCTCCAAAGGAAACTGTTCTGAGGAGGAGAAGGAGGAGGAGGAGAAACAGAGGTTGAGGTCAGAGGCTGACCACACAATCTGTCTCACTTAAATCCAGTTCGAGCGCAAGTCAAAACATCTCCTGTGGTGTCACAAAATGAAGGATGAACAGCAGCATCTTTGCTCTCCTAAGAGGGGGGTTAACCATGCTGAAATTATATCTATCTTCTCCCTTAAATATTCTTAGTCTAGGGGAAATAATTTTTTTTTTGGAGGGGGGAAGGCAGGGCAATTGGGGTTAAGTGATTTGCCCAAGGGCACATGGCTAGTGTTAAATGTCTGAGGATTTGAACTCAGGTCCTCCCGACTCCAGGATCAGTGCTCTATTCACTGCGCCACCTAGCTGCCCCTAGGGGAAATAATTTTTAAGTTCAAGCTGCACTCCTGATCACTATATCTTAATGGGATCGGAGTGCCCCAAGCTACATATCCAAGACTTGCCAATAAATACCAGTTCCACAATGAATTCATATAACAAATAGCAAATAAATCCATTGATCCAAGTGGATAGCAAAATAGAAATCTGAGAAAGTATACAAAGGACAATATATCCCAGACAATCCAGAGGGAATCAGTTCTCCTTTTGGGAGAGAGATAACTCAGCTCAGCTAAGAGAGAAGAGGGCCAGATCTCAGCAAGGGGGAAATTCCCTGAAGTTTCCGGTATAGTAAGCTGGGAATAGGGACATGATCTAAGCTTCAGTTTCTCTACAGGTTGACTTCCTCCTAGAGTCTTTCCCCCTTCAGAAACCTGAAGAGAGTCTGCCATAAGAGTTTTCTCCTTTGAAGCTAGAAACCAGATCAGCTTCTCTCATTTCTCCTTCTCTCACCAACTCTACCCCTTATGCAGGTGAGCAGCAATTAGTCTCCAGCAATGAGGATAGTTCCATGCAATGGCCCTTTGAACCAAGGGTTACAAATGGAAGAAAGGGATCAGGGAAATCTATACTTCCCCTCCTCTCTCTCACTGCCCAGGGCTGGGCATGATTGTGGACAAAGCTGATCCAAAGAGAATTTGGTCACAGCTATTATGTGTATGTGGGGCGGGGTGGGGGGGAGGAGCCCCTGCTCTATAGGTCATAGTGCCTTACCCCTCCCCTGGCAGTGTATGTCCCCAGAATGGCAGGCCCGATAGGGAGGAGGTGAGGAGTGGGGAGGTTAGGGAGGGAGAAAAGGAACACTGGACTCCACAGTAATGACTGTGTTCCATCAGAGCTAGCCCAGAATGTTGCTTGCTCCCTGTACTTGGCAAATCTGGGGTCTCTAAAATTGCCTGTACCCCAGGTCCCAGCTGTCTTGAGTTCATCATCCTCTTCCTCATAACTTTAGGTCCTACCCTACTTGGCTTCTGACACTGACACCTCTGTCCCCTACTTCCTCACCAGGGTTCTTGTCTCTTATCTCTGGTTACCTCCTTCAGGACACCCTATTTCCTCCTATACTCTGAACCCCTTCTATCCCTGACTTTCCCCACAGTTGCTCCCCATAAGGTCTCCCATCTCTTTCTTGGGTCTCCAGTTTCCCATTTCTCTCCCCCTCATCTCTGCTTCCTCATCCCGTGTCTCTACCCTCTCTCCTAACTCTGTCTCTTCCATCTCTGCCTCTCTACCTCTGCCTCATTTGTCCATCTGTCTCTTCTCCAGCCCCGTCTCTCTCATTCCTTCCACATCTGTCCCCCCAGAAGCATTTCTTCTATTGTTATCTTCTCATCTCTGAGGTAGCATATTATAAAGGACAAGGCCCTGGTCTTAAGTTTCAAAAGGACCTGGGTTCAAATTCTGCTTCAAACACTTACTAGTTATATGATTTTGGACAAGTCATTATGCTTTATATTCCTTATCTATATAATAATGACCTTTAATGTCCCTTCCAGCTATGAATCTATGATCAATGATCTTCCCATCTCTGCTTTACTTTTCCCCTCATCCATCTCTCCTCCTTCCTCAAGTCACTATTTCTAACTCTGCAACATCTGCATCATCCTCTTGGGCTTCCCAGCTACATTTTACATTATTATCTATCCCCCTCCTTCCAGATACCCTTTCCTCCCTTGGTTTCCCTGCTGCTGCTCTCTCCTGTCTTTTCTCCTATCTCTAACCAGTCCTTTGTCTCAGGCTTCATAAATAGAAGCTTGTACCCAGAACAGTGGAGGCAAAAGCCCTTCTGGACAATGCCCTGGCTGTTATCATATCTGGAGTATTAGATTCAATTCTGAACAACACATTTTGGGAAATGAGCCATTCACTGGCTCTTCATCTTCCTTTCTCCCCTTACATTCAAGTCTTCCCCAAGATCCCTCCTTAGCCCTCTTCTTTCTCTGTTTCTTCCTAGACAATTTCATTTGCTTCTATGGTTCCGTTATTGTCATCTCTGTGTAGATGACACATATTCATGCAGATGGTACCCATAGCTATACAGTCATCCCTGATAGTTCCCTTGAGCTCCAGTCCTGCTGGCAGAAACATTACTAGCAATTTTTGCCTTGAGAAAGTGTTATGAAATAACATAATATCAAATCAACTTTCTAAGACAAATTTGGTTGTCAGGGGACAGACCTAGGATGATAAAAAGTTGCTACTGAGTAGACCACTGCCTGAAGGGAATGTTCATCTGAGATATAATAAGAACTAGCAAATTGGAGAAAGGGGCCACCTGGTAACTTACTATTTTATATCATGATTTTTACTAACAAGAAACTAAATACCATCGTTTCTATGCTCCTGAATGATTATAAATGCTGTCAGTGCCCTATAAATATTGGCACCCTGGGGCAGAACCTCAGTCACTCTGCCCTAGTTATATATCTCTTCCTATTGGACATCTTCTACAAGGATGTTCTTGATCAAACTCAACCTTAGCTTTAGTTTTTTCCTCAAACTCTGCCCCAGCTCATTCCTCTCTAAGCGCACCATTGTTATCCAAGCAGTGTCAGAAAATATAGGAAAAGGCATAGTGGTGGCCTGTCAGGAGCAGCCAAGCTCTTAACCACAAATCCTCCATATAGACCTAGAAAATGCACCTGACTGAATCCTGATGGAGAAACATCTTTGCCTAGAGTAGCTGCTCCCTTCAACCTACACCCCACACACACTATTTCCTTTCTTCAAAACCCAACTCATGGGGCCTCTTCCTTCAGGAAGCCTTCCTTTATAATCTCTTCCTTTTCATCCTCAAGAAAATGATTTCTTTTCCATCAAATTTCTCATTTCACTTTGCCTGGACTTCTTAGGTTTTACCTCCTCCTCCTTTGTGTATATTTCCTATCTCCCTATTAGACTATTAGCTTCTTGGACCCAATGATGAAAAATGCTCTCCACCTCCAGATAGAGAGATCTGCTGAACTCCAAGTACATACTTTTTTCACTTTCCTTATGTTTCTCATTTTTCTTTTCTTTATTTCAACATGGCTAATACAGAAATAGGTTTTGTGTAACTTCACATGTATAACTGATGTCATATTGCTTACCTTCTTAATGGGTGGGGGAGGAAAAAGAGAGAGGGAGAGAATTTGAAAGTAAATTTTTAAAAAATGTTAAAAATTAATTTTAAAAAAAGATTATAAACTTCTCGAGGGCAGGGCATATGTCTTTGTACATAGTGGGTGCTCTATCAGCATTTTTCTGTTGGATTGAGTTGTTTCCTGTTTTTTCTCTCCCCATCTCTATTCCTATCCCTACTCCCCTATTTTGTCCTGTTCCGCTCCAAAGATCATTCTTTCTTGGTAGGGAGAAAAGCAAAATAGGAATCAAATAGTTCTTCCTCTCCTCTGTTGTCTGTTATTGACTCATTCCTCTTTTGAATGCCTGATTTGTTCACCTCTGAATTTTCCCTAGTTCTGTGCTCTTTTGGATTTTCTTTTTTTTTTTTCTTTTTTCTTTTTTTTATTTTTTTATCTTTAAATTTTATTATAGTTTGCATCATTCATTTCCACAAGATTTTGAGTTACATATTTTCTCCCCCTCTTTCCCCCACCCACCGCCCCAAAACAGCCATCCCAGTGTATCCCCCCTCCCCCAGTCTATTCT
>CM053592.1:147781074-147801040 GCA_028646515.1 Pseudochirops corinnae
CATGGTTGTTCAGACCATGATTTTTTTTTTTAATCTCTATGGGGCTCTGCTTCCAGAAGGGAAAGCTCTGTCCCAAATCGCTGGGGTCCTCCCGGCTGCCGTAGACTTCCGGCTGACTGGATAATGAAGACTCCAAGACCGAGGCCCAAGACAACGATCCAGATCCAGGCCGCTCAACGCGAGAGCCCTGGCCTGAAAACAATCGCTCAGTCCCCCTGCTGTCTGCAGGCCGTGGGCGGGAAGCTACAAGGAGGAGGCGGGTGCAAAACCTCTGCCTTTCCCTTTTCTGCTCTGGAGACCTTTCAGCTGGACTGCTTATCTCCCCCTTTCGCAATCCCCACGGGCAGCTGTCCCTAATCCACTCACCAGAGAGCTTTCTCTGCTTCTCCTGCCCAGCCGCCCCTGGGGCACAGCCGTGGCTTCAGGCCAGGCTGGTTTTGGTTTGCAGTGCTGATATAGTTCCTGGTAGCTGAGCTGACTTTAGTGGGAAGTATCCTTGTGTGCGTTTTGGAGTTCTAGGATTGGTTTAGAGTCCTATTTTATGGGTATTTTGGGGTGGCTATGTGAGAGCTGCGATATGTTGCTGCTGCTATGCCGCCATCTTGGCTCTGCCCCCCTCTTTTGGATTTTCAATTTCCTCACATCTTAAAAAAAAAAAAAAGAAAAAAGGAATTCTTTTGTGTTCATCCTCTCTTACCCATCCCTATCTCCTATTTCTATTTCCCCAGGATCCCTGTCACTACAGATCTAATGGGTCCAGCTGGGGGCCGGGGCCTAGAAGCTGGCGAAGGTCCTAAGCTTTTGGAGGGCCACGACGCACCTTTGAGGAGTTCACTCAAACTCTTGGATGGAGCCCTGGGCCTTGGTATACTAGGACTCGGTGCTCGCCTTGTCCTGGCCCTGGCTGGACCAGGCATGATGCTCCTGCTGCTGCTTCTAATGTTGAGTTTCCTGACCTTCGACCTTATGCATGGGTAAGGAGGCTTGATTACTGGGTCTTTCTGCCCCACACATGATCTCTTTGGCCTCCATCTCACCTTGGATTCTCTTTTCCTTGTAGGACCCCACAGTTGCCTCTGCCTCAAAGACCAACGCTTAGACCCCTTGGGCCGGGAGCAGGGGGTGAGGGCCCCTGCTTGAAAGAACCACTGCTCCCACTTGCCCTGAGCCAAGTCCTGGATGGCTTCCTGCTCTTCACTGGCCTAGGGCTCATCTTTGGGGCCATGATGCCCTTCACTGTCTTCAGCCTTATAATCAGCCTACAGGTTCTGGCCTGAAGCAAAGTCTCTGTTCTCCAGGAATCAGCAGGCTGAAAGAGCCTCCTCAAGAAAATACATGAGGATTGCCCCAGCTTCTGCCTCTGAATTTCCTTTCCAGTTGTCTCTAGACCACCCTGGGATGAGTGGCCTGGAAAGAAAGCCCCAAACTATTCCAGGTCCCAGGATTTGAAAACCAATGCAAAAGTCTCTTGAGTCAGAGTGGATCCTATTCTACTCAGTAGCTTAAACCTTGGACACTTAGATAGGCATCTAACACCAAGAATCCTGTAAGGAGGCTATTGGATCCCTTCTGCCACATGATTAGAATCTTAGGATTTATAGTTCAAAAGGACCTTTAGAGATCATTTGGTCCAGCCTTCTTATTTTATAGAGGAACAAATTGAGACTTGGGGAGGTGACAAGGAATAAGTAGCAAAATTCCATGAATTTTAAGGGTCTAAGAGTTTGGGGTCACATGTGGGTCATGGGTCAGAAGGTATAGCCCCCTCTAACTTTAACCCTGGCTGAGGAATAGGTGGTTAGGGAGAACAGAGAAATGAAGAAGGCTGAGGTAGCGTGGACCCTGGCTTATAATCTCACAGGAGGGAGGATCTGGAAAGAGAATTCTATGGCAGGTTCATCTTCAGCCTGCTGACTAAATTAAGAAGGATGTAGATCAAACCTCAGGCAGGCTTTTCAGCCAGGAAGTATTTAGAAACCAGGGAATAGGGGAGAGAGGGGAGAGAGGTGAAATTCCCTCCCTTGGAGAATACAAAATCACAGAGCAAGCAAGGAGTTTAGAGTTCATCTAGTCCAAACCTTTCATTTTACTAATTGAGAAGCTGAGGCCCAAAGGAGTGAGTCATTACAGTACTAAACTAGATCTTGGCTCAGAGAACCTTTTTTGTCTGAAGGTTCCTGAAAGTTTGTGCCTTTGGTGGGCAAAAGACTAACTCTTTTTTTTGATACTCTGTCTTTGTTTTGTTTTGCCAAAGAATGCTGGTCCCTGAGCCCTAGATAAGGAAAGAACAAAATACAGGGACTAGAGCCTGAACTTAGAGGTCCCATGGGCTCTGTTCTCTGTGGTCCTGTCCTACCCCTCCCCCAAAGCCCGGGTCACAATGGGGCTCCTGGGGTAGGGTGGAGATGGGGGAGGCTGGGAGCCAGGTTGCAAGAGTTCCTTCCCAGCTCTGTATAGGGAGCTGGCGGTGGCGACATGACCAAGCTGTTCTGCTGGGAAGTAAGTCTAGCCCCACAATGGTTCTGGTGTATTTCTCTTTCCATTGCTCCCATGCTCTATCCTCTCTCTTCTCTCTTCACCCTTGGCTCTTTTTCTCTTTTCTGTTTCCTCCCTTGTCCTCTCTTTTGTGTCTTCCTGTCCCTTGCCTTGTTTTGACTTTTATCCCTTCCCATCTAGACGAGAGCAATGCTGTACATATGTAGATATGCCTAGATTTCAGCAAAGCATTTGACAAAATCTCTTATGCAATCTCTGGGGCCAACATGGAAAGATGTGAGCTTAATGATAAAACAGACGAATTTGGGAAAGGAGAGACTTTGGTCATTAAGCAGTTATTGTTGACTTGGATTTATATCTCTAGCCAAGTGTCCCAGGGATCTGTGCTAGTTAACATTTTTTATCAAGTCTGATGATATGGAGGTCAGAAAGAGAGAGAGAGAGCTAACACTGAATGATAGAATCAGGACCCAAAGGGCTCTAAGCAGGTCAAAATGTTGGCCCAGATCTAAGCACATGAAATTTAATAAGAATAAACAGAAAGTTCTACACTTTAGGTTCAAAACATCAGTTTCTTTAGAATAGATGAGTAATGGCTAGGTAACTAATGTCCCATTGAATCCATTCTCATCAATGTGGGTAGTCTCATGTTGGGACTCCACTAGGATCCATTCTCATCAATATGTGGATCACAAGTCATTCATGCATGCCTATCCTTCCTTGCCCATGTCTGTGAAACTCTTATCCCATGTCCTCACAATATATATACATTGGTAACTATATATAGGATCTGTAGCTACTTTATCTGCTGATGTAGCTGATATAAACCACAACCCTTCCATACTTTAGTTAGTCCCTTTAGACTGTTGTGTTCCCAAACATTCAAGAACTGGCCAGCCTTCTCAGGTGATGAGCCTCAAGTTTGCTAGGAAGGGCTTGCTTTCTTCTGCTCTAGTCTTTCAGAACTTTGGTTCACCTCCCTGGTGTGACACTGGAGGAAAACTTCTGAAAGCTCAACTAACCCCAGCAGGGACAGGGATCTGGGTTGGTTGCTCTAGGTTAGGAGCCTACAAAAGATGAAAAATCTTAGCCTTCAGCCTTGGTTTCTCCAGCTTTGTTACTTCCTGCCTCAGAGGAAGAACCAGGGAACCTTTGCCCTGGGTTCCAAAGCTTTTACTTTTCCCTCTTTTCCAAATCCTCCTGATTCTTGATTCTCTCTAAGCTCTCTGATCCTCCTTAGAAACGCTCTCTCGCTCTCTCTCGCTCTCTCTCTCTCTCTCTCTCTCTCACACACACACACACACACACACACACACACACACACACACACACACACACACACTCTACAGATTACACTTTAGATTTGCCTCCAAAAGTCTCCACTGACCAGATGTTTCTGAAGGCCCCCAGGTTAGAGATCTTGCACTTAAGGCTGGATGGTTGGAGGCAGGCAAGGCTCCAAGAAAGACCCAGGGGATTTCTCATTCCTGGCCTCTAATACCAACTGTTTCCAGGTGGGAATCCTGAGACCAGGGCATATGCAGGCCCTTTCTCCAAGCTCCTATCCAGGGGCCAAATCATGCCCTCTTCTTCACACCTGGGCTTAGCAACTGACACTTCTGTCCCACAAGGTCCTGGCTCCCTCAGCCTGCTCCACCCTGGTGTGTCCGAGAAACTAATGAAACTGCTCCCCCTCCTACTCCTTCAAATAAGCAAGATTTCCGCTCCCCCCCTCCCCTCCCAGAGCATTTCATTACCACAAAGTTCTCTCCCTTACCCCTTTCCTATCTTCTCCTCTCTCTTCTCCCCGAACCTCACTACTTTGGGATCATTTCCTGTCCCCCACTGGACACTTTGGGACATAAACCTCTCTCTAAGGGGTGCTTTAGGTTCATTCCCTATGACTTAGAATCAGCCCCTTCTAGATCCTCATTCTCCATAGGCTTTAGAATCAACCCTCCTCGAATTTGGCGACTCGGATATCACTCAGCTTTCCCTCGAGTTTCTTTCAGACGCACTTAGCTCTTTCTTTACCATTGCCTCCCGGTAGACGCTTTGGGATCCCTCCTCCCGAGGTAGTTTGGCCTCATAGCCTGCTCCTCATAGTTTCATGTGGTTCCTTGCTCTTTGGGAATCTGTTTCCCTTCCTCAGTCTGGAAGGTGCTTGGGGATCACAGCTTGCCACTCCCCCGCAGGTGCACCGGGTCGATGCTGCGGGTCAGAACTGAGGGGTCTACGGACGAGGCGGGGGCGGGAGAAGGCTTGAGGAATAACTGGCGAAGCTGGACTCTGTGGGAAACCTGGCAGCAGTGGTGGGAGGGCCCCGGTGGAGCTCGCCGGCGCTGGTCATCCTGGTGCACTTCGTCCTGCTGGTGGGTGCCCTTGCAGCGGGGCCTGTGGCTGCTTGAATCCAGCCTCTACTTGCTGCTGTCCCTGGGTCTATGCCACGCTCTCTTCACCACGGGATGCCACCTGCTGCGCTCCCTCTGGCCCGTGGTGGCCGCGATATGGAAGCATCTACTGCCAGCCCTGCTGCTCATGGCCTTGAGCGCACTGCCCGCCCTGCTTTTTGCTGCCTCTTTCCTACTGCTCCTCTCCACCCTACTCAGCCTGCTGGGGCTACTGACCGGCATGTCCCGGCCTGGACCTCTCATCAGCCTCAACAGCCTCGAACCTGGTCCCAGGCCCATCTAAGATAAGGGATCACCATCTGCCCCCTAACACTACCCCCAATCCAGCCTAGGCCTTGAACCTGTCCTCAACCCCATCCAATACAAGGGACCCCCTGCCGCCGCCCCTGGCCTGACCTGTCTGCTCTGTCTAGGTTGGTTTCAGGAGTCCCCGTCGCTCCCTTTCCGTCAGCTTCCTATGTACTCTGGCCTAATCAAAGTCAAGAATCCCCACCCTGCCCAGCCTCTAAGCCCAGACCCCATCCTGTCTTCCTGGTCTTTTGAGTCTCAGAAATCCTGACTTCTGGATTCCATTAACCCCATACCACTTTCACTGGACCCAGGAGTCCAGAGCCCTGAATATGGAGTCAGAACACTTTGGTTTAAACCCTCTCTTCCTTACCCTTGTGACTTTGGGCAGGTACACTATACACTCCCTGGGCCCTGGTGACCTTATCAGTAAAATAAGAAGGTTGGCCTAGGTAATCTCTAAGGCCCCTTCCAACTCTAAACTGTATGACACAATGACCTTTTCCCTTTCCCATGGTCTCAACCCATCTCAATTGACTCAGAAATTCCCACCCCTATTCCCATCCCATCTGAGCTATACTCAGAAGCCTCAACCTAGAAGGGCCAGCTGGGCTCTGGGTTGAATGGGAAAAAAGTTATTGCTGTCAAGGCACCCTTTTCTTCCCAGAGGCAAAGGTAAGGGAAGTGGAATCTCCAAAGAGGCATAGACAAGATTCTGGGGCTCTAAGAAATCTGGACAGAAGTGTGGTCTGCCCTATCTTTGTGCATCGGACCTCCCCATTTAGAGTGAGAATAAGCAGAGAAGTAAAGGTAACACCTTCAGGGCCCAATCCAGAGTCCAGTCTAGAACCCAGCACTCCAGACTTGAGTGCATTCATAGACTAGCATGAGAAATGGGGCATGACTCCAGATGTTATGGCCTAGTAAGACAGACTGGTATGGTGATACACTGGGGTGGGGGTTGTTTATGAGGAGCTAGGTGTGAGGGTTTGCATACAATGGAAATGGTTATGAGGGGCCAAATTGAAGGAACTGGGAGAACCAAGTGGAAACTGTTTTCTTTTACCAGTCTCCAGGTTGAGGTTATCCTCACCTCTGTACTTCTATATTTCCTCCCCATGGCTCTCCCTTCCATGTCAGGATTCTTGCCAATGGTCTTCAATCCCATAGATACTCCAGTTTTTGCCCTCATGTTCCCAGCTCTATCTACACCAACTCCAACAAAAGCTTAAATCTGAGCTCAACTCTCTTGTTGGTTGCTAGGGAGATGGAGGGAACGGAAACAAAGATAAAGACAAGATGAAAAGGGATGAACTTGAACTGGGGGAAGGGACAGTGAGGAAGTGTGCAAGGAGGGGAAGATACATAGCAGAATGGCCAGATGTACCAGATTTCACCGAGTTCCCCCACAGAACTGATAAAAAAGGCAGCTCTAAAAGATACTCCCCCCACTCAAGAGAAGGGAGGGAGACCCCTAGGCATGTTCCCCCTAGTGACTTACATTCTCTTGGGAATTTCAAGGTCATGATTACTCCAAGGTCCACCCTTGCCAGAATGTGTGCTGTTGGCCTTGGCTGTGGGAGAACAAAGAGGACTAAGTCCCACTTCTCTGTGTGATAAACTCTTGGAATCTATAATAAAGTATGGGATCAGTGAATACAGAAATAAATGGTCCCATAGAGCAGCATGCTTATTGGCCCTTGAGGACTTACTTGGTGTCCTATTGTGGGTTTGAGCCAAGGAAGGTATCCACATTCACCACTCAGTTACTGATCAACGTTGCTTATTGGAGAGAATACTACAAAAACCTCAGTCTGTAATCACCCCTGGCTCCCAGAACTCTCAAACACTGGAGTATATGTAGGATACAACCTCTGCTTTGGACAGTTGCTAACAACCTTAACTAAGCTGCAAAGCACTCTCTTAAGTACCTCTCTGTGATGTCGTAAGTCTTAGCTCTGCCCAGGACCTGCCACCGTCATTGGGCTAATATGGACCAGAAAGAGGATGCAAACACAAAGTAATTCCAGAAATTTAAAATGCAGGTAGGGGATACCTTAAGGCACAAGAATATTCCTCAGAATTGGCCGAGTCTGTGCCCTTGAGTGGAGACACATCAAGTCAAGAAACAATCTGTCCAAAGTGACTTCCAAAAGGTCTTTGAGATTTGTGTCAGTTAAGTCCTCTAGACCAAACTCATGTTATCACAGATCAGAATCTTCACCAAAAATGAAGATAGAAGGGTGTGTGTGTCAGTGTCTGTGTCTGTGTGTGTCTGTATGTGAGGCATGCCAGGCTCTTACCAATTACTGTTCTGGGTCTCAAAGCTCCCACAGCCAACAGATGATCTAGAGATCACAGGGTGGGGAAACTAGGTTTGGGGAGAAAGGGCATAGGGAATTTTGCTTGTATAGCTGCTGTGGGCACTTGGGTCCCTGTTGGACTGTAACTGCACCAAGAGGTGTCCAACTACACAGCCTAGGAATCCCTGGAGGAACAAAAGAGATGAGTGATGGGGCTGTTATGTTGGAGACAAGCCCATGACAAACAGGAAGGGAAGATGAGATGCAATCCATCTTTTTATCCATTGGTTAATCACACATCCCTTGGGGTGATGCCATGGTGTTCCATTCTGTAAACAACTGCTCTAGACCACTACAGAAGGCATGTTTTTCAATCAAGGATGCATTTCTCCCTGGTCCATAAGAGCTTTGGGATGGCTCAGTGATCACAGACACAGAATAGAACCTATGGACATCATGGACTTGGAACTTCCAACATTTCTCCAGGGAGATACTTCTGTTTGGTCCTCTACAGAGAATGTTATGTTCTGGATTTTATTGGTAGGCAGTAGAATGGGGCAGACCTGGCTGATCCAAGGACCAGAAGGATGTGCACAGTAGGAAATCACTTTAGGTCCTAGTCAAAGAAAACAAAGCCCACAAAAGTGACAGGTTCCTCTACACTTATTAACCACTTGTTTTATGAAGAGGACTATGTTAGACCCTGAGGGTGATACAAAGTTAGATAAAACATTCCTACCCTCACGGAGAGATGACACCAAATTTAATTATAAAAAGCTATAATATACGATATTAAGTGATGAGAGCATGAGGATTCTGGGAAATGCTATGGAAAGGTCACCAGTGGGGAATCAGTTCTAGTAACAGGAAAACAGGAAGGTATCCCAGCAGGTGGGAGTAACAGGGTACTGGGCTATGGGAGATAGATGGGATAGAGTAGCCGCCAGTGAATATCCAGCATACAACAGGGCATAGTACCAGGGTTTGGGCAGAAGCCAAGAGGGAAAGCCAGAGAGAAACCAAATCATAGAATCTAAGAACTGGAAGGGACCTCAGAAGGTACTGGTCATCCAACCTTTATTTGATTGGGAGTCTACAACATCCCAGACAAGTGGTCATTCTGTAGCTAGTTGAGGATCTCTAGTGATGGAGAGCTGACTATCTTCTGAAGCAGATTGTTGGGAAGTTTGTTCTTATGTTGAGCTTAAGCTCTTTTATCTCTTCCTCTTTTTGCTGATTAAATCACTTTGGGAAGAGACATCAGAGATCATCCCTTCCAACTGCCACCTGAAGCATCAATTCCCTCTCTAATATATGACCAAAGTAGCAGTTTAAAGACCTCTAGTGACAGGGAATTCACTCCCTCCTACCTCATCCCATTGGTGGACAGACCTAATTATTAGGGAATTTTCCATATGTTAAGCCAAAACCCACTTCCCTTTAACTTCCTCCCATTGATCCTAGTTGTGCCTTCTAGGGCTAAACATAGTGAGCCCAATTCTGTTTCCCTATGACAACAATTCAGATATTTGATCACAGCAATTCTATCTCCCCCAAGTGGCTAGATATCCTCAGGTCCTTCAACTTTGTGGACATCACAGTTTCCTATTCTTCTCCTCTGGATACCCTACAGCTTGAAAATGTTCTTTATAAAATGTGTTCACTGTGGGGCAGTTAGGTAGCAAGTGATAGAGCACTGGCCCTGGAATCAGGAAGATCTGACTTTAAATCTGACCTTAAACACTTGACACTATCTGTGTGACCTTGGACAAGTCTTAAAAAAAAAAAAATCAATGAAAGTCATGAACAACAAAAAAGTCGCTGACTAATATGAAATTTTTTTTTTACATGATAGCACATGTATAAACTATATCAAATTGCCTACCATTTTCAGAAGGGGAAAGGGGAGGGAGGGAGAAAAATTTAGAACTAAAAATCTTGTAAAAATAAATGCTAAAAATTTTCCTGACATGTAAGTGGGGAAAAAATAAAATACTATTAAAAATTTTTAAAATGTTGTGTTCAGTGATGAGCTCCTTGTTCCAAAAGTGGCCTGATCAGGACTGAGGGAGAAGTCCAATATTCCACCTGCCACCCCAAACCTTGTTCAGGATACTAGCTCTGTTGATATAGTCTAAAACAGTGGTTCTCAACCTTTCTAATGCCGCAACCCTTTAATACTTGTATCTGGCTGTATCTGCATGTGGGCAGACCTGCCTGGAGACGATAGAGGAGCCGTGTCTCGATTCCTAAGACCCTCGAAAATATGTGTTTTCTGATGGTCTTAGGTAATCCCTGTGAAAGGGTCGTTTGACTCTCAAAGGGGTCGCGACCCACAGGTTGAGAACCACTGGTCTTAACCCCACACACACATACACATTAGCCTTTATTGGCATCACTGTTAATTCATGTTGAGCTTTTTACACATGACAATGATACCTGTGTACTTGCTGAGTGTCCCAGGTGATATTTGGGGTACTGTAGTATCAATAGCCTATACCTGATTCATGTTTTGGTTTGTGCAAGCCTATAGAAAAGCAAGTTATCCCTTCATTCATTATTTAACCTTTGAGGGGGTGTAGTACATAATTTGGCCACTGGATTGTGCTACAGTCAAACCACAGGCAAGCAGATACATCAGAGGGCAGGCAATGAACTGGTGGGGACGTCCTCAAAGGCTGCAATATCTCCATTACTCACCAGAGGGCATATGCCTACAAGTTCATAGACTCCTCCTATTTCCTAACATTTTATGACTCCTAGCTTCCAATATGTTTTGATCTAGGCATATGAAAATGAAATATCTCAGTGAATTATGAGAATTATGGAAATCTCTATATGGCTCTGCTTCAATCCTCAAGTGTCTGGAAAATTCCCATTCTGTCTACCAGACTCATTCATAAGCCTCAGACAATTGCCTTTTAAATGGTCATACAGCTTACTAAAACCCAGTAAAATGAAAAAAAAAATGGTCAAGAAAGAGATAAGCCTGATCATCTTCCTCCAATCCTCCTTCAGGTTAGTAGATGATAGGAAAGGATAAGGGAAGGGATTGCCTGTTTGGAATACACTAGAAATAGTTCCGCAAACAGAGAAGAAAACAAGGGAAGGGGCATAGAAGGTGGGAGTAGAGTCTCCTGGCCCCAGTGCTGAAGGTTTCACGGCAGCTGCTGGTCCAGGCCTGTTTTGTCTCTGCCATGAAGGTTGGCGATCTGTCTCGCTACCCTTCTGTCTTACACTTTGGCTACAGCTCTGCCTCAGTCATCCCAGCTCCCCTGGATCTGTTCTGGATTCTGGATCTCCTGGATCTGTCCTTTCTCATGCAGCATCTCAGTGATGGTGATGGCTGTGAACAGGATATTGGCTCCACCAAGAGTTCTCTGTTTCATCTTGTTGGCTCCAAAGCTCAAAGGCAGGTTACAAGACTACCATTTAATACAGGTTCTTAGGATCTCTTAGGAACACCACTGCATTAGCTTCCCACTTGGTCTTCCTGCTTCTGTCTTTTCCTCTCCAATCCGTTCAGATGCCAAAAGAAAGAGAATTGAAGAATAAAACAAAGGAATTTAATGTTGGTGGAGGACTTGGGTTCAAATCCTGCATGTGTGATCTTGGACAAGCTACCTCCTTAGACAGTAAGGTGTCCAACTGGATAGAGTGGCCAAATTGGACTCAGGAAGATCTGAGTTCAAATCCTGTTTCAAACACTTACTTGCTGTGTAAACCTGAGTCACTTTAACTCTCTCAGCCTCAGTTTCATCGTCTGTAAAATGAGGGTAATAAAAATATCTACCTCCCGGGCTGTTGCAGGGATCAAACGAGATAATGCTTGTATTGTGCTTTGCAAATTTTAAAGCTCTATTTAAATGCTTGCTATTATTAGTTTTTTTTTTTTATCTGTAAAATGAGGGAGTTGGACTAGCTGGTCTCTGAGGTTGCTTCAGTGAGGTCCCTCCAGCTCTGAGATTGCATAATAGCTCTGACTCCTGGGGCAGTCAGAAAAATCTCTGGATTGGGCGTGGGGGGGTGGGCGCCAGTCATTCTTGCAACCAGATGTCTCTACTCTGGACATGGCCTTTCCTCCTGCCCAGCACCTTTGCGCTTTTCCTTTATCTGGAATCTTCCTTGCTTCCTAGCACATTCATCCCTATGACATCAGAAGCAGATAACTAATCAGAGGAGCCTAAGTAAGACCTTGTTCCTGCCTATCAGCACCTGCCCTTGTGTATCAGAGAGCAGCCATGTTGAGAGGGAACCGCAGTGGACCTACACCCAACTGGGATGGGGTGGGGAGAACTTGGCAAGAGCTGAGTGGGGAGGGAACCTCTTACGTGATCTTTGGTCCCCTTCCTATCCTGCTGTTGTCTCAAGATAGTTCCACCCAAGCTCCAAACTCCCTCCTTGACTAAGTTAAGCATCTCGTGTGAGTGAGTGAGTGAGTGATATCCTCGTGGACTTTCCTGGGCTGCTGCCTGTTGCTTCTGCCCCAGTATCTTAGCAGTTTCCCCCTCCCCCCCCTCTAATTTGAGCAGAGGCCCAGGCCAGCAAATTTCCTGCCAAGCATTATTCCTGGATCTCTTCAAAGGCAATGGGCTCCCTGCCAGGAGTCCAACCCACTAGCATTGTCTGCCCTGATCCAGCTGACTAAGCACTATCTGTATACTGTGATTGCTTTGTGAACTTTAGGGGTGGAAGGGAGGGAGGGGATTTCAGCATCAAGTTCAATTTGTTTTTTTTTTCTTTTTTCTGGATCATGGAAAAACTATGAGATGCTCTCTTCTGGGAACTGTTTCATCTCCTCCCCCTTGGGAGGGAAAAGAAGTACAACAGTACTAGTGATTAATGAGAATGTGGGAGAATCATTGCCAAAAACCAGAACAGAATTTAATTCAGCATTTATTAGACTGCTGCTAACAATAAGCTTCCCTAGCATTTTCCTCATGATTATTCAAAAAAAGCAACACAAGAATTATTGCTTCCAGATGAGGAAATTGTGACTCAATCTGGTGACTTGTCTAGGGTCACACCAGCTACAAATGTCAGCGTCACTCCTGACTTCAGAGCTCCCTCCAAAAGGATGCCAGTGATGGTGGCTTAGTGATATGAGCAGAGCACCACAGGACCTATCATCCCATCAGGAGACATCCTACTCAGACAACAAGGATCCTGGGATTATAGAATAGATTTTTGAACTCCGGTGAGAAAGGGGAGCAAGGGAAATCCCCAAATGTGTGGGTGGGGAAAGGTTGGAATGCCTTCTCTCTTCTGCATCAAGCACTTCCCTCACAATGGCCTTTTTAAAGTGATAGTGCCAGATGGATGTATTTACGTTAATAAATGTTTTATGTATTTCAAAAAAAAAGTGATAGTGTATTTTACCAATGAAAGAGAGAACTCTGGAGCTAATGGAGAAACTTATGAGTTAGGGTATTTTGCCAATTTGAGAGGCAGCTAAGTGGCTCAGTGGATAGAATACCAGGCCTAGAGTCAGGAAGACCTGAGTTCAAATTCGACCTCAGACACTTAATAGCTATGCAACCCTGGCAAGTTGCTTAACCCTGTTTGCCTCAGTTTCCTCACCTGTAAAGTGAGCTGGAGAAGAGAATGACAAATGACTCCAATATCCTTGCCAAGAAAACCCAAAGTGGGATCCTGAAGAGTTGGACAAAAATGAGCAGAGAGAACTCAGGAGCTACTAGAGAACCTTATGAGCTAGACAGGGCATTTTTACAAAGGAAGAAACTGGGCCCAGTGAGATGAAATGATTTCCCAAATGGGGGCAGCTACTTAGTGACAGAACAAGGATTCATACCCAGTTCTCTTGACTTTTAGGGCACCTGCCTAGGAAAAGGTCTGCATCTAGGGCCATCTCCAGCCATCCTAATCTCTACCTTGCTTCTTTACCCAGATGGCCCCAGAGGAGAAAGTGAGGCTGGTGACTTTGTACGGCCCTGCCTCACTTAAATCCAATTCACTTGCATGTCATGGCATCACCTCCCTGATGTCACAGTCCTCTTCTCTACTTTTGTTGATGGTTCAACCATTTCCCCAAATCACCTGGGCTCTAAACTTCAGAATCTTCTGAAAATCATCAGGAAACAGCTAAATGACTCTATTGGGGCAGGCAGGTGGCACAGTGAACAGAACACCCACCCTGGAGTCAGGAGGACCTGAGTTCAAATCTGGCCTCAGACACTTCACACTTACTAGCTGTGTGACTTTGGGCAAGTCACTTAACCCCAATTGCCCTGTCTTACCCTCTCAAAAAAAAGCAAAAAACAAACAAAAAAAAATGACTCTATCCTCTCAATCAGGACTCTAGAGATAGCTAGTTGTCAATCACCCACAAGTTCCACCCACTACATCTGGTTACAATGGGTTCTGACCTCAGCCTAAAAGTAAGGGTCACTGCCAACCAGATATCTCATCATGGCCCTTCCTACTGGCTTCTGTCCTTTCTTCACAGTGTGTTGTTGAGCCTCCAGGTATTTTAGCAGGTTAATTTAATTGGAAGGGTAATAAAAGCAAAACTATTCCTTGTAAAACAAGGAGAGAGCTCCCCAAATGGAGATGATAGGAAGGTAAAAAATAGCCCACCTGTCAAATAGAGAGGTGACCCCAAGGGTAGCCAAGTCTCCGTGAGCAGAATAGGGGGACGATTAGATATTCTCTCTCAGTAACGGACTAATGCTGTAGCTGTAGGTAGTAATTTAGGAAGCAAACACCTTCCCGCCCTCTCCCCCCAATTTGGCCTTGGTTCCTCAGGGCTCAGTCTAGGATTTAAAATGTAAAAATCTCATTTGCATACAATATTTCATAAATTTTTCTCAAAATCGGCTCATTATTTTGCCCCCACCCAGGACTCTGGGAAAATCTCCAAAAACATACTCATGCTTTATTTCCCATTAAGACTCTTATCTCCTTCCCTGCTTTTCATAACTCAAAAAGAAACACACTCCCATTCTAATTTAGAATACCTTTACTGGAAAGAAACTACAACAAGAAAATAAAACTAGAAGGAGACCTCTCCATGCCAGTAATCCTGGCCACCCAGAATCTCCATGGCCAGCAGCAGCTGATGCTGCTTTGATGTCTAGGTTCATAGATTTGCTTTTCCCAAGGGAATGACTCCAAAAAGCAGTTGAGAGAGGAAGCATATAGAGTAGAAGGAAGATGGAGGCAAGGGGGAAGAAGGAGGAGAGTCCGTCCATCCCCAGCATCACAGACATAGAATATTTGACTATACTTTCACTGCATCCTGAATGGCTTGTTAAGCAGCTCATCAGAGAATTCAAGATTCAAGCCCTCCCCTCCTAGGACACAGTGTGTTGTACCTAGTGCCTACTGGACACCCTGATCTCCAGGTAGCATCTTGCTAACAGGCATCTCCAGTGTCCCAACAGCCTCAGCCTCCAACCTCCAGATGCCTGAAAGTGAGAGAGGGAGTACCCCACTCAACAGTCAAGTGACTCCCTCCTAGTGGTCTCTCCAGTGGTATAGAATAATGTGGTGTGTAGTTGCCAAGCAGTTCAATCTGTTTTTTAAAAGTCTCATTCAATGCTCCAATTAATGACATTCTTGTCACTTTATAGTGTTGCTTATTTCCTCTCAACCTCTTTCTGTTCCTTTCTGACCTAAGTGGAAACCAGAGAAATTAGAAAGAAAGATGTACGTGTATGAACAGAGAGGCTACACTCACATGGGACATATATGTACATTCCATTGTCTTCTTATGATGAGGGAAAAGGGGTGGGGGATTTCTAATGAAATCCTTTCCAGGTTTGTTGTCAGAAAAAGAATTTACTGGACCCAGCTGTCCTTTGGCAGAGTCATAAAAGTTTATTGTTCCACTGAGGCAAGGGGCCGCAAGCTGACAGGGATTTAAGACAAAGCTATAAAGTTACACTTTTCAGCAGGCAGGGGGGAGATAGAAAGAAGACCTGAAAAGGGGGGGTTTAGTGTGACACTCTTCAGCGGGAAGGGGTAGTGACAGAAAAAGCCTGCAAAGTGCTGGGGAATAGAGGTGCCATGTTAAAGGCCTAAAACTGTCAGTCAGAGGCTCATTATACTAACTAGGTGGGCAAAAGTGGGATTAGGGAGGAGTCTGGGAGTGGTTAAGTGCTTAAAGGGCCATACATTTTTTATATCAACTGTGCAGGCGAATTGCCCATAATTCACTGGGAAAAAGCCAGAGGGGGGCCAAGGGGGAGGTGTGGTTTTTTCCTTGACACGTCACTAGGTAACTTTTTGGTCAAGGATGAATGACATAGGTCCAACATAGCTGCTGGGAGTATGGGCTTGATTGTTTCAGGAGGTGCCAAGTTTGATTAGAGACCATCTCAGGAGGGAGTTATCTCCTGATAAAGTTGTTCAAGGTTTCTAAAGCACAGCTGGCCGCTAAGAACAAAGGCGTTATGTATTTCTCTAAGAATACTTGAGTGATTGATTCATGGGAAACTATCTAACAGACTATGGGAAAAGACTTTGAGGCTGGGGGGAGGGGGAGAAGCAGAGTGAATGCCTTTATGGCTGAAGGAAAGTGTGAGGGAGGATGAAATATTGAATTAATGTACAACTAGTTGAGAAAGTGCTGTAGAAATTGCAGAGATTCTCAGAGCTTCACAAGTCTGAACAACATGACTTCTCAGTATCTTTAACTTTGCTGGGCTTCCATCCATCCCTGGATCCACCAAACTGAAATGGAACACAGACCAAGAACACCTAGAGGTAGATGCCCATGTAAGTTAGGCACCATCTCACAAATCTGATGCTAACAACAGTTGTGTGCATGTGGGGGAAGGAGTGTAGGGAGGACACAGATAAGGCTCCAGCCACCATTATGTTTTTCACTCTTTCACTTTTAATTATTTGAATTATTTGCATCTGACCTCTTGATTGCCCTGTGAATTCATCTGCCCTGAGGATTAAATTTTTAACAACTACCTTGCACCTATGTGGATCATTGCAGCTGGGAAATGTAGCCTCAACCCTGACTAATGTGAAAATATGCTTAATATTATTGTACAAGCATAGTCTATATCAGGTTGCTTGCCATCTTGGGGAGAGGGAGAAGAGAGAGAAAAAAATTTGGAACTCAAAATCTTATTAAAGTGAATGTTGAAAACTATTTTCATATATAATTGGAAAAAATAAAATACTCTTAAGTAGAAAAAAAAATATCGGTGCCCAGAATTCAACACAATGCTCCAGATGTTGTCTAGCCAGGGCAGAGTTCATGGGGACTATGATTTTCTTTCTTTCTTTTTTTTTTTTTTGATGGCTCTGCTTCTCTAAGATCACATTAGATTTTCTGACTCTCACATTACACTGCTGATTCACATTGTGCTTGTAATCCACTAAAGGTCTCAGATATATTTTCAGACCAACTGTCTAATCATGCATCATCTCTTATCCTATACTTGTAAAATTAAATTTTTTTTAACCAAAATGTAAGGATTTATATCTGTCACTATTTAACTGGGGAGGCAGTTTGGTACAGAGAAAAGTGTACTGTCTCTATGATGTAAAAACACCTCAAATTGATTCAGCTGAGTATAGCAACCCTGCCCCTGAGTTATCCATGGTGGTCCAACAGTCCAACCCCAGAAAGAGACTGGAGCTCCTCCCAAATGCAATCAAGTGATGAGAAAGTGAGGTCAACCTGAGTCTTCAATCCTTTGAGTCAAGCAAGGGATGTAAACAGGGTTTAGAACATTGCTCCCATCACAAATGGGATCTTTTGGCAAAAGATTACAGAAAGTTTAGTCATTTTAAAAGAATAATTCCAAATTATTTCCAGAATGGTTGAACTGAGTCAAAACTCCTCTAAAAGAGGATTTGCCTATCGTTCCACAACCCATCCAACACAAACTTTTCCTGTCATTTGTCATTTTTGTCAATTTGTTGGTTATGAGTTGTGTTTAGAGTTGATTTGATTCACACTGCTTTTATTATAATTGTTTTCGAGAAATCTTCCATATAAGTATTAATATTCTATAATTCTTAATCATAGTATCATATATTTAGAGGTGGAAGGGACCTTAGAGGTCTTTGAGTCCAACTCCTTCATTTTAAAAACAATGGAACTAAGGCCCAGTGAGGTTGAGTGACTTGTCTAAGGTGAGACAAACAGTAAGTGTCAGAGGTGGGATCTGAACCCAGGTGTCTCTGAGCTCCAGACCAGCAGGCTCCAGGTTACCCCATGGCTGCTGCTGCTTTCCCTATTTTTCCATGGCTCTCACTCTTTGTGTTAGTCTCCTAGATATCTTGGGTATCTGACCTTTATCAAAGATATTTGATGTAAAAAAATTTTTTTTTCTCCAATTAACTTCTTCTCTTCTTTTTACTTGTATTGGTGTGGCTTAATTGCTACAATTGAAATCAATAGACCAGAGTTCAATAAATTTGAGAATAGAAATTGCTTAGGACAGAAGTCCTTCTTTGATAGGAATTGTTAAGAAAGGGGCAGGTAGGTGGTACAGTGGATAGAATACTGGCCCTGGAGTCAGGAGGACCTGAGTTCAAATGCTGTCTCAGACACTTGATACTGGTTGTGTGGCCCTGGACAAGTCACTTAACAATGGCCTTGCAAAGAAAAAAACAAAAAAGAGTTGCTAGAAAACTGAAAAGCAGTTAGTTAGAAATTAGATTGAAAGCAGTATCTTACCATAATAAGCTCAGTATAGATCCATGACTTTAATATTACAGGTCATACATAAAAACACATGAGAACCAGACCAAGCACTTTCAGGTTATTTTTTAAGAAGTTTTTCAATCTCATGTAATCAAAATTATCTTTTTTAAAAACTCTTCTCATAGCATGCCTTATTTGGTTAAGAACTCTCTCCCTAGACATACCTATGGAAAGGTACTTAGTATGTGTTAACCCTGAAAATACCAAGGAGATCACAGAGGTTATAGCAAAAAGCTTTACATCGTCAACTCTGAAAAATAAAATAAAATCCCAAAGAGCTTAAAGAGATTATAGGCAAAAAGCCTTCTTTATTCTGTTGGAGGAGGGAAATGAGACACACATGCTGGGGTCTCCTCTAGGACTGAAGAGACCCCCCCCCATCGGCAGTGAGCTAAGCCTTGCTGTTGTGGATAGACAAAGAAGCAAGCAGTGAGGTGTAGCAAAATGGCAAGAGTGGGGCAAGGTTGCCTAGTGACAAAAAAATCTGTTCATAGCAGGGCTTCATGACCTGGACGTGCTTCCTGCTGGTGCTTGTCCAAGCTCGGGGACCACCAGTTCTATAATTTAGCTGCAGCAGAGTTCATCCAGAGGTTGAGTGCAAGTGACTGTTGTTATGCCAAGCTCAGGGCACAGCTTGCTTGCTGGGCCTTAGCTCTGGAAAACAAGGAGTCTCCTAATAATAAAAAGAGAGGGGAACAAAAAGAGGAGTAATCTTGGGATGGGGGGCCCTGACATATGTTTAAAATTCTTACAAATACAAAGACAAACCACAAGGTCAGAACACTGAAAATGAAACATGCCATTCCTCTCCTGCTGAAGAAGCAATCAAAGAAATACATTTTGGGGCGTGGCCAATGTAAGTATATGTTTTTCTGAAATATGCATATTATATGGTAAAGGTTTTAATCTTTCAGTTGTGTTTTGAGGGACAAATTATAAATACATATAAAATAAATGATTAAAAAACTAAAAGTAATTGGCCTGGTTCTCATATGTTTTTATCTTATGACCTGTAATATTAAAGTAATAGATCCATAGTGAGTTTATTATAGTATGTGGTGTAAGGTACTGGCCTCAACCTAATTTCTATCTAACTACTTTTCAGTTTTCCTAATAATTCTCAGAGAGATGTGAATAAGAAATGACCAGGCCACGTGGGTAGTTCAAGGAAGAACTCCGTTTATTGATTCTTAGGACAAGGTTTTTATAGAACTATGAGACAAAGGAAAAGGACTCAAGTTTTCTTATCATTGTCTTAGTCCAGCAGTTCTCAACCTGTGGGTTATGTTCAGTTTGTAACAATGAAAATACATCCTGCATATCAGATATTTACATTACGATTCATAACAGCAGCAAAATTACGGTTATGAAGTAACAACGAAAATAATTTTATGGTTGGGGGTCACCACAACATGAGGAGCTGTATTAAAGGGTCATGACATTAGGAAGGTTGAGAACCACTGTCTTAGTCTGTTATATCCTGGAAGTGGCACAGAATAGATAATTAAATAAGGATTTCCTATCTAGGTGACTGAAGTCTTGGGGTAGAGCCTTTGATATTAAAACTCAAATAACACCCTTTTAAATGTAGCACATATTAAAGGAATATACTAGGAGCAAGCTTTTGAAAACCGCTCACAAAGGCTTTCCTTTAGAGCAGCTGACAAGATTTTATCTGAGTCCTGGATCAGGCCTCCTGGGCTCCCCACATAATCTGAGTGCTGAATCAAATATTTTGGCTCTCAACGGGGGGGGGGGGGGGGGGGGGGGGGGGG